>CM061139.1:85101704-86301704 GCA_030789695.1 Scilla litardierei
CGTCTTCGTATATACGTGTATAATGTACGTATTTTGAACGTATTTGTACGTATGAAGTTTTTGAGTATTTTCATGAATTTTCCATAATATTTTATAACTAAATTATTTTTAAATAAATTTTTGGAACACCATTTGTATTATATAAATGAAATATTTGGAATAAATACTATGTATTTGGAATGGTAAGAAGTATTAGTTGTGTATTTTTATTTTTCTATAAGATTAAATCTTGGAAATTATTAGGATGACACATAAGTGGCTTTGGTGTCATCTTGCATGTAAGAGGGAAATACACTAGGCTAAGCGTCGACCAAAATGAGTGGATGAGAGAATTTTGGGGGAAATTCAAAAATCAAGAAAAGAAAAAGAAAAACACAAAACTCGCATCCTCTCATCACTCTCTCTCCCCCCATCCTTTCATGCCATGTCCGAAATCTTATGAGGGTGAATGGGGAGTCCAAACTCCCGTAGGGCAACCTCACCTCCACTCTGCATACTCTGTCATCATTCTTTTCTTCATCGGGTACATGTAGGTCATTCTGGAAATTTGATGAGAGGAGGAGGAGAGATTTTGGGGAAAGAGGAAAGTTTGGGGTTTTTGATGAGATTTCAAATTAATGGAGTTTGAAAAGGGATGTCTTGGAGGAGCAGGAGAAGACATGGAGGCCCAATATCCATCAAGGAATAAGAAGGGCCAATGTCATTTTTGGAGGACTCTTGAAGGTAGAAACTTCTATCATTTTTAGTAGGTTCACTTTTAGGATTGTTTTTTAGTTTAGCTTTAAAATCATGAGTAAAATAGTAATTTTAGCATGTCATATGAAGATTTGAGTAGGAACCATGCTATGATACTTATAAAACTTAGTAGTTTTCATTTTGCTTCCATGAAGTCTGCTTAATGTAGTAGCATGTTGTAATAGGATTAGTATGTTTGTTTTCAATATGTTTTCATACTTATAATTAGTACTTTTATGGCATGTTGAAAATTTGGAGAACGAGAAATCTATTAACTTGTAAAAAGAGTGTAGATTGTAGTTGGTCTATATGTTAGTTTCATTAAGTAGGAGTTGCAAGCCATATATCCTTAATGTATTTTAGATGTTAATGGCTATTTTTAAAATAAGTCTGTATTGAAATCTCTTTAATCATGCCATGTTTGTGATTATGTAGAGGATAATATAAAGGTAGGATTAAGTTTATAACAATTGTCTCAAAATAACATGTCAAAAACTAGTTTTAGTTGGAAAAATAAGTTGCTGGAAATTTTCTTAGCACAGGACAGCAACTTATAAATATCATATAAAATAGTAAAAAAATCAGAAAAATATACTCTAGGATAATACGGAAATCTACAGAAAAATATCTACAACTTTGAAGAGGGACCATAGACTGATTCTGACTGTAGGCAGCCTTAAAGTGCTGTTCTTTCTGCTGTGACAGTTTAAACAGATTCGTGTGAAAATTATTATATGCCATGTGTTGTTATTTTAAGCTCTGTTTAATTTCAGCTATCAATCTATTCATATGTGTTAAACTCATGTCCTTAAATTAAAACAAGTATGCTAACATGCTAATGCCTTGCATTTCTAATGTTAGTAACGTAGTGTTAGTATGGTAACGTTAGTGTAGAAATGTTAGTAAAGTAGTGCTAAGTCTTGCTGTGCTAAATGTGTTAAATATTGATTCCCCGGATTTGGTTTTGATGATGAACAAACATAAATATCGTGAACTAACTCATTGTGAGCGCAGTTATGGAGATCGTCGCCAAAATTCTATGAACATCAAAAGCGACGTCTCAAGACTTCTCAAAGCGCGTGATCGTGTGCTTGAAGCTTCGTTGAAGCTCAAGGACTTTTATTGAAGTCAAGAGATTCGAAATGAAGCCTTTGAAGATGGTTCGTCAAGTTTTATTTATAGTCTTCTAGCTTCTTTTCGTAGAATGTTAAGCCTTGAGTAGGTCTTACGTTTTAATCTTCATAACGCTCATATCTTAGAGCTAGGATTATCTTAGAAGCCCATACGAACTTTCCCGAAGCTTAACGCTTCTTATCGTGGCTTCTTGTGCATGTTAGTTGGTTCAAAAAGAAGAACCAACCGACTAGATGGCAATCTAGTCGGTCGGCAATCCTTCTTGAACCGACTAGAATGCCTTGTTCATTATCAGCTCATTCACTGTTTACAGTTAGTTGGTCCAAGAAGGTTCACCGACCGATTAGTTGTCAAACTAGTCGGTTAGGAATCCTTCTTAGACCGACTAGTTGAGCTTTCATTTTCCAGCCCAACTTACTGTTTACAGTTAGTCGGTCAAAGAACAACGACCGACCGACTAGTTGTGAAACTAGTCGGTTTGAATTTGCTCTTAAACCGACTAGCTGTCTTTGGATTCAGCCACTTTTGATTTCATCTGTTAGTCGGTCAAAGAACACTCACCGACTGACAAGTTGTGAAACAAGTCGGTTGGCAAGTCTTCTTAGACCGACTAGTTCTATATTCCCTGAACTTTCTATATATGCTATGAAGCTGTTAGGCGGTCCATGTTGAATCACCGACCGACTAGATGTAAATCTAGTCGGTCAGTGATCCATCTTTGACCGATTAGACTGCTTCAGAAATAGATCCGTTGGAGCATTAAATGACACGATTTTTGCTCTCACTTTCCTCTATCCTATATATACTTGTAGGGCTTCTTGCTAAGCATTCAAGGCTGATATTTATTACATTTTAGAGAATCAAAGAGAAGCATTTATTTCTCATTTTCAAGCTCATTCATTTCTCAAGAATCCCTCCCTCACTCTTATTCCTCAAGAGAGATTCATTGATTGTGAGCCATTCAAGCCAAGAGCTTGATTCTAGGTCACCAACATCCACCCTAGGCTTCTATTGTTGTTCATCGTCTTGGAGCTAGGGTTTGGTGACTTCTTCTCCTCCAAAATCCTCCTTGCCCTAAAATCGTAAGTTTACTCAAGGCATAGGATTTTGTTGGTAAGCATTTCATATTTCAATTACTTTGATATTGCAAGTTTTACTCTCGGTTGTGAGAGTTGTGTGTGATCCCGGTTTGTGGGAGTCATATTTTCATTTGTGTATGATTTGATCTTGTAGAGGTTTTCTACAAGTATTTCATAGTGCAAATTTGAGTTAGAAGTTTCTAACTCAAGTATCCGGAGGGGATCCGGGTGTTTGGGACGTAGGATCACCGGGAACAAGTCGAGGAGACTTGGGTGGATCCGAACCCGTTAATTAGTTTGTTTGCGAATGTATTTCTTTGTTGTCAATATTTTCATTTCCGCATTGTTGGTTGAGTTTGCAAGATAATTAGGAATTATCTTCTTAATTATTTTAAAGTACTATTCACCCCCCCTCTAGTACTTGTGCAGTAGCTATCAGGGCATTACATTTGGTATCAGAGCCAAGTTCATAGCTATGTCTACCAACGAAAACAAGAACGTTCATCCACCTTCAAACTATATCACCTTCAGGAACCGTAAAGGAGCTTCTTCGGTGATGGAAGGACACTTCTCGACTAGGCCTCCCTACTTCAACGGTACCAACTACGGGTACTGGAAATGCCGAATGGAAACGTTCCTCCGGAGCGCTTCACTATGGAGAGCTACGTTGACGGAGTATGTCGAGCCTGCAGAAGAAGATTTCGCTAAGTGGACTACCGCGGAGGTCGCCGCGGAGGTAAGCAATGCCAAGGCAATGAATGCCTTGCAATGTGCTTTGGAGCCCGAAGACTTCAACAAGATATGCACATGTAAGGTGCATATCAAATCTGGAACTCACTCCTCATCTTGCATGAAGGAACGAGTAAGGTAAGAGACTCCAAACTCATTGTTGTAAATAAAGATTTCGAATTATTTCATATGCAACAGGGTGAGAAGATGAAGGAGTACTATGCTCATTTCATTGACATCACCAATGAGTTGGAGGCTCTTGGAAAGACCTACACCCAAAAGGAGAAAGTCTCAAAGATCATTGACGGACTTCCTTCTTGTTGGGAAAAGCGTACCTTCGCCATCGAGGAAGGTAACGATATGAGTAAATATACTGTCATTCAACTAATGGGTACCTTGATGTCTTATGAGGTACGCAAGGACAGTAAACTAAAGCTGCATGACAAGATGAAGTCTTACTTGAAGCAAGACAAGCCAAAGAAAAAGGTGATTGCTTTCAAGGCCACTCCATCTACATCTACATCTACCGATGATGAAGACTTGGAAGACGAGTTGGACTTGGAATCCATTGCCCTCATGGCAAAGAAGTTCAACCGATTCTTCCGAAAGGTAATTTCAAGAACAAATCAAAATTTAGTTCTACTAACGCCTCCGCTCCTTTGTGCTTTAAATGCAATAAGCCAGGACACATGAAAGCGGATTGTCCTCAAAACAAGCAAAAGGAGAAGTGGAAGGCGCCAAAGTTCGACAAGTCAAAGAAGTACAAGAAAGGGTACAAGAAAGGGCTTGTCGGCACATTCACCGACTCTGAGGATGACTCCTCATGTGGAGAGTCGGACGATGAACAAGTGGAGCAAGCACACATGTGCTTCATGGCTAGAGAGGAACATGATCAAGGATCCTCCTCCGATGATAGCGAGGATGAAGGCGATGAGGTAAATATGGATGACCTTAGATTAGCTAACGAGCAAATTTGGTCTAAGTATTCTAAATTAGTAAATAGATATACTAAGATAAAAGATGAGCTAGCTAGTATCCAAACCTCGCCTAAGCCTATCATCATCATCAACGACACCGTTTTTGAAGGTTTGAGAAATGAGATTGTAAATCTCAAATCTCAACTTGAGCATATTCATATTGAGGAATCGGATGAATATGAGATGGCGGATTTGATTTCTCGAAACTCAACTTTGAGTATTGAGAATGAGAATCTCAAGTCTCGTGTTTGTGTACTCACATCGCAAGTGTCCACTTTAGATGCTTCTATACTTTCTCTCACCGAGAAGTATGAGTCCACATTAGGCCGGATTAATAAATTCAATAAAGGTAAGGACCATTGGGATAATATCCTAAATGACTTACTTCCGGACAATCATCGCATTGGTTTGGGGTATAAGATGGAAAATTCATCCAAATCGTCTACCACCTTTGTTAGGCCAACTTCCGATGCCTCAACGTGTGGGGGCAAACACCTCATTGGTAGTTCATCTACCAATGGTGCTTCCACTTTGTACACATCCCCATTTGGAAAGAAATCCACTATGGGTGGACCTCCAAAGAAGGGTCATGCATTTATATACACCAATACCATGCCACGTAGGAACACACATCCTACTCCACATGTTCACACATATGATGGTTTTTATGCCCCACATCCACGGGCACGTGCACACCATGTGAGACACACTCACGCATGTGTTCCTCCACATGCATATGTTCATCCACACCATCATATGAACAATTATCATCATGCACCATTTCTGTTGAATATTGGACTCCACGGATTTGGTTTTGATGATGAGCAAACATAAATAATCCATGAACTAACAATTTGTGAGCGCAGTATTGGAGATCGTCGCCAATTTCACGAGAACATTCAAAGCGACATCTCAACACTTCCCAAAGCTCATATTCATGCCTAAAGCTTCGTTGAAGCTCTTGCGACGCTTTGGAAGATATGAAGATTCAATCGAAGCTCTCAAAGACCGTTTATTAAGGTTTTATTTATAGTCTTTTAGCTTCGATATATAGAATGTTAAGCCTTGAGTATATCTTACGTTTCTATCTTCATTACGCTCATTTCGTAGCTCTAGGATCCTTGCACAAGTTCATTCTAACTTCCTCGAAGCGTCGCGCTTCGATTCGGATTTGTATGTGCATGTTAGTTGGTACAAGAACAAGTACTGACCGACTAGATGGTGATCTAGTCGGTCGGCAACTGTTCTTGGACCGACTAGTTTGATTCCTTAATTTCTTGGACTTTACTGTTTACAGTTAGTCGGTCTACGTTGACTCACCGACCGACTAGTTTGTGAACTAGTCGGTCAGTGATGCTTCTTTGACCGACTAGTTGTGACTTACTGTTCTTGCTAAAATTCTCCTAAGCTACTATTTATCGTTAGTCGGTCTAAGAAGGTTTGGTGACCGACTAGTTGGCAATCTAGTCGGTCAACTTTTGTTCTTGGACCGACTAAGTCAACTTGCATTCAGACTAGTTCATTTTGCCTCTTAGTCGGTCTACGTTCATTGGCTGACCGACTAGTTGTGAAACTAGTCGGTCAGACAGTCTTCTTGGACCGACTAGATTTCTAGGTCTGAAATTCTATCTCTTCTCAGATCTACTCTTAGTCGGTCCACGTTGTTTGGCTGACCGACTAGTTGATGAACTAGTCGGTCAGTGATTGTTCTTTGACCGACTAAGTCTCACAGATTTCTATCCGTTGGTGAATGACCTAACTTGTTTTTATGGGACCCTATAAATACGAACCTAGGTCATTTCTATTTAGGTTAGAGCTGCCATTAAGAGATTCATTGAGTTCTAAAGAGATAGCCATTCTCCCTCAAATCTAAAGCTCTCTTCCTCACAAGAAACCCATTCTCTCTCATTTCTAGATCTAGAGAGAAGCTTGTTCTTGGTGAGCTCTTCAAGCTATTGCTTGATCCAAGTCTCCAACTCATTCCTAGGCACCGATTGCTGGTCATTTCCTTGGTGCTAGGTCTTGGTGACTTCATCTTCCTCAAATCCTTCATTTCACCATTTGGGTAAGAAAAACTCAAGGTATAGGATTTTGTGGTAAGATTGTTTATTTATTTAAACTCTTTAATATTGCTAATTGGTTCTCTCGGTTGTGAGAGAAGATTGTGATCCCGGGTTGTGGGATTCACTTTGCCATTGCATGTATGATTTGATCTTGTGAAGGTTTTTCACAAGATATTCATAGTGGAAATCTTGAGTTAGGGTTTCTAACTCAAGTATCCGGAGGGGATCCGGGTGGTTGGGACGTAGGATCACCGGGAACAAGTCGGGGAGACTTGGGTGGATCCGAACCCATTAACTTCGTTTGTTAGCATTGTTAATTTTGTGTTGTCATTCAATTTAAGCTTCCGCAAATTGATTTGGTAGTTGTTTGCAATTTAATTTGGAATTATACTCCTTATTATTTTAAAGTACTATTCACCCCCCCTCTAGTACTTGTGCAGTAGCTGGTAGGGCATTACATTTGGTATCAGAGCCAGATACTCAGCTATGTCTGCCAACGATAACAAGACCGTGCCTCCACCTTCCAACTATGACACCTTCAGGAACCGTGAAGGAGCATCTTCGGTGATGGAAGGACATTCCTCTACGAGGCCTCCATTCTTCAACGGTACCAACTATGGGTATTGGAAATGCCGGATGGAAACCTTCCTCCGGAGTGCATCCTTATGGAGGACTACTATGAAGGAATACATCGAACCTAAAGAAGAAGACTTTGAGAAATGGACTACCGCGGAGGTCGCCGCGGAGGTAAGCAATGCCAAGGCAATGAACGCCTTGCAATGCGCTTTGGAGCCCGAGGATTTCAATAAGATATGCACATGTAAGAGTGCATATCAAATTTGGAACTCC
The DNA here is from genome assembly GCA_030789695.1 of Scilla litardierei. NCBI lineage: Eukaryota > Viridiplantae > Streptophyta > Magnoliopsida > Asparagales > Asparagaceae > Scilla > Scilla litardierei. The sequence goes on from CM061139.1 coordinate 85,109,271, forward strand.
CTCCTCATTCTTCATGAAGGGACGAGTCGGGTAAGAGACTCTAAACTCGTAGTCGTAAACAAAGATTACGAAATGTTTCATATGCAACAGGGCGAGAAGATGAAAGAATATTACGCTCGCTTCGTTGACATAATAAACGAGTTAGAGGCCCTCGGCAAGTCCTACACTCAAAAGGAGAAGTGCTCAAAGATTATTGAAGGACTTCCCTCTTCTTGGGAAAAACGTACCTTCGCCATCGAGGAAGGTAATGACATGAACAAATATACCGTAGTTCAATTAATGGGTACTTTGATGTCATACGAGGTACGCAAAGATAGCAAGGTGAAGTTACAAGAAAAGATGAAGTCCTATTTGAACCTAGATGCGCCTAAGAAAAAGGCGATTGCATTCAAGGCGGCTTCATCCACCTCTACCGATGATGAGGACTCGGAAGAAGAAATGGACATGGAATCCATTGCACTCATGGCAAAGAAGTTCAATTGCTTCTTCCGAAAGGGTAACTTCAAACAAAAATCTAAGTTTACTTCTACTAACGCCTCTCCACCTTTATGCTTTAAATGCAATAAGCCAGGACACATCAAAGCGGATTGTCCTCAAAACAAGCAAAAGGAGAAGTGGAAGGCGCCGAAGTTCGACAAGTCAAAGAAGTACAAAAAGGGGTACAAACAGGGACTTGTCGGAACAACATTCACCGACTCCGAGGATTCCTCAAGCGGAGAGTCGGACGATGAGAACGTGGAGCAAGCGCACATGTGTTTCATGGCAAGAGAGGAGCACGATCAAGAATCCTCCTCTTCCGATGATAGTGATGACGAAAGCGATGAGGTAACGATGGATGATCTTAGAAATGCTAACTCTCAACTTTGGTCAAAATACACTAAATTAGTAAATAGATATACTAAAGTAAAAGATGACCTAGCTAGCATTCAAACATCGCCTAAGAATATCATCACCAACAACGACACCGTTGTTGAAGAGTTAAGAAATGAGATTGTAAATCTCAAATCTAAACTTGAACATGTTAGCATTGAGGATGCGGAAGAACATGAGATAGCGGATTTAACTTCTCAAAACTCGACTTTGAGTATTGAGAACGAGAATCTTAAATCTCGTGTTTATGTGCTCACATCGCAAATATCCACTTTGGATACTTCTATGCGTTCTCTCAAAGAGAAATATGAGGACACATTGGGCCGAATCAACAAATTCAACAAGGGTAAAGGCCATTTGGATAATATCCTAAAAGATTTACTTCCGGCCAAACACCACATTGGCTTGGGGTATATGATGGGAAATTCATCCAAGTCGGTCACTACTTTTGTAAGGCCAACTTCCGAAGCCTCAACGAGTGGGAGAAAACACTCTATTGGTAGTTCATCTACCAATGGTGCTTCCACCTCGTCCACACCCTCTTTCGGAAAGAAACCCACTTTGGGTGGACCTCCAAAGAAGGGGCATGCCTACATGTACACCAATAACATGCCACGTATGAACACACGTCCTACTCCACCGGCTCACACATATGATGATTTTTATGCAACACATTCTCAGGCACGTGCACACCATGTGAGACACCCTCACGCACGTTTTCCCACACATGCATATGTACACCCACCACATCATATGAATAATTCTCGTCGTGCACCATTCCATCATGTCCCGTATGCCTATCCACAACATGCATCACGTAGAAATCAACGTCGCATGCATGCACCCAATAGGATGATGGCTCCCAAAATTTTCACTATTTGGAGCCCAAAGGACACAAGCATGGACGAAAAACAAATGTATATGAATGCTTATTTTTCGGATGTTGTGCATAGTAAGAATTATGTGGGGAAGTCTAAGTCCACTTGGACTTGGCTTCCAAAGGCCTAATCCCTTGGACCCAATGACCTTGGGTACCATGATATGAAAGTGTCTATCTTTAGGTACTCAAGGAAAAGAAAAAGAAGAGGAGCAACAAATTTAAATTTAGCTCCAAAGGGAATTGGATACTCGATAGCGGGTGTTCAAAACACATGACGGGTGACGCTCGATTACTCTCCGGAGTGGTTCCCATTGCGAATGGAAACCACGTCGTATTTGGAGGCAACGAGAGCGGAACCATCATAGGTGTTGGTAAAGTCGGTAACCCCTCTAAACCCTTAATTAGTGATGTTTATCTTGTTAGTGGTTTAAATCATAATCTCATTTCAATAAGCCAACTTTGTGACGAAGGTTACAAAGTTAGTTTTGCGAAAGGATTGTGTCATATTTTAAGAAAAGATAATGATAAATTATTATTTTCCGGAAATCGTCATAAAGACATTTATATTTTGGATCTTCCTAAGTCATATGAACAATGTCTCGTTGCCAACACAAGTGAACAACACTTATGGCATCGACGCTTTGGACATGTGAACTTTGGAACACTTTATAAGCTTTCGAAATTAAATTCTATTAAAGGTTTTCCGAAGCTTGTTTTTGAAAAGAAAAGTTTTTGTGATTGTTGTCAACGTGGCAAGCTTCCTAAATCTTCATTTAAACCTAAGAAAAGCATCTCTACTACACGGCCACTAGAGCTATTACATCTAGACTTATTTGGGCCAACTAGAGTAGCTTCCTTAGGAAATGCAAGGTATGGACTTGTCATCGTAGATGACTATTCAAGATTTACTTGGGTATTTTCATTGTGTAATAAAAATGAAGCTTTTGAAAACTTCACAATTTTTGTTAAGAAAGTACAAAATCTCTTAGGAACCACCATTGTCACTATTCGTAGTGATCATGGAGGTGAATTTGAGAATGAGTCTTTTGAGACATTTTGTGATGAAGTTGGTATTACTCACACCTTCTCTTTCCCTCGTGCACCTCCTCAAAATGGTGTAGTTGAGAGAAAGAATAGGACGCTAGTGGAGTGTGCTCGCACTATGCTTGATGATAGCCAACTTGGCCATCAATTTTGGGCGGAAGCGGTACACACCGCTTGCTATGTGTTTAATAGCATACTTTTGAGGCCCGGCACTAAACAAACTTGTTATGAATTGTTGTTTGGTAGGTTACCTCAAGTTAAACATTTTCGTGTTTTTGGTTCGAAATGTTTTATTAAGAACACATATGGTAGTTTGGACAAATTCGATCCAAGATCCGATGAGGGGATTTTTGTTGGATATTCTACGCGTAGCAAAGCCTACCGGATATTCAACAAACGAACCTCAACGATCGAGGAGTCGCTTCATGTCTCATTTAATGAAGGATTTGTTCCAACTAGAATTTTAAATGATAATGATTCTATGGATGTTTTATGTGATTCGTTTGATAATTCTAAGTCTAATGATTCTATTGATTCTATTGAGACTAACCCAACTAATGAAGTTGTTGAGAATGTTCCTAGTGATCAAGGTATTCCCAAACGGCTTCATTCGGTTCGTGACCATCCCCATGAGCAAGTCATTGGCAATATTCAAGATAGTGTCAAGACGAGATCGCAAGTTCACCACTTCGCAAATTGTGCCTTTGCCTCATCGATAGAGCCAAAGAATATTAATGAAGCTTGCGAAGATAGCGCTTGGATCTTAGCCATGGAGGAGGAGCTCATTCAATTCGAGAGGAATGAGGTATGGGAGCTTGTTCCATTGCCATCGAAGAACCACACCATCATAGGGACAAAGTGGATCTTTAAGAACAAAACCGACGAAAACCAAGTCGTCGTCCGGGACAAAGCTCGGTTAGTTGCTCAAGGCTATCGACAAGAGGAAGGTATTGATTTCGAAGAATCCTTCGCTCCGGTAGCTAGATTAGAATCAATTAGATTATTATTGTCTTTTACATGCCATAAGAATTTTAAATTATTTCAAATGGATGTTAAAAGTGCATTTTTAAACGGAGATGTCGTTGAGGAAGTTTACGTTTCTCAACCTCCGGGCTTCATAAATGAAAAATTTCCAAATCATGTTTTTAAACTAAAGAAAGCTCTTTATGGGTTGAGACAAGCTCCTCGAGCTTGGTATGATCGCCTAAAGAATTTTCTTTTGGATTTGAATTTTAAAATGGGTGAAGCCGATTCAACACTTTTTATTAAGCATGCGAATAATGATATTTTATTAGTTCAAATTTATGTTGATGATATCATTTTCGGTGCTACTAACTTTGCTCTTTGCGAAGAGTTTTCTAATGTTATGAAGGAACAATTTGAGATGAGCCACATGGGCGAACTCAAATATTTCTTAGGTCTCCAAATTCGCCAATTGAACGATGCAATCTTCATCCACCAAACAAAGTACACGGTGGAGTTGCTAAAGCGATTTGGAATGGAGAATGCCTCCGGGAAAAAGACTCCTATATGAGCACGACTACGCATCTTGATAAAGATACGGGCGGAAAAGATGTAGACATTCGTCTATATCGAGGTATGATAGGTAGTTTACTTTATCTTATCGCGAGTAGGCCCGATATTATGTTTGCCGTTTGTATATGTGCTCGTTATCAGTCTCAACCTAAGGATTCTCACTTAGTAGCGGTAAAGCGTATTTTCCGTTATCTAAGTTACACTTTAGATTTTGGATTACTTTATCCGAAATCTAGCACGTATGAGTTAGTCTCATACAGTGACGCTGATTATGCGGGATGCAAATCCGACAGGAAAAGTACTAGTGGCACTTGCCATTTTCTAGGAAATTCTCTTGTCTCTTGGTTTTCCAAGAAGCAAAATTCGGTATCACTTTCAACCACCGAGGCGGAATATATTGCCGCCGGTGCCTCTTGTGCCCAGGTTCTTTGGATGAGACACACTTTGAAGGATTTTGGTATTCATTGTGATACTAGCCCTATCATGGTGGATAACCAAAGTGCTATTTGTCTTTCAAAGAATCCGGTGCATCATTCCCGATCAAAACACATAGATGTCCGACACCATTTCTTAGATGATCATGTAGCTAAAAAGGACATCATATTAGTGTACGTTGAAACCCAAAAGCAAATCTCCGATATTTTCACGAAACCCCTAAAGGAGGACTCCTTTGTGCGGTTGCGTCGAGAATTGGGGATTATGGGTGAATCCGAGATATAGGATTCATATTTCATTCAATTATCTTACATGCTATTATATTTCACGATATTTCATTCATGCTAGATTTATTGAATTTTTGGGAATTTTATGTGATATATTTGAATTTATGCTCGAATTCGTATTTCAATGTCGTATTTAAGATTTTGACGTTTTATGGGGTAATTTAGATGACTAATGAGAGAGTTAAGATGTTTCATCCAAGTGGTTTGTGAAGAGAAATCAATTATCAATTTTTGGACTCTTTTAGTCGGTTTCAGTTCACTTGTCAACCGACTAGATGCTCATCTAGTCGGTCAGCAAATGAACTCAGACCGACTAGATCAAGCCTATATCTATCTCCTATCATTTTCTTTCGTTAGTCGGTCTCAGTACACTTACCGACCGACTAGATTGAAAACTAGTCGGTCAGTGAATATACTGCGACCGACTAATTCTTGCCCTAAAAATCCCTCTGTGCCTCTGTTTCGACTTAGTCGGTTCAAGCTCATTGACCGACCGACTAGATCGTAATCTAGTCGGTCAGTACTTGAACTGTGACCGACTAAGTGGGTTAGGGCATTTGTGTATTTTTGCTTCCAGACCGACTTATACTCATTTTGGTTTGACTAATTTCATTATTAGTCGGTCTTCTCTCTTGCTCCAGCCCGAAAACCCAAAACCCCCACTCGAAACCCTTCGACTTCCGGCCATCTCTCCGTCGATCGCCGCCGTCCGCCGCCGTCGACTCCACCTCCTAGGTATCTCCCTCCCTCTCCTTGGTCGATTCCTACCCCTAGGGTTCGATTCTATCTCATCTAGCTCCTAGGGTTTCTAGTTTTAACCTAGGGTTTGTATTTTCGAATTTCTTGATTTCTAGGGTTTGTGTTAGCTTCTAGGGTTTGTGCTAGGTTGTTTTTGATCTTTTCATCGATTGCTTGTGCTCGTAGTGCTATGGCTAAGACGAGAATTCCCATCGCCTCTTCCGGGGCCTCTCCTATGACCGTAGGGCCTTCCGACCCTAGGAATCCCCCGAAGCCTAAGCGTCGTGCCAAGTCAACCCAAGCCTCTCCATCATCGCCTCCTCCTAAGAAGCCTAGGACTGCGATAGCTAAACCCCGCAAATCCAAGACCAAAAAGCCTATTCTTCAGTCTCCGGCTACTCCTCCCGATTCCGACACTGATTTTATCCCAGAGGATGAGCCTACTAGGGAACCCACTCCACCTCCGAAGACCCGTAAGGCTAAGGGTAAAGCTCCTATGCCAGTCGGCGGTGTAGACATATCGTTGTGCCGCGATGACCCTCAGTGTCTCGCAGCGTACAACCGTATAGAGCACTGTCCACTGTTGTTAGAGCATTACGTTCAGTTTTCTGATTTTCTCGGCCTTGCTGATCTTCTGTCCTATAGTGGTCTTCTAGATTATCTCCGATACGACCCCAAGGCCAATCCCAAACCGTATCCTCGCCTCGTGAAATTGTTCTATGCCAATCGTATTCGAGGCCAGTACGATGCCAGCCACTCCATTGAGACGACTGTCTTGGGAACTCCTATAGTTCTCACGGCAGAAATCTTGGGGGAGATTCTTGGTTGCTCGTCGTGTGGTCTCCTCCCTTCGGACATTTCCGTAGACGACATTTCTTCCTTGGATCAGTCTATTCTTTCTGAGATTTTCCAGGTTATCCCCTCCGCATTCATTGGTGTTCCATCGAAATCTTTCAAGCCGAATGCGTGGGTTCTTAACCTGATTTTGAAGTCATGTCTCCTCCCTAAGTATGGATCCTCTTCACTCCCATCCCAGCCGTTCTTGAAATTGATCTACACTCTTTTCTTGGGGTGCGAGATTAATTGGGCTCGCGTGATACTCGATAAGATGGATTCTTTCGAGTGTATACGCAAGACCAATAAGTCTGCGCACATTCCATACCCTTGCCTGTTGACTCTTGTATTTCGACATTTCCGAGTCCCTCTCCCTCCTGATGATGAGCGTCCCTTGGGTACGCCTCTGAACGCGACGGCCGTGAAGAAATCTCTAGCGGCTCTTCGTCACGTGCAGAGGTCTACCGCATCTGCTTCCCAGTCTACTCCGTCAGCTGCTGCAGCCTCCTCTTCCCCTGCTACATTGGACGATGTCGTACGCCTACTTCGTCAGCACGACTCCCGTTTGGCTTGTACTGAGGAGATAGTCTGCCGTATGGCTCGTATGATGGGGATTGATCTTCCTCCTTCAGTGTCTGAGGCCGAGGAGATGGACGATGAGGAGCTTGACGAGCTTGTCACTTCTTTTGCCCGTGGCGATGAGGCCACTACTGCTGCTGCTGGTACTTCTACTTCTGCTCCTGGAGTTGGCACCACTTCCGGTGTTCCAGAGCCATCTGCCTCAGCTCTTCAGCCTTCTGAGCCTGCTGTTGACCCTGTTGACGAGCCTGCTTATGTATCTCCTGCTGCTGTTGACACTGCCACTGCTGCTGCTTCTGTCGAGACCCTTGCTGCTGTTGAGATTCCCGTTGATGAGCCTGTTGCTGAGATTTCCACTCCTGCCCCGACGATTCCATCTGTTGAGACACCTCTACTCCCTGCAGAGCCTGAGTCCACTCCGTCGACTGGACCCATGGAGACTGCAGATCCTGCCACCTCCTCGTGATCGCTTGTTTCGAGGACTCTCCACTACGCTTTGGATGATTTATCTTAGTGAGAGTATTTTGGGTTAGGATAGGGTTTGAGAGATGTTTTGATGTATTTTTGTGCTTTCTTGATGTCGGAGTTGGATATTATGTTATGATGTTGTTTTGATGTATGTTGATATACTTTGATGATGTCGATGATGTATGATGTTTTTCTTTTTGATGATATGTAGCACTTGATATGATGTACCTCATATATTCGATGTGATATCTTTTTGGATGTACTCATGTTGTCTCTACATATATATATGTTCATCGTCATTCACTTTGTCATTTATTCGTCGTGCATTTGTTTTATATATATTCGTTGAATGCATTTGAAATGTGAATTCGTCGCTCGACGATTAAAAACTTGGTTAAATAGATTATATTTCTATAATTATATAGAATTGTTTTCCATGCACAAAATTAACCAAGAATATTGAATATTGAAGAGTATGTTTCTTTATTCAAGAAATGAATAATTATTTGGTATTTTTGATGATTTTGATTTTTATTGATAATGGAATAATTGGCACACCTTGTTTTGATTTCCACACTTTTCCCTTGGTGTCAAGTTGGTCCAGTGTCTTTGTCTACGACTCCCGATGTTGGATTTTACATTTCCTAATTGTTGTCGTTGTATGCCCCCCATTTTTGGGATAATGCCAAAGGGGGAGAGATAATGATAATAAATAGCGCAAATGAAAATTTAACTCAATTTCCAAGAATCTAGTTTGATATGTTAGATTCAGGGGGAGTTAAGATATATATAAGGATTTTCAAAATCCGATATTTCGAAAATCGATTCTCTTTATTTATCTTACTCGTCTGCTTGATGCAATTCATATTATTCATTTTGGAATTAACGTGTCATCAATGCAGGGGGAGTAAGTATTTTACATTTGAATTATTATTTTTGATTATTATTTATGTTGGTTTGTCATCACCAAAAAGGGGGAGAATGTTGAATATTGGACTCCCCGGATTTGGTTTTGATGATGAGCAAACATAAATAATCCATGAACTAACAATTTGTGAGCGCAGTATTGGAGATCGTCGCCAATTTCACGAGAACATTCAAAGCGACATCTCAACACTTCCCAAAGCTCATATTCATGCCTAAAACTTCGTTGAAGCTCTTGCGACGCTTTGGAAGATATGAAGATTCAATCGAAGCTCTCAAAGACCGTTTATTAAGGTTTTATTTATAGTCTTTTAGCTTCGATATATAGAATGTTAAGCCTTGAGTATATCTTACGTTTCTATCTTCATTACGCTCATTTCGTAGCTCTAGGATCCTTGCACAAGTTCATTCTAACTTCCTCGAAGCGTCGCGCTTCGATTCGGATTTGTATGTGCATGTTAGTTGGTACAAGAACAAGTACTGACCGACTAGATGGTGATCTAGTCGGTCGGCAACTGTTCTTGGACCGACTAGTTTGATTCCTTAATTTCTTGGACTTTACTGTTTACAGTTAGTCGGTCTACGTTGACTCACCGACCGACTAGTTTGTGAACTAGTCGGTCAGTGATGCTTCTTTGACCGACTAGTTGTGACTTACTGTTCTTGCTAAAATTCTCCTAAGCTACTGTTTATCGTTAGTCGGTCTAAGAAGGTTTGGTGACCGACTAGTTGGCAATCTAGTCGGTCAACTTTTGTTCTTGGACCGACTAAGTCAACTTGCATTCAGACTAGTTCATTTTGCCTCTTAGTCGGTCTACATTCATTGGCTGACCGACTGGTTGTGAAACTAGTCGGTCAGACAGTCTTCTTGGACCGACTAGATTTCCAGGTCTGAAATTCTATCTCTTCTCAGATCTACTCTTAGTCGGTCCACGTTGTTTGGCTGACCGACTAGTTGATGAACTAGTCGGTCAGTGATTGTTCTTTGACCGACTAAGTCTCACAGATTTCTATCCGTTGGTGAATGACCTAACTTGTTTTTATGGGACCCTATAAATACGAACCTAGGTCATTTCTATCTAGGTTAGAGCTGCCATTAAGAGATTCATTGAGTTCTAAAGAGATAGCCATTCTCCCTCAAATCTAAAGCTCTCTTCCTCACAAGAAACCCATTCTCTCTCATTTCTAGATCTAGAGAGAAGCTTGTTCTTGGTGAGCTCTTCAAGCTATTGCTTTATCCAAGTCTCCAACTCATTCCTAGGCACCGATTGCTGGTCATTTCCTTGGTGCTAGGTCTTGGTGACTTCATCTTCCTCAAATCCTTCATTTCACCATTTGGGTAAGAAAAACTCAAGTTATAGGATTTTGTGGTAAGATTGTTTATTTCATTTAAACTCTTTAATATTGCTAATTGGTTCTCTCGGTTGTGAGAGAAGATTGTGATCCCAGGTTGTGGGATTCACTTTGCCATTGCATGTATGATTTGATCTTGTGAAGGTTTTTCACAAGATATTCATAGTGGAAATCTTGAGTTAGGGTTTCTAACTCAAGTATCCGGAGGGGATCCGGGTGGTTGGGACGTAGGATCACCGGGAACAAGTCGGGGAGACTTGGGTGGATCCGAACCCATTAACTTCGTTTGTTAGCATTGTTAATTTTGTGTTGTCATTCAATTTAAGCTTCCGCAAATTGATTTGGTAGTTGTTTGCAATTTAATTTGGAATTATACTCCTTATTATTTTAAAGTACTATTCACCCCCCCCCCCTCTAGTACTTGTGCAGTAGCTGGTAGGGCATTACAATTTCATCATGTGCCATATGCATATCCACGACATGCATCACGTAGAAATCAACAACGTATGCATGCTCCCAATAGGAATAGGGTTCCCAAAATATTCACTATTTAGGGCCCGAAGAACACTAATATGCATGAAAAACAAGCATACATGAATTCTTATTTTATGGATGTCGTGCATAATGATGATTACATTGGGAAGTCTAAGTCCAATCGGACTTGGCTTCCAAAGGTCTAATCTTTTAGGACCCAATGACCTTGGGTACCATGGAATGATATTTCTATCTTTAGGTACTCAAGAAAAAGAAACGGAGAAACAAATCAAAATTTAGCTCCAAGAATAATTGGATACTCGATAGCGGGTGTTCAAAACACATGACGGGTGATGCTCAATTGCTCTCCGGAGTGGTGCCCATTGCAAATGGGAACCGGGTAATCTTTGGAGGCAACGAGAGCGAAACCATCATTGGTGTTGGAAAAGTTGGTAATCCTTCTAAACCACTAATAAGTGATGTTTACCTTGTTAAAGGATTAAACCACAATCTTATTTCAATAAGCCAACTTTGTGACAAAGGTTACAAAGTTAGCTTTGCGAAAGGAGTGTGCCATATTTTAAGAAAAGATAATAATGATTTGTTATTTTTCGGCATATGCCATAAGGATATTTATATATTAGATCTCCCAAAATCACATGAACAATGTCTCATTGCCAACACAAGTGAACAACACTTATGGCATCGACGTTTTGGTCATGTGAACTTTGGAACACTTTTTAAGCTTTCCAAGTTAAATTCTATTAAAGGCTTTCCTAGGCTTGTCTTTCAAAAGAAAAGCTTTTGTGACTCGTGTCAACGAGGCAAGCTTCCAAAATCGTCATTTAAACCTAAGAAAAGCATTTCATCTAAGCGGCCTCTAGAGCTATTACATCTAGATCTTTTTGGGCCAACTAGAGTTGCTTCATTAGGAAATGCACGATATGGACTTGTCATCGTTGATGACTTTTCTAGATTTACTTGGGTATTTTCCTTAAGTAATAAAAATGATGCTTTTGAAAACTTCATAATATTTGTTAAGAAAGTACAAAATCTCATTGGAACCACCATTGTCACTATTCGTAGTGATCATGGAGGAGAATTTGAGAATGAGTCTTTCTCAAATTTTTGTGATGAAATTGGTATTACTCTCACCTTTTCTTTCCCTCGCGTACCCCCTCAAAATGGTGTAGTTGAGAGGAAGAATAGGACGCTAGTGGAATGTGCTCGCACTATGCTTGATGATAGCCAACTTGGCCATCAATTTTGGGCGGAAGCGGTACATACCGCTTGCTATGTGTTTAATAGAATACTTTTGAGTTCCGACACCAAACAAACTTGTTATGAATTGTTGTTTGGTAGATTGCATCAAGTTAAACATTTTCGAGTTTTCGGCGCAAAATGTGTTATTAAAAACACATATGGTAGTTTTGGAAAATTTGATCCAAGATCCGATGAGGGGATATTTGTTGGATATTCCTCCCGTAGCAAAGCCTACCGAATATACAACAAACGAACCTCAACGATCGAAGAATCACTTCATGTTTCATTCAATGAACATTTTTGTCCCGTCTAGAATTACTAATGATGATGACTCCATGGATGTTTTATGCGATTCTATTGGTAATTCTAATTCTATTGATTCTAATGATACTAACCCTACTAATGAGTCTTTTGAGAATGTTCCTAGTGATCAGGGAATTCCCAAACGGCTTCATACAGTTCGTGACCATCCCCATGAGCAAGTCATTGGCAACATCCTTGATAGTGTCAAGACGAGATCTCAAGTCAACTACTTCGCTCATTGTGCCTTTGCCTCCTCAATAGAGCCAAAGAATATTAACGAAGCGTGCGAAGATAGTGCTTAGATCCTAGCCATAAAGGAGGAACTCATTCAATTTGAGAGGAATGAGGTTTGGGAGCTTGTTCTATTGCCTTCAAAGAACCACACCGTTATAGGAACGTACTGGATTTTCAAGAACAAGACCGACGAGAACCAAATCGTCGTCCGGAACAAAGCTCGGTTAGTAGCTCAAGGCTACCGACAAGAGGAAGGTATAGATTTCGAAGAATTCTTTGCTCCGGTAGCTAGATTAGAATCTATTAGATTATTGTTATCTTTTGCATGCCATAAAGATTTTAAACTCTTTCAAATGGATGTAAAAAGTGTGTTTTTAAACGGAGATGTCGTTGAGGAAGTTTATGTTTCTCAACCTCCGGGTTTTATAAATGAAAAAGTTCCAAATCAAGTTTTCAAACTTAAGAAAGCACTTTATGGTTTGAGACAAGCTCCTCGAGCTTGGTATGACCGCCTAAAGAACTTTCTTTTGGATTTAAGTTTTAAAATGGGTGAAGATGATTCTACATTATTTGTTAAGTATTCAAATAATGATATTATTTTAGTTCAAATTTATGTTGATGATATCATTTTCGGTGCTACTAACTTCACTCTTTGCGAAGAGTTTTCTAATGTTATGAAGGATCAATTTGAGATGAGCCACATGGGTGAGCTCAAGTATTTCTTAGGTCTCCAAATTCGCCAAATGAACGATGCAATCTTCATCCACCAAACCAAGTACACGGTGGAGTTGCTAAAGCGATATGGATGGAGAATGCCTCAGGCAAGAAGACTCCAATGAGCACGACTACACATCTTGATAAAGATACGGGCGGCAAAGATGTAGACATTCGTCTATATCGAGGTATGATAGGTAGTTTATTATATCTTACTGCTAGTAGGCCCGATATTATGTTTGCTTTATGTGTATGTGCTCGTTATCAGTCTCAACCTAAGGAATCTCACTTAGTAGCGGTAAAACTTATTTTCCGTTATTTAAGTTAGACACTCGACTTCGGATTACTTTATCCAAAGTCCAGCACATATGAGTTAATCTCATATAGTGACGCAGATTATGCGGGATGTAAATCCGACATGAAAAGTACTAGTGGCACTTGCCATTTTGTAGGAAATTCTATTGTCTCTTGGTTTTCCAAGAAGCAGAATTCAGTATCACTTTCAACCACCGAGGCGGAATATATTGCCGCCGGTGCTGCGTGTGATCAGGTTCTTTGTATGAGACAAACTCTTAAAGACTTTTGTATAAACTGTGATACTTGCCATATCATGGCGAACAACCAAAGTGCAATATGTCTCTCTAAGAATCCGGTACACCATTCCCGTTCTAAACACATAGATGTCCATCACCATTTCTTAGATGATCATGTTGCTAAAAAGGACATCATTTTAGTGTACGTTGAAACCTAGAAGCAAATCGCCGATATTTTCACGAAACCACTCAAGGAAGACTCCTTTGTGCGGTTACGTCGAGAATTGGGGATTATGGGTGAATCCGAGAATTAGGATTCATTTTGTTCAATAATCTTGCATGATAATATTTTCGTTATATTTGCTCATGCTAGATGTGTTGAGATTTTCTGGATTTTTGGTTGAATTTTCGGAATTTATGCTCGAAATATTCATGAACGTCGTATTTATATCTTTCGATGTTTTATGGGGTAGATTAATGATGTATGAGAGTATTTCGATGTTTCGTCCAAGTGCGATTAGGAGAGAACTCAAAATTTCTAATTTTCAAAATTTTGGACTCTCTTAGTCGGTCCAAGTTCATTGACCGACCGACTAGATTGCGTTCTAGTCGGTCAGTGAATGAACTCAGACCGACTAACTCTTGCTCAAAATTTGGCTTCAGTTACTGTTTGCACTTAGTCGGTTCAAGCTCATTGGCCGACTGACTAGATCTCATTCTAGTCGGTCAGCGCTTGAACTGTGACCGACTAAATGCGCAGGGACCGTTGTGTCTTTTCGCATTCTGATCATTTTTATTCTCTCCGCACCGATTAGATCTCACTCTAATCAGTGCATCTCTCCTCTCAAACCCCTTAACCCCGGAAAACCCTTCGACTCCATCAGCCTCCTTCGCCGTTTGCTGTCGTGCTCCGGCCATCTCCGACCGTCGATCTCCCTCTTTCCTCCACCTAGGGTAAAGCTCTCACTCTCCTCTCTGTTTTTAGGGTTTGTTTTCCTCTATTTTTCAGCTTGCCTTAGGGTTTGAACTAGGGTTTCGATTTCTAGGTTTAATTTCTTTCGATTTTGTGTCGATCTCGTGCGTTGGTTGAGTTGTCTCGTCTCGATTATGGCGAAGACACGTATCCCCATCTGTCCATCTAGTCCGTCTCCTATGACTGTCGAGTCTCCTCCTACGGACCCCCCTCAATCTAAACGCCGAGCCAAATCAACCCATCCTTCCTCCTCTACGCCTCCTCTTAAGAAGAAGAGGACGGCGACTTCCAAACCTAGAGCCACATCTCAGCCCAAACCCAAGCCTATGAAGCAGCTTGTGTCTCCAGCCTCATTTCGTGCACCCACTTCTCCTTCTGACTCCGACGCCGAGTATATTCCGGAGACCGAGCATACCGCGAGGGCTCCTACTCCTCCTCGATCTAGCACTCGTCCGTCTAAGGGGAAGGCTCCCATGCCATTGGGTGGTGTCGATATATCGTTGTGTCGTGATGACCCGTTGTGTCTCGCGGCTTACAACCGTATTGAGCACTGTCCATTGATATTGGAGCACTTCGTTCATTTCTTCGATTTTCCTCACCTTGTCAATCTTCTTTCCTACAGCGGCCTACTTGACTATCTTCGCCATGACCCCAAGGCGAACCCTCACCCGTACCCCCGTCTCGTCAAATTATTCTATGTGAATCGTGTCCGGGGTCAGTATGACTACACTCACTCCATTGAGACGACTGTCTTGGGGACACCTATTTTCCTCACGGCAGAAATCTTAGGGGAGTTGATAGGTGTGTCATCCTCTGGCCTTCTTCCAGCTGATATCTCCGTAGATGATATTTCTGATCTTGACCAGACCATGCTTGCCGAGATGTTTCATGTTATCCCTCCAGCCATGAGTGGCGTTCCCTCCAAATCGTTTAAGCCGAATGCTTGGGTCTTGAATCTTATCCTGAAGTCGTGCCTCCTTCCGAAGTATGGCTCATCTAGCTTGCCCTCCTAGCCGTTCCTCAAGCTGATCTACGCTCTTTTCATGGGGAGCGAGATCAATTGGGCTCGTATCATCCTAGATAAGATGGACTCTTTTGAATGTATCCGAAAGTCCACAAAATCAGGTCACATCCCATATCCTTGCCTTTTGACCCTCGTCTTTCGTCACTTCGGGGTCCCTCTCCCTCCCGATGACCAGCGTCTGTTGGGTCCTCCTCTGAATACGACGGCCGTCAAGAAGTCTCTTGTGGCGCTTTGTCACGTTCAGAGGACTACCCCTTCTGCAACCGAGGGTACCTCTTCAGCTACTCCTCCACCTCATCCCGCTCTCGCTGAGTTTGCTGTTTCTCTGAGACGTGTTGAGTCTCGTGTTTCTCGTTCTGAGGAGATGCTAGCTCGCATCTGCTCTCACTTGGGCATTGAGGTTCCTTTGTCAATTTCTGACGATGAGGAGATGGACGAGGCTGAGCTCCAGGAGCTTGTTGGATCTCCTGTCCGTGCCACTGAGGGTACGTCTGCTGCTGCTACTTCTGCTGGTGCTCCCGAGAGCACACCTGCTGCCACCATTCCTTCGGTGGATGTTTCTGCTGGTGCTCCCGAGACCACTCCTGCTGCGACTCTCCCTTCTGTGGACACTCCAGTCGACCCAGTGACCACCACTCCTTCTGCAGAGCCTGCTGCTGTTGCTGACCCTGCCTCCACCTCCTGAGCTTGCGTTGGAGGACTCTCCCATGTGCACTTTGGATGATTTATTTAGTCGTGAGAGAGTGGGGTAGGATAGTTGGTGGTTATGGATTTTTGATATTTTTGGATGTTTTTATGATGTATTTTGATGTATACATGTTTTGTGATACTTCGATGTATGATGTGAGATATGTTGTATGATGTGCCCCTATCAGAGAATCGTTTATATTATTGTTGGCAGATGTATTCTTTTGATGTATTCATGTTCTTATATATATATACATCGTGTTGACATTTACTTCATTGTGCGCATTATATTCTTTTTGTCTCTGATGTTGACTTCGTCGCTCGACGATTACATTTGATTTAATAGAAATTATTTCTATGAAACCATAGAATTGTTTTCCATGCACTTAATTTATTAAGCATGTTGATATTGGAGAGTATGTTCCATAACTCAATATGTGCAATTGATTTGAGTTTTGATGATTTCGTTTTTCGATTTTCGACTATGGATTCGTTGGCACACTTTGATTTTCTTCGTGATTTTACTTTGGTGTCATTTGAACCGTCGTCGTATTCTACGACTCCCGTGCTTTTATTTTACGCCATTGTTATTGTCTTTGATCTCCTCCCGCTCTTTTTGCTTATGCCAAAGGGGGGAGAATTAATAATGACGATGTGCTACATGATAATTTAAAGCAATTTACCGTGAATCTAATTTGATATGTTAGATTCAGTGGGAGTTAAGATATAAAAATAGATTTCAAATCCTATATTTCAAAAATTGGATTCACGCTTTATACTTTCCTTGTCTGCTTGATGCGTATGATTATTATTTAATATGGAACTAACGTGTCATCAATGCAGGGGGAGTAAGTAAATTTCATTTGAATCATTATTTTTGATTATTATTTATGTTGGTTTGTCATCACCAAAAAGGGGGAGAAGGTTGAGTATTGATTCCCTGGATTTGGTTTTGATGATGAACAAACATAAATATCGTGAACTAACTCGTTGTGAGTGCAGTTATGGAGATCGTCGCCAAAATTCTATGAACATCAAAAGCGACGTCTCAAGACTTCTCAAAGCACGTGATCGTGTGCTTGAAGCTTCGTTGAATCTCAAGGACTTTATTGAAGTCCAGAGATTCGAAATGAAGCCTTTGAAGACGGTTCGTCAAGTTTTATTATAGTCTTCTAGCTTCTTTTCGCAGAATGTTAAGCCTTGAGTAGGTCATACGTTTTAATCTTCATAACGCTCATATCTTAGAGCTAGGATTATCTAAGAAGCCCATAAAAACTTTCCCGAAGCTTAACGCTTCTTATCGCGGCTTCTTTTGCATGTTAGTTGGTTCAAGAAGAAGAACCAACCGACTAGATGACAATCTAGTCGGTCGGCAATCCTTCTTGAACCGACTAGAATGCCTTGTTCATTTTCAGCTCATTCACTGTTTACAGTTAGTCGGTCCAAGAAGGTTCACCGACCGACTAGTTTTCAAACTAGTCGGTTAGGAATCCTTCTTAGACCGACTAGTTGAGCTTTCATTTTCCAGCCTAACTTACTATTTACAGTTAGTCGGTCAAAGAACAACGACCGACTGACTAGTTGTGAAACTAGTCGGTTGGAATTTGCTCTTAAACCGACTAGCTGTCTTTGGATTCAGCCACTTTTGATTTCATCTGTTAGTCGGTCAAAGAACACTCACCGACCGACTAGTTGTGAAACTAGTCGGTTGGCAAGTCTTCTTAGACCGACTAGTTCTATATTCCCTGAACTTTCTATATTGGCTATGAATCTGTTAGTCGGTCCATGATGAATCACCGACCGACTAGATGTGAATCTAGTCGGTCAGTGATCCTTCTTTGACCGATTAGACTGCTTCAGAAATAGATCCGTTGGAGCATTAAATGCCACGATTTTTTCTCTCTCTTTCCTCTATCCTATATATACTTGAAGGGCTTCTTGCTACGCATTCAAGGCTGATATTTATTACATTTTAGAGAATCAAAGAGAAGCATTTATTTCTCATTTCGAAGCTCATTCATTTCTCAAGAATCTCTCCCTCACTCTTATTCCTCAAGAGAGATTCATTGATTGTGAGCCATTCAAGCCAAGAGCTTGATTCTAGGTCACCAACATCCACCCTAGGCTTCTATTGTTGTTCATCGTCTTGGAGCTATGGTTTGGTGACTTCGTCTCCTCCAAAATCCTCCTTGCCCTAAAATCGTAAGTTTACTCAAGGCATAGGATTTTGTTGGTAAGCATTTCATATTTCAATTACTTTGATATTGCAAGTTTTACTCTCGGTTGTGAGAGTTGTGTGTGATCCCGGTTTGTGGGAGTCACATTTTCATTTGTGTATGATTTGATCTTGGAGAGGTTTTCTACAAGTATTTCATAGTGCAAATTTGAGTTAGAAGTTTCTAACTCAAGTATCCGGAGGGGATCCGGGTGTTTGGGACGTAGGATCACCGAGAACAAGTCGGGGAGACTTGGGTGGATCCGAACCCGTTAATTCGTTTGTTTGCGATTGTATTTCTTTGTTGTCAATTTTTCATTTTCGCATTGTTGGTTGAGTTTGCAAGATAATTAGGAATTATCTTCTTAATTATTTTAAAGTATTATTCACCCACCCTATAGTACTTGTGCAGTAGCTATCAGGGCGTTACAAAATGTTCTTGCCATGCTAGTATAGTTATGTTTATGTCATGATAGTAATGTTACTATAGCATTGTTATTATATTCACCATGATTTGATTATAACATATCCTTGTCATGCCATGCCCCACTTATGTCAATTATACCATGAATTATGTTGTTGGGTCAGGTGGGAATTCTTGTTATGCATTTCTTATTTTATGAACAAATGTTAATTGTTAGTAAGTTCCATGTCCCATGTGATAATGATGATGTTATCAAGCTTCCTTATGACATGCATGTAATTATACATTCATTTCATTAAAGCTTCATGTTAATGAATAAATAAGTTCAGTGTTGGATGTTGATACGTTTTATTCTATACTAGCGGTTTGAGTTATGTTTCATGAAATTGTTATTTCAAATGGAGCATGTCGATGCTCTTAGTATGAAAGAAAAGACGATGGTCGTTGTTGAATCATGACATCGATGAAATTATGAAAGAAACGGAAATTTATGAATGAGGTATTGGGATCACTAAAATTAATAACTGATGAACTATTCCAAAAACTGAGAGTGAGGCAGAGTGATGACATCAAGGGTGCTCGATCCATTCTAAAAATGGGTGAGACTCTAGATGTGGGTTTGGGGGAAACACGGGTTAGCTATAGGAGTTAAGGAGCAGACATATGATGTATATATCTCGCCCGATGTGTCGCCCCAGAAGGAGAGTTTGAGAGGGCTAGAGAGGTGACTGGTGTGCTCGTGTCGCACCATGTCGGTAAATGATGGTTTTCTCCGTTTGTCCCAAGAAAAATCGAGATGAGTCTCACTCATGTACATTGCCAGTCGGGTATGGAGTTGCGAGAGGCTCCCCAGTGCTCGTGTCGCTGGAGTGGTACCACTTTTACACCCACCCTGGGTGAAGTCCGACTCTTTAGCATCCTACAGTTTACACGAGTGTCCTAAACACGTGAATCAACAACTTAAAGTAATTGTCTTTAATTATAAATGTTGTTATCCCATGTCTTTTGTTCCTCTGTTTACTTTAATGCTGCTATCTATACTAATCTGCACCTTTGTTATGTTAATGCTGCTACCCCATGATAACATGTTCTTATGCTTCTTTCAGTACCTGCATATCATGATATGGTTTCATATGTATATTTTATAAGTCCTCATACTTATGTTTGCATGTTGGAACGTGAATACTTTTATACTCACTATGAACCTTACTTGTTAGACCACACCGCCTAGATAGGTAGACCAGTTCTAAAACTGGGTCTTACTATAGTGTTAGGAGTTCCTACTGGGTCACGTGTTGACGTGTCATACCTTGTGGTTTTCAGGAGTAGGACCAGAGCAGCTTTTGTGGTCCTGACACCAGAGGTTGTTCCCAGTTCTGTGATAGATCTTGCGGGTGACTTCGTCCAGTTGGACTCCCCAGGGATAGATTAGAGTGTGCGTTGTACCAGGTGTAGGTACCTGTTGTACCTTCAGGTTGGAGTTTCTCTTTTTGTTGTACCCCTCTTTTGTACCCCCCTTGTTCAGCTGGTGTATGTAAAAGAAGTATCATTGTATTAATAAAATAAAATATTGTACTTTTGTTTATTTCTTAGTGTTTTATCTGTGATGGAGCTTTACTTGTACTTCCCAGCACGTGGGTGGTGACCTGTAATGTTTTTTTTACTCTCTTCCTTCTCTCTTTCTAAGTAACACTCGTTGATCTGGGAATACTTGGGACGGATTCGTACTTCCCGGGTATCCTGGAGAGCGAGTCATTACAGCACCGGTCCGCCCTACCCGTGAAAACTCCTCACCATAACTTCTCTCCACCATCGCCCCGACTCCGTCACACCGCCATCGACAACGACGCGTCGCCCATCTCGTCGCTGCCCTGTTGACGTCTGAACGGTCCTCTGCAAACATGAAGAACCACAAGGAAATACTGTGAGTCTAATTAATATGATGCATTTACATATATATCTTATTTAAATACATGCTTTTAAATAATGCTGTTATATTTAAAGATGTACGATTAATTCTGTAGCAACAGTGACATATATGGAATGTATGCGACCTTGCCTGATAGTACTATTAGGCTTTTATGTATTACATATTATAATATAAGTCTTACTATACTATGTAAGTTTTATTATTAATGAGGCCAAG
Organism: Scilla litardierei; assembly: GCA_030789695.1. Taxonomy (NCBI): domain Eukaryota; kingdom Viridiplantae; phylum Streptophyta; class Magnoliopsida; order Asparagales; family Asparagaceae; genus Scilla; species Scilla litardierei. The sequence goes on from CM061139.1 coordinate 85,130,209, forward strand.
TATGCAAGAGTAACTATATACCTATATACATTGTTATTATACTTATATGTACAGATTATAGGCGTAGCTGTATAAATCATTATATAATGTGAAATTAGTATAGGATAAATTTTATAATTAGTTTATGGCCTTTTAACTGATATCACGATACCCTTGGCGCATGTAAATTCACGCCTCTGTAACGATCGTGTAGGCACCTAATTGCGCAATCAGGCAAGTATTTACCACCTGCATGTATATTATCTCCCACAAATTTTCAATGGTGCAAGTATTATCACCTCACATTAATTTAAAGATATCAACTGTCTTGTCATTTTAAAAGTACTCTTATCGCTTGCTGCATTATTTTTGGTGTCATCTTATCTTTGAATCGCCCTCTATAAATTGTGATTTTGGGCCTTCGGGCAATTTACGGACTACTGGGCCTTCGGCCATTACAGATATTGGGCCCGCAGGGCATTTACGGAATGTTTGCCATACAGCAAACATTGGACTGTACGGATACACTTCTGGACACTTTGGGTGGGATAGTCCAATGTAGTAGAGGTCGGAATGCTGGGTTGCACTCTATTGGTGAACTTGACCGACACCTGGCCGGGTCAGTGAGTATAGAGCCACGGGTAGCTCCCGTTAGCTTGGGTGTCATTCTAGTCACTTCCCCCTCTGACACTAGGCTTGTCACTAGATTAGGTACTGATTGGCACTCTTATTTACTTCTGTTGCTGCTATCGTAAATGTATAAAATTCTAGCTAAGTTCTTATCATGTTTTACTCTGTACATTGCAAATGCCATGCTCTTTACTTTGTGCATTACAAATGTCATGTATGTCACTCGTTACTCTGTGCACTACACTTGCTATGCTCACTGTGTAGCACACTACACTTGTTATGCTCACTACTCCGTGCACCACACTTGCTATGTTCATCACTTGAATACCACACGTTGACATGTTTACTATACACACTACACCTTGCCATGTTCGCTATTTAGCGCACTACACTTTGCCATGTCTACTTTACACACTACACATTGCATGCTCGCTACTTTGTACACCACACTTTGCTACACCTGCAGGTTTTTCTTACGCTACTATACCTTGCTTAATTGTGCACCGTTGTGTTTTTCTCACCTTAAAAGCATGTGTAAACTTTATTATTATCTTATCGAGGGTCTAGCTTCTAACATTTTAAATCTTGCGGAGCGACCCTTGCTAACGTATATTTCCTTGTTTTCTATCTTGTGAAATATACGTCAGGTGTTAGACAAATTTTTGCAGAGGTGCATGCCTTGACGCTGAGCTAGTTAACCTGGAGTACAAGATCCACTGCTGAGGAACGGCGTGCTTTCGCAGCTTTGCTAAAATTTAATATTTGTGTTGTATTCTTGTTTAGGTGTTTTTCCTTCATGTAACTGTTGTAATGGCCATGCTAGGCCTTAATTCTTTGTGTACATGTAATCTGGACAATGATGTTGTAATAATGGAATTTTATATTGTTCTAAGTTTGCATTCAAGGATCTGTGTATGGTTTACTCACAGACGCTTATTGGGTTAGAACTCCACCACTCCAGCCCATGCGGACCCGCTTGCATCCTCGCTCCCAAGTATAATCGGAAGCGGGGCGTGACATGTTTTAGTGATGGCCCACGCAGGTCCTGCTTTCTGAGAAATACTCGGAACAATATGAATCTCATTATTAGCTAAACTGTCTAGAAAAATCTTGTACGCAAATGTTTACTTATTTGTTTGCAGCATGGCAGGAAGACGTAACACCCGACATGGACCCGGAGCTACTGGAAGCAGAGAGGATGACATCATCCAGATGCTTAGAGCCATGAGAGAGATGCTAGATGTTCAACACCATCTGGTCCAGCAAGGACGACAGGCTGCACCAGCTGCACCACCACATCCCCATTATAAGTCTGGAGCCAAGCAGTTTCGGGAGATGCGTCCGAAGAGCTTCTCCGGACTAGAAGGCCCACTAGCGGCCAAGGAATGGCTTCGTAGCACTGTGGATGACTTGGGTCTTGCCCAAGTCAATCCAAACGATTGGGTGGAGCTCGCCAAGAAGCAGTTGACAGATAATGTCTGCAACTGGTGGGATGCTGAGGAGACCAGGCTAGCCAAGCCGATTCCATGGGCTACTTTTCGTCAGAGGTTTGATGCCCAATACTTCCTGAAGGCTGTGAAGAGAGATATGCAGCAGTGTTTCTTCAACCTGGAGCAGGGCACCATGACAGTCGAAGAGTACGAGGCTGAGTTCGTCATGCTGAATCGCTTCACCCCTACTCTGATGACAGACCCAGAGGACTGTGCACACCACTTTCAGCAGGGCTTGGATTTGGACATACAGGCTTCGATGACCGCGAGCACCTTTACCACTCATGAGCAAGTCCTGGTAGTAGAGAGGAAGCATGAGCTGATCATGAATCAGAAGAAGGCATTTCAGGCAGGCAAGCGTCCGTAGGAGCCGCCAAAGAATGATCTTCGACTGACTTAGACCACCAACTTGAAGAGGCTTGTAGCTCCAGTCTTCCCCAGATTTACCGTTGTCACGCACCGCTTCCCAAAACTACGGAGGCGAAGCATGACTAAGGCCCGCTTGGGCCGGAGCTGTGAAGCTCGGACCCAATGAGCGTCTGTAGGGGTACCATTTTAAAATTTTTCATGTTCTTGCATTTATAAAATTCGGAACAATAGAAAGTACAGAAAGAAAGTTGTATTCATTAATATAAAGAGATAATATCCAACGAGTACAAAATTCTAAAAAGAGAAGGCTAAGCATGGCAACTGTAGGATCCTGTCAAAACAACGACATTAGGATCGAATAATAACATAGACTTACGCTTGCGTATGCGGCACCGTAGTCTCTGAACTTCACCCTCGGATTTGCCACAACGGTCGGTACTTTGTCACGGAGGATCGAAGCAGAGTTTCACCGCCTAAATCTCTATTTAGAAGAGGATTTTAATGGAAGCGAGAAGAAGAACATAAGATGCCTTATGCAAACTTATGGCATAGAAAGTGTAGTATGAATGCCTTACCCTTGGGTCCTATTTATAGGCTTTAGGGGTAGTTATTGTAGGAAATAACTTAATATAAGCTTATTAGCCTATATTAGCACATTCATTTATCTTCTTCTTCATTCACTTATCAAGTGCCTTTATGCACTTATAAAGTGACTTTTTCCACTTATCGATTGGCTTTTTCCACTTATCGAGTGGTCCTTTTAACACGAGAAAAGGTTTCCTTCGTGCACGCTTTCGTGCATACGACATCTGAGGTCCGTATACCCTCATACATCCCCTCATGGGTGTATTCATGTCGTCCATATCCAACATCTCCCACTCACACTTGAGGGGATTGTAAGGAAACATCTTTCCTTTAACTCTTCTGTTTATCATACCGAGAAATAGGCCGTGTGACTGTCATGCGCATAGAGTCCGCTGTTGTGCACTTGTTAGAGATACACAACACCCCTCGAGGTGCAAAGTTGAGTAGATCAACACATGCTTTACCCTAGATTATTTCTTCACATTTCTTATACTTTATATTCAACAATTGAATCCCATCTGGATTACAATTGGCTGGCCAGCTTTGAATCTCTAAAGTCCAAATGTGAATATGAAATTAATCTTCCTCTTCTTGCGATCCTTTTGATCTTGACTTGACTTGCTTTTCTAACATGCCCCGCCGGACCGAATTGACCATAGTACATAAGCAACATGCTAAGATAGTAATCACCCAGTCAAATCTAAAGGAACCAATTAGAGTCCATAAGGGTAATGAGTTAAGACCCATGTGGTCTTTGGGTCTCACATAATAGTAAACACAATTACTATTCTAACCCAATGGTCAAAATGCATACGTAGTATGAATACGTATTACAACATCACTCCTTTCCCAGAGAGCATATGTCTTAATGATGTTGTAAGGATGATAACCAGACACCACAATGTCTGACTTTGAGTCCCTTTTACTACTCAAATAATCTTCTGGACCCACATCCCGCATAAGACAGATAGGATTTCAAAAATCCTCTTAGATCTTTTGAAAGCATCCATATGATGCAGATCTTTCATACGACCATTTTGTTTAAGTCATGACTCTAAATCATCCGTCTGACGATTTTGACTTTAAACAGGTCTCATCTTTATTTTATCCGTCTGATAGAATAAAGGCGGTTGCTCATGTGAGAGAGCCAACCTTAATCTGTCCAACATACTAGAAAGTATAGCTGAGATTTCAAAAATGTACACAAACATTTCTTAAAAAATTCATATGCAATGTCGAAAAGAACTTATTCTTTTATTAAATTTGATCATTTACAGACATGGGAATTTACATTGGTACAACTCAGCTCTTACGCAATCCTTGAGATGATAAGTGTTTGTAAAACACATCTCTGGGGATCGCCTTCGTAAGTGGATCCGCTATCATCTCATGCGTAGATATGTACCTTATGTCTACCTTCTTGGTCTTATCATAGTATTTTGCAAATTTATAGCGGATATCTATGTGTTTGGTCTTACAATGGAATTTAGGATCTTTGACATAGGCTATAGATGCTTGACTGTCGCTGTGTATAGGTACAACACCTGAGTCACTTGCATCACTTAGTCTATCTAAGAACTTCCTAAGCCAAACAGCCTCTTGGACTGCCATGCTAAATGCTACAAACTCGGCTTCCATAGTTGAAAGTGCGATGCAGGATTGCTTCTTGCTACTCCAGGATATTGCACCAGATCCGAGTAGAAAAACATATCCTGAGGTCGATCGTCGCTCATCGAGATCACCCGCCCAATCAGCATCAGTGTAGCCTTCGAGCCTCAAGGCATCTCCTTGATAGCATAAAGCATAGTCCGCAGTTCCTTTAAGATACCGCAATATCCTCTTAACTACTTTCCAGTGTACTTGCCCTGGATTGGATTGGTAACGACTAACCATTCCAACAGCAAAACAGATGTCTGGTCTTGTACACATCATAGCGTACATAAGACTACCAACTGCACTGGAATATGGAACTTTTTCCATAATTTTCTTTTCATTTTGGTTCTCTGGACATGATTTTAGACATAAATTATCGCACTTGCTTATAGGGGTATCAATGGACTTGCAGTCCTGCATATTAAAACGTTCTAGAACCTTCTTTATATAAGTCTCTTGTGAAAGAGAAAGAAGTTTCTTCGAACGATTCCTTGAAATCTTAACTCCAAGGATATATGCGGCTTCTCACATGTCTTTCATCTCAAAAACTGATGAAAGCCAAGCCTTGATATCCATCACAAAGCCCTGGTCATTTTCGGCTATTAAAATGTCATCTACATATAGAGACATAATAACATACTTGCTTTTAATCCTCTTGATATATACACAGTTATCTTCATCAAGCATGGAAAAACCATTTGATAGGACAACTTCTTGAAATCGTATATACCATTGCCTCGAGGATTGTTTAAGACCATATATGGACTTACGAAGTTTACAAACCTTATGTTTGTTTCCTTCTTGTACAAACCCTGTTGGTTGTTCCATATAGATCTCCTCGTCCAATTCTCCATTGAGAAAGGCAGTCTTTGCATCCATCTGATGTAATTCGAGGTCTAAGCAAGCTACCATAGCCAGAATCAGGCGAATCGAGGTAAAACGGACAACAGGTGAGAAGGTCTCTTCGTAATCTATCCCTTCCTGTTGCGTAAAACCTTTCGCAACAAGGTGAGCTTTATATCTGTCAATAGAGCCATCAGCCTTATGCTTGATCTTGAGAACCCATTTGTTCCCAATAGCTATACGTCCTCTGGGTAAGTCAACTAAGTCCCAGACTTGGTTAACTTTCATGGATTCCAACTCCTCTTTCATCGCTTCCATCCATTTGTCTTTCGCAGGGCATGATACGGCCTGTTTGAAAGTAGCAGGCACGTCATCATCTTGTAGTAAAGTCATAAAGGTTTGCGGAAATTCATCCTCAAATCTTAGAGGAGTCAACCTTGTACGACTACTACGTCGTATTTGAGATTCTTCAAGCCCTTGTTGACTCGAATTTAGATCAATTCTAACATCACTCTCACTTGGAATGTCGTTAGAAATGCTCCCACTTGGATCATTATTCCCGTATGGAATAGGATTAGCGTCATTCGTATCATCCATTGGTGAAGTTTGAAACGTATTTTCTTCTTCACCAAGAATTCTCCCACTCGAATGAGGTAATCTTTCTTGATCATTAATCTCAAATAGAGATAAGTCCTGACTTATCTCGCCCTGTCTTGGAAACTCATTTTCCAAGAAAGTGACATCCCTCGACTCAAATTCAATTAGACCTCCATTGTCTTCCTGACTAACGAAAACATAACCTTTGGAGTTTTCTGCGTATCGTATAAAGATACATTTCCTTCCCCTTGGCCCAAGTTTGCCATACTTATGGGAGGAAATATGTGCGTAGGATGCACATCCCCAAGGTTTTAAAATGTTTAAGTCAGGAGACTTTTGGTTCCACAACTCATAAGGAGTGGAGCTAACTGATTTCGAGGGTACGCGGTTCAAAATGAAAGTGGCTGTTAATAATGCATCACCCCAAAAGGAGATTGGCAAGTTAGCTTGCGCCATCATTGAACAGACCATTTCCATTAAAGTCATATTCCTCCTTTCAGCAACACCATTTTGTGGAGGAGTATAAGGCATAGTTACCTGATGTACTATGCCCTTTTCATCACAAAGTTCCTTAAAACTTGTTGATTGATATTCACCGCCCCTATCGGTTCGCAAGACCTTAATCTTGCGATCTAATTTATTCTCCACTAAACTCATATAGTTTTTAAAGCAGGTTAATGCTTCACTTTTGTGGGATATCAAATAGATATGTCCGAATCGGGTGAAATCATCAATAAAAGTGATGAAATAGGACTTCCCGCGTCTTGTCTTGACATTCATCGGACCACATATGTCCGAATGGATGAGCTGTAATGGAACCTCGGCCCTTGTGCCGGTTCCAAACGGCTTGCGACAAGATTTCCCCACAAGGCAATGTTCGCATGTCGACATATCGACCTTTGAAACATTGGATAGAAAGCCACGTTTGACAAGTCTATCCATACGCGTTGGTCCAATATGACCAAGCCTTGCGTGCCAACAAATTATATCAGACTCATAAGTCGAAGAATTTGTAACTAGGAAATTTTCATTACAAAATGAAGAGTCATACATTGTATTTAATACAAAAAATCCTTTGAATACATACCCAGTGCCAATTAAGGAATTATTACAAAACAAGTCCACTTTACAATCATGAAAAAACCAGTTATAACCAAGATCCATTAACACGACCACATATATTATATTCCTTCGAATATCTGGAGCGAAGAGAACATCATGAAGTAGGAGAGTGCGACCGTTGTCCAAGACTAGCTTGCAAGTCCCAACGCCTTTCACTTCAACACGTGTGTTGTTTCCTACATAGATCCACTTCGTTCCTTAGGGTATCCGGTGATACTCCACGAAGGACCGTCTGTCCCTTGCTATGTGGTCTGTGGCACCTGAATCAATTATCCAAAATGAATTAGATTCCACCAGAAATATTGAACTAGAAACACATATGTACCTAGTATAATTACAAGTTACCTCGTCGCCTCCACTCGTACACGAACGAGCATAGTGACCGAGCTTGTTGCACTTGAAGCACTTGATCCTCTTCAAGTCTTTCTTCTTGTGCCATTTCTTGTACCCACCCTTATGTTTGGGTTTCTTGGTAGACTCAAGTTGCTTATTATGTTCATTAGTAGACTTTGAACGATCTTTCCGTTTCTTTCCCCGTGTGAGGAACTAGCAACCATGTGCACTTCTGCACTTGGCTTGGCAGCCGTAAGCCGCTCTTCCTCTAATTCGAGGTGCTTATAAACATCGCTGAAAGTCTTGATGTGTCACGACCCGCTTCCCTAAAATGGAGGCGAGACGTGAAAAGGTCCGCACGAGAGTGGAGCTGTGAAGCCCCAAACCCGATAAGCGTCCACAATACATAAACAGGTCCCTGTAACCACAACAGAATAGCAATAATAACACAAGGAGAGACTGAAATAAAATTCCACATCTCACAAAATGTCCAACATCAACAAAAGTCCAACATCCAGAAAAGCCACCAGGCTAAAAGAAAAGAGTCTAAAGGCCCAGAACAAGGCCAACAAAAGAAACGACAACTACAAAGCAAAGTATAGGTGCCACGCACCGATAACAGAACAACTGTCTAACAAAAGTAAAACACACGAAGACACTAGGACTGGTCCCCAGTGTCCACGTACTCCCCGTCAAACACAAGCTCGGGCTCGGCGTCAGCAAACACCTCGTCCTCAACGAGGTACTCGGGCTCAGGTTCTAACATGTGTCACCCAAAAGAGTAAAGGGGCACATGTCAGCAAGTCTAAAAAGACTTGGGCAAGGAAACTGAAAGTAAGGCAACTAGCAACCTAGCAGTTTAGTATGATGCATGGCATGGCAGTTATAACATGAGTGCACAATTAAAACATGGCAAGACAATTTTGTACAAGGGAACAATTATCGGGACAAGACAAGAGTAGCCAAGCTACTATCAATTCAATCAATTTACATTTTTGTAGGTGTTTACGCCATTCGCTGAATGGCATAGCATTTCAGACCGATCGGCACTAAACACTACCCAATATTCACACGATATGGAGCCTGGGGTCCCTGCACATTGAGCTCATCTAGTGAGCCTAGGGTTGCCCCGCCATTGAGCTCGCATTCTTAGTTCACAATTCAATGTATCGAGCGTTGGGGTTAGCAACTCATTATGCTCGCTTCTGGTCACGAGCCAGGAACACTAGTACGGCGTAGGGAACACCTAGCCGGAACACGCAATTCGGGCATTGGCTATCAACCAACACATGGCCCGCTTCTGGAACACGAGCCAGGAACACAACATTGTAGCGAAGCTACGCAATCACAGCAATATCTAAAGAATGCGAGGTCATGACATTTTATTTGCGTACCGTTAATTAAATTAAACGTGACAGGCGAAATGCAATGACATGACATATTCGCGTACCGTTAATTGAAAGTAAACATGACATGGCAGTTATGCAACATGCTAAAAGTCGGGATTAGCTTCGTTGTCAAGCTAATTCCCCAATTTGCGCCTAGGCGAGTATCATTTCGTCGCCTAGCCTCTTTTACGCCTACAACATGCAAATGGCCTAAAACATGGCCTAAACCCTAAGTGGCAAGTTTCACTTGCCTAGCACCGGGGATGACGATCAACCTCGTCACACGGATGCTATCTACGAGGAAATCGCTGTTATGGGGGAAACAAACACCAAACACATGAAATTAATTAGGGTTTTCATAAAATTATAAATAAGCTATGAAAACAACGGTAGATCGATTTCTTACCGAGAGGAGACGGAAGGAACACTCCGGGGAACCCTAGGACCAAATCTGGAAGAGATTGGAGAAGTTTGGAGAATTAGGGTTCTTGGGTGATTTTGGGGGTTTGATGGATTTTGGGTGAGATTTGAGGAAGATGAGAGGTAGATAGGGTAGATGGATGGTTTGGATGATGGATTTAGGGCTTGGAATGAAGCAATGGAGCTTGGAGGAAGGTGGGGGATCAATGGGGGCGATTTTTAGGGTTTAGGGTCGAGTTGGAGGGGAAGAAAACGTTTGGGTTGGGTATTTATAGGCTAGGCTGGCGGCTAGGGCAAAACTAGGGTTTACAGCACTAGTTAGTCGGTCAAAGAACAACCACTGACCGACTAGTTTGACAACTAGTCGGTCGGTCGACCAACGCAGACCGACTAAGTGTAAACAGTAGCTACAGGTGAAATTAGGATTCTAGAGTTAGTCGGTCCATGAACAAATACTGACCGACTAGTTTGGCATCTAGTCGGTCGATGAACGTTCTTAGACCGACTAAGAGTGAACAGTAACTGATACAAAAATAATTTGATGAGTTAGTCGGTTCAAGAAGCATTGCTGACCGACTAGTTTGCAACCTAGTCGGTCAACCAACGTTCTTAGACCGACTAACGATAAACAGTAACTCCTGAGAAATTTAGAAAGCTAACTAGTCGGTCCAAGAAGGATTGCCGACCGACTGGATCGTCATCTAGTCGGTCGGTGGCCCTTCTTACACCGGCCAATGAGCACAGAAAGTACCGATACGGAGCGCGGGGCTCCGGGATCGATTCCTAAGACTCCTAGGCTTGATCTAACAGTTAGATACGACCGTTATGAAGTCCGTCACGAGCGACACACTTCGAAATCGACAATCCTAAGGAAGAAGCGAGAAAATACGACGAATCGATCGAAAATGAAAACTACGGAGACGAAAACCACACAAGAGGAGAAAATCCACCAAAACATATATTATAATATATGAAATCCAGATACATGAAAAGCAGTCGTTACATCCTCCCCAACTTAAGAAAAAATTCCGTCCTCGGAATTTCCAAAACTCACTAGTCCGGAAACAAAAGTGGAAAACGCTCTCGCATCTCATCCTCATTCTCCCAAGTAGACTCTCCAGGTGAACCGTGTCGCCACATCACCCTCACAAGATTGACAATCTTGTTCCGAAGTGATTTCTGACGCCTGTCCAGAATCTGCACTGGATGCTGGTCATACGTCATATCGGGGCGAACGGTAATCTCCGAAAAATCCACCGCATGAGACGGATCGCTAATGTATCGACGAAGCTGCGACACATGGAAAACATTGTGAACTCCTTCCAAAGATGGCGGCAAGGCCAAGCGATACGCTACATCGCCAACCCTCTCCAAAACGTCAAACGGTCCAATGTATCGCGGGCTCAACTTCCCACGCTTCCCGAAACGAATCACACCACGATTCGGGGAAATCTTCAAGAACACATGGTCGCCCGGCTGAAACTCCAAAGGACGACGTTTAGCATCCGCCCAATGCTTAAAACGGTCCTGAGCAATCCTCAACCTCTCCCGAATATTCCTGACGATATCCACGGCCTCCACGATCATCTCAGGTCCCAACAACTCCCGATCACCAACGTCATCCCAACTCAAAGGCGATCGACATTTCCTCCCATAAAGAGCGGCGAATGGCGCCATGCCAATACTCGCCTGGAAGCTGTTGTTGTAAGAGAACTCCACCAAATGTAGATGGTCCTCCCACGAACCCTTGAAATCCAACATGCACGCCCTCAGCATGTCTTCCAAAATCTGAATCGTCCTCTCGGACTGGCCATCCGTCTGCGGATGGTACGCCGTGCTGAAACTCAGACGCGTACCCAAGCTCTTCTGCAAACTCTGCCAGAACTGAGATGTGAATCTCGTGTCTCTGTCAGACACGATACTCACGGGGACTCCATGAAGTCGCACAACTTCCTCCATATATCTCCTCGCTAGCGCCTCAGTGGACTGTCCCACTCGGAACGGAATAAAATGCGCAGATTTGGTCAATCGATCTACGATCACCCAAATCGCGTCATTCTGCTTCGGACTCCGAGGTAGTCCAGTCACGAAATCCATAGTGATGTGTTGCCACTTCCACTCCGGAATCGGAAGCGGTTGTAGCAACCCGGCCGAACGCTGATGCTCCGCCTTCACTTGCTGGCAAACCAAGCACTTGGCTACACTCCGAGCCACGCTCCTCTTCATACCATGCCACCAATAATTCAGACGAAGATCCTGATACATCTTGGTGCCACCAGGATGCACAGAATACGGCGAACTGTGTGCCTCCACCATCAGCTCCTCTCTGATATCCCCAGCGGGCACACACAACCTGGCTCCAAACCTCAGCGAGCCATCCTCATGAATCAAGAAGTCAGTCCGCAGACCGGCTTCCACCTGCTCCCGAATCCTCACCAGCTTCGGATCCTCAGCCTGGCCAGCCTTAATCCGATCCACGATCGTCGACTGTACCTGCATGTACATCAACGAAGAAGCCTCCCCAGGAAGAACAATTTCCACTCCAGACTCGCAAAAATCCTGCTGCAATCTCCACTGCGAGGTCAAAATCATCACCGCTGGCAGCCTACTCAAAGCATCTGGAACCACATTCACCTTGCCAGGGTGATACTGCAATTCAATATCATAATCTGCCATAAGCTCCAACCATCGACGTTGTCGCATGTTGAGCTCCTTCTGAGTGAAAATATACTTCAAGCTTTTGTGATCGGTGAAAATCTTCACTTTCTCACTCAGCAGGAAGTGCCTCCAAATCTTAAGAGCAAACACCACGGCAGCCAACTCCAAATCATGCGTCGGGTAATTCTTCTCATGAACCTTAAGCTGACGAGACGCATACGCCACAACATGCCCGTGCTGATGCAACACACAACCGAGACCCTTGCCAGAAGAATCACAAAAGATCTCAAATCCACCGCTGCGATCAGGCACGACAAGAATAGGGGCACTCGTCAACCTCTCCTTCAGAACACCAAAAGCACCCTCACAATCACCCGACCAAACATAAGCAACATCCTTCCGCGTCAACCTGGTCATCGGCTCAGCAATACGGGAAAAGTCCTTAATGAATCGCCGATAATAACCAGCAAGTCCAAGAAAACTCCGAATCTTAGATGCTGACGACGGAACAGGCCACTCCCTGATGGCCCGAATCTTCTCGGGATCCACTGAAATACCATCTCCAGTCACCACGTGCCCGAGAAAAGCAACTCGATCCAGCCAAAACTCGCACTTCGAAAACTTAGCATACAAACGATGCTTCCTCAAAATCTCCAACACCGTCCTTAAGTGCGAGGCATGCTCTTCCTCCGACTTCGAATAGATCAGAATGTCGTCAATAAAGATAACGACAAACTTATCCAAAAAGTCGTAGAAAATCAGGTTCATCAGATTCATGAAAACTGCGGGCGCGTTAGTTACGCCGAAAGGCATAACCACAAACTCATAGTGTCCATACTTCGTCCTGAACGCTGTCTTCAGAACATCCCCCTTCTTAACCTTCAACTGATGGTAACCACTCCTCAAATCCAATTTAGAAAACACCCTCGAACCTCCAAGCTGATCGAAAATATCATCGATGCGAGGCAAAGGGTATTTATTCTTAATGGTTACCGCATTCAGCTCCCGATAGTCCACGCACATGCGACGCGATCCATCCTTCTTCTTGACCAACAACACCGGTGCTCCCCACGGAGACACGCTAGGATTAATATAACCCTTCTGCAAAAGCTCATCCAACAGCTTCCGTAACTCTTCCAACTCTGCAGGTGCCATACGATACGGCGCCTTCGAAATCGGCTGCGCACCTGGAACAAGATCGATAGAAAATTCCAAAGCTCGATCAGGCGGCAAACCAGACATCTCCTCGGGGAAGACGTCGCCAAAATCTCGCACCACAGCTGGCCATTCCAGCTCCATCTGCATAGCCACAGCCTCCACCGGCCTGGCCCGAAATCTGACAGGACCAAGCGAACTGCTACCACGACTGAACTCAAATACTGGATGTCCGGGAATCTCGAACACCACCTTCTTCCTCCGACAGTCGATCGTAGCATAGAAGCTCGCAAGCCAGTCCATCCCAAGAACTGCATCATAGTTGATGATGTCGTGGACAATGAAATCAGCAAAAAGCTCATGTCCACAGACCACCAACGAGCAAGAATTGCAACCACGATGCACCGAGACCACACCATTCCCTGTAACGATATTCCAACTCTTGGGGAGAGGGGACGTCGACAAGGAATGCCTCTCCACGAAGCTCCGAGAAATAATGCACATCGATGCACCAGAGTCAAAGAGGACTCGTGCAGGAAATGTGCACACCAAAATCACACCTAATCAAGCAATTAACAATCAAACCCTAGTCTAGCAAACAACCATGTTCAAGCAAACAACAAAATCTAACAATCAAAACCAGCTGGGAAAGTAATAGCTAGAATGAGTATTACCTGCGATAACCTCATCCACAGCCGCGCTCTCCGCAGCGGTCATCAGAAAAGCCTGCCTCCTTGGCGGAACAGCCTGCCGAAAAGCCTGCCTCTGCGGAACAAGAGCTGCTCCACGTCCAGCAGGAACAGGCGCTCGCTGCTGCAATGGCTGAGCTGCAACAGGAGCCCTCCGCAGCGGATCCGCATGCCGACAATCCTTCGCGACATGAGAAGCATCACCGCAAACCAGACACTGGCCCAGAAACTTCCGACACTGATCCTTGACGTGACCAGGCCTGCCGCAGAAATGGCAGATCTTCGGAATAGACCCTCCTGGCCTCTTAAACTGAGCGGATTGATTAGGCCTGAATCCAGGTCTAACCACAGCCCTCGCCTGCTCCACAGGCCTCTTCCCAGCACCAACAACCGACCCCTTCCTCTGGTTCACGAGCAGCTCCTGCCTCTTGGCAGCGACCAGAACCTTCTGATAAGACTCCCGGTCAGAAGAGGTCACAAAACTCTGGAGCTCTGAAGCAAGCCCCTGCAGGAACTTCTGAGCTCTCTCCTCAGCATCCTGCACCATCTTCGGCGCAAACCGACTAAGCCTCATGAACTCCTGGTGGTACAAGTCCACCGACGAGTTCCCCTGCTTCAGATCGATAAAACGCTGCAGCATCTCCTCCTTGGCAGCCTTCGGGAAGAACTCACCCTCAAACCTAGCCTTGAAGGTAGCCCAAGCAATCGGCTCCACCAACAACTTCTCTTCTGCATCCCACCAATTCCTGGCGTTATCCTTCAGCTGCCTCTTCGCCAAATCAACCCATCCAGCCGGGGTGATCTTGGCCATCTTCAGATTGTCCTCGACGTTCCGAATCCACTCATCGGCAGCCAGAGGACCCTCAGAACCATCAAAATATGTGGGACCCAGCTCCCGAAATTGCTTCGCTCCTGGCTCAGGGCGAGGGGCATCCGGAAGAGCCCGGGCAGCTCGAGCAGGTGGAGCATTCTGGACTTGCAAAAGCACGCCCTGCTGCACTTGCATCATCTGGATCATCATCCGCATCATCTCACCGCTGGTGGGTTCCCGCTCAGGCTCCTCATCATGAGGGAGCGCACCACTGCCCCCACCACGGGTGAAACGCCTTCCTGCCATCTAATGACACGGAGAACAAATCAGATTAGACTCATAGCCTATGACATCGGACGTCGAACTTAGTTTATTGGACATTCTAATATTATCATCGATATTCCAAAGATCGCAGTTACAGAATGAGGACCTGCATGGGCCACCACTAAAACCTGTCACGACCCGCTTCCCTAAAATGGAGGCGAGACGTGAAAAGGTCCGCACGAGAGTGGAGCTGTGAAGCCCCAAACCCGATAAGCGTCCACAATACATAAACAGGTCCCTGTAACCACAACAGAATAGCAATAATAACACAAGGAGAGACTGAAATAAAATTCCACATCTCACAAAATGTCCAACATCAACAAAAGTCCAACATCCAGAAAAGCCACCAGGCTAAAAGAAAAGAGTCTAAAGGCCCAGAACAAGGCCAACAAAAGAAACGACAACTACAAATCAAAGTATAGGTGCCACGCACCGATAACAGAACAACTGTCTAACAAAAGTAAAACACACGAAGACACTAGGACTGGTCCCCAGTGTCCACGTACTCCCCGTCAAACACAAGCTCGGGCTCGGCGTCAGCAAACACCTCGTCCTCAACGAGGTACTCGGGCTCAGGTTCTAACATGTGTCACCCAAAAGAGTAAAGGGGCACATGTCAGCAAGTCTAAAAAGACTTGGGCAAGGAAACTGAAAGTAAGGCAACTAGCAACCTAGCAGTTTAGTATGATGCATGGCATGGCAGTTATAACATGAGTGCACAATTAAAACATGGCAAGACAATTTTGTACAAGGGAACAATTATCGGGACAAGACAAGAGTAGCCAAGCTACTATCAATTCAATCAATTTACATTTTTGTAGGTGTTTACGCCATTCGCTGAATGGCATAGCATTTCAGACCGATCGGCACTAAACACTACCCAATATTCACACGATATGGAGCCTGGGGTCCCTGCACATTGAGCTCATCTAGTGAGCCTAGGGTTGCCCCGCCATTGAGCTCGCATTCTTAGTTCACAATTCAATGTATCGAGCGTTGGGGTTAGCAACTCATTATGCTCGCTTCTGGTCACGAGCCAGGAACACTAGTACGGCGTAGGGAACACCTAGCCGGAACACGCAATTCGGGCATTGGCTATCAACCAACACATGGCCCGCTTCTGGAACACGAGCCAGGAACACAACATTGTAGCGAAGCTACGCAATCACAGCAATATCTAAAGAATGCGAGGTCATGACATTTTATTTGCGTACCGTTAATTAAATTAAACGTGACAGGCGAAATGCAATGACATGACATATTCGCGTACCGTTAATTGAAAGTAAACATGACATGGCAGTTATGCAACATGCTAAAAGTCGGGATTAGCTTCGTTGTCAAGCTAATTCCCCAATTTGCGCCTAGGCGAGTATCATTTCGTCGCCTAGCCTCTTTTACGCCTACAACATGCAAATGGCCTAAAACATGGCCTAAACCCTAAGTGGCAAGTTTCACTTGCCTAGCACCGGGGATGACGATCAACCTCGTCACACGGATGCTATCTACGAGGAAATCGCTGTTATGGGGGAAACAAACACCAAACACATGAAATTAATTAGGGTTTTCATAAAATTATAAATAAGCTATGAAAACAACGGTAGATCGATTTCTTACCGAGAGGAGACGGAAGGAACACTCCGGGGAACCCTAGGACCAAATCTGGAAGAGATTGGAGAAGTTTGGAGAATTAGGGTTCTTGGGTGATTTTGGGGGTTTGATGGATTTTGGGTGAGATTTGAGGAAGATGAGAGGTAGATAGGGTAGATGGATGGTTTGGATGATGGATTTAGGGCTTGGAATGAAGCAATGGAGCTTGGAGGAAGGTGGGGGATCAATGGGGGCGATTTTTAGGGTTTAGGGTCGAGTTGGAGGGGAAGAAAATGTTTGGGTTGGGTATTTATAGGCTAGGCTGGCGGCTAGGGCAAAACTAGGGTTTACAGCACTAGTTAGTCGGTCAAAGAACAACCACTGACCGACTAGTTTGACAACTAGTCGGTCGGTCGACCAACGCAGACCGACTAAGTGTAAACAGTAGCTACAGGTGAAATTAGGATTCTAGAGTTAGTCGGTCCATGAACAAATACTGACCGACTAGTTTGGCATCTAGTCGGTCGATGAACGTTCTTAGACCGACTAAGAGTGAACAGTAACTGATACAAAAATAATTTGATGAGTTAGTCGGTTCAAGAAGCATTGCTGACCGACTAGTTTGCAACCTAGTCGGTCAACCAACGTTCTTAGACCGACTAACGATAAACAGTAACTCCTGAGAAATTTAAAAAGCTAACTAGTCGGTCCAAGAAGGATTGCCGACCGACTGGATCATCATCTAGTCGGTCGGTGGCCCTTCTTACACCGGCCAATGAGCACAGAAAGTACCGATACGGAGCGCGGGGCTCCGGGATCGATTCCTAAGACTCCTAGGCTTGATCTAACAGTTAGATACGACCGTTATGAAGTCCGTCACGAGCGACACACTTCGAAATCGACAATCCTAAGGAAGAAGCGAGAAAATACGACGAATCGATCGAAAATGAAAACTACGGAGACGAAAACCACACAAGAGGAGAAAATCCACCAAAACATATATTATAATATATGAAATCCAGATACATGAAAAGCAGTCGTTACATGATGCTCTCATTGTGAGTGAGATGCATCTTCATTTGGTCCCACCCATTTGACAGGGAACGTTTGACTGCTTGGATTTGTTGCTCATCAGTGAGCACATGACCTGCATCCTTTAACTCTGAGATTAGATTCGCCATATGTCGCAGATGTTTCCCCATGGAATGATCTGGACGTTTCTTGTATGAATCGAATCTTATAGTTAAGGCGCGAAGTTTGGACACCGATGTGCCACCAAACTTCTCCTCTAGCTTGGACTATATGTCCATGGCTAGGTCATGCTCTCGAAAGATGTGCATTATGTCATCGGCCATACTGCTCAATAACATAATGCGAGCTATCTTGTTCTTCCGAGACCAAGCATCAAAAGCTTCCTTGTCTCGTCTGTGTTGGACCGTAGTGCCCAACTCGGGTTCAATCATTACGTTCTTCAGAGTTTCGAGCACTTCTTGCTCCTCCAAAACGTACTGTATTTTAATGGACCATAGTTTGTTATTATCGCCGTTGAGTTTTTCACCTATGTTTAACTCAACGACGATATTCTTTGAAGCGGAAGACATTTTACTTTTAAAATGCTGCAAAAGACACAAAACCGAAGGTTTGATCAAAATCATTACATTAAAAATTCTTAAAATATAATTCCTACTTGAAATGATAATAGAATATCCCATTTGGATAGTTCTAATTTCAACTCCCACTTGGAATGATATTTATAATTTGATAAGTTACTTTCGAAAAATATTGAAGATGATACTCTAGGATCGGAAAGGTCACTATGTTTCCAATCACCATCTCGAGTAACTTTCAATATTTCCCCATCACTTTATCAAATAATAGTACTCTTATAGTACTTCACAGTAGAAAAGCATTTTTGAAAACGTATTTTCCAAAACATGTATTTTAACCTAGTACCCTTATGATACTAGCGGGATATTCGGCAATCCCTAGCCATTGCCGAGGTTGAGCCGTTGCCGTGCCAAGGCCGGATCCCCCTGAGGGGATTTTTCTGCAAGCCATCATCGCCGGTTCCCGTATGGATCCAGGCGTTTCCCCCCTATAGGAGAATTTTGCCGCATGACGACTGCCGTCGGCCCCGTATGGGCTAGCAATGCATATTCTTTCATGCATGCCCCTCCCCCTCCCAAAAACAGGGTTAACTGAAGCTCGGCACTGACCAAGGCCGAAGCCGACAGTGGCCGGCGCTGGCCTCGGCCAGGCCGGCCGGCCTGACCCCGGCAGAGGTCAGGGCCGGCCAGGCCCTGGCCTGAGGCCAAGGTGCTGGCCCTGGCCTCTGCCAGGGTCGGCAGGGCCCTGGCCTTGGCCTGGCCCCCGGCCAGGGCCCCCTTAGCCCTGGCCGAGGCCGGCCCCTGGCGCTGGCCGGGGCCGGCCAGGGCCTCCTGGCCCTGGCCTGGCCTCGGTCAGGCCTGGCCCTAGCCTCGGCCAGGGCCCCCTAGCCATGGCCGTGGTAGGCCAGGGCCGGCCTGGCCGTGGCAGGCCAGGGCCGGCCTGGCCATGGCCCTTTGGCCTTGGCCGGCCTTGGCCCATATGGCCATGGCCGGCCACCCCCTTGCATGGGGTTGGCCGCACACCCTCGTCGGAGGGTGGCCGTGGAAGTTATTGGACGTAGCCAACTCCCTCCGCATGGGGAGGCGGGATGCATTGCCTCCATAGCCCATTTGGCCATGGTGATCATGCACCAAAAATCATCTTCTCCGATGGGAATAACCACCATCTTCTTCTCCGATGAGACACCCGTTCGTCGAGAAAGTAGTTATTCTCTAATGGCCGTGTGCCAAAATGAAAAATAACACACTTTAAAATTCGTAAACTACGCGCTCCATATGAAGAGAGCGCCCATTCCCATTTGAATGGAGACTCAGCATCCATGAAAAGAGCGAGTTTGGCGATATGAACGGTCGGTTCTTCCCGTCACGGAGAGTTCCTGCCATATCCGTAATGGTAGGAGACCCTAACGTGAAAAGAACAACCGCTGCGTTCTCTCCGTCACGAAGCGTTCCTACCATATCCATAATGGTAGGATACCCATTCGTGAAAAAGACAATGCCTCGTTCATCGGTTCGACGGGGCGGCGGTTTGACCGGGGCGAATCCGTATGGCTCCGATACCAATGTAGGATCCTATCAAAACAACGACATTAGGATCAAATAATAATATAGACTTACGCTTGCGTATGCGGCACCGTAGTCTCTGAACTTCACCCTCAGATTCGCCACAACGGTCGGTACTTCGTCACGGAGGATCGAAGCAGAGTTTCACCGCCTAAATCTCTATTTAGAAGAGGATTTTAATGGAAGGGAGAAGAAGAACATAAGATGCCTTATGCAAACTTATGGCATGGAAAGTGTAGTATGAATGCCTTACCCTTGGGTCTTATTTATAGGCTTTAGGGGTAGTTATTGTAGGAAATAACTAAATATAGGCTTATTAGCCTATATTAGCACATTCATTTATCTTCTTCTTCATTCACTTATCAAGTGCCTTTATGCACTTATAAAGTGACTTTTTCCACTTATCGAGTGGCTTTTTCCACTTATCGAGTGGTCCTTTTCACACGAGAAAAGGTTCCCTTCGTGCACGCTTTCGTGCATGCGACATCTGAGGTCCGTATACCCTCATACATCCCCTCATGGGTGTATTCATGTCGTCCATATCCAACATAAACTACTGAAAGAGAGTAAACTAAAAATAGTAACCTCTGAAAGGCAACGACGAAAAAGACCTCAAGATCTGGTCCTCGTCAGGCACGTACTCTGGGTCGACGTCCTCGGGCTCCACGTACTCCGGTAAGTCTACCTCGTCCACGAACTATAGCTCGACACCTGACATACATCACCCAAGAGAAAAGGAACTGTACATCAGGTAACGTCTACAAAGGAGGGTTAGACTTTACTGCAAGTGTACTGAAATTTAAAGCAATGTTTTACTGGTTGATTAACATGATGGGGTTATAACATGGCAGTTATAGAAAGTAAAACGGAGCAGGAAAAGCAAACACGACAAGCAGTAGCAGTAGTGTATACTACCGACTACGGGACTAACCTAAACGGGACAAGACAAGACAAGACACGACACGACACGACACGACACGACACATGTGACTCGAAGGGTTCACGCCTTACGGTTCGAGGGGGATCAGACCCTCTCCCCATGCGCACGCTCAACCCTACCCCACCCAAGTGCACAAGACAAGTCCGTACAAGGGATCACTCACTCTGGTAAGTGAGTGCCCTATTGCCCGCAGGCTGTGTATCCGTACAAGGGATCACTCACTCTGTCAAGTAAGTGCCCTATTGCCCGCAGGCTGTGTATCCGTACAAGGGATCACTCACTCTCTCAAGTGAGTGCCATATTGCCCGCAGGCTGTGTACTCGTACAAGGGATCACTCACTCTGTCAAGTGAGTGCCCTATTGCTTGCAAGCTGTGTAACATGAATGACAAGTAAGGAAGTGTTCTTCTAGGGGGTCCACACGCACGCACACACAGGAAAACCCTAAAGTGTCAGTTGTTGTTATCGCGCTTAAACTTTGTCATCAAGTCTAAGCTGTCAAGGGGGGTCCCGGATGCTATCATTTCACGTCCGGTTCTCTTTGTTTATGTTTTAACAGTTCTAAGAGTTTATGGCCTAAACACGGCCAAAAGTTCAAGTGAGTACACTTGCCTGCGGCGACGACTCGTCGTCTGTCAGGAGCGTTGCATCGAAGCGTCGTGTTGGCGATGGTCCGTCTGAAACAGGATAACGACGATGTCAGATCACGCTTTTTGTCAGTCCTATTACGATTTGTTTCTAAATTTGGCGGGACTACCCTAACAGTCAAAAAGTCACGTCTTTTTGATGATTTGTTCAGTCTAGATCGACGTCTACCCTATGTGCACAGAAAATTAGTCCGTTCGTCGATCTTTCCTACGATGGATAACATTTTAATGGTGCAGAAAATAACTTTAGTGTACCTTGACAAATTTTAGATTAGGTTTTACGTTTTGCTACGGGTGGGTTATTACTACACGTTAGAGTACTAACCTTTTGATGTCGTTCAAAAGCGGATGTCGGGTCTGAACATTGTAGCATCGGCATCGTCTGGAACTCCTCGACTATGGGTAGCATAGCGAGGCACCTTTAGACAGCGAGGTGATGGCACAAAAACAGCGAGCTCGTGGCGATCTCCTTCCCGTTGCGGGTAGCGCAATGGATCTTCACGACGGCGGCGACGTCGGGTAAAAACACGTGTGTACGGAGACGCACGTGTACATAGAGGGTCCAAGGAGCTGTTGGTACGATCAGTGGAAGATGCTTGGCCCGGTGGCTGACCGACGGCGTGAGCGTACGGCGGTGGGTGGCCGTGAGAAGCCGGAGAGGACAAATTCGCGCAACGTTCGTTATCGCACGTCTCAGTGGAAATTCAGCAATGAACAGTGACAATGGAAAATTGCAGAAGCTAAAGGACTTAAAGACGAAGCCAACGGTGGTGGAGTGGTCACCGGAAGTGGTCGGAGGTGGTCGTGCACCGGCGTTGAAATTCATCACCCAGATCTGTCAAAAACATCCAATAAGGCTTGTTCCGACGAGTTTTCAAGGAGCTACAAGTGAGATATGAGCATGAGGAAATTGCAAAGGGTAGAGGGGTTCAATAGAATTCCAACGGCAGTATGGTGGTCATCGTAGGTGGCCGGATGACCGGTGGGCGCGAGTTTGAAGTGGCGGCGCGCAAACTGTCAAAAACAGCGGCTAGATCTGAGTTCCACGGGGTTTTCGAGGAGATCGATACATGTGAAAAGGGTAATGGAAGTTAGAGATGATCGGGGGGTTAGAGAGGAGTTGAGTGGGGGTAGAGATCATCGGAGGGGGTGGCCGGAGCGGCGGCGGCGATCGTGTTTTCTGGCAACGGTGCTGCAGTCAAAACTGAGTTTCGTAATGGGCTTTCAATGGGTTTTGAGGGACAAAGAGTATAGGGAAAGGGGGAGGATGTTGTCGAGGGATGAGAGGATGCCCAAGGGGAGGCCGTGGCTCGCCGGCGGTCGCCGGAGGGGGGTGGCCGACGGCCGGAAAGCTGAGAGCGGCTGTTTCGATCTTTTTCCTGCCATGAGGCTTTTTGGGTGTGTTTAGGAGAGAGAGAAGAGAGAGGATGGAGAGAAGAGAGAGGAGAGAGAGGGTTGCGGCCAGAGGTGGCCGGAGTTGGCCTTGGGTGGTCGGAGAAGAAGATGGAAGCAGCGCTAGATGGGTGTGCGTGAGTTTTTTGTGCGGCCTGGTGTATGGTTTTTGAAAATGAAGGGTTTTTTATATTTGCCTTTAGGTTTTAGGGTTATTGATGAGAGAGATAGAGATATGGGAGAGTGGAGTTGGGGAAAAGAGGAGGTGCCGATAGTGGCTGAGAATATTTGGAATGATACGTATGAATATATTTAGGGATTTGATTAGGATTCCAATTAGATTTGAATTTGAAAAAGTCAAAGGCTAATTTAGGGAGGAAAATGATTAAGGGATAAGTCCCACTACGGGTATCAGAAGAATAATCCGAAAATATCGGGACGATCGCAGAGACGAGAAGTACGGGGCTACGGGGTCTGGCCTCGTGCTAATCCTACCAAAAATTATTATAAAATCAAGAACTGAGCGTTGAAGCCAAAAGACCAAAACGCCCTTCCATTCAAAGCTGTTCTGCCAAAGAACGAGCCGTGAAATGACGTTCCCAAAAATTACTATAAAAATCTATGCTTCCATACGGTCACAATGGCATATCACATCGTATATACCGAAACCAAGAAAGGGCCAAATAAAATATGCGTACGAAAAACGTATGTACACGTAGAAATACGAACGGCCGGAAAGCGGCCGTTACATTCTACCCACCTTAGAAATGATTCCGTCCTCGGAATCACTTATACTAATAATAATAATAATATCTATAAACACTATTCCTGCAACTCCCATATCTACACATAATGATCGCTAATCCTATAACTTCAAACAACATTCCTCAGTAATCCATCATAATGCGTCTCCCCACTGTATAATGCTACAACTAGAATCACACCCTGGCACTTAATTATAAATCCACATCACCGTCTACAATTCAACAATCATCACGTCCCCAATATATTCCTCATCATATTAACTCATAAATTCATCCTCCATAATCTATGAACCATCGAACTACATCTATCCTTACCCCTATCATCTAATCTCCTAATCATATTAAATCTGTATTCATAACATCATATTCATCTTAACACGTCGCGCTATCTCCAATGTCTTCTCACCCCCAACTTAATAATCAAGTCTTGATGCTTTAAAGGCTCTACTCATTCTCATGATCACTCTATATCATAATATCCCTTCCTATCTACTCCTATCTACCACTCGTCCAAGTTCCAGATCTGGTAAATTCTCATCCACCTGTATATTATTTCGTCCATCCAGAATTCTCCATTGAGTCCGTCACACATTGGTATAATAAATAAGTCTTGAACACCTCGTTATTTTCATCCGGAAGAAATCTAATCTCATATGCTTACTATACAAAATCAACTAATCACCGATACAACATATCTCATCCCACCATATGCCTACCCGCAAACATAATCCTATAACAATAATAGCTAATACTAACAATATCATAACAATAATAAGTGGAAAAAAATATAACACTCCCAATGAGGGAAAAAGAAAAAAAGAATGTAAAAAACATATGGGAAAAACGTGTGGAGTTGTGGTAATGGATGAGGGAAGATGGTGGGTTGTGATCTTGTGGGCTAATTTCAAAACTTTTAAAGATTGGGTTTCAAAAAACAAAAGTTTAGATATAATCACATGCAGCCAAAGATAATCTACACTATAATACGAAAAACTAAGTCTAAGGAGTTGCCTGATATGACGATATCCATACATATATGAATACCATCATTCAGACCACTCCATACGTATATCACGGACCACACTGAGTATACATACACGACACAAGAGACAATCACTAATATCCTAAAGGTAGCACACTCATACCGGTTCACATGCTCTACCTGCAAACATACACCACAACGACATTACAAACCAAGGGCCCACTACTAAACTAGAGTTGACACAGGCGACTACAAGCACTATTGTCTACATGAAAGAAAGGAACCGAAACCAAAAGCGAAACGAAACAATATCGGAAAGATCGAGTTTGGATAAGGCGAGGATAAGGAGATAACTGGTTGGATGGATAAGATATTGCTCAAAATATTGAAATAGATAAAAATTATCACGTGTAAAATATGGTACCATATATTTTTATACTTATAAAAATTATGTAGAAAAAGTGAGCAGATGGTAGAAAATCTCAACTCGGAAAAAGAGTTAGACGGAGAAATGAAGAGTAGGGTGAGGTAGTAATTTGTTTTGCGAATAAAAATAAGTTTATACAAAGATGTTTTTTTGAAATATGAGCACGATGAACATAGAACTGATATATATATATATATATAGTTCTCTTTAGTTAAGAAAATATTCTAAAAGTACGTACGGTAAGGAGTTAAAATTAAATTTCGTAGTTTAGAAAAATGATATATTGAATTTCCAAAATGGTAACAAAGTTTTAAAGCTAAAATACGAAGGATACCGATTCGAAAATAAGTACGAGACCGCAACTTAAAATTTACGACCAAGAAGGTTTCAAAATTTGCGAAAGAATTTTAACTCAACCAAAAGTAAGAAATTTTAATATTTAATAAGAGTTTTCAAAGAAGTTAAACTGAGCGAAGAATTTAATAATGAATTTCGAAAATACTTTTAAAGGAAGCAGGATTTGCAATGGGAAAGATTTGAAGGATCAACGATAATCATCAGGAAGCGATCACGCGAATCGGGGGAAAGAAAAATGATCGCATGATGACTACGCCTAGGACATGGTTCATGAAAGCTACGATGGAACTCTACAGCCGATAACACAAAAGTGTAATGATCAGGAAGATGCTAGAAATCCGAGATTCCTAATTATCGGGCCGTCTAAAGATCAGGCGAAACTCAACACTAAGACTTCTAAATGAACCAGAAAGTATTAAGGATCTCAGGGTAGAGTCCTAAGCGAGTTAAGATTACTTTCTGTTGGCCCAAAGTCGATGGACCCGAGCGAACGACTAAAAGAAAGGCTCCAGAAATCTAACACGGTTAGAGTCAAGTGAGGGCTACTAAGGTATTGATCACTCCTTATTTTACACTTTTTTCCCGCATGTTTGCATGCCATTTAGATCGCCCAAATCATGTTTTTCACGATATATCGACGATATTGCGATGCTTTTCACGATTTGTTGTTTTTGTCGCATTTCAGGTGATTTGGAGCGATTTGGAGGGATCTCGAGATGCGCTTACTCCGGAGGGTCACCGACGACCTCCCCAAGGGGTATTTTGCTGTTGGAGAGGAGCGGAAGAAGAACGGACGTCGCAGGAGCGACGAGGAGGCCAAAACAAGCTGTTTGGGCATTTTTAGTGTCCCACTCGGCCGAGTGAATGAGTCACTCGGCCGACCAGCGAGACACCGCTCGGCCGACCAGATCGGATACGTTTCATACGTGCACTCGACCGAGCGACGGAGACCACATCGGCCGAGTGACTAGATCCCGTCCGCCCGAGTGGCGCCCAGACGAAGCTATTCAAAAATCGCCAACTTACTATTTTTCGTCTGCCTGAGCTTCAGAAGACCCACTCGGCCGAGTGGATAATCCCGACCGCCCGAGTACCAAGAAGCCATCGGCCGAGTGACGACAACTCACTCGGCCGAGCCGCCCCCGAAGAGAAGACACCTGAAGATCAAGACTTACTGGAAATTTACAGGGTTTCTCACTCGACCGAGCGACTTTTGTCACTCGGCCGAGTGCGACGCGCTGCCTGTAGCGAAAATTGCGGATTTCAGGCTGCGCAGGGGTATTTTGGTCACAGTTTTTGGACGATTTTGGGGGGTATTTAACCCCTGTTTTTACCCTAGTTTTGGAGAGCTTTTCTTAGATTTTTTGCAGCTTTCTAGATTAAATTTTTAGCTTTGTTCTTGTGATTGGAGAGGAGACAAAAGTTGATTTTTGTTGGATTATTTGAAGAACTCCATTGGTTTGTGTCTCTCTCTCCTAAAAATTCTATTTTTATTGCATATCTCAATATTGTGATGAATTCTCTTGCTTATTTCATTGATTATTATTGTGTTTGTGCTATGAATTGCGAGTAGTCTCCACGTCTTGGGGGCGTGGGGATGAACCCTACAAGCCCAATTTCATATTTGTGATGAATTGGTAGAAATTTTGCTAGAATCGTTGTTAGGGATTAGTTTGGGATCGATTTACTACGGATAGCTAGGAGTTCATACCGATTGGGATTTGCAAGAGATTGGATCCTAATTCGATAGGAAACCCTAGAAATCCGAATTGGGTTGGAATCGAATTTCTGTAGTATCGGTTTGCAAGAGATTGGACCCATACTAGGGTTCCCGGTTGCAATTCCGTGCCGATACCCGTTTGCAAGAGATTGGACAGGTAGGAACTATCCCAACCTAGGTCGCGGGCCGAGTTTGCAAGAGATTGGGCTCGGTGCGTGATTGAACGATGATGTTGATCCTAATGCTAGCTTCCCTAGGCTAGGGTTTGCAAGAGATTGGACCCAAACCTAGGATAGCTATAGACCGGCAACAGCGCGAGAGCGTGAGCTAGGTTCTACATTCAGTTGCAACTAGTTCATCCAAAATCTTATTCTAGCAATTTTGATACCGATGAACCACATCTACGAAATACGGTGAGTAGCGGGAATTCCCCATTCCCTAGACATTCTTTATTTGATTTGATATTTCTGTACTTTGTCTGACGATTGTGACAGGATCGCCAAAGGCAAATTTCTCTCTTCTTAAATAGCCAGGTTGATTGGAACAAGCACGGTCATTCGTCCTCCCTGTGTTCGATAACCCGCTCGCTGCTATACCGTGCGCTTGCGGTAAAACTACAACCGCTCTCTGGGTTGCATTCCGGAGCGATCAAGTTTTTGGTGCCGTTGCCGGGGATTCACCCACAGACAAGCGGGTAAACCATAGAGTTGGCATGGCATATCACCCCCAGACAAGCGGCCAAGTGGAAGTCTCAAATAGAGAAATTAAGCAAATTCTTGAAAAGACGGTGGATCGATCTAGAAAGGATTGGTCAATGAAGCTAAATGATGCTCTATGGGCATATCGCACGGCCTTTCGCACTCACATAGGCACCACACCGTTCCGACTCATTTATGGGAAAGCTTGCCACTTGCCGATAGAGTTGGAACACCGTGCATATTGGGCCATCAAAACCTTTAATTACGATTACAAGAGTGCGGCGGTGAGGCGACTCTTGGACATCAACGAGCTTGATGAGATAAGAAGAGACGCCTACGAAAGCTCAAGAATTTACAAAGAACGGACCAAGATCCTCCACGATGCACGCATAACCGTCACAGACTTCAAAGTAGGAGACAAGGTCTTGCTCTACAATTCCCGGCCCCGACTATTTCCCGGTAAGTTGAGGTCACGTTGGTCCGGACCTTTCACCATTAAGAACATACAACCGGGAGGGGCCTTCGAGTTGGAAAGCAAAGACGGAGCCTCGTTCAAGGTAAATGGTCAGAGACTCAAGCATTATTCCGAGGGAGTCCCAACGGGAGAAATCAATAGAATATATCTACTTAAGGGACGGCCGGATGATCTTTCATACCTCCTTGATGAGGTAATTGAGGAGGCGATCCCCCACTCGATTGGCGCTCTTTTCGATGAGGATTTCGAGGAAGGCCCGGATTTAGGCCGAGATGAGAAGATAGATGATTCCCCCGACCTCTCCGCTGAAAGTGATGAAGGCGTCGCTGATGTCTCAAGGATTCGAGAGCTCTGCAAGCTCTCGAAATTGAAGTCTCCGAAGAAAGCTCCGTCGCTACGGAAATCGGCGTCACCGGTGAAGCCGTTGACCGGAGCAAACGCTAGCTTAGGGGAGCCTCCCCCCCAAAACTATTCGAGACGGGAGACCACCGAGGGAGAACACGCCGCCGCAACTTCCGAATCCAAGCGTTCTCCCCGGAAAGTTTGATGGGTGCATCTCATATGCACCAAACATCCCGCATTAATTGAAAATCATAGGGGTCGAGCTCACGACCTTAAACGAGCGCTTGTCGGGAGGCAACCCGACGGTCATTGCTTTATTTTCATTTTTTTTCTTTTATTTTTGTTTTAGAAATTTTTAGTGTTTTGAGTCGTTCGCCCAAAAATTTTGTGATAACGGGTCCTATTTTTCTTGACAGGAGAGGAGATATGTAAATCCATCATGAGGAGGATGAACGAGACGACGAGGAGCACCCTAGGAAGGCGCTCGATGCTTAGGAGGAAGATGAAATCGACTGGAGGAAGAAAGACGGAGTTTAGAGCCCAAACGAAGACAAACAGCAGAAGACAAGGCTCACTCGGCCGAGTATACTAGTCACTCGGCCGAGTACACAAGTTCGTCCGGCCGAGCCGCTCACGAACGAGGGAAGTCTGATATACCCAACTCTCTATTTATTTTACTGATTTCAGTATAACTGCTACTCGGCCGAGTATATATATTCACTCGGCCGAGTAAAACGGATACACTCCTAGGGCGAGTCTTGCCGAGTAGCTTGAGCCACTCGGCCGAATGGACTTACTCCACTCGGCCGAGGGTGGCAAGGCCACTCGACCGAAACGTAAGCGGGGAGGAATTTTCCATTGATCTCACTCGGCCGAGTGCCCTAGTCACTCGGCCGAGTCGTAACTTTTGCTATATAAAGGGCCGAGGGGGGGCACGTTTTTCGAAACGAAAAAATCACGATCGCCCGCGACCCCTCAGCTCCCTCGCCCGTTCCCCTCGCTCGCGCCCCCCACTCGCCCGGCCGCCGACCCTCATGCCGCCACCGCCCGGCCAGCCACCGCCGGCCGAGCTCCGCCGCGCCTCGCCCGAGCCGCCTCCGGTAACCCCAATTTCCGCCTTTTTCTCCTCTTTTTGTGTATTTTTCGAGGATCCATGCGTTAAACGAACCCCAAACCCAAATTGATTTCTATATCTATCTATTATACCCCTAATGCTCCATACGTTTTGAATATTACCCGCTGATATCCCCATTTCATGCGCAAGTTGTTTCTAGGAGCTTAGGGGAGCCCAGGGGAGCTTCTAGGGACTGATTCGGGCTTTGCGGAGGCGCTGTCTTCGCACGCTTCCATTGCTTTGCACTCGCGGCGTGTCGGGGTATACTCTTTCCTTTATTTTGCACACGCCGCACTTTTCACGCTTTTCGGCGCGCGCTCAGGGCCCATATGCCGCCCCGGACACGGCCGCGGTCGAAGAGAGCTTCCGCCAAGCGGAAGCGGTCGGATAATGCCGGCCCCTCCCACGAGTTGGAGGACTCTCCTCCGCCTTCTCCCACACACCCCGTCCACCCAGCACAGCCTGCAGGCCCCCTACACCCCCACACAGCCTGCAGAGCCCGCACAGCCCGCACACCCCGCACAGCCGCTCCTTGCCGCTCCACAGCCACCACCTCCGGCTCCACTTATCGGGCCACTGGGGATCATGTTCCGGAACGACGCACACCGCGTCGCTTTCGAGCGTATTTCCCAGCGCTCGATCGTACCCTCCAGGTTTGCACACCTTGCCGACCTAGGACGCCTGGGGGTACTAGAGGGGATGCTCACGGTGTACGACAACGTGGGCTGGCGAGATTTCTTTCAGGTGTCGGTGGACACGTTTACCCGTCCGACACTTGAGGTACTTAGTTCGATCGCCCGGACCGACGAGGGATGCTCGTTTCGGTTCATGGACCGGGAGTGCCAGGTCACTCTCGGTATGATGAGAGCCTTTTTCTCATGGCCCGATGTCCCCGGGGCCTATCGAGGTTACGCCCCCACCCATATCCCCCCACCTTCCTTCGATGCCGGTGCCTTTTGGGCCCGGATTATGGGTCTTCACGTTGCCTTTGACCCTAGTAGGGCCAAGGCCTCGGCCATTGTCCATCCCTGCATACGTATAGCTCAGCGCCTTATGGCGACGACCTTTTTGGCCAGATATGAGCCGGGCACGATGTCCACGCCAGAGCTCTACATGCTCTACACGATGACACGGCCCAGAGCTCTATCTAGGGATGGCGATGAGCTGGTCCCCACCGTCGTGATTGATGTCGCGGCTTGGTTTTTGGACCGCATCATTGTATCGGTGGGCCATCGCTCACCGATATGCTGCGGCGGCCTGATCACCTTGCTTGCCCTTATGACCGGCGAGGACTTCCCTGACGACCTGCGACAAGCATCGGGCCCCACTTCTCTGTCGATTGATGTTATGGCCCGGATGAAGATGCTTCGTCCGCACGGTGAGCGACACTGGGTCTGGTTGCACGGCCCTTACGGTGCCAATTACATGATTCTTCTGAGCCCAGCTCGGACTCAGATTGCACCAGCCCATGTGGACTGGCTCCCTGCGATGGATGTTCTCATCCCAGCTGCTTACGTGCTCGAGGCCGAGGAGGCCGAGCAGGCCCACGCTGCCCCCGCAGACCCTGTTCCACCTGCCGAGCCTGCTGCCCCTGTTGACCCCGTGGCCCCTCAGCCTATCCCCGATGTTTCCGATGCTCCTGACACCTCTGTCCACACCTCTGTCGGTGTCGGGAGTACCTTAGCTGAGCCCACTTCCACTGCTTCCACGCCTGTCACCACCAGCACTGGCCCTCTGTCTGTCGAGCCTGTTTCTGCTGCCCCACCCGAGCACCCGCCGACCGTAGTTGAGTGCAGAGAGCCCTCTGTCTCCACTGCTGCTGTATTTTCCGAGAGTGTCGTGGCGTCTGTCCACACTTCTGTGTCACCGACCTCTCCGGCCGCCTCGCTGCCACTTTTGTATTCTTCTTTCGTTGCTGCTGCCTCCACTCCTCACCGTCCTGCCCAGCCTCGCACTACGGCCAGGCCCCCACCTGCGAGTGCAGCACCTTTTGTTCCCTTGCCTGCTGAGCCCGTTACCTACGCCACCAGAGTACGCCAGCCCCGACCTTCACAGCCCCGACCGGTGCGTCCCTCTGCACCACCTCCCCCTGACACTGTACTTCAGAGCATTCGTGCTCTCGAGGGGGCGGTGAGTGGCCTCAGAGGCGACCTTAGGACCCTGTCCGCCACCGTCACCGATATGGCTCACCGCTTCGACCTGCTCTCGCAGATTCACTACTGTCTTACCCAGGTCTTGGAGCGTCTCCCCCGCGTACCCCCGCCCACCCAGCAGGTTCCCACCCCCACTTCCACACACACTCAGCCTGCTACCACTTCCACACCCACACCCGCTCAGCAGCCTGCCCCACTCCCACCACCACTTCCGCCTCAGGACGGAGACGGCGCAGCACCACCTTCTTAGGCACCCTTGATGCCATCGATTATTTTTGCCGTTGTGCTGCCCGTTTCTGTTGGGTCCTGTTGCATTTTTGTCCACCCCCCTCCCCTCACTTATTTTGGGATTCTCATTCTGATCGTATCTTTATATATCTTTTTTGGGAGAGAGGGAGAGTTTTTGGTGCCACACCTATATATCTGTATCACTCCTATATCTGCATGCATCATGTCCGCATCATATTTTTCGTTTCATTATTTTTCATTTTTTTTCCTTCCATCATGCATGCATCCTCACTTACCCCTCTCATTACTTGTCTCTCGGTGTGCCCCACTTTGCACATTGAGGACACTGTGCCATTTAGCTTGGGGGAGTGAGTTCTCACATTCTTTTTCGATTTGCCACCTTTTTTTTAGTTTTTCCCACCATTTTTCGCTTTTGCACTTATTTTCATCATTTTTCTTTTATTTTAACATGCATCACGTTTTTCTTATTTTTCTGTGTGCCGCATTGTAATTAGTTCTATTTTCCCTTTATCTTTATTTCTTTCTTTTTCATCTCATGCTAGAGATGACTTTTCTATGATGATGATAACGTTGAGTTAGCTTACTCTATATGCATGCTTTATTTGTCATGTCTTAGACTTTATTTCTGATATCATATGCTATGACTTGCCTTACATTTAGACATAGTAACCCACACTTTTTCCATATGAAAATGGATGAAATTTTATTATTAGCTGAGTCTGAATATTCATATGTATGCTATCACAGAAAACCCACCAAGATTCATGCATTGAATGCCTATATCTGGAGTACCGATTTCTTTTCCTATATCACTTCTATATGCATGAATTGTACATTTCACTTCAGGATGATTGAATGATGTTAGCTATGATAAATCTGGATTAGTTAGCTTTTTTGTGATCGAAACTGAGTAGATTAGATTACCATGCTGAAGTTGTCGTGCATGTCTTATAGAGTGAACCGAGAGATATATTTATTTCTTTCTCCACAAATCTTGAACATCATTTCTCTACTTTTAAAATCATTGGTGAATCTCCCCTTAGCGATTCTATTATATGGCATTTCCCCCGCTATTAATTCCTAGCTCCAAATTTCTTATTCAAAAAAAAGAGAAAATATTCTTGTATATCATTATCTCTCTTTGAGTTAGGATCGTTGTGTATATATGCTATATCAAAAAAAACAACAAAAGAAAAAAAAGAGAAAAAGAAAAAAAAGGGGGGGAAGAGGAAAATCCTCAATAAAAGATCCCATCTGACTTTCTTTCTTTCTTCTCTCTTTTCGTGTTCATTTTCATTGCTTTTGGAGCTTTATAAAAATGGTGATGTGAATATTTTTTATGCCACCATGCTTATAGATAAGCTTGGGGGAGGGAATCCATTGATGTGTGAGAGAGTGACTACTTGACGGTGCACGACAACCTAGGCTAAGTAATATTCTATACTTAGTGAGATTATTTCTAGCTTTACGAAATCCAGAAATCTAAGCCTAGCACTCATATCATGAAATCCACACTTTTCTATTCTCTCTATTCTATTATGTGATACTCTTATACTCCTCATAGAAAGCATTCAATTGAAAAGTGTGTGATCTGCGATTTGTATACCGCTTTGAATGATTCAGACGATGCTAATTCTAAAATTATTCCATTTTTCATGATTATATCGTTGTTCATGGGTTTTCTATTTCTATTTGCACTATTATACTATGATATCAAAATAAAACTCTTTGACATGTATTTTTCATTTAGTGCATGCTATATGAGTAAGCGGAACCCACGTCCTGAGAAAATGATCTAGCAGCTTACCTCATCGCTTCTTTCTTTCTTCTTTATTTTTATTTCGTTTTTCATTCTTCTCCGTTTTTCATGTTTCATTTTTTCGCCGTTTTCGTTTTCCGAATCCACCGGGTTCGCCTTTCACTTATCTTCCTCGAGGACGAGTAAGAGGTAAGCTTGGGGGATTTTGATCACTCCTTATTTTACACTTTTTTCCCGCATGTTTGCATGCCATTTAGATCGCCCAAATCATGTTTTTCACGATATATCGACGATATTGTGATGCTTTTTAAGATTTGTTGTTTTTGTCGCATTTCAGGTGATTTGGAGCGATTTGGAGTGATCTCGAGATGCGCTTACTCCGGAGGGTCACCGACGACCTCCCCAAGGGGTATTTTGCTGTTGGAGAGGAGCGGAAGAAGAACGGACGTTGCAGGAGCGACGAGGAGGCCAAAACAAGCTGTTTGGGCATTTTTAGTGTCCCACTCGGCCGAGTGAATGAGTCACTCGGCCGACCAGCGAGACACCGCTCGGCCGACCAGATCGGATACGTTTCATACGTGCACTCGGCCGAGCGACAGAGACCACATCGGCCGAGTGACTAGATCCCGTCCGCCCGAGTGGCGCCCAGACGAAGCTATTCAAAAATCGCCAACTTACTGTTTTTCGTCTGCCTGAGCTTCAGAAGACCCACTCGGCCGAGTGGATAATCCCGACCGCCCGAGTACCAAGAAGCCATCGGCCGAGTGACGACAACTCACTCAGCCGAGCCGCCCCCGAAGAGAAGCCCCTGAAGATCAAGACTTACTGGAAATTTACAGGGTTTCTCACTCGGCCGAGCGACTTTTGTCACTCGGTCGAGTGCGACGCACTGCCTGTAGCGAAAATTGCGGATTTCAGGCTGCGCAGGGGTATTTTGGTCACAGTTTTTGGACGATTTTGGGGGGTATTTAACCCCTGTTTTTACCCTAGTTTTGGAAAGCTTTTCTTAGATTTTTTGCATCTTTTTAGATTAAATTTTTAGCTTTTTTCTTGTGATTGGAGAGGAGACAAAAGTTGATTTTTGTTGGATTATTTGAAGAACTCCATTGGTTTGTGTCTCTCTCTCCTAAAAATTCTATTTTTATTGCATATCTCAATATTGTGATGAATTCTCTTGCTTATTTCATTGATTATTCTTGTGTTTGTGCTATGAATTGCGAGTAGTCTCCACGTCTTGGGGCGTGGGGATGAACCCTACAAGCCCAATTTCATATTTGTGATGAATTGGTAGAAATTTTGCTAGAATCGTTGTTAGGGATTAGTTTGGGATCGATTTACTACGGATAGCTAGGAGTTCATACAGAATGGGATTTCCAAGAGATTGGATCCCAATTCGATAGGAAACCCTAGAAATCCGAATTGGGTTGGAACCGAATTTCCGTAGTATCGGTTTGCAAGAGATTGGACCGATACTAGGGTTCCCGGTTGCAATTCCGTGCCGATACCCGTTTGCAAGAGATTGGACGGGTAGGAACAATCCCCGGGCCGAGTTTGCAAGAGATTGGGCTCGGTGCACGATTGAACGATGATGTTGATCCTAATGCTAGCTTCCCTAGGCTAGGGTTTGCAAGAGATTGGACCCAAACCTAGGATAGCTATAGACCGGCAACAGCGCGAGAGCGTGAGCTAGGTTCTACTTCAGTTGCAACTAGTTCATCCAAAATCTTATTCTAGCAATATTGATACCGATGAACCACATCTATGAAATACGGTGAGTAGCGGGAATTCCCCATTCCCTAGACGTTCTTTATTTGATTTGATATTTCCGTACTTTGTCTGACGATTGTGACAGGATCGCCAAAGGAAAATTTCTCTCTTCTTAAATAGCCAGGTTGATTGGAACAAGCACGGTCATTCGTCCTCCCTGTGTTCGATAACCCGCTCGCTGCTATACCGTGCGCTTGCGGTAAAACTACAACCGCTTTCTGGGTTGCATTCCGGAGCGATCAGGTATCCTAAGACGGGTATGACCAAATCTTAACCAAGGCGTCTAACTATCAAATTGGAACGTCTACCTAAGTCTTCCTACCATGTAAGACTGGGAAAACCTAATTTAGACTTGTACATGGATGTTAAATGAATGCGATACTCTTATTGTTCCAAACTTTTGCATGACCTGCATGGGCCACCACTAAAACCTGTCACGCCCCGCTTCCCAAAACTACGGAGGCGAAGCGTGACTAAGGCCCGATTGGGCCGGAGCTGAAAGCTCGGACCCAATAAGCGTCTGTAGGGGTACCATTTTAAAAAATTTCAGGTTCTTGTATTTATAAAATTCGGAACAACAGAAAGTATAGAAAGAAAGTTTCATTCATTAATATAAAGAGATAATATCCAACAAGTACAAAAGTCTAAAAAGAGAAGCCTAAGCATGGCAACAAACTACTGAAAGAGAGTACACTAAAAGTAGTAACCTTTGGAAGGCAGCGATGGAAAAGACCTCAAGGTCTGGTCCTCGTCAGGCACATACTCTGGGTCGATGTCCTCGGTCTCCATGTACTCCGGTAAGTCTGCCTCGTCCATGAACTCCGGCTCGACACCTGATGTACATCACCCAAAAGAAAAGGAACTGTACGTCAAGTAAAGTCTACAAAGGAGGGTTAGACTTTACTGCAAGTGTACTGAAATTTAAAGCAACTTTTTACTGGTTGATTAACATGCTGTGGTTATAACATGACAGTTATAGAAAGTAAAATGGAGCAGGAAAAGTAAACACGACAAGCAGTAGCCGTAGCGTGTACTACCGACTACGGGACTAACCTAAACGGGACACGACAAGACAAGACACGACACAACTAGACAAGACACGTTTGACTCAAAGGGTTCATGCCTTACAATTCGAGGGGGATCAGACCCTCTCCCCGTGCGCACGCTCAACCTTACCCCACCCAAGTTCACAAGACAAGTCCGTACAAAGGATCACTCACTCTGGTAAGTGAGTGCCCTATTTCTCGCAGGCTGTATATCCTTACAAGGGGTCACTCACTCTGGTAAGTGAGTGCCCTATTGCCCGTAGGCTATGTATCTGTACAAGGGATCACTCACTCTGTCAAGTGAGTGCCCTATTGCCCGCAGGCTATGTATCCGTACAAGGGATCACTCACTCTGTCAAGTGAGTGCCCTATTGCCTGCAGGCTGTGTAACATGACAAGACAAGTAAGGAAGTGTTCTTCTAGGGGGTCCATACGCACGCACACACAGGAAAACCCTAAGGTGTCAGTTGTTGTTGTCGCGCTTAAACTTCGTCGTCAAGTCTAAGCTGTCAAGGGGGGTCCCAGATGCTATCATTTCACGTCCGGTTCTCTTTGTTTATGTTTTAATAGTTCTAAGAGTCTATGGCCTAAACACGGCCGAAAGTTCAAGTGAGCACACTTGCCTGCGGCGGCGAGTGCTTCGTCTGTCCGGAGCATCCCGTCGAATCGTCGCATCGGTGATGGTCCATCTGAACAGGATAACGGCAATGTCAGATCGCACTTTTTGTCAGTCCTATTACGGTTTGTTTCTAAATTTGGCAGGACTACCCTAACAGTCAAAAAGTCACGTCTTTTTGATGATTTGTTCAGTCTAGATCGACGTATACCCTATGTGCACAGAAAATTAGTCCGTTCGTCGATCTTTCCTAAGGTGGACAACGTTTTAATGGTGCAGAAAATAAATTTAGTTTACGTTGACAAATTTTAGATTAGGATTTATGTTTTGCTACGGGTGGGTTATTACAACACGTTAGAGGACTAACCTTTTGATGTCGTTCAAAAGCGGATGTCGGGTCTGAACGGTGTAGCGTCGGCATCGTCTAGAACTCCTCGGCCACGGGTAGCACAGCGAGGCACCTCTGGACAGTGAGGTGATGGCACAAAAATAGCGAGCTCACGGCGATCTCCTTCCCATTGCGGGTAGCGCAATGGATCTTCACGACGACGGCGACGTCGGGTAAAAACACGTGTGTACGGCGATGCACGTGTACATCGAGGGTCCAAGGGGCTGTTGGTATATGAAGTAGGATCAGTGGAAGATGCTCGGCCCGGTGGGTGGCTGACGGCGTGAGCGTACTGCGGTCGGTGCCCATGAGAAGCCGGAGAGGACAGGTTCGCGCAACGTTCGTTATCGCGCGTCTCAGTGGAAATCCAGCACGACAACGGAAATTGCAGAAGCTAAATGACTTAAAGATGAAGCCAATGGTGGTGGAGTGGTCGCTGGAAGTGGTCGAAAGTGGTCGTGCACCGGCGTTGAAGTTCAGCGCCCAGATCTGTCAAAAACATCCAATATGGCTTGTTCCGACGAGTTTTCAAGGAGCTACATGTGAGATATGAGCGTGAGAAAATTGCATAGGGTAGAGGAGTTCGATAGAAGGCCAACAGTGGTAGGGTGGTCATCGTAGGTGGTCGAATGACCAGTGGGCACGAGTTTGAAGTGGCGGCACGTAAACTGTCAAAAACAGCGGCTAGATCTAGGTTCCACGGGGTTTTCAAGGAGGTCGAGACGTGGGAAAAGGGTAAGGGAAGTTGGAGATGATCGGGGGGTCAGAGAGGAGTTGAGTGGGGTAGAGATTGTTGGAGGAGGTGGTCGGAGCGGCGACGGCGGTCGTGTTTTCCGGCAACAGTGCTGCTGTCAAAACTGAGTTTCTTAATGGGTTTTGAGGGAGAAATAGTATAGGGAAAGGGGGAGGATGTTGTCGAGGGATGAGAGGATGCCAAGGTGAGGCCGTGGCTCGCCGACGGTCACCAGAGGGGGGTGGCCGACGGCCGAAAGGCTGGAGAGCGGCTGTTTTGATCTTTTTCCGGCCATGGGGCTTTTTGGGTGTGTTTAGGGGGGAGAGAGAGAGAAGAGAGAGGAGGGAGAGAAGAGAGAGGAGGGAGAGGGTTGCGGCTAGAGGTGGCCGGAGTTGGTTGTGTGGCCAGAGAAGAAGATGGAAGCAGCGCTAGATGGGTGTGCATGAGTTTTTTGTGCGGCCTGGTGTATGGGTTTTGAAGAGGAAGGGTTTTTGATATTTGCCTTTAGGTTTTAGGGTTATTGATGAAAGAGATAGAGATAGGGGAGAGTGGAGTTGGGGAAAAGAGGAGGTGCCAATAGTGGCTGAGAATATTTGGAATGATACGTATGAATATATTTAGGGATTTGATTAGGATTCCAATTAGATTTGAATTTGAAAAAGTCAAAGGCTAATTTAGGGAGGAAAATGATTAGGGGATAAGTCCCACTACGGGTATCAGAAAAATAATCTGAAAATATCGGGACGATCGCAGAGATGAGAAGTACGGGGGTACGGGGTCTGGCCTCCTACCAAGAACTGAGCATTGAAGCCAAAATACCAAAACGCCCTTCCATTCAAAGCTGTTCTGCGAAAGAACGAGCCGTGTAATGACGTTCCCAAAAATTACTATAAAAATCTATGCTTCCATACGGTCACAACGGCATATCACATCGTATATACCGAAACAAAGAAAGAGCCAAATAAAATACGCTTACGAAAAACGTACGTACACATAGAAATATGAATGGCAGGAAAGCGGCCGTTACAACCGTGGTATGTCACCATTGTAACTGGGTTAGGCACGTCAAGAAGGATTGTCGTGTACTGTTGAACCAGTGTTTGGCGTGCGGGACACCAGATCATATTGCATGGAACTGATCTCGTTGTGCTAGCAATTCTACGACCCAATCTATGATAGCGTCAGAATCGACCCAACAGAGACCGCCTCTAGCTCCCCAGGGTCAAGTTCCTCAACAGGCCAAGCCCGAACACAGTCGGTACCAAACTTACTCTATGGTCACCGAGGAAGTTAGGGACGATGAGCCAGTGTCGAATGATGACGCCAGAACCATGTCCTATCATCGCATTTAATGGTTCGTACCATAAATGCGTCTATCTTTGCTTTGTCATATCCTAGGTGTTGTCTTGATTGTAGTTGTTCCAAATCTTGGACTCTTTCAATTCAGAAGTTACCGTTCCTCTATATGCCTCTTGCTTTTGATGTTGTGATATCACTTTCGTGATTCATCTATCAGGCTTTTCCTCGATCTATACCTAACTTAAGAAATTCCGAGGACGAAATTTTTATAAGGTGAGTAGAATGTAACGGCCTGTTCATATACATACATATTTTATACGTACTCTACATTGTTTTATGACCTTCCATAACTTGTGCTATGTTTATACACGTACCTGTATTTCGTGCAT
Organism: Scilla litardierei; assembly: GCA_030789695.1. Taxonomy (NCBI): domain Eukaryota; kingdom Viridiplantae; phylum Streptophyta; class Magnoliopsida; order Asparagales; family Asparagaceae; genus Scilla; species Scilla litardierei. Next base: position 85,170,268 of record CM061139.1, read on the forward strand.
ATTTTAACTAGCATTTATATACGTATTTTAATTAACTACGATTATATGTAATCATATAATTATACGATTACATTTGATTAAACCATTTTAAATTCTAATTCAAAATCACCTTCCCTATTTAGATAGGAGACCTTTTTAATGACAATAAAAACTCTATTTTAAATGACAATTATTCTTCTTGTTCTTTCCTTTTTCTTTAAGTTTTAAACCCTACCATTTCTAAAGTTTCCGTTCTTCCTAGCGTCAACCCCTCTCTTAATAACAATTAAAATTCTTTTTTCTTTCCTTTTTTCCCCTAAGTCTTAAATCATTTTATTTAAATCTCTCCATTTTAAATTTGTTTAAACCATCTTTTTTCAAACCCTACAAACATCATACCCAAGGGGCCTTCAACTCAAACCCTTCTCTCTTTTTAAAACCTAGCCTATTTCTTACCTAAAACCCAATTTTTAGAACCGAGACTCCCGATAACTTATGCTCACAACACTCTCGTATTAAAACACACAAAACTAACCCAAGATTTCCCTAGGGCTCACTCATCCTATTTTAAATAAACCCCCTAGTTCCCCCCCCCACCCACAGCCGCACAAATAACCCAGCTTCATCTCTTTCCCCCTCTCAATCCTCCCCTTAAACCCATCATCCTGAAACCCTAAGCCCACTTCCCCTTCCAACCTCCGGCCACCCTCACACGCCCGACGACTCTCGGCCTTCCCCAGCTCCGATCAGACCTCGCCGCACAGCCCTCCACGCTGCTGACCCACACTAGTACATACGTACATACATACATACATACAAATATGGGATTCATATAGATCATGTGGCACCTGATCTAATAGATCATGTGCAAGACACAAAAAGGTGAGCCCCAATGAGTACAAGCCCATGTGTGGCTTGTAATTTCCACATTTTTATGTCTTGGTACCTGATCTATTAGATCAGGTGCCACCTTTTCTACATTAAATCATATAAATATATATACACACACACACACATACATACAGGAAAATGTACCTAAGAACGTTCTTAGGTAACCATACCTGCGTACAGCCCCTTTTCGGGGTTTTTAAAGTATTTTTTTTTGATTTTTTTTGAATTCCGTAGTTCTATATGTTAGGTAAGCTCCCAAAAAATTTCAAGTCAAACAAACACCATTTGGGTATCGAATTATCCTTCACAAAAAGGTTGCAAAAAAATTCCAGAATTTTGGTTATCGAATCATCCATCACAAAAAGGTTGCAAAAAAATTCCAGAATTCTGGAATTTTTTTTGCAATATTTTTGTGGTGGATGATTCGATGCTCAAATGGTGTTTGTTTGACTTGAAATTTTGTGTGGGGTTAGCAACATATAGAACTACCATTTGCAAAAAATACTTTAAACCCTCCGAAAAGGGGCTGTGCGCAGGTATGGTTACCTAAGAACGTTCTTAGGTACATTTTCCTCATATACATACATACATACATACATTTTTTGACGAGTAAGTGTGAATCTATATTAAATCAAAAAGATGAATACAAAACTTCACCACTAGAAGGAGCCAGTAGGTTAGAATGAGAGGGGGGAGAGGACACAAGCGTCGTCACCCACTACACACACACACACACACACACACACATACATATATATATATATATATATATATATATATATATATATATATATATATACACACACACTCCCATATAATTATATGATCATAAATGAGAGTGATCAAGTATAAATGGATCATAAGTATAGTACATCATTAATATATTAGATATCTATATCCGAAGATGATATAATCGCCAAAATTTGTAAATGTATCTAGTCGGATAGAAAATTCTATATCCTTATCTGGATCATTAAGAATACAAATGCAGATTCCATTCGAATAATCTGAATCCATTTACACCCAAGGGGGTCCCAGCTGCAAATATTTAAATGGGCATAACTTTTAAGCGCAACTTTCAGAATTGCATCAATTCTGGCACTTTAACTTGATCCAACCATTAATCCAGCAAGGATTAACCCAATTTAGTAAGTTGAAGTCTAATTCAGGCAGTTAATCAGTTTTAATGATTTAATTATTGATGACTTTTTAAGAAAAACTTAATTGTTATACAGTGATGCTAATAACCCGAACCCCATAAAAATCGCAGGAGCACAGGTACTATTTACGGGCTATTTGGTTACAACATCACGGAAAATAAAATTACAATGTAGTTTATAGTAGATGAATGACAGTTGACCGAAGGTTGGACATGTTATTCCTTGGTTAATCAAGCTCAATCCGAGCTATTGACCGCTGACCGGGCACTGAGAGAGCTAACCCAGGCTAAGTAGGTCACGATCTGTGGTGTTGGAGCCGTGTCCGAGGTATCTCCAGATTACCCCATTCGGTAGTTGGTCAGGTCCGAGCTATCGAGGGCAGATTCGAGCTATCTCCGAATTGTCTCCCCCAGCTCCAAGCTATCTACGCCTAGTTCGAACAGTCCTTTCTGGATCTGAGCTATCCTTGCTAAACGTGGATTGTATCCGCGAAGCCCAAGCGGTCTCCAAGCTATCTATGGACTCCTTTCTGCTCCTTTTAACACGAAGGGCTTGCAACACGGAAAGCTCATCAGGGGGGTCGGATATGGGGTCTGACCCAAATCCCCTCTGATGCTTAAGTCAGTTATTGACTCGAGGAGGACTCGGGTTAAATATGTCCGACCTATTGGGAGGTTGTCCATGTGTGATCTCGCCGAGCTATGGAGGAAGTGTAAGAGTTTTGGTGGAGCAGATAACCAAAGATTGTCTCGAGAGATGTAGACCAAATCCCCCTAGTCTCCCCAAGAATCACCACTTTCTCCCTTCCTCTGGGAGATTATATATAGGCACATCTAATGAGAGACGTTGTAAATTAACGTCCGAGCATTTAAGTCGTTTGATTTCATTGGCCTGAGATGTTGGCATTAATGACGAGCTCAACTGTCGGTCATTGAATGCTGACGTTATAAGCTGACGTCTTGAATGAGGGAGTCCAACTATTAGCTCGGTTGTCGCCTTGAATGAATAGATGATCGGTCCACATTTGAGGGCCTCCGAGCAGCTGGGCCAAAGATGCGGGTTGTAACGGCCCGTATCCGTCACTACGTGTATTTCTGTATTTTTATTCTTAAAATAATTTCAAATGATTTCAAATACGTTTGAATGATTTAAAAGAGCTTATGCGCATATGATTTTAGATATATATTATCAAAAATAGTTTTACAAAAATTATATAATATATTTCTATAATTTTCAGTATCAGTAAAAAAGTTATAAATAGTTTATATAATATTTTTCATTATAAATATCATTGAAATAGTCATATTAATTATTTTTATATGTAAATGTTATCAAAATAGTTTTAAAGTATTATCAATATGATGCTATGATCTTTAATTATTCCCCATAATTGTTACGTATTTTTCTGAGGTCAAATCGACCTAGAACCCACGAACCCACAACTCGCAATCGAAAGACGAGTTTTGCCTGAAAACTCATATTTTCGTACCTCAAAATTTTAAACGGATAATATTTTCATGATCCTCACGACGTTACAAACTCGTGATAACGTTTTTGGAATTTGTCAGAGAGGTTTATTTTTAAGGGCAAAATGGTAATTTTATACCCCTAATTACTAATTATTAAATTACATTTACCCTAACCCTTAATTAATTCCCTAACCCCACACCCGTTAATCACCCCCATAGCAGGTGAGATCCGAAAATTTGGGATCTCAACAACCTCATTTAGTTTTCTTTATTTCTTATATTAATATATATTTCATATTTCATCCATTATAACCCAACCCCCCACTCGTTATTCCTCACAGAAATCCAACACCCTCTCCCTTTCACAACCCAAACCACCAGCCTTCCACCACTCTCCACCGCCGATCGCCGCACTCCAACGAATCCCCTTCAGTGAATCTCCTCCGACGAAGCCCCCTAGCAAACCGCAAGCACCGTCAGCGTCTCCTTCGACATCTGTGGTGATGCCCCTCCTCCGCACCACCGTCATAACCTGAACCCACGCCGGCCATCTCCGGCCTCCCACAGCTCCGCCCCAAGCTCCTCCACCGTCGGAGCCCTGCCACCGATCCTCTGCCACACTCCGACGGCGAAGGAACCCAACGCCTATAGCCGTAGCTTCCCTCGCGTCCACCACCTCCAGCTGCCCTCTCTCGTCGCCGTCGCCGCCGCTGTCGGCATGCCGCCCTGCCCGGAGCCGCCACCCATGGCAAACTTCCCCTTGCACGTGCAAAAGAAGAAAAAACAACAACGCAAATACAGCTCACGCACGCAAAGAAGAAGAAGAGAGGTAGAGAGTGTGTGAAATAATATAATATAATATTATTATATAAGAAAAGGTGTATATGAATGAATAGTGACGCTTTGATATAACTATCAGAATAATCAACAGAGACCACTAGAAGATCCAGCGCTTTGTCACGAATGCGTAGGTGCTTGTCTCGTACCTTGTAGGGGGGTATTTTTCCCATAATAAATTTTCAAAGTTATGCTATTTATGTTGATTTAGCTAAATAAATTATTGCGACCAAATTTCATGTAAACTTAGATGCAATATAATTTTCTAAAAATCTGCTGGTTAAGACGAACATTTTGACATACTGTGTATAAAGTTTTGAGGTGTATATTCTCCTATATAAATTGTGGAACATATTCAGAAATTCATTTTTAAATTCAAAAATTCATTTTTAGCCATTTAAAATTAAGAAAATTGCATATTAATTGTTTAAAAATCCCAAAAAATACCTGATAGACTTAGAAAATTATTTCCTACCTAAATGTACGCATGTGCTTCATTTTAAATGTTTTTGAATTCACTTTATACTGTAACTGCCTAATTTAATGAATAATTGAAAAATGGATTTACATTGAGTTGGTGACTTGTGATGTGTCATTATATTCCACGTTTTATCTATATGATTACACGTCAAAATGATTGCTAAATTACATATTTCATACGCTTTTGCTCTCATAATTGGAACTATTGTACTTTAAGAGCGTTTGGTTGCATTTCAGGGAATATCGAGCGATTTGGAGTATATTGGAGGAAAGAGTACATGCTTCGACACCGGAACTCCTGAGGTGCCGCATTCGGTGACTCAAAGCTGCTGGGGAGCAAGGAAGGGGTAAGAGAGAAGGAGCGAAGAAGAGGAGAATGAAGAAACCAAGGTTATATAACATCATGACTCATGGATTTCAGGTCACTCGATCGAGCTATGATGCAGCGAAGGAATCGAGTGACCCAAAGTGCTAGAAACAGGACAGCCGTACACTCTTTTCAAATATGATATCACCTATGATTTTTCATTATTTTTCTGATATTTTTTCCAGATAGTAGAGTTCAAGACGGTTCCAACGCCACCAAGAACACACCAATCGGAGGTTAGATGAGCTCTAGAGAATTTCTGTAAGCTGATGCTATAGTGCTGAAATCTGTTTTCGACCACCTACACGACCGAGGAGCCACCTACACGACCGAGCAGAGTGACAACTCGACCGAGCAGCTATCTACTCGATTAAACAGACCCTACTCGGTTCGAGCAGGCAGAGCATGGTGTTGGGGGAAGAATGCGGACTTCCTGACGACTCGACCGAGCAGCTACCTACTCGACCGAGCAGATCCCACTCGGTCCGAGCAGGCAGAGCATGGTTTTAAGGGAAGAATCGGGGCTTCTTGACGACTCGACCGAGCAGCTACCTACTCGACTCGAGTCACCGTGGTCCCAAAACTTAAGTTACGTCCAGATTTGGCTTTGGGCACAAATTTGAGAGGGGTTTTTGGGTTCTTTGCTACGGTTTAGAGAGGGATATATATTGGAATGGTAGCTGTCATTAGGGGAGAGCTTGGAGAGTTTTTAGATCTTTTTAGCGAGTTTTGGAGGCGATCTTTTAGGAGTTAGGCTACGCCCTAGGCCACTCCCTTGTATCCAGATAAGTACTTTTGTTCTTTTTAATTCCATTATTATTTCTTTGTGATTTCTTACTGAATATATTTTTGATGGATGCTATGATGAATTCTCTTGCTATTATCGAATCTTATATTGCTATCATGCATGAGTAGTTCTATCTAGGGCTAATAGATTAGCCCTAGGATTTTAGGATTTAGATGTAAAGATAGGATTTTTATGATGCGTTGGGTATAAAAAGGGTTGTCTGTTGGTTGATCTAGAAAAATGCCTCGGTGAACTCGTACTGAGATCTTGCTCACGGTTGGTTAAATCGATTAGCTTAAGGAGTATCCTACGGATTTAATTAGAGAGTTAGTGGATTCAATCAATGTATGTGACCATGCCCGGCTCGTGCCTTGATGGGATCCACCGACGAACTATATCACTAATTGACGGCTACCGCCATAGCATCAATAAGAGCCACCAAAATACCTCGAAGCTCTAACCCACGAGAGTGGTGCGAGTTGAGAGCATTCGAACCACGAGAGTGGTGAGAACTTTGTAGATCCTTAATGTACGTATCGTATGCGCCTATCGCGAGAGCAGGGTTAATACGATATGTTAGATTCATGATGCCCAAACATATGAATTCACTTTCTAGATGCTATATTCTCCCAATAAAACCAATGCATCGTAAGAGTCCTAGCCTAGCATCGACATCCGACGGTCCTACTGGCGAGTCCTAAAGCCTTTGTCTTTTTATATTTTATTCTTTTATATTGTGTGGAATCCCTTGTTTGTGATATCGAGTGACACAACCTTCGCATCCATCACCATTACAACATTCCATATTCCAAATCCACCAATAAATCTGCAAGTCTAACTCAACCTAGGAGTAGATCGGTAGTATTGCACCGCTTCCCCGTGTTCGATACATGCTTGCCACTATACCGTGCACTTGTAGTAAACGACATCGTTTCGGAGTTAGTTCCAGGTCGATCAAGTTTATGGCACCATTACCGGGGATTTATCTCCATGTAATTCATGCCATAACTAGTTTCTCTAGGTTGCATTTCGGATGCACACTGTTGCCGAGGAAGCGTTCCGCCATATCATTTATTTACCACAATTAGGTTGGTTAGACTGCGTTAAAAAACAAACAAACAAACAAAAACAAAACTAAAAAAACCAGAGAGAGATTTTTCCTAACCACCTGCTACTATTATTATCTTTATCTCTCTTTGTATCAATGACGTCTTTTTTAGGTTGTCTACTTTGCTTGATTAGGTACAGTTGATGCAGCGATGGTGCTTCCAAAGATACGACCGGGTTCTATACGATCCTATACATATCTCGCTACATTCTATCTGGCTGATGGCGAGTCCTTCAAGCCTTGTGCAAGTTCGAAAGAATGTTAGGAATGTTCCAGACGGAGTCAGACCATGAGTGGGATGATTCCAAGCTATTTGATATCTTCGCTAGAAGGCTAAAGAGACCCTCACGTGAGTTTATAGAGAGGATGCAAGTGAAGAAGATCAGTGATCTGCAGTTGGCAGCAACCTTGGAGCAAATGATAGATGATGCTCGATCTACCGGTTCGCTAACCGTTATGGTAGGTAAACCATCTGACCAAGTATTCATCGACTTTGTTATGGATAATGTCTCTGGTGTAGGTACTATCATAGATGGACTGTATGCTTCACTTGAAGGTGATCATATCCAGCTTTACACTATCAACACTCCACAAATAGAGACATCCGAGCTACCAGAGGAGGACACATATATGGACCTATTGAGAAGAATCATGGACACAGTTCGATACACCGGTCCATTAACAATAACGGCAGGTGACCCTTTTGAGCTTTAATTTTAAAACTTTATTACTCATCGTATCTCTTCCACTTGCACAATTGATGATGGGCTCTACGCTCTAATTGAGGGGCACAAGACCCACTTTTATACTGTGGCCAAGATACAGGATCCCATAGAGCCACCTGCACCTACCGTGGAGAGGGCCAAGCCACACCATCCAGAGCCTCGAGTTCTAGGACGGAAATGAAGACATATGCGTAAAAAGGAGAAGATGAAATTCACATTGCCTACTATACCAGCGGAACCTGAAGAGGAGGCCGAAGCATTGCATCGCGAGGAGGCAGAGCTATATTTATTTTACATATTACACGCAGAGCCAGAGAGTTTCGTCGATGAGGTCGTGCATTGGGACGAGGACACATCCATTCATGAGGATCCCAAGCATTACCCTCCTCCTTTTGAGCTACCGCAGCCACCTCCACTTTCTACAGAGGCTGAGCATCCCTCAGAGGATCACCCTTCCACTGACGCCGAAGATTATCCCACAGAGCTTTTGGCCCCCCTTCAGAGAGATCTCTTTACTCCATCGCCCTTCACATTTGATTCCCCTCCAGTGTATGATGTTTACTATGATTTATATTTAAATGACTCATTGTGCCTTTTGCAGGATACACATACAAATAATAAAGAGGCACAATGTGATGTATACGAGGAGGAGAGCGAGGAGTTGGCACACATGGATGTCATTGAATATGATCAGGAGGTGCAATGGGATAAGTCGGATAATGATGAGGAGTTGCCTGATGAGATCCACACTTATATGCCAAAGCTACATGAACAACCTGAGGCGAACAACGAGGAGTTGATCGACATGGTGCACGAGAGTATAGATTTATTTCCAGGGAAGTGTTGTCAATCATATTTAATTTTAAATACTTATGTTGATGACCCTCTTTGGAATACATTTATTTTGGGGAAGAATTTTCCACGTCAGATTGATGCGGCTTATCACTTGCAGGGTACATGTGGAGTCCTTGGGGAGATGCTGGGAGCCGCATTGTTGGAGTTTGATGGAGTCTGTGGACACATGCACCTGGCGGATCCACGGAAAGTGCAGATAGAGCAGTTGCCTACACCGGCAAAGATATTGGACCCGCCTTTTGCTACAGGTGGTACCAATCTAGTAGTGCAGATATAAAGTAGACTTTTATGCTTTAAATAATCACGAATCCTCTCGGCAGCGAGAAGACCGTATAGGATTTTATATGCTTTCTTAGTTTAATAAATTCACTCCATATAATGGCTCAATTATCTTTTGCACCCAACCCACTATTTATCATCCATGCCCACCCTTATATTTGGTGCTTATTTCGCCTCTCTCTCCAATTTTATGTGATATTTAAGCTTGGGGGAGTGAAACTATTTTGTTGAGTGGCCCCCCTACCTTGTCGTTGTCCTCTATTTATATCATACACACATTGAGGACAATGTGATGTTTAAGCTTGGGGGAGCGCATAGTGCACGCACTTTGCTTCATCGTGAAATACACTTCGAAATTTCCATATGAACCATGTTCACTTCTATATTTATGTCTCTTATGCTTCATTTTCTATGAAATATCGTGTATTTATTTTTTTACGAACACTGATATCTGTTACACTAGAGTTTGATTCCTTGATTGGTGTATCTTTGTTAATATGCTTTTTCATAGTAGAATCCATAGTTTCACAACCTTATTCTCGAAACAGTTAAGCTAAAAATGAATGAATCAAATCTGAAAATAATCATTTGACTCATGCGTGATTTGATTGATAATTCTATTGCTTCATGGATGTTTAGTGATTCAAAAAGAGATAGGATAACCCCACGACAACCAAAGTAGTGATGATTAGGATTCCTGAAACCGAGCCATGTCTAGATTCTATGCTTTTTCTTTTTCTTTTGTGAATAGCCAATAAATGATCATTGATCATGTTTTGCATTCCATCGCGTTTACGTGAGATTGCAAAAATCCCAATAATGCAAAAATTAAACAAATATCCTGAATAAAAGGCCCTAGGGGTTCTTCGTAACCCAATGCCCTAAGACCGTCTAGTCTGGGATGCATAGGCCACTTTTTGTATATATGAGTTATCTCGTGTATATAAAGAAAGAAAAATGCAGATGAAATATTCATATAGCCAAAACAATATAAAAGTACAAAAATCCCATATTCTTATCTCCATTTCTATATAGAACAAAGACATGGCAAAGTTGATGGGTTCTAGGAGTCTTGAAATGGTCGTAGTGTGGTGATGCCTTACCTTGATTGAATTTGTTAAATTCATCCCATGAAGTATAACAAAATACCATGCATGCTTGAAAACGGTTGATCATGACATATTATATTGCTTAGAGAATGAGTTGTGGACATTGGTTTCATTTTTTGTGAACTTAGTATATTACATGATAAACTATGATATGATATAACTCTACTCTCATTTTATTACTTATCAAGTTCATTACATTTATTGAAATCCACGTTATTTTAATTTGAGCGAGATTTAAGTATTTGTTGTGTATACGTGTTCTAATTTCATATTGACTTGTGTTCACGCGATCTTGCACACCTTGGGTTCTTATATTTCTGAATTTAAGGTTGAACCCATGTCTCCATTACACGCCATCACCTCACATCTCCATTGTATCTCTCTTCCGTGTTCGCTTCTTACTAGTCTTCCTCGAGGATGAGTAAGAGTAGGGGGTGGCAATCGGGTCGGGTCGGGTCGGGTTCGGGTCGAGTCAGATTTGACCCGACCCGAATAGGGGTAAACCCGAACCCGACCCAGATAAAATCCGGGTCAAGGTTCGGGAATACGTACCCGACCCGGGTGCAACCCGGGTAACCCGTACCTGACCCGGTTTGTCTTATGGGTCGGGTTCGGGTCGGGTTTGGGGTGAAAAGAGTGAATATTTTGCAAAAAACACTAAACTGGTCGGGTTCAGTTCGGGTTTGGGGTGAAAAGAGTGAAATACAGGTCAAATTTGGGTAAACCCGGGTCGAGTGGTCAAACCCGTACCCGACCCGGATTTTTATCCGGGTCGGTCGGGTTGACCCGAATTCGACCCAACTCGGATTGGCCCCTTCCCATACCCAACCCAAGAGGTCGGGTTCGGTTCGGGTCGGGTTGGGTCGGGTCTATTTTGCCACCCCTAAGTAAGAGGCAAGCTTGGGGGATTTTGATATGTCATTATATTCCATGTTTTATCTATATGATTACACGTCAAAATGATTGCTCAATTACATATTTCATACGCTTTTATGCTCATAATTGGAACTATTGTACTTTAAGAGCGTTTGGTTGCATTTCAGGGAATATCGAGCGATTTGGAGTATATTGGAGGAAAGAGCGCGTGCTTCGATACCGGAACTCCTGAGGCGCCGCATTCGGTGACTCAAAGCTGCTGGGGAGCAAGGAAGGGACAAGAGAGAAGGAGTGAAGAAGATGAGAATGAAGAAAGCATGTTTCAATAATACCATGACTCATGGATTCCAGGTCACTCGATTGAGCTATGATGCGGCGAAGGAATCGAGCGACCCCAATGTGCTGGAAACATGACAATCGTGCACTCTTTTCAAATATTAGATCACCTTGTATTTTTCATTATTTTTCTGATATTTTTCTCAGATAGTAGACTTCAAGATGGTTCCAACGCCACTAAGAACGTGCCAATCGGAGGTCGGATGAGCTCTGGAGAATATCTGTATGCTGATGCTGTAGTGCTGAAATCTGTTTTCGACCACCTAATCGACCGAGCAGCCACCTACTCGACCGAGCAGAGTGACAACTCGACCGAGCAGCTACCTACTCGACTGAGCAGACCCTACTCGGTCCGAGCAGGCAGATCGTGGTTTTGGGGGAAGAATGCAGACTTCCTTACGACTCGACCGAGCAGCTACCTCCTAGGCCGAGCAGCTACCTCCTCGATCGAGCAGACCTTACTCGATTCGAGTAGTCAGAGCGTGGTTTTGGGGGAAGAATCTGGGCTTCCTGACGACTCGACCAAGGAGCTACCTACTCGATCCGAGTCGCCGCGGACCCAGAACTTAAGTTACGTCCAGACTTGGCTTTGGGCATGAATTTGAGAGGGGTTTTTTGGGTTGTTTACTACGGTTTAGAGAGGGATATATAATGGAATGACAGCCGTCATTAGAGAAGGACGGGGGAGACTTTTTGGAGTCTCCTTTTTGGAGCTTAGACCTTTTTTAGAGAGTTTTGGAGACAATCTTTTGGGAGTTAGGCTATGCCCTAGGCCCCTCCCTTGTATCAAGATAAGTACTTTTGTCCTCTTTAATTTCATTGTTATTTCTTTGTGATTTCTTATTGAATATCTCTTTGATGCATGCTATGATGAATTCTCTTGCTATTATTGAATCTTCTATTGCTTTTCCTAGGATGCATGAGTAGTTCTATCTAGGGCTAATGGATTAGCCCTAGGATTTTAGGATTTAGATGTAAAAATAGGATTTTTATGATGCGTTGGGTATAAACGGGGTTGTATTTTTGTTGATCTAGAAAAATCCCTAGGGGAACTAGTACTGAGATCATGCCCACGGTCGATGGAATCGATTAGCTTAAGGAGTATCCTACGGATTTAATTAGGGAGTTAGTGGATTCAACCAAGGTACATGACCACGCCCGACTCGTGCCTTGATGGGATCCACCGACGAACTATATCACTAATTGACGGCTACCGCCATTGCGTCAATAAGAGCCACCAAAATACCTCGAAGCTCTAACCCACGAGAGTGGTACGAGTTGAGAGCGTTCGAACCACGAGAGTGGTGAGAACTTTGTAGATCCTTAACGCACGTACCGTATGCGCCTATTGCGAGAGCGGGGTTAATGCAATACGTTAGATTCATGATGCCCAGACGTATGAATTCACTTTCTAGATGCTACAATCCCCCAATAAAACCAATGCAGTGTAAGAGTCCTAGCCTAGCTTAGTGGCGAGTCCTAAAGCCTTAGTCTTTTTATATTTTATTCTTTAATATTGTGTGGAATCCCTTGTTTGCGATATCTAGTGACACGACCTTCGCATCCATCACCATTACAACATTCCATATTCCACATCCACCAATAAACCCGCAAGTCTAACTCAACCTAGAAGTAGATAGGTAGTATAGCACCGCTTCCCCGTGTTCGATACCCGTTTGCCACTATACCTTGCGCTTGCGGTAAACAACATCGTTTTGGAGTTAGTCCCCGGTCGATCAAGTTTATGGCACCGTTGCTGGGGATTTATCTCCGTGTAATTCGCGCCATAACTAGGATGCTCTAGAGCTACATTTTGGACGCATCAACTTGTCACTCGCCATGAAATTGTATTAAATTGTTGAATGAACTCATGAGACACTATGAACATGTAGATGCATCTGATATGATACAACTGTACAGAATTAAACATATGATTGATAGAACCATACCGATATGCATACTATCTTTGGTGTAACTTGAAATATGGACCTGGCACTTACATGACACGTGGGATTGTGGTTGTTCATAGTCACAAGAATGCGAGAGTGACCGGATCCACCCGATAGATACCTCCAACACACATAAAATGGAATTAAGTAACTTGATTGTCGCCTGTGGTATGGGGTCGGTAAGTAGCGTCATAGCTTCCAATGGCAGGGTGCATTCTAGTCACAATATATACCCTCAAACATGAACTTGGCACTAGTTGATTTAAGGGAAATATTGCATATTTAGCATCTCATCTAGTGTCATTTTGTGCATATCTGATGCGTATTTAGCTTCTAATACAAGCGTATTTAGATTAATCATAACTATTAGAAGAATCTCTTGATTTTTGCACAAAAATGCTATTTTACTGAGTATTTTAGTTCTCTCATATTTTTCATGTGTATATCTCAGTCTCACGATTCCAACGGCTATTTATTCATATTTTTCTGAATCTATACTAATTTCTATGAATTTTTGAATGCAGAATACCACTTTAAATGAGGAAATACGGCCGAAATACGGCTGAATAAGGCCGAAATACGAAAGAAATATGGTGCTAATACCACACCCCACTCCTCCCAAGGCCACGTGGCATGATCCCATCATCCCCACCCAATCCAATGAGTTAGCAAAGGTGGGTGACGTGGCTAACTCACAAGCGTTGATCATCGATTAGACGGTCCAGATCATTAGATTCAAACGAAGGGCAAAGAATTCTTGGGGCCACGGGGCTAACTCCTGACATTCCACTGCTCGATTAAACGGACGTGATCGAGCCCGCAACAGAGTCGAACTCAAGCGAGGGAATCAGAGCTCCGCTGAGATACGTGGCAACCTCGCAGCGAATCCCGCCTTGATCAAAAGGTGGAGAGCTGTTGCAGTTATTGGGTGCGGGTTTGAGTGCTATTGGAGTGGGTTTGGACCCGCTAACGAGTTAAAACCTGCAATAACTCTATATAAGCATATTTGTTATGGTTTTGGGGGTATTCTTGGTGTATTTTGATGATTTCTTCACGTATTGGTGCGTAAATTTTGAAGGTCATGGAGACAGAAGAAGAGATATATTGTTAAAGGAGATCGAGGGTCCAATTGGAGGAATTTGGTGATATTTTCCAATCTTTTCTCTTGTATTTTGCGTATTTGATATGTATTTTGAGTATTTGAACATGTATTTGTCTATGAATATGTGTTCTCTTCTCTCCATGCGTGGCTAGTACCCTCATAAGTTGGTTGTGATGTAGTTAGGGCTATGTAAACTTTTATTTTGATATGTTTTTTTCCTATATTGCATGTTATATCATGTATTTCATTGATTTCTACGTATATTTTATTTGGATATGTTTTTCGGAGACATAGGCATGCTTGAATTGAATATGGTCCGAGTAAAACTTATTCGTGATGCGATTGTTCGACTTCATCTAGTTTCAATATTTATAAACCACAAGCGCATGCTGTCATCGTAGCGCTATACGGGTCGTCCGCAGGGAGGCAGTCGCTGAGTACCGATTTCTTTCTAAGTTAGAAAGCTACACGATCAATAGGTGGTCGAGAGGAAAAATAAGAGAAATATCATAGGATAAAATCTCTAGGGCTTAGGATGTTGGAAGCAACGATCTAGGATCTCTAGTTTGATGATGACAAGTGTTATGTTATATGTAACGTGTATGCTAAGTGTGTTTCAGGAAAGGTGAAACGATAATTCTTTCAATACCTTGAGTAACTGCTAATCATATAGCAAATTGGGATAGAAATGAAGTGGTGTGCACAAAGCGAGTTGGACTTGGTTAATGTTGGGAGAGATGGAGACAAACTAATCAAGATGAGATTTGATCAAATCAATCAAAGATTTTTGCTCCTAACTATTCCCTATTCAAATCCCAATTAGACCTTGTAAATCTCTTAATCAATCTTAAAATCCTAGCCATCCATTGTGGTTCAACATTGCCCACCACACATCCCTAACCGACATGCCAAGAAGCCCTAGCTGAAAATACAATATATGGTTTCATGTTTTTTATTCAAGCAGCACCCCTATCTCTCCTAGCTTCATACCCTATATAAGATATCATCAAAAGCCCTAAAAAAGTCGGCCATACATCATTCCAAAAAGAAGAAAAGCAACGCAAGGAACTCCAGAGGAGGCTATAAAAGTATTAGGTCATTCTTCAAGCCAACTGGTACGCCATACATCAAGATACAGGCCATCCTCCTTTTAAAAAATTTTCTTAGCCAATCATAAGAGTACATCAGCTTCTTTGTCTCCGTGAAAAACAAAAAGAGCACAGGGCCGGCCACATCTTTTTTGGGAAGGGGGTGCGCATTGTTTTCTAACAGGGACAGCCGCCCAGTTTTTTTGGAAGAGAGCCTTACGAAACCTCAAAGAGCCGCAACATATTTTGAGGCAAGCCGCAATTTTTGATTCAAAATCTCCAAGAGCCTTAAGTCCCAGAGTTCACAAATCAAGACCCTGCCCCAACCTAAACAGAGGTGAGGTTTTTTCTTGTTATTTAAATAAAGGTTCACTTGTTTCCGTTTGATTGTGCAGGCATAAACAACAACAAGGGTTGCCGAATTTTGTGTAATCAATAGACTTCAAAAATCCCTAAACTCTGTGATTGCCGAAACATCATCAATCAGCCAAATTGTCGCAACATTTGCAAAGGACAATTCCAGAGAACATTAAAGGAGAGGAGCAAAGCCGTGTGCCATCAAGCCTATATCTACTTCCATAGAGATTGCCACAACTTGAGTTGCCGACGACAAGACGATGACATCTTGTCAGATTCAGATCTGACCCGTGGTTATTGGCAAAGACGACTACACAGACACGATCTAAGCATCCCTAAACTCTATACTTTATATCTCTGTTATTCGTGTAGTGATCTCTATTAGGGGAAACTTTACCGTTACTTGTGGCTTTTGGGGACTTGACGAGTTGGGGCTTGTCAATGGTAAGAGCATCTGACTAGGTTGATATTGTAGAGCACGCGGGAGTGCGTACGAGCAAGGTGAGAGTTGATTTGGAGATCTTGACTCATTGTAGCTGTACCTTGATTACATATCTATCTAGTAGTTGCTTTCGGGGCTGGAGTAGGTCGTGGGGACGACCGAACCAGGGTATATCTGTGCATACTCTGTGTTTGCATTCTATTTACTCTGATGTGCTTATAACTGTGTGTGGTTGTTCGTGGGTTGCACGAATATTTTTAATACCTATTCACCCCCCCCCCCCCCTCTAGGCTACGATCCAGATCCAACAAGTGGAATCAAATCCAGTTTAGAGGATCTAGTCTAGATTTGATTAGGTGACCATGAATATATCTGATTGTGCATTTGCTGAAAGTCAGTCTGTAGCCTGTCCACCTAAGTTTAACGGTGGTGACTTTACATATTGGAAGGCTAGGATGAAAATCAATCTAGTGTCTGTAGATTATGATGTGTGGGATATCGTTGAAAATGGTTATAGTCCACCCACTATTAAAATTGAAGACACTGTTATGATTAAGCCTAAAGACAAGTGGGATTTAGCTGATAAGAAACTTTATACTCTTAATAGTAACTATGAATGCACTTATATACTCTCTTGATAAATCTGAGTTTAATTGTATCTCATATTGTCTAACTGTGTAGGAAATATGGCATACGCTGGAGGTGACGCACGAGGAAACATTGCGAGTGAAGGAATCCAGACTTGCGCTGCTAAGTACAGAATATGAAAGGTTCCGCATGCTGCCATCTGAGTCCATCAAGGAGATGTTTGCGAGATTCACGGACGTCGTATATAAATCCAGCTCCCTCGGTAAGCCATACTCTAGCCATGAACAGATACGAAAGATCTTAAGGGCGCTACCAAGCTCGTTCAGGCCTAAAGTCACCGCTATGCAAGAAGCTAAGGACTTATCAACAATGAAAGTGGAGGACTTGATAGGCAACCTAATGTCGCACAAGCTTGAGTTGCAGAGTATAGAAGTCAGAGAGAAACCTGAAGAGAAGACCAAAGCTTCCACACTATTAGCTCTTCAAGCTAACGACGACGATCTTGATGAAGAGCAAGCTGTAATGGTCAGAAACTTCAGGAGATACATTCAGACTGATCAAGGAAGAGCTGAGATGGGAAAAAGGTTCATTCGTTCTAATAATTCTAATTTTGGTAGAAATTCCTCTGATTAGAAAGCTATTACTAGAAATGAATGTTTTAAATGCAGGAAAAGGGGACATCACATAAAAGATTGCCTACAACAACATACTGCTCAAGTTGCAAAAGGAAAACCCAGAGTGCTGACATGGGATATAGATAGCGAAGCTGAGGATGAGGAGGATGAACATGAAGCCCACTCCTGCATGGCACTAATGGACACACACAATGAGGTAGAATCTCCCACTAAAGCTGAACTTTTAGAAATCTGTGAAGGAATGCAATGTAGAATTGATGAGCTAGAAGCTGATGTGGATAGTTATAGGAATGATAACTTTGATATGCAACAAACTGAGTATGACATGTCTATAGAAATGAAAAATCTTAAACAAGAGCTTGTTCCATGCAAATCTACCATTACCATGTTAGAAAAAGAGAAAGCTAGCTTATTAAAGGATATTAGCATGTATAAGCAAGATAAGATAAAGCTTATAGTTGAAAATGAATTGCTTTCTGAAAAGATTAACATGCTAAATCTTGAACTTAAAGAAAAAATGAGGGATTTTAAAAAGAAAGAAGAGGAAAACAAGCGAGCTTTCATTAGTAAATGCACTTTGCTTGTGAATGAAAACAATATCTTGAAATCCAAAGTCACCACCCTAGAATTGTCATTAAAGAGATTTTCCATAGGAAAACAAAACCTGGATATCATTCTTGGAAATCATTTGTATGGCAATAATAGGCGTGGCCTTGGATTTAGCACTAAAAATATCGAAAAGCCTAAGTATAAAAAATTTCACAATGTGCCTTCCATTGCTAAAAATGTTTATGCAAAGTGTTTCACACATCGTATCATTGCAAATATAGGAACTCTAATTTTAAATTCAAACAAATATAGGTTCTTAAATCTTTGTTGACTAACACTAGTGGACCTTGTTGGATTCCAAGGTCACACACGACACCTCTTTTGTAGGTGGATGGAAATTTGATGAGGAGCAATAAATTGAATGTCTCATTATTTTTTAGCTCCTTAGTCAAATAGCGACGTGATGGTATGATTTCATATTTTTGGCATTAACGCATACCTTCATAGAATTTTTTTATTAGCATTTTTTGTGCTTGATTTTTTTTGTGCTTTCACTTGGGTGTTTTTAGTTTGTTTTAGTCGATTATAAAATCAAAAAAAATTTTGAAAAAAAATTGAGCTTAATGCATATCTTTCTCTTTGCCTCATTCTAGTGATATGAATGAATGATGATCATATCCTTGTAGAAAGTGTAGTATTATTATCATGGCTACATGCATATGTTTTATTTCATAATAGCCATGCCAAGTTCGAGGAATTGATAATATGATTTCTACACCGATCACTTCCACAAATGTTAAACTATGTCGTACTTTTGGAGATACTATTTATGAATATTGGTAAGTGAATGTAGGATGATTATTAACTGAAAAAATCTAAGGGATATGATGTGAGTTGCCATGAATAAAAATTTGAGCACAAAACAAAGGAAATGAAAATGAAAAAAAACATGAAAATTTCTCCGTATGAAAAATGGATACAATTCATGGCAAATACACTACCCACTAGTATCCAACATTAGCTTTATGGATAAACTTTAGCGTTGATGTACTTACTCGTCAAGCAATGTCACTCCCACATCTAAGAGTCCTTATAGGCGATGTTTTGGGGTGTGATACCTTGAACTCATCCTTGATGAGGTGGGAAAAATCAATCATAGGTGATACAAAGTTATTGTAGAAAATGTTGGATTGATTTGGTTGAATTTGTAAAAGTATCTCCCTTTGTACTCCTATGTTTAATAATTACACTTACACGATGGTGTTGAATTCTAATTATTATTATCGTTGGATTTGAAGTGCTAATTATAGAATGGCGACATGCAAATGCAAGTTATAGTTAATAATGCCCTCTTTTTGCATGTGGTATGTTATAATCTTCAAGAATACACTTTTGATGATGACAAAGGGGGAGAAAAGTGTTGAAAGATTTGTGGTATTATTGGGCTCAAAATACGGTATCATTGATCGGTATTATTGATTGAAGGGGAGCATTGAAAATACATGAAAATGGAGAGCTTGGAAAAGGGGGGAGCATGCTAATTTTATTATTATATTGTGCATGCTAGTAATGTTTGATCTCATCTCATTGAATATATCATATTGTTACATCCTTCATCCCACATCACACACGCACACTTATTTGAACAAATCCTTTATGGGTTTGTCATCATCAAAAGGGGGAGATTGTTGGAAACAACGATCTAGGATCTCTAGTTTGATGATGACAAACGTTGTGTTATATGTAACGTGTATGCTAAGTGTGTTTCAAGAAAGGCAAAATGATAATTCTTTCAATACCTGGAGTAATTGCTAATCATATAGCAAATTGGGAGAGAAATGAAGTGGTGTGCACAAAGAGATTTGGACTTGGTTAATGTTGGGAGAGATGGAGACAAATCTAATCAAAGATGAGATTTGATCAAATCAATCGAAGATTTTTGCTCCTAACTATTACCTATTCAAATCCCAATTAGACCTAGTAAATCTCTTAATCAATCTCAAAATCCTAACCATCCATTGTGGTTCAACATTGCCCACCACACATCCCGAGCCGACATGCCAAGAAGCCCTAGCCGAAAATACAATATAGGGTTTCATGTTTTTTATTCAAGCAGCACCCTATCTCTCCTAGCTTCATACCCTATATAAGATATCATCAAAAGCCCTAAAAAGTCGGCCATACATCATTCCAAAAAGAAGAAAAGTAATGCAAGGAACTCCAGAGGAGGCTTGATCACTCCTTATTTCACACCTTTTTCCCGCATGTTTGCATGCCATTTAGATCGCCCAAATCATGTTTTTCACGATATATCGACGATATTGCGATGCTTTTCACGATTTGTTGTTTTTGTCGCATTTCAGGTGATTTGGCGCGATTTGGAGTGATCTCGAGATGCGCTTACTCCAGAGGGTCACCGACGACCTCCCCGAGGGGTATTTTGCTGTTGGAGAGGAGTGGAAGAAGAACGGACGTCACAGGAGCGACGAGGAGGCCAAAATAAGCAGATTGGGCATGTTTAGTGTCCCACTCGGCCGAGTGGAGGAGCCACTCGGCCGACCAGCGAGACACCGCTCGGCCGACCAGATCAGACACGATTTACATGTGCACTCGGCCGAGCGACGGAGACCACATCGGCCGAGTGAAGACATCACGTCCGCCCGAGTGGCGCCCAGACGAAGCCCTTCAAAAATCTCCAAGTTTCTGTTTTTCGGCTGCCTGAGCTTCAGAAGACCCACTCGGCCGAGTGGAGAATCCTGTCCGCCCGAGTACAATGAAGCCATCGACCGAGTGACGACAACTCACTCGGCCGAGCCGCCCCCGAAGTAGAGACCCCTGAAGGCCCCGACTTACTGGAAAATTACAGGGTTTCTCACTCGGCCGAGCGACTTCTGTCACTCGGCCGAGTGCGACGTGCTGCCTGTAGCGAAAATTGCGGAAAACAGGCTGCGCAGGGGTATTTTGGTCACAGTTTTTGGACGATTTTGGGGGCTATTTAACCCCTGTTTTTACCCTAGTTTTGGAGAGCTTCTCCTTAGATTTTTTGCAGCTTTTTAGATTAGCTTTTTAGTTTTATTCTTGAGATTGGAGAGGAGAAAAAGTTTGATTTTTGTTGGATTAATTGAAGAACTCCATTGGTTTGTCTTTCTCTTCTCTAAAAATTCTATTTTTATTGCATATCTCAATATTGTGATGAATTCTATTGCTTATTTCATTGATTATTTTTGTGATCTTGCTATGAATTATGAGTAGTCTCCACGTCTTGGGGCGTGGGGATGAACCCTACAAGCCCAACTTCATATTTGGGATGAATTAGTAGAAATCTTGCTAGAATTGTTATTAGGGATTAGATTGGGATCAATTTACTACGGATGGCTAGGTATTCATATCAATTGGGATTTGCAAGAGATTGGATCCCAATTTGACAGGAAACCCTAGAAATCTGAATTGGGTTGGAGTCGGATTTTCGAAGTATCGGTTTGCAAGAGATTGGACCGATACTAGGATTTCCGGTTGCAATTCCGTGCCAATACCCGTTTGCAAGAAATTGGGCGGGTAGGAACTATCCCAATCTAGGTCGTGGACCGAGTTTGCAAGAGATTGGGCTCGGTGCGCGATTGGACGATGATGTTGATCCTAATGCTAGCTTTCCTAGGCTAGGGTTTGCAAGAGATTGGACCCAAACCTAGGATAGCTATAGACCGGCAACAGCGCGATAGCGTGAGCTTGGTTCTACATTCAGTTGCAACTAGTTCATCCAAAATCTCAATCTAGCAATTTTGAAACCGACGAACCACATTTATGAGATACGGTGAGTAGCGGGGATTCCCCATTCCCTAGACGTTCTTTATTTGGTTTGATATTTCCGCACTTTGTCTGACGATTGTGACAGGATCGCCAAAGGCAAACCTTTCTTCTTGAATAGCCAGGGTGATTGGAACAAGCACGGTCATTCGTCCTCCCTGTGTTCGATATCCCGCTTGCTGCTACACCGTGCACTTGCGGTAAAACTACAACCGTTCTTTAGGGTTACGTCCCGGAGCAATCAAGGCTATAAAAGTATTAGGTCATTCTTCAAGCCAATTGGTACGGCATACATCAAGATACAGGCCGGCCTCCTTTTAAAAAATTTTCTTAGCCAATCATAAGAGTACATCAGCTTCTTTGTCTCCGTGAACAACAAAAAGAGCACAGGGCCGGCCACATCTTTTTTGGGAAGGGGGTGCGCATTGTTTTCTAACATGGCCAGCCTCCCGGTTTTTTTGGAAGAGAGCCATACAAAACATCAAAGAGCTGCAACATATTTTGAGGCAAGCCGTAATTTTTGATTCAAAATCTCCAAGAGCCTCAAGACCCAGAGTTCACAAATCAAGACCCTGCCACAATCTAAACAGAGGTAAGCTTTTTCTTGTTAATTAAATAAAGGTTCACTTGTTTCCTTTTGATTGTGCATGCATAAATGACAACAAGGGTTGCCGAATTTTGTGTGATCAAGAGACTTCAAAAATCCCTAAACTTTGTGATTGCCAAAACATCATCAATCAGCCAAATTGCCGCAACATTTGCAAAGGACAATTCCAGAGAACATCAAAGGAGAGGAGCAAAGCCGTGAGCCATCAGTCCTATATCTACTTACATAGAGATTGCCACAACTAGAGTTGCTGACGACGAGACGATGATATCTTGTCAGATTTAGATCTGACCCGTGGTTATTGGCAGAGACGACTACACAGACACAATCTGAGCATCCCTAAACTTTATACTTTATATCTGTGTTATTCGTGTAGCGATCTCTGTTAGGGGAAACTTTACAATTACTTGTGACTTTTGGGGACTTGACGAGTTGGGGCTCGTCAAGGGTGAGAGCATCTGACTAGGTTGATATTGTAGAGCACGCAGGAGTGCGTACGAGCTAGGTGAGAGTTGATTTGGGGATCTTGACTCATTGTAGATGTATATTGATTACATACCTATCTAGTAGTTGCTTTCGGGGCTGGAGTAGGTCGTGGGGACGACTGAACCAGGGTATATCTGTGAGTACTCTGTGTTTGCATTCTATTTACTCTGCATGTGCTTATAACTGCGTGTGGTTGTTCGTGGGTTGCACGAATATTTTTAATAGCCTATTCATCCCCCCCTCTATGCTACAATCCAGATCCAACATAGGATATCTTTGCCTTTGAATTAGGGTTAAGATTGAATTAGGATTAACCAATTGTTGGATTCATTGGGACTCAGGAGAAGTCGTCTAACCTAAGGGTATTCTCATACCCCCACTCAAGTGGTGTGTGATAGGGTATCCCCTTATGTTATCCCTACCCCATGCTCTCGTGATGCTATGATAGGACTACCTAAACTATATCGATGTTGACTCTCGTCGATACATCGATATACAATAGGTGCATTATGTCCAACGAATGTCCCCGATCTTACTCCATGCCACTCTCGTGGATTTGGATTTGGATCTATGTTAGGAGGGCTCTAATCGACACCCGACTCTCGTCGGCCATAACGATAGTATGGGTCAATGTACGGATTGAAAACCCTAGATTAGTCCCAACTCTCGCCGGCGGCTATTCTAATTAATCATAAGGGGGAGACCAATGTACATTGAAAATTAGCATCCTAACATACACCAAATCACCAATTAGCCAACAACTAAATTTTCAATTCATCCAATCCATGGCCCAAATTCAATGGGGTTCAACCCATTGCCCTAGATGAAAAACTACTCGCTACCCATTATCAAATACTTAATCAACAACATGAATTTAATAGCCATTGCAATAGGATTAATATGGGAATTCGAATTTAGGCAATCCATAATAGCAATGAGCAAAAGGTATATTTCTATTATCAAAATAACAATCTAAAACAAAGATTACAAAAGGAATAATAAAAAACTAATAGAATAATGGAAGAGAAGACACATAAAATTCTCTGCAAAATAGAAAAAGGGGCAGAATAAAAGCTGTTTTTCACAGAGGAAGAAGAAGAGCTTAAATACATTCCAAAAAGACCAAAAAGCACCTCTAACTAACTCTGACGGTGCCAACAATTTTTCCTAGGACCTAATTCGACGTGACCGCGTCGAAAATGATGCGGTCGTATCATTTACATGCATAAAAGTGAGTCTTGGCAATAGCAACAATGCGATCACGTGGTTGAAGCACGCGGCCACGTCGTTTGCAGCTGTGGATCTTCATTTGGTCTTCAAAATGGTAGCATAAAGCGACCGTTTGGCTTCGATGCTTCTGGGATTACACGGCTGCGTCGTTTGCATCATACGACTGCGTCGAATGAGATTTTGTTCATCTTCTTCCTTCAACGACGTGGCCTTTTATGGTGTCTTCATGCGACCGTGTGGAAATAGAAACTGAGGCATCTGGGTGTCCTAGTGATGCGGCTGCGTCGAAAACGACATGGCTGTTTGTGTCACTTTGTCTCTTCTTCCCCCTTTTTGCACACTTTGAGCTCCCACCTTTGCTTATTGCATTCTTTTTGGCCTTTTTCACGTCCTATGGTCCAGATTAGATATATATTTCCTGAAAAGCACGAAATGGAACGTAAAAGTAAAAAGGAAACAAAAATAGGAAACCCGGGATGAAACGATGAATGAAATGAAGTGAAACATGCATGAAAAAGGGGTAAAAACTATATACAAAAACTACTTATCAGTGATCTTAGCGGACGTATCATGACCCGAGAGGGCATTTGTGCGTATTTTCTTCATGAAATTGATAATATACGTGATTTCTTTGGCACTATTTTATGCGCTTTATCACCATACTTTCCGACGTTCTTATGCCCTAGCCAGATGAGATATTGAGTTATAGAAAAGATTTTAATATTTATTAATTGCAAACACCCTAACGAAACCACAACCGACACATATCTCCATATTGGTATCCTAGTATCGAATTCACCGTAATTATCTTAGGATTTTGTTTTAGTATTTTTAACCTCTCGACACCATTAGTTTGCCTTCGAAAGGCGGTCGTTTATTATCATTTTAGTACTCTTTATAAACTGAAATTTGTGGTTTTGCATATCAGTTGTCCAGTGGATACGATACCTAGACTCACCAGGATTATTAGTTGTTCGATCTCCTACACTTGGGAGTTTCACTCACATCTTTTAAGACGAGTCAATTTTTTAGCACCGTTGCCAGGGACAACAGTACTTGTGATCTACGATTTCAGTTTGTATGGAGGAATATTTGGTGAGATCCTTCCATCTTATAGCTTAGGACTTTTATTAGTTTTTTGCTTCTCTTAAAAAAGTTTCAAAAAATGGAATTCTATCATGGAAACTGTGAAACTTTCTATCAGGGCTAGAGGAGGTTCATAGATCTAGTATTGGCCTATCCACAGCATGGGTACACAAAGAAAGAGCTTATGGAGTCCTTCTACGACAGAGTACAACCAATGTTGCAGGAAATTTTGGGAGTCACGGCGCCAACAAAGGCTTGGGAGTACATGGAGTCCCTACGAGAAATGATCAAATCCTTAAGGAGACTTCAGAAGTGAGCTAACAGAGCCTTCTTGCAATGACACTGGAGTATGCCTTGATCAAGGAGAGCAAAGCATAGACGTACCCTTGCAACCCTGGAAAGAGGATACCCAACTTCTCATTCAAACACATAAGGATAAATCACATCAATTCCAAGAAAATTTCCTTGTTCAGAGTCCGTAAATTCAACAATCAATTGAAAATCCTACTTTGATTGCCACTTGCTTAGAAGAAAGTAATTATTTTGAAATTCAACTTCAAGTATCTAATATGAGTTCATCTTCTAATGCAGGTATACCAAGCGAGCCATATCACCTTGAAAGCACAAATCAAGATATCAACATGGTAGAAAGTGTGTACAAAGAAGGAGATAACGAGCAAGTAATTTTAGATGAACATGAGGAGGAAACAAGAAGGGAATTGAGTTTAGAGAATATCACTATGGAGCCCGAGCCGTTATTTCCCCAGTTTTTCCCAAAATCATTCATTCCTCTCCCCCATGGCTGACCATCATACCGAGAGCAATGCAATTTTTTTAGGGAGCAGTCATCAGCATGCTTTAATTTAGTTCACTTATTAATAAAACGAGAGAAAATAATCAATCACCAATTTTCATCATTTAAAACTCCTTCACATACCACTTTAGCGAATGATTATGCATTCATCTAATTCTTGAAATTATTTATCACTTGAATTAATTATTTTCCAATGATGAAGTTAATCATTAATATGCCTTTTATGAAAAAAAAAATTCAATCGACATTATTAATATCAAGAAATAGTTTGAATTTATTTCATGCAAGTTATTGTGATGCATAAGTTAGGTGTACATGATTGATTGGATTAGTTTTGTCATTGAAGAGGAATTTGGCCATTATTCATTATAATGTTTATGTTTAATGAATGTGTATTGAATTGCTTCAAAAAAGGAAAGGAAAAAAGAGAAAAAGAATAAAATGCATCATTCCCTTGAGTTTTATTAAGTAGTTGGGTCTTCGTGCCTCAGTAAGTATTAGAGATTTGTGTCAAAAGATGAATGATAGGAAGTGCATTAGAAAAAAAGAGATAATAAAAACTTAAATGATTCGAGTTATTAGGTTCGAGGGGCTCTTCTAAGCCGATGCTTGAAGGTCGTCCGACCAAAGAGTCATTAACTGAAAGCACGTTTCATGGATCATTCTAAGTCGTCTAAAAACGAAAAAAAGAAAAGATGCATAAAGAAAAATCAATACACATGAATTGAAAGACCTTTAAGTGCTGCCAATTCCTTGGAAATAAGAAAATTATGACATGACATCGTGTTATACTTTTGCTTCTGCAAAATGATGCTAACATGTTAGTTATTCAAATTAAACTAGAGAAAATATCATGGGCTTGATTTTCTTCATAATTGTGTATATTGATGGTCAAAATCATGATGGAAAACGTATTATTGAGCCACGCCATAGACGATTGATAGAATTTAATATTTTTACTAGTCATCCGCCTTAACCGCTCTTTTTGCTAGGGACTAGCAAAACGCTAGTTAGGATGTGTGATTTAAGGGAAATATTGCATATTTTGTTGGATCTGGATCCTATCCTAGAGGGGGGTGAATAGGCTTATAAAAATAATTCGTGCAACCCACGAATAAGCACACGCAGTTATAGCAGCAACAGGATAAATAAAAAGCAGACACAGAGTACACAACAGATTTACCCTGGTTCGGTCATCCCAACGACCTACTCCAGCCCCCAAAGCAGAACTAGTATTGAATAGCGCAATAGGTACAAAACCACAAGTTAGAGCACGCTCAGAGCACCCTCTACGTCTATACACTCGCCAGGCTCTCAGTACCCCACACACAGTGTTTTCTCTCACTAGCAATCCTAGCAAAGCTTTCTACCAGCTAGTCCCAAACTAGCTGGGTCCCACTTGTCTAGTCCCAACTAGACAAGTCCCAAAATAGTCCACAAAAATAGGTAAAAGTTTCCCCTACAGAGAACGTTACACTAAGACATAAATAAAAGAGTTTAAGAGGTTAGAAATGCTCAGTTTGTGTCCGTGTAGGCGTCTATGTCCAATCAGCACATTGTCAGCTCCAATCTGACGCAAACGGTGTCTCAATCTGACTCCTGGATGTCAAGTTATGCACTGGTCTGTGCACAAAGCAATTAAGTTCAAATCCTTATAAAAGCAGCTGTCTGTGCGCTCAGCAACTTCTTTAAACTTGGCTGTCGGTGCGCTCAGTAATTCAGTTCAAATCAATTTTAATCTCGGTCGATGCACAAAGCAGATCAATTAAATTTCCCCCGCCACGTCAGCACGTAAATCTCGTGCGGCTTCGTTACTCTTTCGATCGCAAGAAAAATCTTCGCCGTTGATGTTTGGATCTTACGGCACACCGTCTGCCACGTCAGCTCAATAAACGAAAATGTTTTCGTTTCGTTTTTGTTCTCCTCACTTCGAAGTTTAGGGCATGCAGGCGTGAGCTACTCCGGGCGGTGCTTCAGGAACGAGTGACTCGATTATGTCGTTGTCTCCTCCAAGCAGCTCGAGTCTGACAGCTCTCCTCGAGATGATGGCGTGCGGAACAGGCGGTGTCAACCTCTGAAGACGACAAAGGATACAGCGATGCGTGGGCTACTCGCTGATGGCATGGCTTTGCTCCGAGGAACGGTGGGCGGCAGCTTCTTCGTGCGGCAAGCTCTCTGGCGATGATGAACAGAGGCGGCCTCGTCTTCAATGACGACGGCGATGAACACAGATCTCGGCAACGTCCTCTCGGTGACGATGCAGCGGCAAGGGTTTTGCAGCGGTGAGAGCTCCTTCGATGATCGATGATCGACGGTGAACGACAGTGACGTTCTCTTTCACGATGGCGACGGCAGCTTCGTTCTCTTTCACGACGACAGTACATGTCTCTTTGATGGCGGTGTCAGTCGGCGACTTCGTGGATGTTGTCGTCCGACCTCAATGGCGGTGACTTCTTTGACACAGGGCGCTCAGACTTCGGATGTCGTCGGTGCGACGAGAACTCGTCTCCTTGGTCGTGCTTGAGGCTATGGGTTGGCAAAGCTCTCGGCACAGTAATGAAGTCGATCAGCAATGGAATATGTGCACTCCTCTTGATGCTTCTTCTTGCGACAATGTAGAAGGCACCCTTGCGTGCGTGAGCTTGCAAGCTGATATGAAGGAGAAGCTCTTTGCCTAAGATGCTAGCGGCAACCTTGAGATGGATGATGAATCTTTTTCTTTGCGGCAAGGGAGGAGAGCTAGGGTTTTTGGCTTGCGGCTAGGATATTCAACTAGGGTTTTTTTGACACAAGTTATATTCCTTTTTTTTAAGTTGCCGTAAGCCCCTCTATTAATTGTATAATGCTGCTACCCTCTCTATTTCTTTGATTGTTGCACCCAAAAAATATTTTGTATTGCCCCCTACTCCTTCAACCCTATGAAAGGGTATTTATAGGACTAGGGTTTGAAACAAGTATTAATGGATAGGATATTTGAATTCGGAATTGGTTAGGAATAAGTTTGGCTAGGATGAGGACACTACCAACTAGGAAATTTGTAATTGGCTATAGATTGGGTTGAAACAATCAATTTGAGATTTGATGTGTAGTTCAAAAAGATTTGAATTACTCCAAACACCAATTTGACCAAGTCCAACTTTGCTCCACATTGACCAAGTCAAAATTCTTTGTGCACACACTCCCTTTCTCCCAATATGCTATATGAATAGCAATTCCGCCAAATATCGGGAATATATTGTTTCACCAAGCCTGAAACACACTAAGCACACACATGAGATACACCGACACGTTTGTCATCATCAAACCAAGAGCCTAGATCGTTGCTTCCAACAATCTCCTCCTTTTGGTGATGACAAACCCATAAAAGATTTGAGCAATAAGTATGGGTGTGTGAGGTGTGTTGAAGGGTGTAATGCAATATGATGTATGGATGAGTCTTTCAAACATTACAAAGCATGGACAACAAATAGTAAATATAAAAGCATGCCCCCCCTTCTCTCAAGCTCCCCCTTCAACAATCTCTTTCATGCTCCCCCTTCAGCAAATAATACATGCTCCCCCTTCTCTCAAGCTCCCCCTTCAACAATCTCTTTCATGCTCCCCCTTTAGCAAATAATACCGACAAATCTTTCTTTTCTTTCTCCCCCTTTGTAATCACCAAAAGTGGATTAATGAAGTCACAAAAATATTCCATGCAAAAATAAACCATTATTAAAAGTAGCGTGCAATTTGCATGAGTTTTCCAAATAATAGGCATTTCAAGTTCATAGAATTTCAAAACAAGACTTCTCCACTTTTGTGTAAGTGTAATGATATAAACCATAAAGTACAAGAGGAGATTCAATTTCAGAACATCAACCAAATCAATCCACATTTTCCAATTTTCATGAATATCACTAGGATTGATTTTTCCCACCTCATCAAAGATGAGTTACCGAACCCAGAAACATGGCCTAAAAGGACTTTTAAATGCGGGGTGGCATTGCTTGACGAGTTATATACACCAACGCTAATGATTACCCATTTAGCACAAGTTGGATACTCGTGGGTTGTGTATTAGCCATGAAGTGTATCCATTTTTCATACGGAGCAATTTTCATATATATTTTTTTTATTTGCAAATTTTTTTTGCTCAATTTTAATTCATGGCTAAACACTTCATATCCCTTAGAAAATTCAGAAATTAATCATTCCTACATTCACTTTCCATTATTCTTCAAAAGAATCTCCAAGAGTACTATGAAGTCAAATATCGTGAAATTGCAAATGTAGGTGTAGAAGTCAAATTTGAAATTTATGAGACATGACTTGGCTACTAAAAAGAGAACAACATGTTCATGTAGCTACAACAATAATGAATAACTTCTACTAGGGATATATTGATCATTCATACAATACCACTTAAGAGATTCATAAGAGGATAATCAATAAGCACATTTTTTTTGATTTTTTTTTATTTTTTTTAAATTTTTTTCAGAAATAAAACATTTAAAAAATCATGCATGCAAGCACACAAATCAAAATAAATCAAGCACACAAACAAATCTATGAAGGTATGCAATGAAATGCAAAGAGGGATACAAATTATACCTTCTCGTCGCTTTTTGACGAAGGAGCTAAAAGAATGAGACATTGAATTTAACGCTCCTCGCCAAAACTCCATCACACCTACATGAAAGGTGTTAAGTGTGACCTTGGAATCCAACAAGGTCCACTAGTGTTAGTCAATATAGTTTTAGGAACCCACACTTGTTTAAACTTGATATGTGTGTTCCTAAATTTACAATAATATGAAGTGTGGCCTACACTATCACAAGTAAAGCACTTTGCATATTTGTTCTTTGCAATAGAGGGTGCATTGTGGAATTTCTTGAATTTTGGCTTTTCGACATTTTTCAAACCAAATCCAAGTCCTCTTCTGTTATTGCCATGTAGTTGATTCTCTAAAATAGTATCTAACGATTGTTTTCCCATAAAGAATTTCTTAATGGCCAATTCAAGATTAGAGACTTTGGATTTCAACAATTTATTTTCTTCCACAAGCAATGTGCACTTACTTATAAAAGCTCTCTTGTTATCCTCTTCCTTCTTTTCAAATTCAATCATTTTTCTTTTAAAATCATTATCCAACATGCAAAATTTATCATTAAGCTCTCTAATCACTTAGTCTTTTTCAGTTTCGAGCTTAATCAAATCAAGTTTAAGCATGCTAATATTATTCATCAAGGAAGGACAAGAGAGGCAAGGTGCTTCATCATTAAAACTAGACTTTTCCTTTTTCAAAGTGTCAATAGTAGAGTCACGAGCAACAATATCAATTTTGAGTTTTTCAATCTCTTTAGACATTTCATATTCAGATTGTTGCATTTCAAATTTCTCATTTTAATAATCATCTATAGTGGATTCAAGCTCTACTATTTTATCTTGCTTTTCTTTACAAAGAGTAAGGAGTTCAGTTTTACTACCAGAAATTACCTCATCGTGTATTCCCATCAATGCCATGCATGAGTGGGCTTCATGTTCTTCCTCCTCACTCTCAGCTTCGTTGTCCATATCCCAAGTTAGCACCTTGGATTTTCCCTTTTCTTTAGCTACCTGAGCTGTCTCATGTGGGCAATCCCTCATTCGATGTCCTCTTTTCTTGCATTTAAAACAAGTCATTCTATTAGTAGCATTCTGATCATAAGTTTGCTTAGAAGACTGAAAAAAGTTAGAGCGATTAAACCTGGGTGCCATTTCTGTTCTTCCTTGCTTGGTCTGGACATACTTTCTGAAGTTTCTGACCATTAGCGCTATGTCATCATCATCTTCTTCTTCACTTTCGTCAGCGTTCAGAGCAAGTGGCTTGGTAGCTTTCTCCTTCTCCTCAGGTTTCTCTCTTTTATCCACGTTTTGTAATTCAAGCTCGTGGGACATTAAATTACCTATCAAGTCCTCCACCCTCATCTGTGACAGATCTTTCGTTTCTTGGATGGCAGTGACTTTAGGCCTGAAAGAGCTTGGCAGTGCTCTTAATATCTTTCTCACCTGTTCAAGGCTAGAATATGGCTTACCGAGCGAACTAGACTTGTAGACAATGTTGGTGAACCTCGCAAACATTTCTGATATGGTCTCTGATGGTAGCATGCGAAATCCCTCGTATTCCGTGCTCAGAAGTGCAAGTCTAGACTCCTTCACCTGTGACGTTCCCTCGTGCGTCACCTCCAAAGTATGCCATATTTCTTGCGCAGTTAAACAATGTGAGATACGATTGAATTCAGATTTATCTAATGCAGAAATGAGAGCATTCATAGCTTTAGCATTAAGAGAATAAAGCTTCCAATCATTATCATCCCATTTATCATCATGTTTAAGCATCTCAGTATTTTCAATTTTAATAACAGGTGATTTATATCCTTTTTCAACAATTTGCCAAGCTTTATAATCAATAGATATCAAGTAGATTCTCAAACGATTTTTCCAATAAGCATAGTCTACTCCATTAAATCTAGGTGGACGTGAAATAGACTGACCCTCAGCAAAAGCACTATCAATGTGGTCCATGGTCAAACTAGGCTAGATCCTAAAACCCGCTTTGATACCACTTGTTGGATCTGGATCCTAGCCTAGAGGGGGGTGAATAGGCTTATAAAAATAATTCGTGCAACCCACGAATAAGCACACACAGTTATAGCAGCAACAAGGTAAATAAAAAGCAGACACATAGTACACAACAGATTTACCCTGGTTCAGTCGTCCCAACGACCTACTCCAGCCCCCAAAGCAGAACTAGTATTGAATAGCGCAATAGGTACAAAACCACAAGTTAGAGCACGCTCAGAGCACCCTCTACGTCTCTACACTCGCTAGGCTCTCAGTACCCCCACACACAGTGTTTTCTCTCACTAGCAATCCTAGCAAAGCTTTCTACCAGCTAGTCCCAAACTAGCTGGGTCCCACTTGTCTAGTCCCAACTAGACAAGTCCCAAAATAGTCCACAAAAATAGGTAAAAGTTTCCCCTACAGAGAATGTTACACTAAGACACAAATAAAAGAGTTTAAGAGTTTAGAAATGCTCAGTTTGTGTCCGTGTAGGTGTCTCTGTCCAATCAGCATATTGTCAGCTCCAATCTGACGCAAACGGCGTCTCAATCTGACTCCTGGATGTCAAGTTATGCACTGGTCTGTGCACAAAACAATTTATTTCAAATCCTTATAAAAGCAGCTGTTTGTGCGATCAGTAACTCCTTTAAACTTGGCTGTCGGTGCGCTCAGTAATTCAGTTCAAATCAATTTTAATCTCGATCGGTGCGCAAAGCAGATCAATTAAATTTCCCCCGCCACGTCAGCACGTAAATCTCGTGTGGCTTCGTTACTCTTTCGATCGCAAGAAAAATCTTCGACGTTGATGTTTGGATCTTACAGCACAGCGTCTGCCACGTCAGCTCAATAAACGAAAACGTTTTCATTTTGTTTTCGTTCTCCTCGCTTCGAAGTTTAGGGCATGCAGGCGTGAGCTACTCCGGGCGGCGCTTCGGGAACGAGTGACTCGATCACGTCGTTGTCTCCTCCAAATAGCTCGAGTCTGACAGCTCTCCTCAAGATGATGGCGTGCGGAACAGGCGGTGTCAACCTCTGAAGACGACGAAGGATACAGCGATGCGTGGGCTGCTTGCTGATGGCGTGGCTTTGCTCCGAGGAACGGCAGGCGACAGCTTCTTCGTGCGGCAAGCTCTCTGGCGATGATGAACGGAGGCAGCCTCGTCTTCAATGACGACGGCGATGAACACAGATCTCGGCGACGTCCTCTCGGTGATGATGCAGCGGCGAGGGTTTTGTAGCGGTGAAAGCTCCTTTGATGATCGACGGCGACTACGTTCTCCAGCGGCGGCAGAGCTTCTTCTCCGATGGCGAGGCCACGGTGCAGGGATTCGACTTGATGACAGCAGCACTTCAGCAACGGCGAACGGCAGCGACGTTCTCTTTCACGACGGCGACGGCAGCTTCGTTCTCTTTCACGACGGCAGTACAGATCTCTTTGATGGAGGTGTCAGTCGGTGACTTCGTGGATGTTGTCGTCCGACCTCAACGGTGGTGACTTCTTTGACACAGGGCGCTCGGACTTTGGATGTCGTCGATGCGACGAGAACTCGTCTCCTTGGTCTTGCTTGAGGCTATGGGTTGGCAAAGCTCTCGGCACAGCAATGAAGTCGATCAACAATGGAATATGTGCACTCCTCTTGATGCTTCTTCTTGCGACAATGTAGAAGGCACCCTTGCGTGCGTGAGCTTGCAAGCTGATATGAAGGAGAAGATCTTTGCCTAAGATGCTAGCGGCAACCTTGAGATGGATGATGAATCTTTTTCTTTGCGGCAAGGGAGGAGAGCTAGGGTTTTTGGCTTGCGGCTAGGATATTCAACTAGGTTTTTTTTGACACAAGTTATATTCCTTTTTTTAAGTTGCCGTAAGCCCCTCTATTAATTGTATAATGCTGCTACCCTCTCTATTTCTTTGATTGTCGCACCCAAAAAATATTTTGTATTGCCCCCTACTCCTTCAACCCTATGAAAGGGTATTTATAGGACTAGGGTTTGAAACAAGTAGTAATGGATAGGATATTTGAATTCGGAATTGGTTAGGAATAAGTTTGGCTAGGATGAGGACACTACCAACTAGGAAATTTGTAATTGGCTATGGATTGGGTTGAAACAATCAATTTGGGATTTGATGTGTAGTTCAAAAAGATTTGAATTACTCCAAACACCAATTTGACCAAGTCCAACTTTGCTCCACATTGACCAAGTCAAAATTCTTTGTGGACACACTCCCTTTCTCCCAATATGCTATACGAATAGCAATTCCGCCAAATATCGAGAATATATTGTTTCGCCAAGCCTGAAACACACTAAGCACACACATGAGATACACCGACACGTTTGTCATCATCAAACCACGAGCCTAGATCGTTGCTTCCAACATATTTAACCTCTCATCTTGTATCATTTTGTGCATATTTGATGCGTATTTAGCTTCTAATACAAGCATGTTTAGATTATTCATAATTATTAGAAAAACTCTTGATTTATGCACAAAAATGCTATTTTACTGAGTATTTTAGTTCTCTCATATTTGCTTGTATAGATCTCAGTCTCACGATTTCAACGGTAATTTATTCATATTTTTCTGAGATCTGTGCTAATTTCTATAAATTTTTGAATGCATAATACCAATTTAAATGAGGAAATACGGCCGAAATATGGAATAGATACGGCACTAATACCGCACCCCGCTCTGTCCAATGCCATTTGGCGTGTGTCGTCATCCCCTGCCCAATCCAACGATTCAGCAAATGCTGGCGACGCGGCTAACTCACAAGCGTTGATCATCGATCAGACGGTCCAAATCATCCCCGACATAGACTCGGATTCGAACGGAGGGCGAAGCATTCTTGGGGCCACATGGCGACATCCTGGCGATCCACTGCTCGATTGAACGGATGAGATCGAGCCTGCAATAGAGTCGAACTCAAGCGAGGGAATCAGAGCTCCCCTGGGACACGTGGCAGCCTCATAGTGAATCCCACTTAGATTAAACGGTGTAGAGCTGCTGTAGTTATTGGGTGTGGGTTTTAGTGTGATCGGCTCTGGATTTACACCCAGAGGCACGAATCACTGCAAGTATGCGGTTGTATAGTATAGATAAGAATGTCGAACTCTGGGGAGGCAGTTTTTTAGTGTTTAGTTTGTGCAAAGATGGAGAATACGTGGTCGGGGATGTCACGATTGAAAGATTTCACAATTGGTTGTTACATAATATTAATAAATATAGGGCAATCGGGAATCCCAGCGAGGTCTTTCGAGCTTGGACACTATGTTAAGAATCCTTTCGTTGAGCTATAAATTAGGGGGAGAAATGTCACATCTGAAGATGGAAGCGAGTAGCCAATTATCATTGTCCTACTCGTCTAACATATCTTTATGCTCAGCACCACTTTCGCGATAGGCCTCACATAAGGACATGTGCATTACGCTTGACACGATTCCCGTACCACAACCCGCGTCCATTCTTATAGACTAAGGCTGGGACACTGCACTATGATTCGTTCTAGTAGTTGGAGTACTTTTGTAGTCACCGACTAATGAATTAGTGGTTAGAAATGACCCCTAGTGCACGTATCACTTTCATGATCATGAACCCTGGAAAGCGACTACTAAACCCTAATCAGATCATGGGGACTTTTTCCAGATCTGGAGTCGCTTTCACGGTCCTCCAGTTCTAGAGCTAATCCCCCAAAATCTAGGTTCAAACTACCATAGTGTAA
The DNA here is from genome assembly GCA_030789695.1 of Scilla litardierei. Classification (NCBI taxonomy): domain Eukaryota; kingdom Viridiplantae; phylum Streptophyta; class Magnoliopsida; order Asparagales; family Asparagaceae; genus Scilla; species Scilla litardierei. The sequence continues at coordinate 85,206,564 of CM061139.1, forward strand.
CCCTAAGTTCATTCAACTAAGGATAACCTAGAATTCGATTCTTAGGCTCCTAGGGTTCATCCAAACCCCTAAAAACGCACTACTCAGACATCGATATGGAAATAATAATCAAAACAATATAAAAATCAACCCCAGACATCACAAGCATAGCAAAGTTAATATCAAACAATAAAGAACGAAAAGAAAAACGAAATATATAAAAGTAATCAAGTTTTGACCGTTTACAATGGATTAATTCGTAGAAAAGACGATAAAACACAGTTCTCCAAAGCGACGGCTTACAAAAACTCCAGCAAAATAAAGCATAAATAAAACCTAATTTTCTGTTCACTTATATACAAATCTGCTAAAGTTCGCGGATCCCAAGAAAAACAACCTGAAACCCAATAAAAACCCAAAATTAAATAGTCTGGCGGCCTGACGCTCGGTCGAGCGTGCCCTAGTGCTTGGACGAGCGCCATCTGGGAGCTTCATCTCTCGAGTTTGGTGAGGGGAGTAGCTCAATCGAGCGCTTGGGTCGCTCGGTCGAGCTAAGTTGGCAGAGAAATTGGCTCCTTCTGCAGCTTGTTATGTAAAGAGATCACTCGGTCGAGCTAAGTCAACAGTCAAGGCAAAACTTGTGCTTGTCGGTGGAAGGGTTGCTCGATCGAGCGGGGGTAGCTGCTCGGCCGAGCTAAGTCGACATAGAAATTTAGGCCATTTGTAGCGGGGTCGCTCGGTGAGTCGCTCGGCCGATTGATCTCTTGCTTTTGACTCCTTTTTGCCTTCGTTTTTTCCCTTCCTTATGTGATACCAGCTTGGCCGAGCGGGATAGCCGCTCAGCCGAGCAACATGGAAAATCAGCCTAGGTTGGCTCTTGGTCGTCTCTTCTTCATTCTTTTTCTCATATTTCTTCATTCATTCATTCTTTCTTTCTTTCTCTCCAGCAGCCTTGGCTAGTCAGACGTGACACCATTGATACTCCGGCATTGCCACTCATGTCCATCGACCATTATTGCTCCAAATCGTGCTAAAGGTCCTGAAAATCCACAAAACACTACGAAAATCAAATATATCATGAATTACACGATAACGTGTAGAAAAGTGAACGTTGGACAATCGAAATGGAATGAAAATATGTAATAAAAAGATGGAAAATATGGTCACATCAAAATCCTCCAAGCTTACGTCTTACTTGTCCTCGAGGAAGACTAGTAAGAAGCAAACCCGGAGAGAAAAATATGAAATGGAAAATAAAGAAAGACATTAAATCATCAACTCATATCATCCTTGTCATTCATAAACACATAAGATGAGAAATAATCAACAACCACATATCTCACTTGACATTTTAACCTCGCATCATAATGTACATGTCATGGATTTGAATTGAAGCATAATGAACTAATCAACCAATCATAGAAGTTAAAATATTCATCCTATCATAGATTAGCATGTACAATACTAACTCATGATAATAACTCAAAATCCATGAAATATTCTCTAACCGGCATATATGTATCATGATCAAATCCACAATCATGCATAGCATATTATTAATTATTGTTCATGAAATAAATAGAAAACTCAACCAATCAAGGCATCACATCACTAATACATGTTTCTTGGATCCTAGGAAGCCAACAACCTTGTCCATGTCTTTATTCTAAATAGAAAAGGAGGTAGAGATATGGAATTTTGTACTTTCATATTTTTGGCTATTTTTGGCTTTTTGTCTTGCAAACTTGCATAAACGCAATGGAGTGCAAAGAGCGGTCTATGCATCCCAGATCAGGTGATTGTAGGCCATGGGGTTACAAGGAACCCCAAAGGACCTTTATTTAGGATTTTTGTTTGATTTTAGTATTTTTGTGATTCTATTCTTGGGATTTTTTCAAACTCACGTAAACACGATGGAATGCAAAGATGGTCTTTGACCATTTATTTGGCTATATACAAAATGTGAAGGTCTGTATCCATCAGTACGCGTATATTCGTATTCTACGTATTTTCATAAATTAAAAGTATTTTATAATGGTTGGTCAGGAGTTTAATATCAAATTAGTTTCAAAATCATTTATAAAAAATATTTTGTAGTATCAATATAGTTATAGCCTATTTTAGTGAGTACGAGTACCATCTAATATCCCTAAATAATTTATATAATAATTTAGATTTAATTATTACTGTTATGGCTGTATCAAGTAATTTTCTATATAAACATTATCAAAATGATTTCAAACTTCTACCATGGGATTCTATGATCATTTAGTGATCCCCATATTAATTTCATAATTTTCTGGAGTCAAATCGAACTAGAACTTTCAAACCCGTGACCTAAACGTTTTGGCCCAAAACTCGTACTTCCATAGCTCAAACTTCGAAATGGACCTCGAATTTGCTATCTTCTCAATGATACGAACCCGTGGCTATGTTTTCATAATTTTTCGGAATCGTTGAACTTCAGGGGCAAAATCGTAATTGTATTACTAAATTTTACTAATTTCTTTCGCTAATCACTTTTACCTTACCCTAATTACTATTACTAATTATCCACATCTGTCGGCAACTACCCCTAACCCGTAGCCATTCCTTGGAAACCCACATTTTCCCTTCCTAAAACACATTTATCCCCCTTTGATTAGTCAACAAATCATTTATTAGCCTATTAATACCCACTTAATTTTAAATTTATATAACTTATTATATAAACCCTCACCTCCCTTAGCTAGACCCGAACCCAAACTTCACTCTCCCCTCCTCATGTCGAACACATTCACTAAGCCCACACTCTCCGATCTTCCCCCCCCCCCCCCCCCCCATGCCTCTCCTCTCCACGGCGACCCCAACGCCGCCGTAGAAGCCCCTCGGCTCTCAATTCCCCTCGCCGTGTGTTGCGCCCTTTCCGACGTCGCCATCGCACCAGAGTGCCACCCTTCATCTCGTCTCTCCGACGTCGCCTCCCCATCAATGCTGCACCGACGTGCTCTGCCCCTCCCCAGCACCGACGTGTGCCCCGCCCCGTCCCCGATGAAGAATCCCGTGCACCGCCGCCCAGGCGACGTCTCCGTCACCCCTGAGCATCACTGCCCCGTGCGTTCTCTTCCTTCTCGTGGTTTCTAGATACCCGCTCTGTCGCTCCTTGCCGCTGCCACCAAACGCCTTCTGCCGCCGCCCTCCGCTCCCCTCCGTCGTGGCAGCAACCTCACGCGTGCGCGTTTGCTGCTGTGAGAAAGAGAGATATAGAGAGATACGAACGGTATAGCTATTTCGTACGTATATGAATACGTATTTACGTATTTATGAATATTTATAATATGATATTATTGGATTTAATTCATAGTAAATTGTACATGTCTTAGAAAATTATGAGACCAGGCCCAGAAAATCAGAAATGACAAAACGGACTCATTGGCGCTAGTTTCATCACCAAAAGGCAAGTACATCTCCCACAATAATTTTTCAATAATAAAACCCAATAACGCTAATTTCAATTTAAAATTCATATCACCTGATTTTTACGTACATTGACGTACGAGAAAATATATGTTGTAGTGCTAGTTAATACGGTCGTTTTGACCCCTTGTTGGAAGAATTCTGACGTGCGGGTTGCCCTAAATAAATCTTTAAACATATATCGTAAACGTAATTTCTTGATTTAAAATTAGTTTTTGGCCCTTTAAATTGTTTAAAAACGCTTAATAATTGTTGAAAAATGTTGAAAACTACCTACTAACCTTAGAAAAATATTTTAAGTTTAATTAAGCTCATTTGCTTAGTGGAAATCATTTTTGTGCTCATTCTCTTATACTATTGCATATTTCCACGTTTCGTTTAATTATTAAATTGAGTCATGAAGTCGTGAACTTATGTGAGACTATTATACGGACTATTAAGACACCATGGAACCATTTTACGCATCTAATATGATGCAAATAAACTCAATATAAATGAATGGAAGATGGAACTTCAATATAAATGAATAGAAGATGGAACTTCAATATAAATAGATAGTACAGGTCCTTTTGACCCAACACTTGACTTTACCCATGGGATTGGGGTAGTATATGATCACAAGTATTACGGAGTGGCTGGATGCACCCATATCGAACACCTCCAACACATTACGGAGGTTAGAGCTTGACTGTCGCCATATAGGGTCAGTGACCAGCGTCGCGGATTGCCCTCCGTCGTAGGGCGCATGTTAGTCATCTCTCGTACTCTTAGACATGGACTTATCACTAGAATAGATTGGTTATTAAATATTGCTCTAACCCCTTCTTCTACAGTTTACTACAACGTCACAGTTTTGTTATCAGATACTAAATTATTACAGGTTGCTAATATTATTGCAAATTGTTATTAAATGATTAAATTGTTGCATGTTGCAAATTGTTGTCGATGCTTAACTGCCATAACTCTTTTCTATTAAACTTATTACTTGTCTTTCAGCTTGGTTTAATTACAAATGCCTAACGTTTTGATTTTGGAGACTATCTTGCCGAGTAAACCTCGCTAACGGACATTTCACTTTGTTGTTTTACGAAATGTCCATCAGGTACCGATAGTGTGTTCTCTGAAGACATTGCTACAGAAGTCGAGCTAGTACTCAAAGAATACGTGGAGTACCTATACGTAGAAGACTAGACGTTTACCTTTGCGACTGCACCTTTATATTTGAAATAATGTAATTTGTATACTTTTGTTTGTATTGGCCATGCTAGGCGTAAGATGTATCTTAATTATTGTATGCTGTATATGTAATAATGTTGTTTGGACTGCTTCTTAAATTTGCATGCAAGGACCTGCTGTTTTTACACAGACGCTTAGTATGTTTAAGCCAAGGAGGCAGAAAAGAAAAGAAAAAGAAAAAAGTACTCCTCCTTGTTTTAAGCACATCGCAGATCCGCTCGCGTCCTCGCTCCCGGTAGAAAGGGAAGCGGGGCGTGACAGGTTTTAGTGGTGGCCCATGCAGGTCATGCTTTTGCAAAAACTTTAAGATCGGTATAAATGACATTAATATCTAAGTGTACAACTAGAATAGATTTATTTTAACCTACCTTATATTACGGTTTGTCTTGAACTATGGCAGGTCGACCAAATACTCACGACGTCACCAACAATAACATCTTAGGTGTCATAAGAGAAATACTGGAAATTCAACACCAAGTTCTCCAAGAGGCTGTTGACATACTCTGTAAAGCATCCCAAGGGAAGCATCCTATGGAACCACCGGGAGACGCCCTCCGACCAATGAAGACTACTTTCAAGAGGCATGCATCTTCAGTCTACAACCGATCCCCGATGGTGTGCTTCCATTGCAACCGAAAGGGACATATCAAGAAGAACTATTGCCTGCTGCTGAATCAATGTTTGGTCTGTTGAGCATCTGAGCACTCTACCAGGAACTGCCCCCACCACATTAACAAGAAAGCGACTACGACATCAGGAGTTTTTGGATCAGCACAGCGTAAACCACCCCTAGCTCCACAACATCGAGTCTTTCATCAGGCCAAGCTGAACCAACCCTGGTGTCAAGCATTCATCAAGTCAACTAGAGAAGCTGAGGCTGCAGGGCCAATAATCACTGGTACGTCTGAACCTTTCTTCTTTACGTCGATTTGATGCCCAACGGCTTTATTATCATCACTAACCTACATTTTCATACTATAAGTTTTATCTTCGTAGCATACCCCCTTCTTGAGTTGGAAGTTTCACATCGCTTCTTTTCACAAAAGTCGCAACGATCGACTTCCATTGGTCATCATTACCTTCTTCAAACTTTTGAACCCTCAACTAGGAACTCGTGTTTCATTTAAATGAATCTTATTCTGGAACCATCCATTGATAACAACCAGAACCGTCCATTCATTGCATCACATCATCATTCTTGTAATGACCATCCAAGCGTCCTACTTATTCTGAGAATACTTCGTACTCGTGTTTAGTTCATCTAAACAATGGATATACACTTTTATAAGGAGGGTAACATTTGAATTTTCGATCATCCAAAGTTCAAGTTCAACAACGGAAGTAGATTGAAGGACGCTCAGAAGTATTTGAGGATAGTACTTGATGGGAAATCGAATCCCACCCCTAAATAGTTTTGATGATGAGCACACCAAATGATGTTAGTGTACTTATAAACACTATCTAAGATGTGCAGGTTGTGCGATCAATAGCTTTAAATCAAGCACAAGTGAAGCTCAAAGATAAAGCTCATGGAACATGCTCAAGCCTTATGAAAGAGGAGCTCAAATTCAAAGTGAAAGCGTGCATCAACATCTGATCGGCTTCAAATGTCTTCATCTAAGTCTAATGAGTGAGTTGGTCTTTTAGGATTATGTTAAAGCCAAGATTAATTGCGCACACACACAAAACGTTTTCATAAAAAAGTTTTTAAAAACTCTTTTTAAACTCATTGAGAGCATTAGCTATTTGATTTAATTTTCATAATCAACCTCAAAACACCCGGGAGTTGATTACTCATCTTTCTAGCTAAGTTTCAGTGAAAAAGTGCTCTGGGAGTCGACTACCAAAGGAGGGAGTCGACTACCAACTATGAGCAGATTTTTCAATGAAATCTCTCTGGGAGTCGACTACCTCATATGGGAGTCGACTACAAGCTGTGTTTCTGTCATTTGACTTTGCTCCCTCAATTCTCTCTCCTTGATTTATGGGCCAAAGTCAAATGTATTTTGAATTTCAAATTCATCTTAGAAACTCTCTAAATACAGCCCCTTGAGAACATTTCAAAGAACCAATTTTATAATCATCTTTTGAGCTAAAGTTATATTTCTGAAATTCTCAAGTCGCTCTCAATCGCTCTCATCGTTATAGCCAAATTCTGATTTTAAATTTCTGATCTCATATTTTTTTCTGAAATTTTTTTTGAGATCCATTTCATTTTGACTATTAAAATCGTTTTTCAAAACCACCCTTTCTTGATTTAATATTCTTTGAAGGATTTTTCAAAAACAAAGGATCTAGATAACATTGAATCAAAATATATTCTTTGTGTGATCTACTTTGAATTCTTTAAGCCACATAAGCACAATTGCATTATTATCTTGGCTATAGAATTCGTGTTGGGTGTAAAACCAATCTCCATCAAATATTGTAGAGAATTGGATCTTCGTTTGTATTTGGGATTCACTTTGTGATAAGAGTTGTGAAAATCCTAGACAAGTCTAGGTGGTTGGAAATCCTGGTAGGGATACTAGGTCATTGGACATCCTAGCGAGCGAACCTAGGTAATTGTAATGCCAAGGCAGTAGTGGATTGAATCTCGTATCGGATTGGTCGGGGACTAGACATACCCAGGTTGTGGGAAACCAGGATAAAAATCTCTTGTCTCTGAATGCTTTCTGTGTTTGTTTGTTTATTTGTGCAAGATATTTCTTTGTTGTTAATATATCATCTTTGTAATCATTTGTTAATATATTGCAAAGTTTTTTTCTTTTTTCTGTTGTATTAATATCTGTTTGTTTATAATATTCATCAGTTTGTAATTATTCCTTGTAATTACACTATCTTATTTTGTTGATTAAGAACCAAGCGTAGATCACTCTACTTGGTTTCTTAGGCAACATTGGAAGGAAATTATTGTGTTGTACTAATCAAGGAAAAAGTTTTAATAATTCATACAACACTATTCAACCCCCCTTCTAGTGTTATTTGCCCTCCACAGGATGGAACACTTGGTATCAGAGCGGGTTTAAAAGACGATGGAATCAACATCCTTCCACTCTGATGGACTCAACACCATGCGACCACCGTTGTTCAATGGAACAAACTACGCAAGCTGGACGATACGCATGAAGACTCATTTAGAGTCACTAGACATTGAAGCATGGATCGTCACCAAGGATCTATACAAAACACCCATTGAAGTCGACATCAGAAAATGGTCTGCCGACGAAAAGAAGAAAGCCAACCTCAACGCCAAAGCCCTGAATGCACTATTCTATGCTGTGACAGGTAATGAGTTCAATCGTGTCTCTTAATGTGAGACTGTACATCATATCTGGCATACTCTTCAGGTAAGTCACGAAGGAACCGAGAAGGTAAAATAATCTCGAATTAACGTTTTGCATTCTAAATTTGAATATTTTAAAATGGAAGAAGGAGAGAGTATTACCAAGGTGAACACTTGTTTTACTAACATCACAAACGAGCTTGCAGGTCTAGGCAAAAAGCTATCTGAATATGATCAGGTAGTGAAGAAATTAAGATCTATTAGACCCGAATGGAAAGGGAAGACAACGGCCATTCGAGAAGCTCACAACGCAAAAGACCTCACCATTGAAGAACTGATGCGAAATCTCATGGCATATAAGATAGAGCTTGAGGAAGACAAGAAGATAGAAGAAAACCCAAAGAAAAAGAACCTTGCATTCAACACAAGAAGATGACTCCGACTACACCGACAAAGAAAGATCATATTGCCTTTGTCTCAAAAACTTCAAAGACTTCATGACAAGTATGGTAAACGATCATTTCGTCCTACTAATAGTATTATTTATTTGGTTGCAAAAAACCAGGGCATGTAAAAAGAGACTGTCCCTAGGAGAAGAACAACCGAGCCATCAAAGATCGTGGCAAAAGCAGAGAGAACAATGAGAGAAGGAACGATAGATTAAATAATCTTCGATGACCAAGGAAGGAAGCATGTGCAGCCTTCGATCAAAGCGATGATTCTACCTCCGACGAATCATCATCGAATGAAAAAGAAGAGAGAAGAGAAATAGCTCATATGTGTTTCTTGGCCTCCACATCGTCACAGGTAAGTTCATTGCATGATTCATCATTTAGTGAAAATGTTTAATCATCAAGTGATGATGAAGACATGGATTATAGAAGAGCATTTAAGGATCTTTGCTCAATGCATGAAAATATCATTAAAGAACATAGAAGAACACTTAGATTAGTTAAAAAGATTCAAAAGAAAAAGAAGAACTCCTTAAAGAAAATGTTGTTTTAAAAGAAAAGAATGATTTATTAGAAAAAGATGTACAATCCATGAAAGTGAAAATTGAAGGTTTGGATAATCTTCTCGTGTCTATTAAAGAAAAATATGATTCTACGATTAAGATTGTTAAAAACTTCAATAAAGGGAAAGAAAAGCTAGATAGTTTAATAAATAGTCAAAAAGCATCATCTAGCAAAACCGGACTTGGTTATGATTCTAATCATACCAAGAAAAGGATTAAGCATACTAGGATGCATCATACTAACCCAAACTTTTTGAGCATATGGGTTCCCAAGAACTTGACAGGTCAAAAGCAAAATAAGGTACGCTGTCGATTTTGTTCAGAATGTTCATTTAAATAAAAATTATAAGTATATTTCTATTGAAGGAACTAAACCGTATTGGGTTTGGTTTCCTAAAGGCTAACCCCTTGGACTCAATGTGTAAAGAATACCATAAACAATAATATTTATCAGGTACTCTAAACGAAGGAGAAGGAACGTAAATCACATCAACGCTTTGCAAGAAAAATAAAATTGCTTCGCAAAACTTAATTATATGAATGTTCAAATGTTTGTTTAAATTTTTTTTTTTTGCTTCATATAAGTGCTTATATATGTTGATTATGTTTGCTCGTAAAAGATCTTTTGGCCAAACATTCAAACCACTACATTAAAACCCCTCGGGATGAGAAAACTGCTCAACCCAGTAGGGAGCCGACTACCACCCCTAGGGAGTCGACTACCAGAGTGCTGAGCCGAAAATCTGTGTTTGATTTCCTGATTTTTGACTAACTCCTATTGGGTTTTGTTGAGCCTATTTGGTTCATATCCAAGGAATGACTTAAACCCACTAAGAGAAAGTGATCCTAACCCTTCACTCTCAAGATCCAAAGGCTATCATTCATCACTTCTCTTCATCCCAACATTTTAAAACACCCTCAACCCCATGCCCTAAGTAGCCGACTACCCCCTTTGAGATCATCTCCATTAAAATTTCTTGGGTTCTTGTTTTATCTTCCTAGGAGCTCTCTTTCCATCATCTTCTTTCAAAGAGAACATCAAAGATCAAGGTATAATCTCTATCTCCTCTCTTGAAAACTTCATTTTGCCTCTTTGAAATCCTTCATACTTTAGTTTACTATCAACGTGTCTTTTAAGAAAGTGATTGGAAAGAGGAGGAAGATCAATGATCCCTCTCTAAGTGAAAGAGAGATCATTGAACCATATCTCTTTAAATAAACTAATTATGATAAGTTTATCAATATCACCAAAAGTCATATTATCCATGAAAGATTTGTCAAACTTGAGGATGTTGAAAACTATGGAATTGATAGTATCCTAGAGTTCCAAAATCAGTCTAATCTGTTTTCATCTGATAACATTTATCTCTGTTATCCAAGACTTGTCCACTTATTCTATGCTAACTTGGACGCCGACCTTGCTAAATTTTGTTTCATCACCAAAGTCCTTGACACCAAGCTTGCTATTACTGTTAAATCATTATGTCAGGCTTTAGGAATTCCTTTTACAGGAAAACTGCTAGATGAGATCGTAATGATCGATGGGGATACATTGGATAAAATGTACTTACCTGGAAAATTTTTCCTAACTAAACTACCGTGTGGGGATCTTCGTTATCCCGGTAGAATTCTGGCAAATATTTTATCATACAATATAACCCAAAAGTCTGGCAGTCACTCTGTTCTGTCTGAGAAGCAAGCTAAGTGCATCTATGCTATGTTTGAAAATATTCGAGTCAATTGGTCCAGAGTTATTATGGACTCAATTCTTTCACCTGCTGCTTCCAATAGACTTTCATCCCCTTTAGCTCATTGTCACTTTCTCACCATCCCCTTCCATGCATATGACATTCCTTTGGATAATGAAACTGAGGTTCTGGAACTTGCCTGTGCATTTGATGCGCATGCACTCGGCCGAATGGGTCTTCACAGAGACCTCGATCAAAAAATTCCAGAAGAGAAGCTAGTCGGTGAAGTGATGTGTCCATATTTTACATCTTTTTATAACATCATGACATCGCATTTCACATCATTTTCGCACCCAAGTCCCGTATTTTCCTACGATATTGCAAGTCTAACATTATAGAGTTTCGTAGTGTTTTATTGATTTTCAGGGATTTTGGAGCGATTTAGGACCCAATTTGGATATGGACACATCTGACATGCCTATGAACCCGTTGGCGAAGCTCCACAAGAGTTCGCCGATTTTTGGGAGCCATGGGAGGAGTGGAGGAGAGAGCAAGAAGAGGGGAGAGCTGCAGAAGCTTCAAGACAATTCTTCCCAGGCGACTCGACCGAGCAGAGCAGCTGCTCGGTCGAGCAGAGGCAAAACGAAGGAGAGGATCAGATACACAGGCTACTCGGACCGAGCACCCATAGTGCTCAGTCGAGCAATGCCAAACTGGCAAAGCTCAAGCAACATCACGCACGGCCCGAGCGGAGCTTATGGCAACCAAGTCAGCTGTCTTCTCGACCGAGCAGAGCTGACTCGGGCCGAGCAGGCAGAGCGACATATTTTGGAGGAGCGCTATTTACTATCGTGCTCGGTTGAGCAGTACAGTTGCTCGGCCCGAGCAGCCGACCGAGCAACAGCCTGCTCAACCGAGTCACTGACTCGGTCGACGACGCTGAAGGCTAATTTTGGGAACTTTTCAGGGCCGTCTGTTGCGTGATTGTGGAGTGAAGCAGGGATCTGGCAGCTGCGTTTTGGGGGTCGATTCATTTTTTAGTTTTTGGGACTTATACTGGGAGAGGAGGAGAGATTAGAAAAAAAACTTGTTAGATCTAGATTAAATTCTTGAAGATTATTAGATAATTTTTGGGAGTTCTATTGCTACTATTGCGTTTTGGAATCTTGTTTTTTCTTGAGATCTATTGCTCGATGTAAGTTTCTCAATCTTAATTCTATCAATTTGCTATGATGTTTTCTCCCCTAAAAATTGTATTTTTATTCGTTAATATCGCCATGAGTGAGTAGTCTCTTCTAGGATTGATGGGTTAGCCCTAAGACCCTAGGGGGAGATGTAGATTTGGATCTCTAGGTTTAATTGGGAATAAAATGGGAGTATTTTGGTCGATCCTACCGAATCCCTAGGATAACCCGTATTGAGATCATACCCACGGTCTGTGGAATTGATGTGCTTAAGGGGTATCCTTAGGATTTGAATAGGGAAATTGGTGGATCCAACCAAGGCTCGTGACCATGCACGGCTCGTGCCTTGAGGGGATTCACCGACGAACTATATCGCTACGTTGACGGCTACCGCCATTGCGTCAACCAGAGCCACCAAAATATCTTGAAATTCTAACCCACGAGAGTGGTACAAATTTAGAGATTAATCCCCTAACCCCAATACAACGTAAGGATCCTATTTCAACATCGATCCCCGACGGTCCTAGCGGTGACCCCTAATACCCTAGTTCCATTTATTATTGAATCAACAATGATACCACAACCAATTCTCTCAACCCGATAGCTATCTCACTTCGAGATATAGAAATAATCTGAGAATTCAAATACACTGTCACCGTCCCTGTGGGATCCGACATCCTTTATACTATAATTTGACACCGTCTGCTTGCGGATAGAGCCCGGGATAGACACCTAGGGGCCATACTATGCCTGGCGACCGTGACACCGTCGGGTGGAATCTAGGTGTAAGTTCCGGGTGCGTCAAGTTTTTGGCGCCGTTACCGGAGACGGCAATAGTGTTTCTCAGTTTATTCTTTATCTCGATAAGTTTGCTGGCAAATCTTTCCATTTCTCACCTTCCCACCCTTTTTATTCTCTTTTTATTGTTGCCTCGCTACTAACATCTCCCTCCAGCTAGTGATTATTGTAACGGTCGCTTTCCGACCTTATGATTTTTCTGCGTGCACGTGCTTTATCGTGCACATATTTTATTTGGCTATTTCTAGATTCCGAAATATGCGTTGTGATATGCCGTTGCGATCGTTTTGGAGTGTAGAATTTTATAGTAATTTTTGGAAACGTCTTTTCACTGCTCGTTTTCTTGCAAAACGACTTTGAACGATAGGGGCGTTTTAGTCACTTGACTCAAAACACCGTTTCTAATTTTACGTAAATTCTTGGTAGGCGTAGCGCACGATTAGGCTCTATAGATCTGTGCGTCTCGTCCCCACGATCGCCCTGGTATTTTCGGATTATTTTTCTGACACCCGGTTTGAGAGATATCGCCCAGATAAATCTCGACCGTCGATCTCCAAAATCAGATTCGAAATTCGAATTGTTAGCCAAATCTGGCTAATTATCTTATTTAAATCATTTTAAATATTTCCTAAACTGTTTCTCTAACCTCCTCTAGACATACCCCAACCTGTACACTCTCTATCCATTGGCCCTCACCCATTTAACCCTTATCTTAGGTCTATTTAGTTAGCCATTACCCTATTAATAATAATAACCCTAACTTTAACCCTAATCCATAACCCTAAGTCTCCCGCAGCCGCTGCCTAAAACCAAACCCAAGAAACAAAACCTCGATCCCCTCCCCCGTTCCCTCTCTCCGACGACGGCGATCTCCCTCGCGGCCTCCCCTCTGTCCGACGCCCCCGCCGTCTCCTCTCCCTCGCACCTCTACCCCGACGCCGACTCCCCTCGCGACCCCGCCGGTGACCCCGCAGCCTTCACGACCCCCGCCTTCGCCCTCATGGTGTTCCACCGCTCGCCGCACAGCGCAAGGCCGCCGCCCCGCATGACGCCGCTCCGACATCCGTCGTGACCGCCACTGACCCCGAGCACCGCCGCACTCCCCGAGTCCCCCTCTCACCCTGAAGCACTCCTCGCGGTGAGACCCCCGGCGATGGTCACTTTCCCGACCAGCGACTCCACCACACACCCTCCACGGCCGCCCGAGCACCGTCACGGCCCCACCTCGGCTGCCTCTTGGCGCAGCAGCAGATCGCCTTCGCTGCTGCTGCCTTTCAGGCCACCGCACGGCCTGTCTGGTGCTGCCCCGCGGCTCCCCGTCCGGCCATTTCTGCCGCCTTGTAAACCCTGTGACAGCCTTGCTCCGATCAGGCCGTGCGACACCTCCCGCAGCCGCACAGCGACTCTTACCGCGTGCGCAAATCTGCTGCGCTGCCCTGTGCCTCGCTGCATTGCCGTTTGGCCATCTGCGCGTACACTGCACCTCTCAGCTGCACTAGCCATCGGGATCTTTCCCCTCTCCGCTGGTAGGCCGCCACCTAGTCTCGACAACACCAGTGCCCCTCTCGCTGCTACGGAAACGCCGACAGCAGCCCCTTGGCTACTTTACACCCTCGTACGACCACCCCGACAGCCTCCCTGCGACGCTAGCTTGTTGTTTTTTCGTTGGACTGATCGTGCTCGTAGCCCACACTTCGTCTGCTGCCTGGACGAGTCTCACTACGCTACCCGTAGTCGAGACGACGTAGACACCGTGGATCACCTGCAGTTCAGACGCTACGTCCGCACTACTCCAGACACCGGAGAGGTTGGTCCCCTAACTCGTAGCACAACCCACCCATAGCGATACTGAACCCTAAACTAAAACTGGACAACTATAATTAAATTTACGTTTTCGCACCAGTAAAACATTGTCACTGTAGAAAATCGACCATCGGACAATTTTCTATGCATATAGGGTAGTGGTCGATTAAGGTTGATGAAACACCAAATTGTGACTTGACAAATAGGATAGTCCCGACAACCTAGAAACAAACCTAAATAGGACTTATTGAAAACACGACCTGACACCGTCGCCATGACCTGTTTCAGACGGACCACCGCGGACGCGACGACTGGACGAGACGCCCCGGACGGACGACACACTCGCCACCACAGGCAAGTGTACTCACTTGCACTTTTGGCCGTGCCTTGGTCTTAAACTGCTAGAACTATTAGACTGTGAAAAAATAGAACCGGACGTGAAATGATAGCGTCCGGGACGCCCTGACACCCTAGACTTGACGACGAAGTCTAGGCGTAACAACAACAACTTTTGACACAGTTGGGTTATCTTGTGTGTGCGTGTGTGTGGACACCCTAGAACAACTTTGCCCTTGCCATGTCATGAACATCTTGCACGTCGTGTCTTGTGTAGCCTGTGGGCAATGAGACGCTCACCTAGTAGAGTGGGTGATCTTTCTTACGGAACACCTACGGGAGGCTCGGCACCCACCTAGCAGAGTTGGTGTCCCAGCAGACCGAGAGGATAGAGACGCTCACCTAGCAGAGTGAGTGGTCCTATACAGTAGTACAGTTTCACCTACGAGGCGTCCGTCGCTCACCTAGCAGAGTGAGAGATACGCTACCGATCGTGGGGATAGAGGCACTCACCTAACAGAGTGAGTGGCCCTATATTGTCTTGTCTTGAGCACTTGGGTTTGGGGTAGGGTTGAGCGTGCGCACGGGGAGAGGGTTTGATCCCCCTCAAACCGTAAGGCGTGAACCCTTCGAGTCACATGGGTCTCGTCTTGTCTTGTCCCGTCCTGTCTTGCTTGTCTTGTCACGTCTTGTCACGACCCGTTTAGGTTAGTCTAGTAGTCGGTAGCACACGCTACATCTACTGCTTGCTACGCTTTACTTTCCTACTGCGTTTACTTTCTTTCGTTACTCTGTTACAAACCTAGCATGCTAATCAACCAGTAAACTGTTGTTTAATAGTTCGGTACACTTGCAGTAGAGTCTGACCCTTCTTGTAGACTTTACCTGACGTGCAGTTCCTTTCCTTTGGGTACTGTACGTCAGGTGTCGAGACAGAGTACGTTGACGAGGCGGACCTGCCAGAGTACGTAGAGCCGGAGGACGTCGACCCTGAGTACGTGCACGAGGAGGACCAGAGCTAGAGATCTTCGCTTTGCTGATTCAGAGGTTTCACGACAGTTTAGTTGGGTGCATAGCACCGTTTACTTTCTGTCTAGGTTGGGTGCTTGCACCATTAGTTTACTTTCAGCTTTTTTGTTACCGTGTTGGCTTTTGTCTAGACTCCCCGTACTTTTCTGGATATCTGTTGAATAAAATGAATGCATCTCTTTTTAGTACTTTTGTCGTTCCGTACTAACCTGCAGGGACCTGTTCCTTCGTCTTGGAGTACCACACAGATGCTTATTGGGTCCGAGCTTCACAGCTCCGGCCTAAGCGGGCCTTGTCACGTTTCGCTTCTGTCATTTTGGGAAGCGGGGCGTGACAGGTTTTAGCGGTGGCCCATGCAGGTCCTTTTCTGCAAAAAGTATGGAACGATAGGAGTATTAACATTCTTTTTATATCTATCCAGTAATGTGTTCGAGTCTAAGTTGTGTTTCTCCTGTCGTTAGGATGGTGGGAGGACGTGAAGCTCGAGATGGACCATCAGCTGACGGGACCATGGATGGACGAGGTGACGATTTATGCCAATTACTGGGCATTATGAGAGAGATGCTGGACGTTCAGCATCAATTGGTTCAGCAGTCCCACCGTGCAGCCCATGCTCCTCCAGTAGCACCACCACCGCCTCCGCCTGCCCCTCGAGCTGCTCCCGGAGTGAAGCAGTTCAATAAGCTTCAGCCGAAGACATTTTCCAGGAAGGAAGGACCGTTGGCTGCTGATGAGTGGATTCCGAGTGCTGAGGAGAAGCTGATTGCTGCGAAGATTCCCGATGATACCCAGGTTGAGATAGCGAAGATGCAGCTGATAGAGAATGCTAGGAACTGGTGGCGCATTGAGGAGAGGCACCTGCAGAAGCCAGTGGAGTGGAAGAATTTTCGATCGATGTTCAAGAGAAGTACTTCACCAAAGCTGCTAGGAGAGATGTAACGACCCGCTCTCGGGGGCCCGTTACTTATTTGATAATTGCGCAGGTTCTGCAGTTAACCAGTGAAGTCAAAATAGCCACGATGCAGAGATGTACAAACATACCCAAATAGTGTCCAATTATTACAATCCAAGATGTCCCAACAGATATACATGAAAGAAGAAAAATACACAACTGAAAATAGCTCTGAAAGCTGCGGTCTCATGGTCGAAGTCTGGCGCTATTAACTCGAGAGCATCTGCTTCCATATGTACGTCGTCTGCGGTGCCACGGAGATGGAACCGTAGGTAAGTCACAACAATTCTAAATAAAGAAAGAGAGGTACTGTACAAGTATGACAAAGCAGACCAAAGTGAAAGTAAAGTACGGTGCAGTGTCTGAACAAGTGTAGAAAGTAAAAGTACGGCAAGTAAAGTGCGGTGACTGTACTGGCAAGGAAAGTAAAGTGCATGTACTGTAAAGAAAGTAACTGTGCAAGTTACACTAGAACTACGTGACTCAAGTAGGAAAGTATGATATGCAACCATAAAGTTCATCTATTGCCAGGGACCGTTTTCCCGACGCAGGCAGACCTTGTAGTTTTGCCGACGCAGGCAGACCTTGTAGTTTTGCCGACACAGGCAGACCTTGTAGTTTTGCCGACGCAGGCAGACCTTGTAGTTTTGCCGACACATGCAGACCTTGTAGACACAGACATGCAAGTAGATGAACCCCCGGTGATAGCTCCCACACTCTCTCTATAATGAGTTACCCCAAACCACAGTGATGTGTATCTATTCGAGATGTTCCACACGATGTTCCACGAGATGTTCCATCAGATATTCCACACAAGATATTCCACACGATGTTCCATATGATATTCCACATGTAGCTTAGTCAACCAAGTCAACTGGTTGACTTCCTCATTGAAAACCAGCAAGTAGGATAAAGACAAGCCCAACACCAAAAGCTGTTACTTCCGTGCTTTGAGCACATGGTAGTGTGGCTAGCACACAATTTACCCAAGTTAGTAGTTGCGTGCTACAACCACCTAAGTAGAAAGTTGGCAAGGTAATCTTTGGTAGATTACTTTCATTTAGTTCTGTAGTTTGGTTTAACTTGAATAGCCGTTCGAGGCTATACGAGTGTCAACGGGTCATATAAGCACAGTAAACTAGTTTTCTAAACTTAGAATATGTCGT
The DNA here is from genome assembly GCA_030789695.1 of Scilla litardierei. Lineage (NCBI taxonomy): Eukaryota > Viridiplantae > Streptophyta > Magnoliopsida > Asparagales > Asparagaceae > Scilla > Scilla litardierei. Next base: position 85,224,492 of record CM061139.1, read on the forward strand.
GACTTACGATTTTAGAGCTCGTCGTGGCAAGCCGAGGTTGGAGCTAGAAGAGCTGGTGCACGAGGATTGGTACCTGCAATCACAAGAAACAATTGGTTAAAACGCACCCTATTTTCCATTTATTAAACTTGATCGTTTTGATTTTTAAAACTGATTGAAACGGTGTCGAAAACGATTCTAAAATTTTATATAGACTATATATGGTGAAAATAATTTTACTGCAAGAAGGAATATTTTTCTGAAGATTATAGTAATTTTTAGGATTTTTAAAAGCTCAAAAACTATTTAAAAACTATTTTTCAATTAGTGACGTATTTATTCCACAATTTATTCTGGATGCAATCTATATCGGAAAGTTGCAAATGAGGTGTCAAAACGACCGTTACAAAGAGTATTAAGACATATATTTTTCTCAAGTATTAGTTTACGTAAAAATAAGAAGATACGGATTTTTGAACAAAAATAACGGATTTAACTTATAGGCTTAAAAATTAATTCTGGAAAAACTAAGCGTCGGATTGAGACGAAACTAGCACCATTGGGTCCAGAATGTTATTTCTGATTTTCTGGGACTAGCGTCACACTTTTCTGGGTCCTATATATTTAGTTATGGATTTAATACCATAAACCCTATTTAATAATTAATTAAAATACGAAAAATACGAAATTACGTCGTATTTTCAAGTTTGCCATTTCGAATTTACTTACGCTGCGACGTCGTCGTTCTCAGCATGCAACGACCGGGGGCGGGGGCTTCGGCTGCGTGGCCGCACGGCGGCGGAGGGCGGCAGTCGGGAGAGGAGCTCGCGGTGGAGGCGGAGGCAATGGCGGCGAAGCTGTTACTGACGGCGGCGTAACGGAGGAAGCGGTGTCGAGCTCCGGCGGGCGCTGGGTGGCTTCGAAGCGGCGTCAGGCGGTCGCAGCGGCGGAGCTAGGCGGCGAGGGTTGCTCCGGAGGTGAGGGACGAGAAGAGAGGGAGGGTGGCGATGTACTGCGATGGAGCGTTGTGATCGGAGCTCCGAGAGCTCGAGGGCAGTGGTCGGATGGCGGAGGAGCTCGGTGGCCGTACGGTGACGAGGTGGAGGGCGAACGAGCGAGAGCGGGGAGCGTCGGATGGCGGCGATGAACGGAGAAGCAGCGGAGGCAGCTGCTTCGGGGGTGATGGCGGCGGTGCTGTCGGGGGTTCTGACGGCGTGAAGACGACGCCGGTGAGAAGAGGAGGAGGGAGAGGGCGTGGGTCCGCACGGAGGAGGAGCTCGAGGGGGCTGCGGGCTCGCCGTGACTCGGGGATGGAGGGCATGGGTCGGAGAGAGAGAAGCGGGGAGAGAGAATGGGAGAGCGAGTGCGAGAGATAGAGAGGGAAAACCTGGGTAAACCTGGGTTTAAAATGAAATGGAGAGAGAGACTTGTGTGTGTGTGTTAAAACAAGGGGGAGGGGTTGTGCCTGGGGAAGATGAAAGTGTGTAGGGGTTAATTTATAGGGTTAATGAGATAGAGTAGATGGGGTTTTAGGGTTAGCTGTGGGTGTGGGTGGGGTAGATGAGTGTGTGAGGATTAGCCACGGGTTAGGTTAGGTAAGAAGTTAATTAAGGTAAAACCTCATTAACGAAAATCATTAGTGAAAATACAAAAGCGAAATTACGAAAATGCCCCTACTAGCAAACGTGTCCGAAAAATTACGAAAACATACCCACGGGATCGTATCGTCACGAGGATCGCGAATACGAAGACCGTTTCAGGGTTTGGACTACGGGGATACTAGTTTTTGGCCAAAACGTTTAGAAAGCGGGTTTGCGGGTTCTCTATTGAAATGATATCAGAAAATTACGAAATTAATGTGGGGAGCCCGAAATGATCATAGAATGTTACTACAGAAGTTTGAAATCGTTTTGAAGACATTTGTATAGAAAATAAATTCATTGAGTCAAAACTGCAATATCTGAAAATGAATTTTTATCAGATCTTTTAGAGGTATTTAACGAAATCTGATTTTACTAAAATACTCCATAACTAGTCTGGTACATCCAAACATTTTTATAGGAAATTTTTGAAATCAGTTTTGTTATAAAACTCTTGACTACATTTATAAAGAGATTTTAAAATGTTAAAAATACGTTAAGCACGTAAATTGAAGTGTTGAAAAATACAGGTCGTTACATTCTACCCTCCTTAAAAATAATTTCGTCCTCGGAATTTAAAAATCTCTTTTGAAAATAATTGATTTTATGAAGAAGCTCAAACAAATAAATGATAGAAAAATAGTAACCTAGTAAATCAGGTTGTAAATGAAATATAATGTGATAAGAAATAATGGATGTTACTAATATATTTTATCACAATAGCTACTTCAGATTTATCAAGTAGGCAAAACATAAAATAATGGCATTACTCGGAAATGATAATGAGGATGATGATGACATCTGATCGAACTTGGGACATATGGTGACAAGTCAGAAGCAAGCACACCAAAGAGAAGAACGGAACGTCTAGAATATATAAATGATGATTACATGGTCTCAATCATGTAAATCATCGCCATAACATACAAAAGCGTAAGGGATAAACCTAGTGCATCCTTACGGTTACAACTTAACCAGCCGAACACAAAGGGCTTCATCTGCCACGCTACCAGATTACAAGCCATTACCCAGATCAACACATACAGGCAAGTATAAGGCCAACTCTCGCGGGTCAAGATCATCGCTACCACTTGACCCAGCAGTCTCCATAACATCCAACAAGAAACCAACATCCTAGCCGTCTCCCAAATCCGAGCACAAGACCGACATCCAACTTCAATGCCTAAGCCCAAAAGTATGCCAATACCCAATCCTAAGGATACTCCTTCCCAACACCATTGGTCGATATCTACGGTAAACACCATCAGCCCTAAGCAGTTCAACGACCAAAAACTCAGGGACCTACAAGCACTAAGGAGCACCCCTAAGAAGCACTCGAAGCTGGGCAGCTCAAGGGGGAAGAACCAGAAAAAGGAGCTCCCAATGATACCAATGGCGGCGGGTTCCCAATATCCCGACCACGCGGCCAAAGCAAGGGTGGCGGCGAGGGTTGCTGCTAAGCCCAACAGACCCCAAGGTCGTTGGTGGGCCATCGGCGGCTGGCGATCTGCGGCGGTGAGGGCTCCGACTGGCTGGCGATCCATGGCGGGGAGCTAGGGCCTACGGGATGGAGCGAAGCGGAAGCTGGCGGATCTTCGGGTGAGGATGGCGGATCGGAGATCGGAGTGGCGATGCGGGGTCCGATCAAGCTCGCTTGGGGGAGAGGCCGGGAGGAGGAGGGGGCGATGTCTGAGGGAAGCCACGGAGTGGCTTGCGGAGGAAGGAGGTGGGTTAAAAAGAGAGAAAGGGGGGCACCGAAGTCGGGGTTAGGTAGGGTAGGGTTCGGCGGGCACGTATCTCGAGGGGGGGAAGCAGACAAACGAAATAAAGAGGGGGGAGGAAGGTGGTCGGTGGAAAAGGAAATCAAACCCTTGGAGAGAAAAAGACGGGTACAAGATAGAAGTAGGGGCTAGAAGAGAAACACTAGCTCAAAAGACGCAAACAGCCTACACTTACACGTCAGGTTTGGCTCGTCTCAAATCACCAGCATTATCCTCCAATACTTCTGAGCGTCCTTCGATTCTCTTCCATTGTCGAACTTGACTTCTGGTGATCAAAAATTGAATGCTACCCTCCTTAGAATAAACGTAACTAGAGTTCAGGCGAACTAAAAGCGATTAGGAAGAATTATAAGAATTAGTAGAATGATCAGAAGGCCATCACTAGCTAAAGAAAGGGGTGCTAGTGATGAAGATCGATGGTGTTACATAATCATGATTTACGTCCTTGCGGTCCAGCGGACACGGCCAGGGAAGTGACTAAGCCAGGATCACTTATGCCCAGTCTAGCCAGGTTGATCCAATAGACTTTAGCCAAGCACATTGACCGGTATCATGGTCCATTGAAGGAAGCTTATCATTCATATGAGTGCCACCGACAACTGAAGGAAAGGTGATGAAGTGGGTAGATAGTTCAAAGGATGAAAAATCATGATAACTGCTAGCAAAAGAGGTTACTAGGGAGGGTATAACCAAGAATGGAACACGAGTTCCTAAGCAAGTGTTAAGAGTTCAAAGGAAGTGATGAGGATCAAGGAAGACCTATTGAAGATGGTAATAAGGACGCTTCACCCGTATATCCAATACAGGTGAACACTCGAGACAACCAGTACTCGAGAGTTCAATTTGAGTATCTTATATTGTACATCCTGATCTTGCTATAATGTTCACGAGGTAGTTAGCGAGGACCTGCGTTAGGCCACCAAACTTGTAACGACCCGCTCTCGGGGGCCCGTTACTTATTTGATAATTGCGCAGGTTCTGCAGTTAACCAGTGAAGTCAAAATAGCCACGATGCAGAGATGTAAAAAAATACCCAAATAGTGTCCAATTATTACAATCCAAGATGTCCCAACAGATATACATAAAAGAAGAAAAATACACAACTGAAAATAGCTCTGAAAGCTGCGGTCTCATGGTCGAAGTCTGGCGCTATTAACTCGAGAGCATCTGCTTCCATATGTACGTCGTCTGCGGTGCCACGGAGATGGAACCGTAGGTAAGTCACAACAATTCTAAATAAAGAAAGAGAGGTACTGTACAAGTATGACAAAGCAGACCAAAGTGAAAGTAAAGTACGGTGCAATGTCTGAACAAGTGTAGAAAGTAAAAGTACGGCAAGTAAAGTGCGGTGACTGTACTGGCAAGGAAAGTAAAGTGCATGTACTGTAAAGAAAGTAACTGTGCAAGTTACACTAGAATTACGTGACTCAAGTAGGAGAGTATGATATGCAACCTTAAAGTTCATCTATTGCCAGGGACCGTTTTGCCGACGCAGGCAGACCTTGTAGTTTTGCCGACGCAGGCAGACCTTGTAGTTTTGCCGACGCAGGCAGACCTTGTAGTTTTACCGACGCAGGCAGACCTTGTAGTTTTGCCGACACAGGCAGACCTTGTAGTTTTGCCGACGCAGGCAGACCTTGTAGACACAGACATGCAAGTAGATGAACCCCCGGTCATAGCTCCCACACTCTCTCTACAATGAGTTACCCAAAACCCCAGTGATGTGTATCTATTCGAGATGTTCCACAAGATGTTCCACGAGATGTTCCATCAGATATTCCACACAAGATATTCCACACGATGTTCCATATGATATTCCACATGTAGCTTAGTCAACCAAGTCAACTGGTTGACTTCCTCATTGAAAACCAGCAAGTAGGATAAAGACAAGCCCAACACCAAAAGCTGTTACTTCCGTGCTTTGAGCACGTGGTAGTGTGGCTAGCACACAATTTACCCAAGTTAGTAGTTGCGTGCTACAACCACCTAAGTAGAAAGTTGGCAAGGTAATCTTTGGTAGATTACTTTGATTTAGTTCTGTAGTTTGGTTTAACTTGAATAGCCGTTCGAGGCTATAAGAGTGTCAACGGGTCATATAAGCACAGTAAACTAGTTTTCTAAACTTAGAATATGTCGTGACTTACGATTTTAGAGCTCGTCGTGGAAAGACGAGGTTGGAGCTAGAAGAGTTGGTGCACGAGGATTGGTACCTGCAATCACAAGAAACAATTGGTTAAAGCGCACCCTATTTTCCATTTATTAAACTTGATCGTTTTGATTTTTAAAACTGATTGAAACGGTGTCGAAAACGATTCTAAAATTTTATATAGACTATATATGGTGAAAATAATTTTACTGCAAGAAGGAATATTTTTCTGAAGATTATAGTAATTTTTAGGATTTTTAAAAGCTCAAAAACTATTTAAAAACTATTTTTCAATTAGTGACGTATTTATTCCACAATTTATTCTGGATGCAATCTATATCGGAAAGTTGCAAATGAGGTGTCAAAACGACCGTTACAAAGAGTATTAAGACATATATTTTTCTCAAGTATTAGTTTACGTAAAAATAAGAAGATACGGATTTTTGAACGAAAATAACGGATTTAACTTATAGGCTTAAAAATTAATTCTGGAAAAACTTCAAAGTAAAAGACAATATAGTAGGTTTTAACTTATATTTTCATTTTTCTCAAGTATTAGTTTAAAGTCATGGTGGTCCGGCCCTTACAAAATAGTAGGTTTATCTCCGGGGGGTGTCGTTAAGCTCGAATGAAAAAAATGGAAATTTCAAAGTAAACGGCCAGAACATGAGAACCAATGGGGCAAGAGGAGACATACTTCCTCGAGGGATCCCCCACAGACTTTGAAAAACTTGAGGGAGTCGATCTCATGACTCAAAACGAGCGCTTATTGGGAGGCAACCCAATCTCTTATACCTTAGATTTTCTTCTTCAACTTCTTATTTTTACTCTATCTATCTAAGAAAATGGAATAAAAGGGATATTCATTTCTCTTAAAAACACAAAAATTTGATGGGTTCTTCTTCTTTACAGGTTGAACATGAAGGGGCATGCAAATCGACGTTTTAAACGGAAGAGAGCTGGAGAAAAGCAGCATATTTGAAGAGAAAACCAAAGAAAATGAGCTAAAAGGGGGACACAGGAGACTCGACCGAGCAGTCACTCTGCTCGGTCGAGCAGTGTAGACACAAAAAAGAGGCACAAAGCATCGCTCTGCCTGCACGACCCGAGCAGCATCAGCTCAGTCCGAGTAGATATCGACTCGACCGAGCATTCGACTGCTCGGTCGAGCAGCACATGGTCACCCAAACAAAGGAGAAACGTCATTCTATCTACACGGCCCGAGCGGTCTTGGCACGGTCCGAGCAGTTGCCTGCTCAACCGAGCAATGATTCGCTCAGTCGAGTGGCACAGGCCCAAGAAAAGAGGCCGAAAACGGTGTTCTGCCTACACGGTCCGAGCAGCATCAACTCGATCCGAGCAGTTTTCTACTTGACCGAGTAACAGCCTGCTCGACCGAGCAGGCTGAAGGGAGTGTTTGAATCATATCTCAATTTATCTTGTAGCTAGCTCGACCGAACAATCAGATTGCTCGGTCCGAGTCGGCTGTGGTTGATTTCGGGGCTTATTTTTTAAGTCGGGTTCGAGCCGTTTATTTACCCTAACACGTCCTTTAACCCTTACCATTATTCGTCCTACCCTAATCACCCCCCGAGCTACCCCTTCCACTCGACCTGGTCAACAACTCGTAGCTGCCTCCTCCTCCTCCAGACACGGCCATCCCCCCAAGCTGGTTAACCTCTTTTTCCCTCTCTCTCTCTCTCTCTCTCTCTCTCTCTCTCTCTCTCTCTCTCTCTCTCTCTCTCTCCCTCTCTTTCTCTCTCTCTATAAAACAAAACTCAATTTTTTCTCTCCCCCTGCTCCCCAGTTTTTCTGCCCCCATCACTGCCACCTTCCCAAGCTGCCACCCCCGACCCCTCCTAAGCCTCAACCGAGAAAGGCTAACGCCTAGCAGATCTCTTCACATTAATTTTCCTCGCCTGACATTACTTTCTATCATTTCAGGTATGCGACGTCCACATAAAAGGGTGTTTCTAGGAGCATCTTGGGGGACACTCCCGATCAGCAGCAGTCATGTGACCGATCGCAACGCCGTCTCATTCTTGTCGGTACTTTCTTCCCCCTATACACTTTACGCACCACCACACGCTTTCTTTACGCTAGCAAAATGCCTCCACGCCGTGCTAGACCCACCAACACTGGCACACCAAACCCTAGGCCTACTTGGCGTACCCGTCGTACACGCTCGCCCACACATAACCACACTATTGGTGAATCATCCACCACTTCACCTCTACTATCCACCGCCCCACTCCGCCCCTGAGCCTCTTCAGATCGGCGACGCATTAGATGATGTAACCTTCCATGACGCTGACCAGGGCAATCGGTTCATGGCCATGCTCCGACTCATAGGTCAGGGAGGCGGCATTACTAGACAGTCCGTTGAACAGGACCTCCCATGCATCCGCAACCTAGTTAGGCATTAGCGAACTGACCCACCTATCGAGCCACAGTCACCACCCACATCTCCTGATCCAGAGCAATGGGACCCACCACCCCCTCCAGAGGGTGGTGCCTCTGCTTGATGTTGTCCCTACCCATCTTTGCCTCCCTTAAATTTTATAGTGCACATCTGTCTTTTCGGGGCCCTGATCTTAGATAGCTTGGGGAAGAACCCATGCATGCATCATTTTTTCATCATCATTTCATCATATCATGTTTTTATTTCTTTTGCACAGTTTTTATTTTATATTCCCCCACCCACCCATCCTATTTAGCATCATCTCCCGCCTACTGGCGTTTCCTCAGCAGTGAGGACACTGCTGGGTTTAGCTTGGGGAATGAGCGCTACTGGCTTTTCAGCTTTTTAGTTTACTTTTCCATCACTTTTCCACTTCTTTATCTTTTTTCTAATTCTGCATCACGTTTTCTTCTTTTCGCCATGCATGCATCCCTCTTTTCATTTTCCTATTTTCTCTGCCCTTTTTTCCTTTTTTATGCTAAGGATGTTCTGCATAATGATACTTCTCGTAGCCCTTAGTAGTTACTCATTGTGCTTATTACTTGCTGACATGCTATTTAGGGTAGTTTCAGTTTTACTTTATATATGCGTGCATATTCTTTTGCTGATCTACCTGAATTGATGCTTGACATGAATTGAAAATCAAATGCATGAAATAGTATCTAGTATGTGCTCAGTTGGGTATGAAAAACACCCTAGAGGGGGGTGAATAGGGTGTGTGTGGCACAAATTTTAAAAATAATCACAATCACAGAGGTAATCAGGTACAGATATTTTTTAACGGAGTGTCTCCCCGCCAAAAATCCGACCCCAAGACCTATGAGGATTTCACTGAATAAACCTGATCACACTTACGGGTTGTGATCTCACCGTACACAGATAAAGTTCAAGAGTTAAAGCGCAGAGATAGCTTCAGAGTAAAGCTATTCACAATACAATCTCACAACTAAACAGATTCAAATAGCCTTAATACTGCGGTGAAAAATCAGAGAGATATCACCGTGATAAAGTTTGTGAGATCATGATCGTGTGGGCTCAAACGGTTTGCTGATCCGATGTCTGGGTTGGAAGATATAGTCTTCGGAAGATGACTACGTGAATCTGAATTCTGCTGTGGCTGATCTGTAGAAAAACATCCAAACTGAGTATGATCCTGTGGGCTGAGCAATAGAGACTATCACCGTTGCAAAGGGAATGCAGATGTGGTCGCGTGTGTGCAAACGGCTCGTCGATCCGACGTCTGGATCAAGAGATATGAGCGTACGAAGTCGAATGCGCGAATCTGGAATCTGCAGTGACGAATCTGTAGAAAAACGCCCGAACTGTGTATGATCCTATAAACTGAGAAGATGAGCTTATTACCGTTGCGAAGAGGATGAAGATTTGGTCACGTGGGCGCAAACGACTCGTCGATCTGACGTCTGGATTGAGAGATATGGGTGTTCGAAGTTGATCGCGCGATCGAAAATAGATTTCACGAATCTGAACTCTTTGTACCTTGCCGGATCAACTCCTCCTCTGGATTGAAACTTGAAGATAGAACTTGAAGGTGATGTTGTGACCCTTGCCGTGAGATGTATGGAGTTGCAGCAACAACAAAAGCCAAGGTGGGAGGAGCACCTGCGTTTGACAGAGGCGCCACAAAAAATCTCAAAATAATAACTCACGACCCTTAAAAAATCTAAGTGCTTGCTTTCTATTTTTGATAGACTAGTATTTTATTTGTGTGCATGGATTAATCAGAAGCACAAAGAAATTTGATTGGTGCGTGAGTTGCTCTCCAAAGAAAAAAAATGAACGCCCTTCCTTGAGTTGTGTTGGGTTGAAGCACACAGAAAAATTGATGGTCAAGGATTTATTCAATGGGATTTTTTTTATGTATGCGTCTGTGGATTTTTAAGGAGAAAGCCGCACTGTTTGTTAAAAAAGATATGAATGAGATCTTTTGAAAATTCAAAAATCTTGTGCACACTTTTGTTTTTAACAAGCCTCTTCATGCAAAGAAGGGAGAGCAATTAATTATGCATGGATGAGTGCGTCTCCTTCCTTTTTTTTGTAATTTTGTGTTGAATAAAATGATGTGTTAGCTGATATGTGGATGAGATAAAAATAAACAGCCAAAGCCAAAAAAAAGAATTCGGTAGTGAATATTTGTGATTGGAGATGGTGCGGCAATATCAAAGCTATTTTGATTTTTAAAACGTGCGGCAGTACAAAAGAAAACAGAATTTTTTGTTTTCTTCAGTTGCGCCTTCATATTGTTGCGTAAAGATGTGATGAAGATATGTTATATTGAGAGTGTATCTGGATAGGCTGAGTAGGAGATAGAATAGGAGACCAAGTGTGTTGTGTTTTTGGATGAGAACATGGAGCTTGAATTCTAGTAGAAAATCCCTTGAGTATCCAATCAAATCTTCATCTTTGACCGATTCAAGTCTTCATGTAGGATAATTTTGGGTTTCCTTTTTGCACCAATATCCACGTACAATCGCTCCCTCTTGCAGACAAGATTTATTTTGCACTTTCCCGCTGAAATCACTTAATGAAGGATGTTAGTCACACATGACTTGTTTGTCATCATTAAAATTTGGTCGTACGACCTAGTTAGTAGACTAACTAGGCCAACAATCTCACCCTTTTTGATGATGGCAAACAAGTCTGGAAAAATTGAGAAATGATATTAAAGAGCATGTCATATAGTGCACATGATTATAAACATCATACAAAGCTCCCCTATCGATGTGCTCTCATGAAAAGTTGTGACAAGCTCCCCTCTCAAAATGTACACCTCTCCCTTGTGCATTATTTTTCGCATTTTTTCTACTCTCCCCCTTTTGCCATCAATCGAAAAGATCACAAAAATAAATTGAAGAGGTTAAGAATGAGACATGAAAAAAGTTTTGCATATTGAAGAAACAAGCAATTGATGACGATGCTCATATTAATGCGTTTTCCCCACGAACTTAAAGTATAACAGATGTCATGAGCATTGAAAGCATACGGTCGTTGTAAGAAATATAACAAAAATATGTTGTATTATGAAACGCTTTGACAATATGAAGGATGCTTAGAAACTTAAGAGACGAAAATATAAGATTATCTAATACATTTTGTGAGCCTCCGTTGCTATGGAATAATCAATAAGTAATGTGTAGGGAGACACCAAACAAGGAATACCATGATGTTAAATTTCGGGTCCTTTGGAATTGAGATGCGCTAAATGGTTACTTCATCTACCATATTTCATACGCATTGCTCAACAAACCCCCGAAATCCGAAATCCGGTTACTAGCCGCCGGTATCAAATATATCATATTTTAAAATGTTTTGATATTTCCCTTTTTTAATATATATGAATGCTCATTGCATTTTTTTAATTACAATGTTGGTGTCTCAGAATAGTGACGCATGAAGGCATCGACATATTCGGCTCCTACTAAATAATTTTCCATAGAGACTTAAGCACACACAATTGTAAGGATAAAATATAAATTCAGAAACTTTAGAATCTAAGCACATCCAATTGTCTCCATAGTTTATAAGACTTAATCAATCTCTTTGATTCGTACAATTTGGCATGCTTACGAGTTTCACTTTTTCATTAATAATTCAAGCATGGGGATTTTACAATAAATTGGTGCATCATCATCAATAACATTTTAATGTTTCTAAGATGTCTAACAAGGTTCATATCAAATTCTCAACCAAAATCAATAATAGTAATGACGATCATGCATGCACTTACAAAGAATGACCAAACCCATGTAAAGATGAAATAGTGTGCAATGTGTGTAGCTTAGATACATTATTTAAGCATGTGTATGTGCATGGATATGCGTGGTAATGCTCAATTAGTGACATAATCCCCAACTCCCTACGAATAAAGCAAAATTGTTTTTGGTTTAAGGGCCATCAAATTAAAGCTACTTCTAGTGCATATACCTTCCGTCGTTCTCCAAGGATTTGGTTGTTTGGATGATCCTTCTTGAAGTGCCAATCCTTAGGGAGATCTTGTGATAACATAATAGGTTCTGCTTCTTTTGGCACACCATCATTGTTGTTCTCTTGCTCATTGGAATGCTAGTGTTTATCTGCAGTCCATCCAAGCCACCTGCAATATCTAAAGATTCAATGTTACATTTACCCAAGATTTTGCACTTCTTTCCATCTCCAAGAATAACCGTCCCTCCATTTTTCCTTGATAGCGTCGTGAAGAGGGATTCGTTGCCCGTCATGTGGTTCAAGCAACTGCTATCAAGGTACCAAATGCTGTCATTTTCCACTTGAAGATGCACCTACAAAAGAAGATGCACCCTTTGGTAACCAAATTTTGGATCCACAATTATTAGTACGATGCTTTGGAACCCATATAAAATATTCAGGATAATATTTGGCCAAGCAATCATTCATAACATGCCCACTTTTGTTGCAATAAAAACATGTAACATTGAAATGCTTATTAGTAGATGACATATGATTTTTGTGCATGAAATGTTGAAAGCTCATGTCTCTTGCAAAATTCTTTTCAATGATCTTCGTAGTTTTTTTCTTAGGTTGTTTTTCCTGAAAGCCAAGACCATGTTTACTAGATTGTTCATTAAGCCCATTTATCATCTTATTAAAGCTTTCTTGGCTATTTGTGAATTTCTTTAATGACAAGCTAAGATTTTGATTTTCATTCTCAAGTTCACTAATCTTAGTCTCATATCTTTTTTTCTTTTTCGCTGGTTTCTAAATCGATGGCTATGTGTTTTCCTTTTATTAAATTAGATTTTTCTTTTTCAAGCTCTTCCAATTTTTCTTCATAGCTAGCCACTTTTAGGTTCAACAATTTTATTTCAGAATCTTTAGAGCCAAGAATGCTAATTTTCTCCTTTAATTCTTTAGCTAAATTAACGTTGTCAAGCTCTAATGTAGCCAATTTTTATTAGTATTTTCTAGCTCTAAGGTTTTTGTTTCTAATTGGGTTTCATCAAAATTGTATATTATTTCCTTTTGTTCTTTCCACTTAATAAAAAGCTCATCTCTCTCTCTTGTCATGTTCCCTAGTTCCTCTTTTAATGAATCACAAACTTTTTTTAGTTTAAGGAATTTAGGACCCATTTCTTGAAGGAGTTCTACAAGAAATTCATAAGCTTCCTCCATGCTAGAAAACATATCATCACTAATATTCATTTCATCATCAAAGTTTTGAACAAGAGAGCTAATTTTTACCTTTTTGTTTCCAGCCATAAAGCAAGTTCCAGTGTTGTCGTTCCAGTCATCATCTGAGGAGAGCTCCTCTGCGTCACTTTCTCCCCAAGTAGCCACCATTCCTCGATTTGATGTCCTCTTTTCTCCATCACCAGTCTTTTCCTTTCCTTTTCCTTTCAGAAGTGGACATTCTGCTTTCATGTGCCCTCTCTTGTTGCATCTGAAACACTGAGATGCAGAACTTTCTCCATCATTTTTTCATTTTTCTTGGTTCCCCAAATGCTTCACGTCCTTCTTTTGTTGTTTTTCATGAATTTCACAAATTTCCTTGTAACAAGAGCCATGCTTTCATCGTCTGATTCATTCATCTCCTCTTTGAGCATTTTGGAAACTTGTAAAGCTAAGTTCTTTTCCTTTGTTTCCTCTTTCTTAGATTTCTCTTCCTTCTTTGGTGTGCTATCATTGGACATCTTCAATTGAACCTCATAAGCCATTAATTTTCCCATTAGCTTCTCGAAACTGATATCTACCAAGTCATGTGCTTCTTCGATCGCCGTCCTCTTTTGAATCCAATCGCCAGATAAAGAGTATAAAATCTTTCCAACCAGATATTCCTCTAGGATTTCCTTCCCTAAGGATTTCAATGGATTGACAATATTTGCAAAACGAGAAAACATAGCATCAATAGACTCATTAGGCATCATAGCAAAATTTTCATATTTCTGTAATAACATTCTAATACGAGTTTTCTTAACATCGCTTGTTCCCTCATGAGTAACTTCAAGTCTCGTCCAAATATCTTTAGCAGTGGAACAAGAACTAATGCGGTTAAATTCAGTTTTACTAAGACCACAATACAATATGTTCATGGCCTTAAAGTTTAGATTTTGTAACCGATCATTTTCCTTTAGCTGTTCAGGAGTGGGTTTATCAAATAATGTAAAGCCTTCACTGATTATTTTCCATAATGCCATATCGATACCTTTGATGGGTATGGACATATGTTGTTTCCAGTAACTATAGTCCGTACCATCAAATAGAGGTGATCTAAGATACGACTGTCCTTCTCTTTGATTGTGTGTGTCATATGAGTATGTGTGTGGAATTTGTGCCATAGGATCGAAATTCCACTAGACTTTGAGTCTAAAAAGAATCCCGCTCTGATACCAATTGAAAAACACCCTAGAGGGGGGTTGAATAGGGTGTGTGTGGCACAAATTTTAAAAACAATCACAATCACAGAGGTAATCAGGCACAGATATTTTTTAATGGAGTGGCTCCCCGCCAAAACTCCGACCCCAAGACCTATGAGGATTTCACTGAATAAACCTGATCACACTTACGGGTAGTGATCTCACCGTACACAGATAAAGTTCAAGAGTTAAAGCACAGAGATAGCTTCAGAGTAAAGCTATTCACAATACAATCTCACAACTAAACAGATTCAAATAGCCTTAATACTGCGGTGAAAAATCAGAGAGATATCACCGTGATAAATTTTGTGAGATCATGATCGCATGGGCTCAAACGGTTCGCTGATCCGATGTCTGGGTTGGAAGATATAGTCTTCGGAAGATGACAACACGAATCTGAATTCTGCAGTGGCTGATTTGTAGAAAAACGTCCAAACTGAGTATGATCATGTGGACTGAGCAATGGAGACTATCACCGTTGCAAAGGGCATGAAGATGTGGTCGCGTGGGCGCAAACGGCTCGTCGATATGACGTCTGGATCAAGAGATATGAGCGTACTAAGTCGAATGTGCGAATCTGGAATCTGCAATGACGATCTGTAGAAAAACGCCCGAACTGTGTATGATCCTATAAACTGAGAATATGAGCTTATTACCGTTGCGAAGAGGATGAAGATTTGGTCACGTGGGCGCAAACGACTCGTCGATCTGACGTCTGGATTGAGAGATATGGGTGTTCGAAGTTGATCGCGCGATCGAAAACAGATTTCACGAATCTGAACTCTTTGTACCTTGCCGGATCAACTCCTCCTCTGGATTGAAACTTGAAGAGATAACTTGAAGGTGATGTTGTGACCCTTGCCGTGAGATGTATGGAGTTGCAGCAACAACAAAATCCAAGGTGGGAGGAGCACCTGCGTTTGACAGAGGCGCCACAAAAAATCTCAAAATAATAACTCACGGCCCTTAAAAAATCTCAGTGCTTGCTTTCTGTTTTTGACAGACTAGTATTTTATTTGTGTGCATGGATTAATCAGAAGCACAAAGAAATTTGATTGGTGCGTGAGTTGCTCTCCAAAGCAAAAAAAATGAACGCCCTTCCTTGAGTTGTGTTGGGTTGAAGCACATAGAAAAATTGATGGTCAAGGATTTATTCAATGGGATTTTTTTTGATGTGTGCGTCTGTGGATTTTTAAGGAGAAATCTGCACTTTTTGTTAAAAAAGATATGAATGAGATCTTTTGAAAATTCAAAAATCTTGTGCACACTTTTGTTTTTAACAAGCCTCTTCATGCAAAGAAGGGAGAGCAATTAATTATGCATGGATGAGTGCGTCTCCTTCCTTTTTTTTGTAATTTTGTGTTGAATAAAATGATGTGTTAGCTGATATGTGGATGAGATAAAAATAAACAGCCAAAGCCAAAAAAAAGAATTCGGTAGTGAATATTTGTGATTGGAGATGGTGCGGCAATATCAAAGCTATTTTGATTTTTAAAACGTGCGGCAGTACAAAAGAAAACAGAATTTTTTGTTTTCTTCAGTTGCGCCTTCATATTGTTGCGTAAAGATGTGATGAAGATATGTTATATTGAGAGTGTATCTGGATAGGCTGAGTAGGAGATAGAATAGGAGACCAAGTGTGTTGTGTTTTTGGATGAGAACATGGAGCTTGAATTCTAGTAGAAAATCCCTTGAGTATCCAATCAAATCTTCATCTTTGACCGATTCAAGTCTTCATGTAGGATAATTTTGGGTTTCCTTTTTGCACCAATATCCACGTACAATCGCTCCCTCTTGCAGACAAGATTTATTTTGCACTTTCCCCCTGAAATCACTTAATGAAGGATGTTAGTCACATTTGACTTGTTTGTCATCATCAAAATTAGGTCGTACGACCTAGTTAGTAGACTAACTAGGCCAACAAGGTAATGCACCTAGGTTCACGCATCATTAGAACACTTGGAGCGTCTGTTTTCTATCTTATTCACTTTCGTTTGCATGCTTGATGTTATTGTGCTTAATACTGCATGCTTTTCAGTATCTACCTAGATGAATAAAAATATCCATGCTAGCTATGAGTTTAGTTAGAGTATTATCATTTTGAATCGTTGTGCACCTCTTATGAGTGAACCGAGTGATTCATTATTTTCTCCTCCACACACCTTTATAATTCTCTACATATCAGTTGGTTTCACCCCTACAGCTATCCTTACCGCATCTCACTTCCCAACCTAAAAGAAATATATATCTTCTAAATGAAATGAAAAGAAAATGTGAAAAAAAGCGAAAAAGGAAAGGAAAAGAAAAGAAAAAGAAAGAAAAGAAAGAAATAGGTATCCTTTTATTAGAAGCTATCACATATACTGGGAAAAGTATCCTATTTCTAGATGCGACGCCTCGAGCTAAGCTCGGGGGGGATGAACCAATTGATCATACGAGTGAGTATACCATTAGAGTGGAGACGGTGCACAACGGGGAGATTTGATAATGCTTGCACTTTATGAAATACTTTAGTTTCTGGAGATTTTTCGTGATTCGAAGTTGATATTTGAAAAGCATGATTCTTTCCATTCTCTATTGCATGATGGTGTGATTTCTATTTGCTCCAGGTGTATCTATAGATTGAAAAGTGCATTGCCAATTCTTTTTATACTAGACTCTATGAACTGCATGAGATTGATATGAGTTGATGGTATCATTTTAGTATATCAATATCTTTTGTCAATATTGCATGCTAGACATATGATCTGTAAAACTTGAAAATACCATTAGCGTGTATTTCTACTATTCGGAGCATCGTGATATACTGCTTAGGCTTGAGAGCTAATTGAATAACCTTAGCACCCTACATCCATCTCTACTCTTCTTCTATTCTTATTTTTATTTCTTTTTGTTTTTCTCCCGACATACTTAGTATTCGTCTTCCTCGAGAACGAGTAAGAGGTAAGCTTGGGGGATTTTGATGTGTCCATATTTTACATCTTTTCATAGCATCATGACATCGCATTTCACATTATTTTCGCACCCAAATCCCGTATTTTCCTACGATATTGCAATTCTAACGTTATATTCGAGTTTCGTAATGTTTTATGGATTTTCAGGGATTTTGGAGTGATCTGGGACCCAATTTAGGTATGGACACATCTGGCATGCCCATGAGCCCATTGGCGAAGCTCTATGGGACTTCGCCGAGTTTTGGGAGCCATGGGAGGAGTGGAGGAGAGAAAAGAAGGGAGGAGAGCTGCATGAGCTTCAAGACAATTCTTCTCAGGCGAATCGACCGAGCTGAGCAGCTGCTCGGTCGAGCAGAGGCAAAACGAAGTAGAGGATCAGATACACAGGCTGCTCGAACCAAGCACACATAGTGCTCGATCGAGCAGCGCCAAACTTGCAAAGCTCAAGCAACATCATGCACGGCCCGAGCAGAGCTTATGGTGACCGAGTCAGCTGTCTGCTCGACCGAGCAGAGCTGACTCAGGCCGAGCAGGCAGAGCGACTTATTTTGGAGGAGCACGATTTACTGTCGTGCTCGGTCAAGCAGTACAGCTGCTTGGCCCGAGCAGCCGACCGAGCAAAGCCTGCTCGACCGAGTCACTGACTCGGTCGACGACGTTGAAGGATAATTTTGGAAACTTTTCGCGGCCGTCTGTTGCACGATTGTGGAGTGAAGCGGGGATCTAGCAGCTGCATTTTGGGGGTCGATTCATTTTTTAGTTTTTGGGAATTATACTGGGAGAGGAGGAGAGATTAAAAAAACTTGTTAGATGTAGATTAAATTCTTGAAGATTATTGGATAATTTTTGGGAGTTCTATTGCTACTATTGTGTTTTAGAATCTTGTTTTTTCTTGAGATCTATTGCTCGATGTAAGTTTCTCAATCTTCATTCTATCAATTTTCTATGATGTTTTCTCCCCTAAAAATTGTATTTTTATTCGTCAATATCGCCATGAGTGAGTAGTCTCTTCTAGGATTGATTTGTTAGCCCTAAGACCCTAGGGGGAGATGTAGATTTGGATCTCTAGGTTTAATTGGGAATAAAATGGGAGTATTTTGGTCGATCCTACCGAATCACTAGGATAACCCGTACTGAGATCATGCCCACGGTCTGTGGAATTGATGTGCTTAAGGGGTATCCTTAGGATTCGAATAGGGAAATTGGTGGATCCAACCAAGGCTCGTGACCATGCCCGGCTCGTGCCTTGAGGGGATTCACCGACGAACTATATCGCTACGTTGACGGCTACCGCCATTGCGTCAACGAGAGCCACCGAAATACCTTGAAATTATAACCCACGAGAGTGGTACGAATTGAGAGATTAATCCCCTAATCCCAATTCAACATAAGGATCCTATTCTAACATTGATCCCCGATGGTCCTAGCGGTGACCCCTAATACCCTAGTTCCTTTTATTATTGAATCAACAATGATACCACAACCAATTCTCTCAACCCGATAGTTATCTCACTTCGAGATATAGAAATAATCTGAGAATTCAAATACACTGTCACCATCCCTGTGGGATCCGACATCCTTTATACTATAATTTGACACCATCCGCTTGCGGATAGAGCCCGGGATAGACACCTAGGATCCATACTACGCTTGGCGACCGTGACACCGCCGGGTGGAATCTAGGTGTAGGTTTCGGGTGTGTCATGAAGCAAGCTCAACCTCGAGGAGGAAAGGGAAGAAACCTGTTGTTGATTCAGATGAAGAAGAGAATGAAAGTGAAGAAGAAGCAGCAGCAGCACCACTTGAGGATGTTCCAGATTAAATCGTTGAGCTTCAAGACATGCTCTTGAAGAAAATTGAGAATGTAAAGATTTCTCAAGAGAAAGGCTTTTAAAAGCTCAACCAGAAGGTAGCCAGCTTAAAGGAATTTGTGGCCCAAAGCAACGAAATGTCTGAGAAGACCTTTGGTATGATCCTTGATGAGATCAAGGAGCTGAAGAAGGAGAAGAAGAACGGCGGATCTTCTTAAATTCGTTTGGTTTGGATTTTAAAAACAATGCTCTTTTGAAACAATGCACTTTGGTTTTGTAATATTTTTTAGGTGTGGTGAACTTGGACTTATGATATCAACTCTAGGATTTTGAACAATGATTATGTTTATGATATGACATGTGTTTAAAATTGATATCATGTATGTCATCCTAAATATATCTTGAACTATTAACCTTTTTTGCAGATTTATATATTTGGTTGAAATTTTTTTCTACATGATAAAATGCTTGATTGATGATTGAACTTTGCTTAATTATTGAAATTATATTCAACTAACTTCGATGTTATCATGTTTTTCAACTTTTTGATTGATGACAAGGGGTGAGAAATATTTGGTAATGCAAAACAAGAAAATGAATAAGTGTTATATGCTAACCGGCATTTATGCAGGGGAATATGAGTACATCATACCTCATCTAAGCAGGGGGAGTAAGTTATCTTACTTATCATTTAATTTACGCTATTATTCATTTTATTTTTCATTTGGATGTCATCTTCAAAAGGGAGAGAGTGATGGAAAATCGAATCCCACCCCTAAGTAGTTTTGATGATGAGCACATCAAATGATGTTAGTGTACTACACAAACTCTGATGAAGCTCAACTACACTAAGAGGATGGAGACGAATTTGGTAGCTCTAAATCAAGCACAAGTGAATCTCAAAGATAAAGCTCATGGAACGTGCTCAAGCCTAATGAAAGAGGAGCTCAAATTCAAAGTGAAAGCACGCATCAACATCTGATCAGCTTCAAACGTGTTCAGTTAAGTCTAGTGTGTGAGTTGGTCTTTTAGGATTATGTTAAAGCCAAGATTAATTGCATACACAAAACATTTTCGAACCAAAGTTTTTGAAAACTCTTTTTAAACTCGTTGAGAGCATTAGCTATTTGATTTAATCTTCGTAGTCAACCTCAAAACACCCGAGTGTTGATTACTCATCTTTCTAGCTGAGTTTCAGTGAAAACATGCTCTGGGAGTCGACTACCAAAGGAGGGAGTCGACTACCAACTGTGAGCAGATTTTTCAATGAAATCTCTCTGGGAGTCGACTACCTCATATGGGAGTCGACTACCAGCTGTGTTTCTGTCATTTGACTTTGCTCCCTCAATTCTCTCATCTCCTTGATTTATAGGCCAAAGTCAAATGTAATTTGAATTTCAAATTCATCTTAGAAACTCTCTAAATACATCCCCATGAGAACATTTCAAAGAACCAATTTTATAATCATCTTTTGAGCTAAAGTTATATTTCTGAAATTCTCAAGTCGCTCTCAATCGCTCTCAACGTTATAGCCAAATTCTGATTTTAAATTTCTGACCTCATATTTTTTCTGAAATTCTTTTTTGAGATCCAATTCATTTTGGCTATTAAAATCGTTTTTCAAAATCCCTCTTTCTTGATTTAATATTCTTTGAAGGATTTTTGAAAAACAAAGGATCTAGGTCACTTTGAATCAGAATATATTCTTTGTGTGATCTAAGCTCACTTTGAATTCTTTAAGCCACATAAGCACAATTGCACTATTATCTTGGCTATAGAATTCGTGTTGGGTGTAAAACCAATCTCCATCAAATATTGCAGAGAATTGGATCATTGTTTGTATTTGGGATTCCCTTTGGATTAAGGGTTGTGAAAATCCTAAACAAGTCTAGGTGGGTGGAAATCCTGGTAGGGATACTAGGTCATTGGACATCATATCGAGTGAAGCTAAGTAATGGTATTGCAAAGGCAATAGTGGATTGAATCTCGTATCGGATTGGTCAGGGACTGGATGTACCCAGGTTGTGGGGAACCAGGATAAAAATCTTTTGTCTCTGCGTGCTTTCTGCTTTTGTTTATTTATTTGTGCAAGATATTTCTTTGTTGTTAATATATCATCTTTGTAATCATGTGTTAATATATTGCAAAGTTGTTTTTCTTTATTCCGGTGTATTAATATCTCTTTGTTTATAATATTCATTAGTTTGTAATTATTCCTTGTAATTGCACTATCTTATTTTGTTGATTAAGAACCAAGTGTAGATCACTCTACTTGGTTTCTTAGGCAACATTGGAAGAGAATTAGTGTGTTGTACTAATCAAAGAAAAAGTTTTAATAATTCACACAACACTATTCAACTCCCTTCTAGTGTTGTTTGTCATCCACAGGATCCAACAGTACTAAAGAATTTGAGACGAGCCAAACCACGACTTGCAAGTGTTACGTCTTCTTCATCCTTCTTGAGCTCGTATTTCTCTTTTACCAACTACTTTAATCTTGTGCCCGATTTCTCGTCATATGAATCCTTTTCCCGCCTATCATCCCCCTCATTATTACCTTTTGTCCTCATCCTCTCCTCGAGCCCCGGTCCCGCCTACCCTACCCCACCCTATCGACGACTTCAATGCCCCCTTTAAACCTCTCATCTCTCCCCCTCACCAAACCCATCTCGTGGCTTCCTCTTCACCGCGACGACGCCCACCCCTTCACTGTGCCTCTCCCTTCGTGAGCCCAACCCATCTTGCCTCAAGCTCCTCCGGCCTCACTCGGAGCTCCGCCATGCCACCCATCGTCACTAAGCAATCGCAGTTGTCGGTCGACATGGATCGACAGCTACCGATGGCCCACCGACGATTTTGGGGATTATTGGGCTTAGTGATGACCCTCACCGCCACCTTTGCTGTTGCCGTGTGGTTGAGATCTTGGGAAGTTGCAGTTCTTGGATTTCTTTCGAGCTCCTTGTCCTGGGTCTTGCCCCCTAAAGGTGCCCTGCTTCGGTTCCTTCCTGGGTCCACTCCTTCGTGTTTATTGGACCGTGAGTTCCTGGTCGTTGACTTGTTTAGGGTTAATGGTGATAACCATGGATGTCGACCAATGGTGTTGGCAAGGGGTATGATTGGGGATGAGTATTGGCTTGCTTTTGGCCTTAGGTGTTAAGGTTGGATGTCGGCCTTGTGCTTGGATTTGGAAGATGGTTTTGGTGCTGGCTTGTCATTGGATGTTATGGGAATTGCTGGAAGGAGTGATAGCGATAAGTATGGTCCTGGAAAGTTGGCCTTGTATTTG
This sequence comes from Scilla litardierei, assembly GCA_030789695.1. NCBI lineage: Eukaryota > Viridiplantae > Streptophyta > Magnoliopsida > Asparagales > Asparagaceae > Scilla > Scilla litardierei. The sequence continues at coordinate 85,246,936 of CM061139.1, forward strand.
CTTTTTGGTGTTGATCTGGATATTGGCTTGTTGTTGGGTGTTATGGGAGTTGATGGCATTGGTGCTTGGCTGGTTAGGTGTAACAGCACAAGTGCATATGGATTAGTCGATACCCCCTTTGTATGCTATATTATGAATGACATCCTTGGCTAGGCCTTGTTAGTCACCATTAGCACGAGTATATGCTTTGAAATTTATGATTTTCCTTTTGATGTCGTTTAAATAGCTTGATACTGGCTTATCACCTCAGGTTCCAAGTTCGAACAGATGTTGTCATCATAATAGCCCTCATTTTCATGTAATGCCATTATCTCATATTTTGGCTACTTGAGAAGTCGGGGTAACTATTGGATGATACTAGGTTTCAAGACTAGTTACGGAAGCTATGCTAATGTTAATAGTATATATTTATTTGTAATATCTCTTGTTTTCTTGATGCTATGATATCACATTATATTTCATGATATTAACAACTTATTTTCTAAATTATAATCATTCATCAAGCATTACATTTTATCATTTATTTGCTTGAGCTTCTTAATAACAGTAATTATCTGTTTCATAGAGTTTCCAGAAATTCCGAGGACGAAATTATTATAAGGTGTGTAGGATGTGACGGCCCATATCCATCAGTACGCGTATATTCGTATTCTATGTATTTTCATAAATTAAAAGTATTTTATACTGGTTGGTCAGTAGTTTAATATCAAATTGGTTTCAAAATCATTTATTTAAAAAAAATTTTGTAGTATCAATATAGTTATAGCCCATGTTAGTCAGTACGAGTGCCATCTAATACCGCTAAATAGTTTATATAATAATTTATATTTAATTATTACCGTTATAGCTGTATCAATTAATTTTCCATATAAACATTATCAAAACAATTTCAAACTTCTACCATGGGATTCAATGATCATTTAGTTCTCCCCATATTAATTTCGTAATTTTTTGGAGTCAAATCAACCTAGAACCCGCCGCTACCAAAATATTTTGGCCCAAACTCGTACTTCCATAGCTCAAACTTCAAAATAGGCCTCGTTTTCGCGATCCTCGCAACGATACGAACCCGTGGCTCTGTTTTTGTAATTTTTCGGAGTCATTTAACTTCAGGGGCAAAATCGTAATTTTGTTACTAAATTTTACTAATTTCTTTCACTAATCACTTTTACCTTACCCTAATTACTATTACTAATTACCCACATCTGTCGACAACTACCGCTAACCCGTAGCCATTCCTTAAATGTGGAAACCCACGTTTTCCCTTCCTAAAACACATTCATCCCCCCTTGATTAGTCAACAAATCATTTATTTGCCTATTAATACCCACTTAATTTTAAATTTATATAACTTATTATATAAACCGTCACCTCCCTTAGATAGACCCAACCCAGACTTCACACTCTCCTCCTCACATCGGACCCATGCACTAAGCCCACACTCTCCGAGCTTTTCCCCCACACGCCTCTCCTCTCCACAGCGACCCCAATGTCGCCGGTGATGCCCCTCAGCCCTCACTTCCCCTCACCGTGTGTTATGCCCTCTCCGACGTCACCACCACACCGGATCGCCACCCTCCCTATCGCCTCTCCAACGTCTTTGCCCCCCCCCCCCAACACTGCACCGCCGTGCTCTGCCCCTCCCTAGCACCGTCGTGTGCCCGGCCCCGTCCCCGACGAAGAATCCCATGCACCGTCGCCCAGGCGACGTCTCTGACATATCCATCACCCCCGAGCAGTGCCGTCCATGTGTTCTCTTCTTTCTCATGGTTTCTGGAGACCCGCTCTGCTGTTCCTTGCCGCTGCTGCCGAACGCCTTCTACCGTCGCCCTCCGCTCCCCTCCGCCGTGGCAGCAACTCTTACGCGCGCGCGTTTGTTGCTGCGAGAAAGAGAGATATAGAGAGATACGAACGGTATAGCATATTTCGTACATACATGAATACGTATTTACGTATTTATGAATATTTATAATATGGTATTATTAGATTTAATTCAAAATAAATTGTACATGTCTCAAAAAATTATGAGACCAGGCCCAGAAAATCAGAAACGACGAAACGGACTCATTGGCGCTAGTTTCATCGCCAAAAGGCAAGTACATCTCCCACAATAATTTCAAAGATAAAACCCAATAACGCTACTTTCAGTTTAAAATTCATATCACCTGATTTTCACGTACCTTGACGTACGAGAAAAATATATGTTGTAGCGCTAGTTAATACGGCCATTTTGACCCCTTGTTGGCAGAATTATGATGTATGTGTTGCCCTAAATAAATATTTGAACATATATCGTAAAAATGATTTATTGAATTAAAATTAGTTTTTGGCCCTTTTAAATTGTTTTAAAATGCTTAATAATTGTTGAAAAATCTTGAAAACTACTTACTAGCCTTAGAAAAATATTTTAGGTTTAATTAAACTCATTTGCTTATTTGAAATCATTTCTGTGCTCATTCTCTTATACTATTGCATATTTCCATGTTTCGTTTAATTATTAAATTGAGTCGTGAAGTCGTGAACTTTTGTGAGACTACTATACGGACTATTGAGACACCATGAAACTATTGTACGCATCTAATACGATGCAAATGAACTCAATATAAATGAACAGAAAATGGAACTTCAATATAAATGAATGGAAGATGGAACTTCAATATAAATAGATAGTACACGTACTTTTGACCCGACACTTGACTTATCCGTGGGACTGGGGTAGTCTATGATCACAAGTATTACGGAGTGGTTGGATGCACCCATACCGAACAACTTCAACACATTACAGAGGTTAGAGCTTGACCGTCGCCATATATGGTCGGTGAGCAGTGCCGCGGATTGGCCCCCGTTGCAGGGTGCATGTTAGTCATCTCTCGTTCTCTTGGACATGGACTTATCACTAGAATAGATTGGTTATTAAATATTGATCTAATCTCTTCTTCTACAGGTTCTACAATGTCACAGTTTTGTTATCAAATGCTAAATTGTTACATGTTGCTAATTTGCTACAGGTTGCAAATTGTTGTGGATGCTTAACTGCCATAACTCTTTTCAATTAAACTTATTGCTTGTCTTTTCAGCTTAGTTTAATTAAAAATGCCTAATGTTTTAATTTTGGAGATTATCTTGCCGAGTAAACCTCGCTGACGGACATTTCACTTTGTTGTTTTACGAAATGTCCGTTAGGTACCGATAGTGTGTTCTCTAAAGACATTGTTGCAAAAGTCGAGCCAATACTCGAAGAATACGTGGAGTACCTACCCGCGGAAGACTAGACGTTTACCTTCGCGACTGCACCTTTATATTTGAAATAATGTATTTTTTGTACTTTTGTTGTATTGGCCATGCTAGGCCTAAGATGTATCTTAATTATTGTACGCTGGATATGTAATAATGTTGTTTGGACTACTTCTTAAATTTCCATGCAAGGACCTGCAGTTTTTACACAGATGCTTAGTGTGTTTAAGCCAAGGAGGAAGAAAAGAAAAGGAAAAGAAAAGAAAAGAAAAAGGAAAAAAATTACTCCTCCTTGTTTTAAGAACATCGTGAACCCGCTCGCGTCCTCGCTCCCGGTATAATGGGAAGCAGGACGTGACACAAAAAGAAAAGGAAAAGCATAGAATCTAGACATGGACTCGGTATCAGAAATATCCTACTCATCAATACTTAGAGTGTCATGGGATTATCCTATCTCAATTGGATTAATACTCATACATGAAACATATTTAATTTCTCACACAAATCGTGCAAATATAGTTAAAATTCAGATTTAATACATTTTATTTACATTCAGACCGTTTCAAGAGTATGAATCATGGAAATATCAGCACTATTATGAAAAGCATATTAAAAATGTTATCCTTCTCAACGAATATACTCTAAAACAATCGCTTTCAATTAAGAGTTCGGAAAGATAATACATTCATATACATTTCATAATTGAAGCACAAGAGATTTCAAATATCAAGCGATAACTTGTGGTTATACAAAGGGATAATGTGTATAGATGTCAAACATGAATAACAATCATAGAAGGAGAATCATTTCTAGCAAAAATGAATAAAGATAAAAATGACTCACAAGCATGCATTATGATGCATGAAACACACAAAAAGAGAAAACAAAGATGAAAATGAAAATGAAAAATTTTGAAAATTTTGAAAAATTCTAAAAATCCTACAAATAAAGTAAAAATGCAACCTGATGTAACTAAATGACATTGAAATGCACTTCCCCAAGCTTAAACGACACATTGTCCTCAATGTGATTAAAATGAAAAATAGAGAAACAATAATAAATAGTGGGGGTGGGTGGTATGTATGATGAAATGATGATATGAAATGTGAATGAGCCTAATGCGACTAAATGCAAGGCATGCAAATGATGATGATGATGATGATGGTGACGATGGTCACATCAAAATGGGTCTCCCCCAAGCTATACGAAAATGGGTCCGGTGAGGACAAATGGGCACCAAAAATGATTGGGGAGAACGGATACAGAGAGACCAGAAATCAGGCTGCACCACCTGTTACAAAGTTGGGTGAGATAAAGTTTTGCGAGGGGTGGAACGAGAATACCGAATTGATGCAACGATCTCCCCTAACCTTGGGTGATGTCATGTATAAGAGCATGCGACGAAAACGTGGTTTTATTTCCCGCCGAATGGCTCGCTGGACGTGTAGGGCTTCAATCTTTTCCCATTAACCTTGAACGGTCCATCTTTTCCTTCCATTTCAACCGATCCGCTTGGGAATACCTGAAGGACTTTGAATAGGCCGTACCATCGAGACTTCAACTTTCTTGGGAAGATTCGCAGTCTGGAGGTATAGAAGAGTACTTGATCTCCTACATCGAAACGCTTAACAGTGATCAGTTTGTCGTGATATAATTTTAGTCTTATCTTTATATACCCTAGCGTTTTTGTAGGCAGTCCTACTGGGCTCTTCTAATTCATTGATATTCAAAAGGTGACGCACTCTTACGCTCTTAATCGTAGTTGAGCTTTTTGATGGCCCAAAAAACTCTGTGCTCTAGTTCCACTGGCAGGTAGCAAGCTTTCCCATAAACGAATCTATAAGGGGTGGTGCCGATGGGGGTCTTTAAAGCTGCGTTGTATGCCCATAGTGCATTGCTCAGCTTCTTGCACCAGTCCTTTCTTCACGAGCTCACTGTCTTCTCAAGAATCATATTTATCTCCCTGTTGGAAAGCTCTACTTGCCCACTCATCTGTGGGTGGTAGGTAAACCCAACCTTATGATGCACCTCGTATTTCTTGAGTAAGGCTTCAAACTTCCTTTCAATGAAGTGACTGCCACCATCACTTATGACTGTTCTTGGCACTCTGAAGCAGGGAAAGATGGTCTGTTTGAAAAACATTGCTACAACCCTTGCATCATTCGTTGGGTCAGCTATGGCCTCCACCCAGTTGGACACGTAGTCCAGTGCTACCAGGATGTATTTATTCCCATAGCTCGTAGGAAAAGGACCCATGAAATCGATCCCCTAGCAGTCAAATAATTCGATCTCCAAAAATGCCTTTGAGGGGCATCTCATCCCTCTTTGTGATGTCCCCGGTCCTCTGGAACCTGTCGCATCCTTTGATATAATCATCGATGTCCTTTAAAAGCATTAGCCAGTAGAACCCACATTGGAGAATCTTTGATGTGGTTTTCGTTACCGATGTGTGGCCGCCTCAAGGTTGATCATGGCAATGAGAGATGACAGAAGTGGCCTCTTCCTTGGGGATGCACCGTCTAATGATCCCGTCTGGAGATGATTTATAGAGATGAGGATCTTCCCAAAAATAATGCTTGGCATCGCTTAGAAACTTCCTCCGCTGGTAAGTGACTAATCCATGGGGCAAGATTTCGCTCACCAGAAAATTAACTATGACGGTGTACCATGGCGTGTTGGCTGAATTGACTGCAAGAAACTGCTCTCAAGCAATAGGCACAATGTCATCCTTGTCCCCACGGACGAGTCGTGACAAATGGTCTGCTACCACATTCTCCGCACCCTTCTTGTCTTTGATTTCAACGTCAAATTCCTGAAGGAGGAGGATCCATCATATCAGTCACGGTTTAGCATCCTTCTTGCTCAGCAGATATTTCAAGGCAGCATGATCCCTGTGGATTATGACTTTTGACCCCAGAAGATATTGTCGAAATTTCTCAATGGAATATACCACTTCTAGCAGTTTCTTCTCAGTAGTGGTATAAATCCTCTGGGCCTCATCCAACGTCTTGCTAGTATAGTAGATAGTATGCAGCTTCCCCTCTTTCCTCTGGCCTAATACGATGCCCACTGCATGATCACTTGCGTCACACATTAATTCAAATGGCAAATTCCATTCCGGTGGCCGGATGACTGGAGCGGAAATGAGAGCTTCTTTCAACCTATTAAAAGCTTCAAAACATGCATCAGAAAAATTAAATGGCGTGTCTTTTGCAAGTGGCTTAGTGAGAGGGCACACGATTTTCGAGAAATCCTTAATAAACGGATGTAAAAACCTGCATGCCGGAGAAAGCCTTGAATTCCCTTAAGATTGGTAGGTGGGGGAAGTTCCTTGATAACCTCGACCTTTGCCTTATCGACTTGTATCTCCTTAGATGAAATGTCATACCCAAGGACAACTCCCTCAGTTACCATAAAATGGCATTTTTCCCAGTTCAGACTAAGGTTGTGCTCATGGCATTACCCTGGGACCTTGGCTAGGTTTGCTAAGCAGGAATCGAACTCAATGACATACACGGAGAAATCGTCAATGAAGACCTCCATGATATCTTTGATAAAATCGAAGAAGATAGAAGCCATGCACCTTTGAAAAGTCACAGGTGCATTACATAAACCGAGCGGCATCCTTCGGTATGCAAAGGTGCAACATGTGAAAGTCATCTTCGCTTGGTCTTCCCTATGTAACGGGATTTGGAAAACCCCCCAAATATCCCTCAAGGTAGCAGAAATAGTTGTGCTTGGCGAGTCGCTCAAGCATCTGGTCGATGAATGGGTGAGGGAAGTGGTATTTTTGGGTGGCTTTGTTGAGTTTTCTATAGTCTATGCACATCCGCCAATTAATGACAGTCCTAGTTGGTATCAACTCATTTTTTCGTATCTTATTACAGTCATGCCACCCTTCTTAGGCACGACTTGGACCGGGCTGACCCACTTGCTGTCCGAGATAGGATAAATAATATTTGCTTCGAGCAGTTTTAGAGCCTCTTTTTTAGCAACCTCTTTCATATTTGGGTTTAAGCATCTTTGGTGTTCTATAGAGGTTGAAATGTTATCTTCGAGGTGAATCCTATGCTCACACAGGTAAAGACTGATACCCTTCAGATCAGTGATACTATATCCTATTACGTTTCTATGCTCCCTAAAAATTTTCAAAAGGTCCTCAAGTTGAGGTTCAGTGAGTGAAGCATTAACTATAACAGAATAAGTGCGATTTTCACCCAAGAAAGCATATTTAAGGTTGGCAGGCAAAGGCTTGAGTTCTACCACAGGGGGGCGATGTACCCCCGACCGTGCTTGCGTGTGACTATAATGCCTCTTCATCAGGAGGTACTGGTTCATCTGGGACAGAACTATCTGATGTTGTTTCCTAGCCTGAACTTGAGCTGGTTAATGAGCGTGCCTCGTAAAAAATCTCATCAGGCTCTGCTTCTAGATCAACAGAGTTTTCGAGTTCTTTCGAGCTGTGTCTGTCAACAGGGAAAGGGTCTCATCTAACCATACATCATCAGGTATAATATCCAGATCACTTCCCTGAAAATTCTCAGCCTCTAAGGAATTCATGTTTTCGAGATTTATGCGTCCCTATAAGATCGGTCGCTCAATTATTTCCTCGAATGGGAGATCGACAATGAAGAAGTACGTCCCGTAAGTGTCAACTCGTACACAAATCCCTTCTGGAATGTTGTTGGTATTGGCGTAGTATTTCGAAATGAATTCTAAAAGATGTGACGTGAATGGATCTGTTGACTGGAGGAACACTAGACCGGTGTACCTGGTTTCATTCACAATGTTATTCAAAGCGGTGAGAATGGATACCGTGTTTGGTGTATGTCACGCCCCGCTTCCCTAAAATGGAGGCGAGACGTGAAAAGGTCCGCACGAGAGTGGAGCTGTGAAGCCCCAAACCCGATAACCATCGATAAAACATAAGCAGGTCCCTGTAACCGCAAGCGGAACAACAATAATAACACAAGGAGAGACAGAAACAAATCTCAATCTCAGAAAATGTCCGACATTAAAATTAAGTTCAACATCCAGAAAAGCCACCAGGCTAAAAGAAAGAGTCTAAAGGCCCAGAACAAGGCCGAACAAGGCCAAACGTAAACAGAGTATAGGTGCTACGCACCGACAACAAAACAGCAGTCTAAAACAAAAAGAGGAAAGCACAAGGAAGACACTAGGACTGGTCCCCAGTGTCCACGTACTCCTCGCCAAACACAAACTCAGGCACGGCGTCCGCAAACACCTCGTCCCCAACAACGGACCCAGGCTCGGGATCTAACATGTGTCACCCAAAAGAGTAAAGGGGCACATGTCAGCAAGTCTAAAAGACTTGGGCAATGAAACTGAAGGTAAGGTAAACTAGCAGCCTAGCAGTTATAGTATGTTGCATGGCATGGCAAGTATAGTATGGAAGTGACAAGTAAAGGGAAGTGCAAGTAGCAAGTATGTCTCGGATAATAAGTAAAACACGGACAAGTACAAGTCAAGTGGTTCACGTCAAGTGAACAGTCAAGTAAACAAGTTGTGCACAGAGATTCCGCCTGTTGGCTAGAGTGGCTGATCGGGCCAACTCCTAAGCTCAAGTGACCGTTTATCTCTACCCCTCCACGTGTATCGAGCCAGGGAATTACCCCGAACACGGAATGCTCGCTTCTGGAACACGTGCCAGGAAGTGTATTTAACATGTATGGCGTAGGGTTATGCCTGCAACGCAGGTGCCTAGCCGATAAACAAGTAGGCCGGGCATTGGCTATCAACCAACTCACGTAGCCCGCTTCTGGAACACGAACCAGGAAACACAAGTATTGTAGCTTGTGCTACGAATGCGACATACGACATGGATAGCATGGATGACCATTTATTCACGTACCGTTAATCAAAATTAAACATGACATGATAGTTATGCAACACGATAACTGACGGTCCTAGCTTCGTTGTCAAGCTAGTTCCGGAATTTGCGCCTAGGCGAGTGTCATTTCGTCGCCTAGTCTCTTTTACGCCTACAACAAACAAATGGCCTAAGACATGGCCCAAACCCTAAGTGGCAAGTTTCACTTGCCTAGCACCAAGGATGACCATCAACGAGGGTTCGTCCCACGGACGCTAATCTACGGGGAAGTCTCTGTTATGGAGAAACAATCATCAAAACAACATTCATTTCATTAGGGTTTCACAAAAACACAACAGGTTATGAAAACATTAAGAGATCGATTATTACCATATCGGAAGCGGAAGAATGATGCCGAGCAAGCACGGCAACGGAAGAAATGCTCCAGGGAACCTAGGGTTCAGATCTGGAATAGATGGGGAAATTCTGGAGAAATGGGTTTTGGGGGATTTTGGGGGATTTGATGAAGGTTTGAGGAAGATGAGAGGTAGAATGTGTTAAGTGAGGGTTTGGATGATGGATTTTGGGCCTGGGATGAAGGAATAAGGGTTTGAGGTAGTAGGGGGCTCAATGGGGAGAAATTAGGTTTAGAGTTGAAGAGGAAGAAGAAGAAAATGTTTGGGAGGGGTTTAAATAGGAAGGGCTGGTAGATGCCCAGAAATTAGGGTTTCGACACTGATTAGTCGGTCAAAGAGCAACCACTGACCGACTAGTTTGGTAACTAGTCGGTCGGTTGACTAACGCAGACCGACTAAGTCCAAACAGTAACTCCTGTACAAAAATAGGATTTAGATTTAGTCGGTCAAAGAACAACTATTGACCGACTAGTTTTGAATCCAGTCGGTCGATGAACGTTCTTAGACCGACTAAAAGTGAACAGTACTCGACTGTACAGAAGAACTAAGAATTAGTCGGTCTGAGTACAAAACTTAACCGACTAGTTTAATAACTAGTCGGTCGAAAGGTGAACTTAGACCGACTAAGAATGAACAGTAACTGGTACCAAAAATAGTTAATGAGTTAGTCGGTTAAAGAAGCATTGCCGACCGACTAGTTTGCAACCTAGTCGGTCAACCAACGTTCTTAGACCGACTAACGACAAACAGTAACTCCTGAGAAATTAACAAAGCCAACTAGTCGGTTCAAGAAGGTTTTCTGACTGACTGGATCGTCATCTAGTCGGTCGGTGCCCCTTCTTACACCGGCTAATGAGCACCAAAAGTTTCGAAATGGAGCGCGAAGCTCCGGGATCGATCCCTAAGACTCCTATTCTTGATCTAACAATAAGATATGACCGATATGAATCCCGTCACGAATGACTTACTCCAAAATCGACGATCAACGAAAGAAGCTAAGAAAACACGACGTAACGATCGAAAATGAAAGCTACGGAGACGAAAACCACGCATAAGGAGAAAATCCACCAAAACATATAATATAATATAATAAATCCAGATACATGAAAACCAGTCGTTACAGTGTATCACAAGAGTTGGCTTGTGGAATGCCTTTGATGTAGAAGGAAACCGTATCTCCTTCCATGCTGGTATAAACATCGCTCTCGAGAGTACCTAATTGGTTTTGCTCCGAAATGTAGTTTAGAATCTCAAATTCATCTTTGTGAATAGCCTTAATAACCAGAGAACTAGTAGATCTGACATGGTTCAGTAGACTACCCAGTCCGTACTAGAAATCCCTCTCTCTATTTGGGTCCTGAACAGGGAAGTCTTGTCGACACATTGTAGTTTTCCAAATATATGATAGGCAAATAGGGATAGGCTGGAAAGGAATGTTAGCAAAATAAAAATGTAGTAATCAAAGAAAATAAAAGAAAAAGAAGAATGGAAGGTAGAGTGTGGGTGGAACCAGCACTCTCCAACTCCAAACTAAAACAAACCTTGCCTCTCCGACAACTGTGCCAAAAACTTGATCGGCTCCGGATTTACACCCGAAGACGCGACTCACCGGAAGTGTACGGTTGTGTAGTATATATAAAAATGTCGAACTCTGGGGAGGCAGTTGTTTAGTGTTTAGTTTGTGCGAAGATGGATAATACGTGGTCAGGGTTGTCACGATTGAAAATTTGTCACAATTGGTTGTCATAGAATATTAATAAATCTAGGGCAATCGAAAAATCCCCGCTAGATCTTTCGGGCTTGGATGCTAGGTTAAGAATCCTTTCGTTGAGCTATAAATTAAGGTGAGAAATGTCACATCCGAAGATGGAAGCGAGTAGTCAACTTTTATTGTGCTACTCGTCTAACGTATCTTTATGGTCAGCCCTACTTTCATGATAGGCCTCACATAAGGACACGTGCATTACACTGGACACGATTCCCGTACCACAACCCGCATCCATTCATATGGACTAAGACTGGGACACTGCACTATGATTTGTTCTAGTAGTCGGAGTACTTTTGTATTCACTGACTAGTGAATTAGTGGTTAGTAATGACCCCTAGTGCACATGTCACTTTCATGATCATGAACCCTAGAAAGCGACTACTAAACCCTAATCAGATTCGTGTGGATTTTTCCCAGATCTGGAGTCGCTTTCACGGTCCTCCAGTTCTAGAGCTAATCCCCCAAAATCTGGGTTCAAACTACCATAGCGTAACCCTAATTTCATTCAACTAATTATAACCTAGCATTTGATCCCTAGGATCCTAAGGTTCATCCTTAAACCCTAGAAGCTCACTACTCAGACATCGGAATGGAAATAATAATCAAAATGATATAAAAAGCAATCCCAGACATCACAAGCATAGCAAAGTTTATATAAAACAAAAGAAAACGAGACGAATAACGAAATATATAAAAGTAATCAAGTTTGGACTATTCGTAATGGATCATCGTAGAAAAGACGACAAAACACCGTTCTCCACAGCGACGACTCACGAAAACTCCAGAAAAATAAAGCATAAATAAAACCTAATTTTTCATTCACTTATATACAAATCAGCTAAAGTTTGCAGATCCCAAGAAAAACAACCTGAAACCCAATAAAAACACAATATTAAATAGTCTGGTGGCCTGACGCTCGGTCGAATGCATCATAATGCTAGGCCAAGCGCCATCTGGGAGCTCCATCTCTCGAGCTTGGTGAGGGAGCAGCTCGGTCGAGCGCTTGGGTCGCTCGGCTGAGCTAGGTTGGTAGAGAAATTGACTCCTTCTTCGGCTTGTCAGGTGAGGAGATTGCTCGGCCAAGCACATGGGCCGCTCGATCGAGCTAAGTCAACAGAGAATTCCATGGAAAAACTTGGGCTTGTCAGTGGAAGGGTTGCTCGGTCGAGCAGGGTAGCTGCTTGGCCGAGCTAAGTCGATAGAGAAATTTCGGCCATTTGTAGATGGGGTCGCTCAGTGGGTTGCTCAGCCGAGCGACCTCCTACTTGTAACTCCTTTTTGCCTTTGTTTTTTCCCTTCCTTTTGTGATATCAGCTCGGCCGAGCGGGATAGCCGCTCAGCCGAGCAACCTGGAAACTCAGCCTAGGTTGGCTCTTGGCCTTCTCTTCTTCATTCTTTTTCTCTTCTTTCTTTATTCATTCTTTCTTTCTCTCCCGTAGCCTCGGCTCGTCAGACGCGAGCCACTCGTGTCCATCGTCCATTATTGCTCCAAATTGCGCCAAAGTTTCTGAAAATCCACAAAACACTACGAGAATCAAATATATCGTGAATTACGTGATAACGTATAGAAAAGTGAACGTTCGGCGATCGAAATGGAATGAAAATATGCAATAAAAAGATGGAAAATATGGGCACATAATGTTATTGGAGCGGATTTGGACCCACTAATGAGTTAAAACTCGTAATACCTCTATATAAGCGTATTTGTTAGTGTTTTGGGGGTATTCTTGGCATATTTTGAAGATTTCTTCATGTATTGGTGCGTAAATTTTAGAGGCCCTGGAGACAGAGGCAGAGAGATATTGTTGAAGTAGATCCAGGGTCCAATTGGAGGAATTTGGTAATATTTTTCCTATCTTTTCTCTTGTATTTGGCGTATTTGACATGAATTTTTGAGTATTTGAACATGTATTTGTCTATGGATATGAGTTATCTTCTCTCCATGTGTGGCTAGTACCCTCATGTGTTGGTTGTAATGTAGTTAGGGCTATGTAATATTTGATTTTAATATATGTTCGCCCTATATTGCATGTTATATCACGTATTTTGTTGATTTTTACGTATACTTTATTTGGGTATGTTCTTCGGAGACGCTTGCATTCTTGAATTGAATATGATCTGAGTAAGACTTATTTATGATGCGATCTTAGCAGACATATCATGACCCGAGAGGGTACTTGTGCGTATTTTCTTCATGAAATAGATAATATACGTGCGTACTCTTTGGCATTATTTTGTGCGCTTTATCGCCATACTTTTCGACATTCTCATGCCCTAGCCAGATGAAACGTTGAGTTATATAAAAAGATATTAATAATCATTGATTGCAAACACCCTAACGAAACCACAACTGACACATATCTCTATATTGGTACCCAAGTATTGAATTCACTGTAAATATCTTAGGATTTTGTTTTTGCATTTTAAACTCTCGACACCATTAGTTTACCGTCGAAAGGTGGTCGTTTCTTATCGTTTTAGTACTCTTTATAAATTTAAATTCGTGGTTTTGTAGGTCAGTCATCCCGTGGATACGACCTGGACTCACCAGGATTATTACTTGTTCGATCTCCTACACTTGGGAGTAGCACTCACATCTTTTAAGACGATTCACTAGTATAGGTTGTCATAAAATTATTTCTATAAATATCTTATTCAGTCTTTTCATCATATGTTGCAAATAAATGTTTCAACTGTTATGTAGAATCATTCTCAGCTTTTACTTATCATACTTGACATGCTCATACTATGCTCACACTATGCTTACATTATGCTCATATCGTGCTCATATTATGCTTTACCTTATGTCTTTCTTATATGCATGCTTATCATGTTTATTATCGAGACATACTTGCCGAGTTACCCTTACTGACGGGCATTTCATTTTGTTGTCTTATGAAATGTTCGTCAAGTCTTGAGAGTGATTTTACATAGGATTATACTGCATAGATCGAGCCAGTTCTTAAAGATTACATTGAGTTCCAGCCCACAGAAGACTAGGGCATTTTATTTACCTTCGCGTAGCTCTTTTAATTTGAATAAATGTAATGATGTGTGATGTTGTTTTGGCCATGCTAGGCCTTAGGCCTATTATTGTATCTTTATTCTAAACACTTGATTTCTAATAATGTATCCAGGTTGTTTCTTAAGTACATTCAAGAACCTGCAGTTTTAACCCAGATGCTTAGTGTGTTTAAACCAAGGATGAAGCAAAAAAGTACTCCTCCATACTTTAAGCACACCGTGGACCTGCTCGCATCCCCGCTCCCGTGTACAGTGGGAAGCAAGGCGTGACAGGTTTTAGTGGTGGCCCATGTAGGTCATGCTCTTATGAATACTTTAAGATCAGTTTGGACGACTTTAATATCTAAGTGTACAACCACAATAAATTTCTCACCTAACATACATTGTGGTTTAATTTTGCAGCAAGGCAGGTCAACCTAACACTCATGCTAATGGTGTCACCGATGACAACATCATGGGTGTTATAAAGAAAATGTTGGAAATCCATCATCACATTCTCGAATGTCTCCTCGAGGAGATGCTGGAGTTAAACAATTCCATGAACTATACCCAAAGACTTTCTCAAGAAAGGAATGTTGGATCTGGATCGTAGCCTAGAGGGGGGTGAATAGGCTAATAAAAATATTCGTGCAACCCACGAACAATCCCACGTAGTTATAGGCACAGACAGGGGAATAAAATAGTAATCACAGAATACGCACAGATATACCCTGGTTCGGTCGTCCCCGCGACCTACTCCAGCCCCCGAAAGCAACTACTAGATAGCTATGTAATCAAGTACAGCTACAATGAGTCAAGATCCCAAATCTACTCTCACCTATCTCGTACGCACACCACGTGCTCTACACTATCAATCTAGTCAGATGCTCTCCCTCCGTGACGACTCCCACAGTCGTCAGGTCCCCAAAAAGTAACACAAAAGGTAAAGTTTCCCCTACGAGGATCTAACACAACAATTACACAAAATAATGATAAATAGAGTTTAGGAATCTCAGTTTGTGTAGCGGTTATGTCCTCGTCAATCAGCACGGGTCAGATCTCGTCTGACGTAGATGTAGTCTCTGATGTCCCCTCAATACTTCAGCTCGCCTCTCGATGAAACTTGCGCCTCTTTGAGAATTGCAGCTTGCACTTCTCCTCTTGATTTAATTGCAGAGATTCATATGCTCACATTTTTGTGCTTTGCATATAGGCCGGCCTTGAGGATGTTGTGTTCGGCTGTAACTCTTAAAATTTCGGCTTTGATTGCCCCTGGAATTCTTTTCGGCACCCTTCAATTATTTCGGCTGTCTCCACTTCAAATTGAATGAGTTGTGAGTGCTCTTCAAAATAAAGTGTTATGAAAAACAAAAGACAAACTCCTCTTCACAAAAAATCGTGCTGGTGCCTTCAAGAATCTGCAAACAACCAAAAAAAAACTTTAAAGCCAGTAATCAAAAGAAAAACAAGTGGAAGGTTCGGCAGGCTTGGGATTTTCTAAAGGGAAAAAAACATGTGCTTTTCTAAATTCCCTCCCTTTTGGTTCTCAGGTTGATACTTGAGGTTGCAAAGAGAACTAATAAACAGACGTGCCCTGTGCGTTTGCTTGGAATTTTTGTTCTTCGTTGATGATCTCCCTGTTCTCTCTTCAATTGATGTCGGCCTTGGATCAAGAGCTCTTGGGGGTAGGAAGAGCACTTGGATATTTAAAAAAATTTAAAGCTTGATGCTCTCCTTTTAAAAAAAATTCGGCTGACCCTTGAGAGTTGCGGCTCTTCTTTTAAAAATTTTAATGATAAAAAAATGAAGAGCCCCTGAAAAAATTCGGTAGCCTCTTGGATTCTATATTGATTGGCTCTTGGGACTTTTGGCTTCAAAAAGGAGAACGCCCCAAAAAATTTCGTCTGACCTGGGCGATTAAAGATTGCGGCTCTCGTCTCTTTTTCTTTGATCTTTGATTATATATATATGAGAGGGTGTAGGGTTTTTTGCAACAAGGAGAGATCAATGGCCAGGATTAATTAGGATATATGGAATCCTAGTGATATGGTGATTAGCAACATGAATGGAGTTTGGACTTGATACGGAATAGGATTAAAATTCTATCACCAATAGATATGAGTCAACTCAAGCTAGGTCCTCCCATTTTCTCCTTTGCACGTTGACCAAGTCTCTCCGTGAATTAGTCACACGTTCGCCATCCCTGAAACACTCAACACACACGTTAAAACGTTCACACCCGTTTGTCATCATCAAACTAAAGTTCCTAGATCGTTGCGTCCAAAAATCTCCCCCTTTTGATGATGACAAACCAATGAAAGATTTGTACACTGAATATGGGTGTGTGAAGTGTGTAATGCAATTTGGTGTATGGATGATATGGAATGAGACATTCACGCATTACAAAGCAAGCACAATAAGTATAGCAAATATAAGCATGCTCCCCCTTCTCTCAAGCTCCCCCTCTTTATGTATTTTTCAAGCCCCCCCTTCATTTAGTATTCCGATTCTCACGAGCATTAACATCAAATCTTTCCAAAAATTTTCTCCCCCTTTGTTATCATCAAAAGTCGAAACATGAAGTCAAAATCATATAACATGCAAAAAGAGAGTATTATTAACCATTACCAGCAATTGCATGCAAACTTATCATAGAATAATCAAGTCAAAACCCAATGAAATTAAACAATGAAAACTTCAACACCAACGTGTACGTGCGATGATTAAAATTGAAGCACAAAGGGAGAATCATTTAAGAAAGTCAACCAAAACCAATCCTCATTTTCCAAATAACATTCTATCACCTAGGATTGATTTTTCCCACCTCATTAAAAAATGAGTTCAAGGTACCACACCCCAAAACATAGCCTATAAGGACTCTTAGATGTGAGGGTGGCATTGCTTGACGAGTAAATACACCAACGCTAAAGTTTACCCATAAAGCTTATGTTGGATACTCGTGGGTAATACCGTTGCCAAGGATTGTATCCATTTTCCATACGGAGCAATTATCTTTTGTTTTCTCATTTTTTTTAAAAATACGTATCCCAACAATTTCTTTTGCTCAATTTTTATCCATGGCAAGGTATATCATATCCCTTAGATTTTCAGTTAAGTTTTCCTCCTCCATTCACATTCTATACTTGATAAACGATATCTCCAAATGTGCAACAATAATAATACATGTGGAAGTGAAATAGGTGGTGTAGAAATCAAGTTATTTTCAGTCATTGAACATGCCATGAATATTCAGTAAGATGAACATGCGCATGTGGCAAAAGAAATAATACACCAATTTCTACATACATATGAAATTCATTCGTGCATACTTCAATAGTGAACCAAAGAGAAAAGATACACATTTAAGCACCATTTTTTTTATTTTCAGTTTTTCAGTTTTTTTTTAAATGCATCAAGTACTAAAGCAAACATGAGATGCAATCACACAAACAAAAAAAATCATGCACACATAGAAATGCAACTACTACCACACAAACAAAGAGAAGTCATGCACACACACAAAAAACTATGAAGATATTCATTAAAATCAAAGAATGAGATATACCTTCGCGTCGCCGTTTGACTAAGGAGCTAAAAAGTAATGAGACATTCAATTTATCGCTACTCGTAAAATTTCCATCCACCTACAAAAGAGGTGTCATGTGTGACCTTGGAATCCAACAAGGTCCACTCACGTTAGTCATCAAAGATTTAGGAACCCATATTTGTTTGAACTTAATGTTTTTGTTTCTATATTTGCAATGATATGAAGTATGACCAACGCATCCACATGTAGAGCACTTAGCATGAAAATTTCCAACCTTTGTTGATTCAATGTGAACTTTTCTATATTTTGATTTTTCAACATTTTTAAGACCATATCCTAGTCCTCGCCTATTATTGCCATAAATTTGATTTCCAAGAATAATGTCCAAATTTTGTTTTCCAATGGAAAATCTCTTTAATGATAATTCTAAACTAGCAACTTTGGATTTCAAATGATCATTTTCGTTCACAAGCAAAGTGCATTTACTAATGAAAGCTTGCTTGTTTTCCTCTTCTTTCTTTTCAAAATCCATCATTTTTCCTTTAAGTTCAAGATTTAGCATGTTAATCTTTTCATAAAGCAATACATTTTCAACTTCAAGCTTTGTCTTATCAAGTTTATACATGCTAATATCCTTTAATAAAGAGGGACATGAAAGACAATCAGTATTTTCAGACAAGCTAGCTTTCTCTTTTTCTAACATAGTAATGGTAGATTTGCATGCAACAAGCTCTTGTTTAAGATTTTTCATTTCTATAGACATGTCATACTCAGTTTGTTGCATATCAAAGTTATCATTCCTATAACATTCCACATCAGCTTCTAGCTCATCAATTCTATGTTGCATTTCTTTACAGATTTCTAAAAATTCAGCTTTAGTGGGAGATTCTACCTCAGCGTGTTTGGCCATCAATGCCATGCAGGAGTGGGCTTCATGTTCATCCTCCTCATCCTTAGCTTCGCTATCCATATCCCACGTCAGCACTTTCGTTTTTCCTTTTGCAACTTGAGCTGTGTGTTGTTGTGGGCAATCTTTTATGTGGTGCCCTTTCTTCCTGCATTTAAAACATTCACTTCTATTAATAGCTTTCTGATCATAGGAATTTCTAACAAAATTGGAATTATTAGAGCGAATGAACCTTTTTCCCATCTCAGCACTTCCTTGATCAGTCTGAATGTATCTCCTGAAGTTTTTGACCATTAGGGTTTGCTCTTCATCAAGATCGTCGTCGTTAGCTTGAAGAGCTAATGGTGTGGAAGCTTTGGTCTTCTCTTCAGGTGTCTCTCTGGCTTCTATACTCTGCAACTCAAGCTCGTGTGACATCAGGTTGCCTATCAAGTCATCCACTTTCATTGTTGATAAGTCCTTAGCTTCTTGAATAGCGGTGACTTTAGGCCTAAACGAGCTTGGTAGCGCCCTTAAGATCTTTCGTACCTATTCATGGCTAGAGTATGGCTTACCGAGGGAACTGGATTTGTAGACGATGTCCGTGAACCTCGCAAACATGTCTTTAACTGATTCTGTTGGTAGCATGCAGAAGCTCTCGTATTCTGTGCAAAGCAACGCAAGTCTAGATTCCTTCACTTGCGATGTTCCCTCATGTGTCACCTCCAGAGTATGCCAGGTTTCCTGCGCAGTTAGACAATGTGAGATGCGATTAAACTCAGATTTATCAAGAGAGCATATAAGCACATTCATAGCTTTACCATTAAGAGTATAAAGTTTTTTATCAGCTAAATCCCACTTGTCTTTAGGCTTAATCAAAACAGTGTCTTCAATTTTAATAGTGGGTAGACTATAACCATTTTCAACGATATCCCACACATCATAATCTACAGACACCAAATAGATTTTCATCCTAGCCTTCCAATATGCAAAGTCTACACCGTTAAACTTAGGGGGACGAGCTATAGACTGACCTTCAGCAAAAGCACAATCAGATATATTCATGGTCATCTAAAAATCTAGACTAGATCCTCTAAACTGGCTCTGATACCACTTGTTGGATCTGGATCGTAGCCTAGAGGGGGGTGAATAGGCTAATAAAAATATTCGTGCAACCCACGAACAATCCCACGCAGTTATAGGCTGTCACGCCCCGCTTTCCAAAAACGTGGAGGCGAAGCATGAGGAGGTCCGCTCAGACTTGAAGCTACAAAGCTGCAAGTCCGATATGCGTCAATCAAATTTAAACTGCAGGTCCTTGCAACCCGAAACGAAACAAAGATAATAATAAGAAAAAGAGACAAAGAATAAATCTCAGAATATCCATAATAAATTTCAACATCGCAGAAAAGCCACCAGGCTAAAATAAAAGAGTCTAAAAGAGACCCCAGCATGGCCAACAAAAGTACAAAGTACGAAAACAAAGTAATGGAGCAAGCACCGACAACTAACAGTAACCTAAAGCAAAAACAACTCAACAGTCACTAAGACTGGTCTCTGGTGTGCTCGTACTCCTCGACGAACGTAGGCTCAGGCTCAGCGTCAGCAAACACCTCGTCCTCAACAATTGTCTCTGGCTCAGGGTCTAACATGTGACACCCAAAAGAGCAAGGGGCACATGTCAGCAAGTCTGAAAGACTTGTGCAAGGAAACTGAAAGTACAAGTAAAAGCAACCTAGCAGTTCTAGCATGATGCAATGACATGGCAGTTTAAAGTATGAGTACAACAAGTAAAGTAAAGCAAGTACAAGAGGACAACTAGCATGGCATGGCAAGAGTAGTAAACTACTAACAATCACAAGTCACTTTTCAAGTCGTGCACAGAGTTCACGCCTTACAGCTGAAGTGGCTGTACGGGCACACTTCTATGCTGAGTGGTCACTCAACCCTACCCCTCTACGTGTATCGAGCCAGGGCCTTATCCCCGAACGGGAATGCTCGCTTCTGGACCACGATCCAGGAAGTGTTTTTCATGTTGGCATAGGGGTGCACCTAGCCCGGGACAAGCAAGTACAAGTATGAAGCGTGTGCTACGAATGCAACATTCAATGCATGGATGACATGACATGGCAAGTAGTAAATCGTAGAGGTAAGGAAAGTAAACATGACAGTTTAGTATGCATGATCAACAAGTTTAAAGAGTTGGATCTAGCTTCGTTGTCAAGCTAGATCATTTAGGTGACGGATCTAGTTTCGTTGTCAAACTAGATCAAGTAGGCGTCTAGCTAGCTATCATTTCACTGACTAGTCTCTTTTACGCTAAAAGTAAGGAAGTGGCCTAAAAACATGGCCCTAATCAAGAGTTGGCAAGTTTCACTTGCCTGCAAGTATCACGTCTGAGCAACACCGTCCAACGAGTCCAAAATTACAATAACCCTACGTGCACAGGTCCACCGGCCTACATCCGTTTTATTAATCTTGATTAGTGAATTCTAAAACATTTAAAATACTTTAAAAATACTGATTTTAGTCTTGATTAGCATGCATTGGGTTGGGGGTCCTAGGGGTGCAAAGCGTTACCTCAACACGACGCGAAAGCTACACCGGCGTCGGGTAGCGACACCGGGGGTTGGAATAATAATATCGTGCTCCAAGTCCAGATTCCAATTAGATTCCTTGCTGGAAAGTTTAGAGCAATCAACCGGAGCAACGATTCCAGATTCCAAAGCTAGCACGTGCGACGACGGGCTACGACGTGTCGCAACGTCGTACGTGGCGAATCCTCGAAGAGAAAGCACCAAGGTGGAGCCCACAGTAGTCCTAGGGACCTATGGGGGACCCACAATACCTCTGGAGAACTTAGGGGGCCCACTGTGGCAAGTGGTGCGACGGGTGCGGGGTTGCGACGAGTGGCTCTCGGTCGTACAGCCTCGGTACGGGGAGATCCGTCGGTCGGGCACTAGGGATGCGGGGTTGCAACGCTTGGGGGTGTGCAGCAGTGCGGGGGCGTGCTTGGTGCGGGGTCTCCTCTCGGTCGGAGCGGAAGGGCGGCTCGGTCAGGCGCCTTGGATGCGGGGGTTGCGACGTTGCAACGTTGCAACGTCGGTCAGTGCGGAGATGCGGGCCGGTCGGGCACGGTGCGGAGCGGAGCGACAGAGCGGGGGTTGGTGCGGGCGGCTGTGCGGCTTGAGCTCTCGGTCTGACCGAGAGCCTCTCTCGGTCAGAGCAGGGGAACGGGAGTGGGCGGCAGCAGCGGGGTGCGGATGGGGCTTGGTGCGGGGGCGGGGCTTCGGTCGGAGCGGGGGAACGGAGCTGTTTTCCTCGGTTGTGCGGCAGAAGTTCGTCGCAACGTTGCGACGAATCGTCGCAACGTCAAATTTGAGTTTTGGAAGCGGCTAGGGTTATTTTCTTGCGAAAATAGGTCTTCCGAGGGGTTATTTATATAGTGTAGATGGGTTGACTTGGTCTAGGGCTAAATCTAATAGGATTAGAAGTTCAAAAATATTTAAAATTTTGAATCTCAACTTCTCCAACTCACACAAGGATTTGATGCGGTCCAAATGAGTTGGAAATTGGCTCAAAAATTCTTTAATACATTTAAAACTCAAATAAATTTTATTTGGCCGAAAATAATTTAAAAATTAATTATTAAAAATATTATAAACCTTGTTAAAAATATATAAGTGGTCAAATAAACTCCAAAAATTATAAAATAAATATTAGGATGATCTTGATGACGAATGTGAGCTAGCTAAGAAGACGGATCTCAATTTCGACGTCGGACGACGAAACTAAAAATAGAAACGTCTCCCGTCAAAAGTGAAAATCGCCACGTCTCATCGAATAAGATTAAATTGTGGGAAAACGACTCGAGAAACGTCGTTCCAAATTAGTGCCGCTATTTAATACTCTCAGAGACGTTCACAACGGCATATCACACAAAAGTGTTCACAAACAAATAAAGTCTAAAATAAACACGTGCACGGCCAAAAGCACGTGCATGAACAAGGTACAACGAAAAGTGGTCGTTACATCCTCCCCGCCTTAGAAATGATTCCGTCCTCGGAATCAACATCAAGCACTGCTCGGGAAAAGGTGCGGGAAACGCTCTCTCATCTCATCTTCACGCTCCCAGGTGGACTCACCAGGGGAACCGTGACGCCACTTCACTCGAACCAAGTCGACGGTCTTATTCCTCAGCTGCTTCTGTCGACGATCCAGAATCTCAACTGGCTGCTGATCATAAGACAGATCCGGACGAACCGTAATCTCCGAGAAATCCATAGCATGTGATGTATCACTAACGTATCGACGTAACTGGGATACATGAAATACGTCGTGAACTCCCACCAGCGACGGTGGAAATGCCAAGCGATAAGCCACAGCTCCAACTCTCTCCAGACTATCGAACGGTCCAATGAACCTCGGACTCAGCTTGCCTCTCTTCCTAAATCGAATAACCCCGCGGTTCGGAGAAATCGTCAGAAAGACATGGTCGCCGGGCTGAAACTCCAAGGGTCTCCGTTTAGCATCAGCCCAATGCTTGAAACGGTCCTGCGCAATCCTCAGCTTCTCCCGAATGTTCCTCACAACACCCACGGCCTCCACGATCATCTCCGGTCCTAACAGCTCCCGATCTCCAATGTCATCCTAGCTCAGTGGCGATCGACATTTCTTTCCATATAGTGCGGTGAAAGGCGCCATTCCAATACTCGCCTGGTAGCTGTTATTGTAAGCAAACTCAACGTGATGGAGATGATCCTCCCAAGATCCCTTGAAGTCCCACATGCACGCTCTCAGCATGTCCTCCAAAATCTGAATCGTCCGCTTGGACTGGCCATCCGTCTGCAGGTGGTACGCCGTGCTGAAACTCAGACTCGTACCCAAGCTCTTCTGCAGACTCTGCCAAAACTGAGAAGTGAATCTCGTGTCTCTGTTCGACACGATACTCATGGGGACTCCGTGAAGTCGTACGATCACCTACACGATTTATGTTACATCACTATCTAAACTAGGAAAAGGAAATAAAATCGGAGAGTAAAAGAATTTACCTCCATATATCTCCTCGCTGGCGTCTCAGTAGACTGTCCTACTCGGTAGGGAATAAAGTGCGCGGATTTGGTCAATCGGTCTACGATCACCCAAATCGCGTCATTCTGCTTCGGACTCCGAGGTAGTCCAGTCACGAAATCCATAGTGATGTGCTGCCACTTTCACTCTGGAATCAGAAGCGGTTGCAGCAACCCTGCCGTACGATGATGCTTTGCCTTTACTTGTTGGCAAACCAAACACTTGGCTACACTCCGAGCCACACTCCTCTTCATACCATGCCACCAAAAGTTCAGACGACGATCCTTGTACATCTTGGTCCCACCAGGATGCACAGAATACGGCGAACTGTGTGCCTCCACCAATAATTCCTCTCTGATATCTCCAGCTGGCACACACAACCTGGCTCCAAATCTCCACGAACCATCCTCGTGGATCAAGAAGTCAGTCTGCAGACCGGCTTCCACCTGCTCCCGAATCTTCACCAGCTTAGCATCACCAGCCTGTCCAGCCTTGATCCTATCCACGATCGTCGACTGTATCCGCATGCTCACCAACGAAGAAGTCTCTCCAGGAAGAATAATCTCGATACCAGACACGCAAAAATCATGCTGCAATCTCCACTGCAAGGTCAACATCATCACCGCTGGAAGTCTGCTCAGCGCATCCGGAACCACATTCACCTTGCCAGGGTGATACTGCAAGTCGATCTCATAGTCTGCCATGAGCTCCAACCATCGACGCTGTCGCATGTTGAGCTCCTTCTGCGTAAAGATATACTTCAAGCTTTTGTGATCAGTGAAAATCTTCACTTTCTCACTCAGCAGGAAGTGCCTCCAAATCTTCAGCGCGAACACGACAGCAGCCAACTCCAAATCATGTGTCGGGTAATTCTTCTCATGAGCCTTAAGCTGACGAGAAGCATACGCAACCACATGCCCATGCTGATGCAACACACATCCAAGACCCTTGCCGGAAGCATCGCAAAAGATCTCGAATCCTCCACTCCGATCAGGCACAGCAAGTACAGGGGCAGTCGTCAACCTCTCCTTCAGAACACCAAAAGCCTTCTCGCAATCATCAGACCAAACATATGGTACATCCTTCCGCGTCAGTCTGGTCATCGGCTCAGCAATCTGGGAAAAGTCCTTAATGAAACGTCGGTAATAGCCTGCAAGCCCAAGGAAACTCCGGATCTCAGATGCCGACTACGGAACAGGCCACTCTCTGATAGCCATAATCTTATCAGGGTCCACAGAAATTCCATCACCAGACACCACATGCCCGAGAAAAGAAACTCTATCCAGCCAGAACTCGCACTTGGAATACTTAGCATACAAACGATGCTTCCTCAAGATCTCCAACACTGTCCTCAAGTGCGATGCATGCTCTTCATCTGACTTTGAATAGATCAGAATATCGTCGATGAAGATGACAACGAACTTGTCTAGAAAGTCGTAGAAGAACAGATTCATCATGTTCATAAAAACTGCGGGCGCATTGGATACGCCGAAGGGCATAACCACGAACTCGTAGTGACCATACTTTGTCATGAACGCTGTCTTCGGGATGTCGTCCTTCTTCACCTTAAGCTGATGGTAGCCACTCCTCAAATCCAACTTAGAAAACACCCTCGAACCTCCGAGCTGATCAAAGATGTCATCTATACGAGGCAAGGGATATTTATTCTTGATAGTCACAGCATTCAGCTCCCGGTAATCCACACACATGCGACGCGAACCATCCTTCTTCTTTACCAGCAACACCGGTGCTCCCCACGGAGACACAATGGGATTGATGTAGCCCTTCTGCAAAAGATCATCCAGCTGTCTACGTAACTCTTCCAACTCTACTGGTGCCATACGATATGGCGCCTTTGAAATAGGCTGTGCTCCCGGAACAAGGTCGATCGAAAACTCGAGAGCTCGATCGGGTGGCAGTCCAGACATCTCCTCGGGGAAGACGTCGTCGAACTCACGAACCATAGCTGGTCTACTCTGATCCATCTGCATAGCAACAATCTCCACCGGCTTGGCCCGAAACCTGACAGGGCCAAGCGAACTGCTACCTCGACTGAACTCAAACACAGGATGTCCAAGGATCTCGAACACCACCTTCTTCCTCTGACAATCGATCGTAGCATAGAAACTCGCTAGCCAATCCATTCCAAGCACTGCATCGTAGTTGATGATGTCGTGGACAATAAAATCAGCGTAAAGCTCATGTCTACAAACCACCAAAGGGCAAGAATTGCACCCACGATGCACCGAGATTACGCCATTTCCTGTAACGATGTTCCAGCTCTTGGGAAGAGGGGAAGTCGTCAAGGAATGCTTCTCCACGAAGCTCCGGGATATAATGCACATCGATGCACCAGAGTCAAAGAGGACTCGTGCAGGAAACGTGCAAACCAAAATCACACCTAACAAATAGACTAACAATCAAACCTATTCTAACAAACAATCATATGCAAGCAACAACCATAATCTAACAATCAAAACTAACTAAGGAAAGAACAACTAGACAGAGGGTTACCTGCGATAACCTCGTCCACAGCCTCGGTCTCCACTGCAGTCATCAAGTAAGCCTGCCTCCTCGGCTGAACAGCCTGCTGAAACGCCTGCTTCTGTGGAAGAAGAGGCGCTCCACGTCCAGCAGGTGCAGGTGCTCTCTGCTGCAAGGGCTGGGCTGCAACTGGTCCCCTCTGTAGCTGTGCTCCATCAGGCCATCTCCTCAACTGGTTCGCATACTGACAATCCCTCGCTACATGAGTAGCATCTCCACATATCAGGTACTGCCCCAGAAATTTCCTGCACTGCTCCTTGATGTGGCCAGTCTTGCCGCAGAAATGGCAAGTCTTCACAGTAGGCCCACCTGGCCTCTTGAACTACACTGGCTGGGTAGGCTTGAACCCAGGCCTAGCCACCCCTCTGGCCTGCTCCATAGGCCTCTTCCCAGCTCCAGAAGTCTGCCCTCTCTTCGGCCTCGCAATCAGCTCCTGCCTCCGAGCAGATACCAGCAACTTCTGATATGACTCCATACCCGTCGTAGACATCAGGCTTTGCAAGTCTAGGGAAAGGCCCTGCAGAAACCTCTGAGCCTTCTCCTCAGCATCCTCCACCATCTTCGGCGCGAAGCGACTCAGCCTAGTGAACTCCTGGTGGTACTGGTCCACCGTCAGATTCTCCTGCTTCAGCTCAATGAAGCGCTGCAACATCTCCCTCCTGGCAGCCTTTGGAAAGTACTCCTCATCGAACCGAGATTTGAAAGTAGCCCAAGGTATCGGTGTCGTCAACAGCTCCTCCTCTGCATCCCACCAGTTACGGGCATTATCCTTAAGCTGCTTCTTCACCAGATCAACCCATCCAGCCGGGTTGACCTTCGACATCTTCAGATTATCCTCGGTATTCCTGATCAACTGCTCAGCAGCCAACGGTCCTTCAGATCCATCAAAGTAGGTCGGGCCCAGCTCCCGAAACTGCTTCGCTCCTGGCTCGAAGCGAGGGGCACTCTGGGTATTCTGGAGCATGCTCTGCTGCACCTGCATCATCTGATGCATCATCCTCATGATCTCAGCATTGGTGGGCTCTCTATCCTGCTCCTCAGCACGATTAGGCCCACTACCAGATCGGGTCTGTCGTCGTCCAGCCATCTAATGACATAGAAAACGAACAAACAAATTAGACCCAAATAGCTTAATGACTTGGATGTTGCAATTTATTTAATGGACATTTCGTTATTACCATTGTTCCGTTAATTCGCAATCGCAAGAGGGACCTGCATGGGCCACCAACAAAACCTGTCACGCCCCGCTTCCCAAAAACATGGAGGCGAAGCGTGAGGAGGTCCGCTCAGACTTGAAGCTACAAAGCTGCAAGTCCGATAAGCGTCAATCAAATTTAAACTGCAGGTCCTTGCAACGTGAAACGAAACAAAGATAATAATAAGGAAAAGAGACAAAGAATAAATCTCAGAATATCCATAATAAATTTTAACATCGCAGAAAAGCCACCAGGCTAAAATAAAAGAGTCTAAAAGAGGCCCCAGCATGGCCAACAAAAGTACAAAGTACGAAAACAAAGTAATGGTGCAAGCACCGACAACTAACAGCAACCTAAAGCAAAAACAACTCAACAGTCACTAAGACTAGTCTCCGGTGTCCTCGTACTCCTCGACGAACGTAGGCTCAGGCTCAGCGTCAGCAATCACCTCGTCCTCAACAACTGTCTCTGGCTCAGAGTCTAACATGTGACACCCAAAAGAGCAAGGGGCACATGTCAGCAAGTCTGAAAGACTTGTGCAAGGAAACTGAAAGTACAAGTAAAAGCAACCTAGCAGTTCTAGCATGATGCAATGACATGGCAGTTTAAAGTATGAGTGCAACAAGTAAATTAAAGCAAGTACAAGAGGACAACTAGCATGGCATGGCAAGAGTAGTAAACTACTAACAATCACAAGTCTCTTTTCAAGTCGTGCACAGAGTTCACGCCTTACAGCTGAAGTGGCTGTACGGGCACACTTCTACGCTGAGTGGTCGCTCAACCCTACCCCTTCACGTGTATCGAGCCAGGGCCTTACCCCCGAACGGGAATGCTCGCTTCTGGACCACGATCCAGGAAGTGTTTTTCATGTTGGCATAGGGGTGCACCTAGCCCGGGACAAGCAAGTACAAGTATGTAGCGTGTGCTACGAATGCGACATTCAATGCATGGATGACATGACATGGCAAGTAGTAAAGTGTACAGGTAAGAAAAGTAAACATGACAGTTTAGTATGCATGATCAACAAGTTCAAAGAGTTGGATCTAGCTTCGTTGTCAAGCTAGATCATTTAGGTGACGGATCTAGTTTCGTTGTCAAACTAGATCAAGTAGGCGTCTAGCCAGCTATCATTTCACTGACTAGTCTCTTTTACGCTAAAAGCAAGGAAGTGGCCTAAAAACATGGCCCTAATCAAGAGTTGGCAAGTTTCACTTGCCTGCAAGTATCACGTCTGAGCAACACCGTCCAACGAGTCTAAAAATCACAATAACCCTACGTGCACAGGTCCACCGGCCTACATCCGTTTTATTAATCTTGATTAGTGAATTCTAAAACATTTAAAATACTTTAAAAATACTGATTTTAGTCTTGATTAGCATGCATTAGGTTGGGGGTCCTAGGGGTGCAAAGTGTTACCTCAACACGACGCGAAAGCTACACCGGCGTCGGGTAGCGACGCCGGGGGTTGGAATAATAATATCGCGCTCCAAGTCCAGATTCCAATTAGATTCCTCGCTGGAAAGTTCAGAGCAATCAACCGGAGCAACGATTCCAGATTCCAAAGCTAGCACGTGCGACGACGGGCTACGACGTGTCGCAACGTCGTACGCGGCGAATCCTCGAAGAGAAAGCACCAAGGTGGGGTCCACAGTAGTCCTAGGGACCTATGGGGGACCCACAATACCTCTGGAGAACTTGGGGGCCCACGGTGGCAAGTGGTGCGACGGGTGCGGGGTTGCGACGAGTGGCTCTCGGTCGTACAGCCTCGGTGCGGGGAGATCCGTCGATCGGGCACTAGGGATGCGGGGTTGCAACGCTTGGGGGTGTGCAGCGGTGTGGGGGCGTGCTTGGTGCGGGGTCTCCTCTCGGTCGGAGCAGAAGGGCGGCTCAGTCAGGCGCCTTGGATGCGAGGGTTGTGACGTTGCAACGTTGCAACGTCGGTCAGTGCGGAGATGCGGGCCGGTCGGGCACGGTGCGGAGCGGAGCGACAGAGCGGGGGTTGGTGCGGCGGCTGTGCTGCTTGAGCTCTCGGTCTGACCGAGAGCCTCTCTCAGTCAGAGCGGGGGAACGGGAGTGGTCGGTAGCAGCGGGGTGCGGATGGGGCTTGGTGCGGGGCGGGGCTTCGGTCGGAGCGGGGGAACGGAACTGTTTTCCTCGGTCGTCCGGCAGAAGTTCGTCGCAACGTTGCGACGAATCGTCGCAACGTCAAATTTGAGTTTTGGAAGCGGCTAGGGTTATTTTCTTGTGAAAATAGGTCTTCCTAGGGGTTGTTTATATAGTGTAGATGGGTTGACTTGGTCTAGGGCTAAATCTAATAGGATTAGAAGTTCAAAAATATTTAAAATTTGAATCTCAACTTCTCCAACTCACACAAGGATTTGATGCGGTCCAAATGAGCTGGAAATTGGCTCAAAATTCTTTAATACGTTTAAAACTCAAATAAATTTTATTTGGCCGAAAATAATTTAAAAATTAATTATTAAAAATATTATAAACCTTGTTAAAAATATGAAAGTGGTCAAATAAACTCCAAAAATTATAAAATAAATATCGTGATGATCATGATGACGAATGTGAGCTAACTAAGAAGACAGATCTTAATTTCGATGTCGGACGACGAAACTAAAAATAGAAACGTCTCCAGTCAAAAGTGAAAATCGCCACGTCTCATCGAATAAGATTAAATTGTGGGAAAACGACTCGAGAAACGTTGTTCCAAATTAGTGCCACTATTTAATACTCTCAGAGACGTTCACAACGGCATATCACACAAAAGTTTTCACAAACAAATAAAGTCTAAAATAAACACGTGCACGGCCAAAAGCACGTGCACGAACAAGGTACAACGAAAAGTGGTCGTTACATAGGCACAGACAGGGGAATAAAATAGCAATCACAGAATATGCACAGATATACCCTGGTTTGGCCGTTCCCACGACCTACTCCAGCCCCCGAAAGCAACTACTAGATAGATATGTAATCAAGTACAGCTACAATGAGTCAAGATCCCAAATCTACTCTCACCTAGCTCGTACGCACACCACGTGCTCTACACTATCAATCTAGTCAGATGCTCTCCCTCCGTGACGACTCCCACAGTCGTCAGGTCCCCAAAAAGTAACACAAAAGGTAAAGTTTCCCCTACGAGGATCTAACACAACAACTACATAAAATAATGATAAATAGAGTTTAGGAATCTCAGTTTGTGTAGCGGTGATGTCTTCGTCAATCAGCACTGGTCAGATCTCGTCTGACGTAGATGTAGTCTCTGATGTCCCCTCAATACTTCGGCTCGCCTCTCGATGAAACTTGCTCCTCTTTGAGAATTGCAGCTTGCACTTCTCCTCTTAATTTAATTGCAGAGATTCATATGCTCACGTTTTGGTGCTTTGCATATAGGCCAGCCTTGAGGATGTTGTGTTCGGCTGTAACTCTTAAAATTTTGGCTTTGATTGCCCCTGGAATTCTTTCCGGCACCCTTCAATTATTTCGGCTGTCTCCACTTCAAATTTAATGAGTTGTGAGTGCTCTTCAAAATAAAGTGTTATGAAAAACAAAAGACAAACTCCTCTTCACAAAAATTCGTGCTGGTGCCTTCAAGAATCTGCAAACAACAAAAAAAACTTTAAAGCCTGTAATCAAAAGAAAAACAAGTGGAAGGTTCGGCAGGCTTGGGATTTTCTAAAGGGAAAAAACATGTGCTTTTCTAAATTCCCTCCCTTTTGGTTCTCAGGTTGATACTTGAGGTTGC
Organism: Scilla litardierei; assembly: GCA_030789695.1. NCBI lineage: Eukaryota > Viridiplantae > Streptophyta > Magnoliopsida > Asparagales > Asparagaceae > Scilla > Scilla litardierei. The sequence continues at coordinate 85,278,181 of CM061139.1, forward strand.
AAAGAGAACTAATAAACAGACGTGCCCTGTGCGTTTGCTTGGAATTTTTGTGCTTCGTTGATGATCTCCCTGTTCTCTCTTCAATTGATGTCGGCCTTGGATCAAGAGCTCTTGGGGGTAGGAAGAGCACTTGGAGATTTTAAAAAAATTAAAGCTTGATGCTCTCCTTTTCAAAAAAAAATTTCGGCTGACCCTTGAGAGTTGCGGCTCTTCTTTTAAAAATTTTGATAATAAAAAATGAAGAGCCCCTGACAAAATTCGGTAGCCTCATGGATTCTATATTGATTGGCTCTTGGGACTTTTGGCTTCAAAAAGGAGAACGCCCCAAAAAATTTCGGCTGACCTGGGTGATTAAAGATTGCGTCTCTTGTCTCTTTTTCTTTGATCTTTGATTTTATATATATATATATATATATATATATATATATATATATATATATATATATATATATATATATATATATGAGAGGGTGTAGGGTTTTGTGCAACAATGAGAGATCAATGGCCAGGATTAATTAGGATATATGGAATCCTAGTGATATGGTGATTAGCAACAGGAATGAAGTTTGGACTTGATACGGAATATGATTAAAATTCTATCACCAATAGATATGAGTCAACTCAAGCTAGGCCCTCCCATTTTCTCCTTTGCATGTTGACCAAGTCTCTCCATGAATTAGTCACACGTTCTCCATCCCTGAAACACTCAACACACACGTTAAAACGTTCACACCCGTTTGTCATCATCAAACTAAAGTTCCTATATCGTTGCGTCCAACAAGGAAGGCCCCATCGACGCTGAAGAATGGGCACAAAGCACCAAGAACAACATAAGCACTGCCTGCATCCCACAGGCAGGGTGGTAGAGGTAGCAAGGCTTCAATTGACCAACAATGCACGAAATTGGTGGGACACCGAAGAAAAGCGAATAATGCCGCTATTACATGGGCCACGTTTCGGGAACGGTTCGACGGGAAATATTTCCCCAAATCAGCTAAGAAAGATCTTTAGTAGTGTTTCATTAACTTACGCCAAGGATTCATGACCGTTGATGAATATGATGCAGAGTTCCTATGCTCAGCCGTTTTGCCTGTCATATGGTCGAGGATCCCGAAGACCATGCCTTCCAGTTCCGTTGAGGCTTGAACTTCAACGACCAAGCTTCGATGACCTCTACCAGCCTGACCACGTATGAGAAAATACAGGATGCAGCACGTGATCATGAGGCTGTTGACAAACTTCGCAAAGCCGCACAATGCCCGATGGAACCAGCTAGAGACCCTCTCCGACCAGTGCAGACCACCCTTTTTAAGTGGCATGTCTCTCTAGGAGATAACTGATCCCTGTTGGTATGTAACTACTGAACCGACCAGGACATGTCAAGAAAGAGTGTCACCAGCTATTGAACCAATGCCTGATCTGTGGGGGCATCTAAGCACTCTACCAGGAACTGCACTCGATACTTCAGCAAGTAAGCAACTACGACTGCAGTAGCTTTAGGATTGACACAGCACGGACCACCCCTAGCATTACAATAAAGAGCATTTCAACAGACTGAGGCAAACCAGCCCAGACGCCAGGCATTCACTTTGATAGCCGAGGATGTTAACGTAGCTGAACAGGCGATTGATGGTAATTCATTAACCCTCTCCTTGTATCGCATTTAAGGATCCATGTCATAAGTACGTTTGCTAAACACTTGATTCTACTACATAGATCGAGCCAGTGCTTAAAGATTACATTGAGTTCCAGCCCACAGAAGACTAGGGCATTTTATTTACCTTCGCGTAGCTCTTTTAATTTGAATAAATGTAATGATGTGTGATGTTGTTTTGGCCATGCTAGGCCTTAGGCCTATTATTGTATCTTTATTCTAAACACTTGATTTCTAATAATGTATCCAGGTTGTTTCTTAAGTACATTCAAGAACCTGCAGTTTTAACCCAGATGCTTAGTGTGTTTAAACCAATGATGAAGCAAAAAATTACTCCTTCATACTTTAAGCACACCGTGGACCTGCTCGCATCCCCGCTCCCGTGTACAGTGGGAAGCAAGGCTTGACAGGTTTTAGTGGTGGCCCATGTAGGTCATGCTCTTACGAATACTTTAAGATCAGTTTGGACGACTTTAATATCTAAGTGTACAACCACAATAAATTTCTCACCTAACTTACATTGTGGTTTAATTTTGCAGCAAGGTAGGTTAACCTAACACTCATGTTAATGGTGTCACCGATGACAACATCATGGGTGTTATAAAGAAAATGTTGGAAATCCATCATCACATTCTCAAACGTCTCCTCGAGGAGATGCTGGAGTTAAACAGTTCCATGAACTACACCCAAAGACTTTCTCAAGAAAGGAAGGCCCCATCGACGCTGAAGAATGGGCACGAAGCACCAAGAACAACACAAGCACTGCCTACATCCCACAGGCAGGGTGGTAGAGGTAGCAAGGCTTCAATTGACCAACAGTGCACGAAATTGGTGGGACACCGAAGAAAAACGAATAATGCCGCTATTACATGGGCCACGTTTCGGGAACAGTTCGACGCGAAATATTTCCCCAAATCAGCTAAGAAAGATCTTTAGTAGTGTTTCATTAACTTACGCCAAGGATTCATGACCGTTGATGAATATGATGCAGAGTTCCTATGCTCAGTCATTTTGCTCCTCATATGGTCGAGGATCCCGAAGACCATGCTTTCCAGTTCCGTTGAGGCTTGAACTTCAACGACCAAGCTTCGATGACCTCTACCAGCCTGACCACGTATGAGAAAAAACAGGATGCAGCACGTGATCATGAGGCTGTTGACAAACTTCGCAAAGCCGCCCAATGCCCTATGGAACCAGCTAAAGACCTTCTCCGACCAGTGTAGACCACCCTTTTTAAGTGGCATGTCTCTCCAGGCGATAACCGATCCCCGTTGGTATGTAACTACTGAACCGACCAGGACATGTCAAGAAAGAGTGCCACCCTCTATTGAACCAATGCCTGATCTGTGGGGGCATTTAAGCACTCTACCAGGAACTGCACTCGATACTTCAACAAGTTAGCAACTACGACTGCAGTAGCTTCAGGATCGACACAGCACGGACCACCCCTAGCATTACAACAAAGAGCCTTTCAACAGACTGAGGCAAACCAGCCCAGACGCCAGGCATTCACTTTGATAGCCGAGGATGTTAACGTCGCTGAACAGGCGATTGATGGTAATTCATTAACCCTCTCCTTGTATCGCATTTAAGGATCCATGTCATAAGTACGTTTGCTAAACACTTGATTCTACTGCATAGATCGAGCCAGTGCTTAAAGATTACATTGAGTTCCAGCCCACAGAAGACTAGGGCATTTTATTTACCTTCGCATAGCTCTTTTAATTTGAATAAATGTAATGATGTGTGATGTTGTTTTGGCCATGCTAGGCCTTAGGCCTATTATTGTATCTTTATTCTAAACACTTGATTTCTAATAATGTATCCAGGTTGTTTCTTAAGTACATTCAAGAACCTGCAGTTTTAACCCAGATGCTTAGTGTGTTTAAACCAATGATGAAGCAAAAAAGTACTCCTCCATACTTTAAGCACACCGTGGACCTGCTCGCATCCCCGCTCCCGTGTACAGTGGGAAGCAAGGCGTGACAGGTTTTAGTGATGGCCCATGTAGGTCTTGCTCTTACGAATACTTTAAGATCAGTTTGGACGACTTTAATATCTAAGTGTACAACCACAATAAATTTCTCACCTAACATACATTGTGGTTTAATTTTGCAGCAAGGCAGGTCAACCTAACACTCATGCTAATGGTGTCACCGATGACAACATCATGGGTGTTATAAAGAAAATGTTGGAAATCCATCATCACATTCTCGAACGTCTCCTCGAGGAGATGCTGGAGTTAAACAATTCCATGAACTACACCCAAAGACTTTCTCAAGAAAGGAAGGCCCCATCGACGCTGAAGAATGGGCACGAAGCACCAAGAACAACACAAGCACTGCCTGCATCCCATAGGCAGGGTGGTAGAGGTAGCAAGGCTTCAATTGACCAACAATGCACGAAATTGGTGGGACACCGAAGAAAAGCGAATAATGCCGCTATTACATGGGCCACGTTTCGGGAACGGTTCGACGCGAAATATTTCCCTAAATCAGCTAAGAAAGATCTTTAGTAGTGTTTCATTAACTTACACCTAGGATTCATGACCGTTGATGAATATGATGCAGAGTTCCTATGCTCAGTCGTTTTGCTCCTCATATGGTCGAGGATCCCGAAGACCATCCTTTACAGTTCAGTTGAAGCTTGAACTTCAACGACCAAGCTTCGATGACCTCTACCAGGCTGACCACGTATGAGAAAATACAGGATGCAGCACGTGATCATGAGGCTGTTGACAAACTTCGCAAAGCCGCCCAATGCCCTATGGAACCAGCTAGAGACCCTCTCCGACCAGTGCAAACCACCCTTTTTAAGTGGCATGTCTCTCCTGGCGATAACCGATCCCCGTTGGTATGAAACTACTGAACCGACCAGGACATGTCAAGAAAGAGTGTCACCAGCTATTGAACCAATGCCTGATCTGTGGGGGCATCTAAGCACTCTACCAGGAACTGCACTCGATACTTCAACAAGTTAGCAACTACGACTGCAGCAGCTTCAGGATCGACACAGCACGGACCACCCCTAGCATTACAACAAAGAGCCTTTCAACAGACCGGCAAGCCAGCCTAGACGCCAGGCATTCACTATGATAGCCGAGGATGTTAACGTCGCTGAACAGGCGATTAATGGTAATTCATTAACCCTCTCCTTGAATCACATTTAAGGATCCATGTCATAAGTATGTTTGCTAAGCATACTCTTTAGTAGTACCCATCAAAATCTCTCTTCAGTTTAGAACTCATCATTGCTTCTTGTCTCGAGAGCAATAGTAAACAATTCTATCCCTTTTGATCCTTCAGTCTAAGGAGGCATTGACACCCGTGACAATGTGATGAAAGGGAAACTTTCACACTACCTTTACTCGTTCATCGTCTCCTAGTTCTGAGAAATTTTGAGGACAGAATTGTTTTAAGGAGAGTAGGATGTGACGACCCGTATCCGTCACTACGTGTATTTTCGTATTTTTATTATTAAAATAATTTCAAATGATTTCAAATACATTTGAAGGATTTAAAATAGTTTATGCGTATATGATTTTTAGATATATATTATCAAAAATAGTTTCACAAAAATTATATAATAAATTTCTATAATTTTCAGTATCATCAAAATGGTTATAAATAGTTTATATAATATTTTTCTTTATAAATATCATTAAAATAGTCATATTAATTATTTTTCAATGTAAAGGTTATCAAAATAGTTTTAAACTATTATAAATAGGATGCTATGATATTTAACTATTCCTCATAATTGTTATGTATTTTTGTGAGGTCAAATCGACCTAGAACCCGCGAACCCACAACTCGCGATCGAAAGACGAATTTTGCCTCAAAACTCATATTTTCGTAGCTCAAAATTTTAAACTGGTATTATTTTCATGATGCTCACGACGTTACGAACCCGTGGTGACGTTTCTGGAATTTTTCGGAGACGTTTAGTTTTAAGGGCAAAATGGCAATTTTATACCCTAATTACTAATTACTAAATTATATTAACCCTAACCCTTACTTAATTCCCAAACCTCACCCGGTTAATCAACCCAATAGCAGGTGAGATCAAAAAATTTGGGATCTCAACAAACTCATTTAATTTTATTTTTTATTTAATATCTTATATTAATATATATTTAATATTTCATCCCTTATAACCCCCACTTGTTTCTCCTCACTAAAATCCAACTCACCCTCTCTCATTCACGGCCTAAACCACCGGCCTTCCACCTCTCTATGTCGCTGATCACCGCACTTCTGCGAAGCCCCTCTGGCGAAGCAACTCCAGCGAAGCCAAGCCACTAGCACCGCCTATGTCTCCTCCATCGTCCGTGACAAAGCTCCTCTTCCACACCACCACCGTAAGCTGAACCCATGCCGGCCATCTCCGGCTTCCCACAGCTCCGCCCTAAGCTCCTCCACTACCGGAGCCCTGCCACCAATCATCTGCCACACTTCGATGTCGAAGGAACCCAACACCCACGGCTTTAGCTTCCCTCGTGGCCACCACTAGCAGCCGCCCTCCCTCGCCGCCGCTGCCGTCGGCGTGCTGCCTCGCCCAGTGACACCCCCTCCCGGAGCCACCACCCATGACCAACTTCCCCTTGCGCGCACAAAAGAAGAAAAAACAACGCAAACACAGCTCACTCACGCAAAGAAGAAGAAGAGAGGTAGAGAGAAAGAGAAATAATATAATATAATATTATTATATAAGAAAAAGTGTATATGCATGAATAATGACATTTTGATATAAGTATCGAAATAATCTACGGAGACTACCAGAAGATCCAGCGCTTCGTCACGAATGCATATGCGCTTGTCTTGTACATTGAAGGCAAGTAGTTTTCCCATAATAAATTTTCAAAGTTATGCTATTTATGCTGATTTAGCTAAATAAATTATTGCGACCAAATTTCACATAAACTTAGATGCAATATAATTTTCTAAAAATCTGTTTGTTAAGACGAACATTTTGACATATTGTGTATAAGTTCCGAGGTGTAGATTATCCAAAATAAATTGTGGAACATATTCAGAAATTCATTTTTAAATTTAAAATTTAATTTTTAGGCATTTAAATTTAAGAAAATTGCTTATTAGTTGTTTAAAAATCCTGAAAAAATACCTATTAGACTCAGAAAATTATTTGCAACATAGATATACTCATGTGCTTCATTTTAAATGTTTTTGAATTCGTTTTATACTATAATTGCCTAATTTAATAAATGGTAAATAATTGAAAAATGGATATATATATATATATATATATATATATATATATATATTGAGTTGGCGACGTGTCACTCGCCATAAAATTGTATTAAATTGTTGCATGAACTCATGAGACACTGTGTACATGTTAGTTGTGTCTGATATGATACAACAGTACAGAAATGAACATATAATTGATGGAACCATACCGATATGCATAATATCTTTGTTGTAACTTGAAATATGGACCTGGCACTTACATGACACGTGGGATTGGGTAATTCATATTCACAGAGAATGCGGGAGTGACTGGATCCACCTGACAGATACCTCCAACACACGTAAAATAGAAGTAAGTAACTTGATTGTCGCCCGTGGTATAGGGGGTCGGTAAGTAACTCCATGGATAGATTCCGATGGCAGGGTGCATTCTAGTCACACTTTGTACCCTCAAACATGGACTTGGTACTAGTATAGGTTGTCATAAAAGTATTTCCATAAATATCTTATTCAGTCTTTTCATCATATGTTGCAAATAAATGTTTCAACTGTTGTGTAGCATCATTCTCAGCTTTTACATACCATACTTGACATGCTCAAACTATACTCATACTATGCTTACATTATGCACATACCATGCTCATATTATGCTTTACCTTATGTCTTTCTTATGTGCATGCTTATCCTTTTTATTATGGGGACATACTGGCAAAGTAACCCTCGTTGACGGGCATTTCATTTTGTTGTCTTATGAAATGTTCGTCGGGACTTGAGAGAGAGTTTACAGAGGATTCTACTATAGAGATCGAGCAAGTGCTCGAAGAGTACATTGAGGTCCAGTCCACAGAAGACTAGGGCATTTTATTTAGCTCTTTTCATTTGAATAAATGTAATTCTGTGTGATATTGTTTTGGCCATGCTAGGCCTATTATTGTATATTTATTATGTACACTTGATTTGTAATAATGTATCCAGGCTGTTTCTTAAGTGCATGCAAGAACCTGCAGTTTTAACATAGACGCTCAGCATGTTTAAACCAAGGAGGAAGGAAAAAAAGTACTCCTCCTTGCTTTAAACTGCGGACCTGCTCGCGTCCTCGCTCCCATGTACAGTGGGAAGCGGTGCGTGACACATGCTCTACTATACTGTTGGGCTGAAGTTGTGGGTCTTATTGGGCTTGTCCGTTGGATCGGCCCAATGCTGTATCAATGGATCCCATCTTTCGAGCTCAACCGACATAGTGGTTGAGGTTGGGTGACGCGATACGAACTGATTGGACAGCACGACAGTCGAGATGGACTATTTAATGCTAGTCGTTAGAGCACCATGGTTAAGGATTTGCATGCCAAACGAGCACAGAACTTGGAGTGTCATTGCCCCGAGATGTCGACACGCATCCGAGATCGAACTGCTGAGCTCAACTATAATTCTGCTTAAATAGAGAATGTGGGTTGGAGAGAATCACTCCTCCATTTTTCTAAAAAGTTTGTTCTTGTTTTTCCCTTCTTCTTCTTCGTTCAGCCATGCCGTCATTAGAGTCAAGCAGTCATGTTTATGTGCCCTTCGTCCTCTGTTTCCTTAGACTTTGGAGTAGATTGATTGTGGGCTGAGATGGAATGGACCCAATGTTGTTCAGAGATTCAGCCAATGTGCTATATATTGCTGAAGTAGTGTCTCATGTGCCCCAACTCGTGATGGCCTCGACCTCTTGATTATATCTCTTCTTTGTGTATGGGATCTGCCCATCTTACATGTACGGGATTTGCCCCTCCTTCATCAAAGAAGATTCTTTTATTAGAAAAGGAGTCCTGACTCGCCTCAAATCGAAAGAGACGGAGCTCAGCCAGCCATGGTGGCTTTGTTAGGTCGGTCTGAGTGGTCGGTTGATAGTGATCCCCGATAGAATAGCTAGATCGGCCCACGAGGGAGTGGTCCCAGATCTTATAGCCAGATCGGCTCGCGAGGCCTTTTGAAAACCTACACACTTTAGAGAGAGTAAAATGGGAGAAGCTGTATATGGTCTTCTCGTTAATTTTCTCTTGTGGTGATTAGCTCAGCAGGATATCATCAAAGAGAACAAAAATAAATAGTGCAAGGGTTTGCTAGATCGACTTGCAATCGTATGGCTAGGTCGGCCTGCGAGGGAGTGGTCCCTGACCTTATAGTGGATCAGCCGGGTAGGTCTTTGAGAGCAATCCCTAATTGAATGATTAGGTCGGTCCACAAGGGGTGTTGCCATCGACCTTCAACCAACGAATAATTAGGTTGCCCCGTAAGGGGAGTGGCCCCAGACCTTCGGCCAATGCAGAGCCCGGTCAGCCTGCGAGGAGAGTGGCCCCTAACCTACGACCGACAAATAGCTAGGTCAGCCCATGAGGGGAGTGTCCCTAAGCTACAATCGACATATAGCTGGATCGGTATGCGAGGAGAGTGACCCCCCCACCTACAGCCGACCAGTCGCGAGGTCTTCACAAAGTAATCCTTGATCGTATAGCTAGATCAGCTTGTGAGGGTGATTAGCCCCCAGGTGTATAACTGATCAACCCGTGAGGTATTGAGAATAATCCCCGATCGTATAGCTAGATTGGCCCGTGAGGGTAGTTAGCCCCCAGTCGTATAGCCGACCAGCCCGCGAGATCTTTTGCCATATCCTGCATAATCCAAAGAAAGTGAAATGGGAGAAGTCATTTATGGTCTTTCCGTTAGTGCTCTCTTGGAGTTTATTAGGTCAGCAAGAAATATTATTTCTTTGAAATCAAACCGAAATGAAAAACAATATAAGTGTTTGCTCAGTTTACTTGCTTTTTGTTGACAATATCTCCGTGGCTGCTTTGCTTTCGAAGGATGGATGAGAGCATCCATGTGAGATCTTGGTAGCTTACATAGGCCATCCCTATATGTCCACCTCATAGGCCGTCATTGTAGGTCATTCTGTCATATCAGAGAGCTCGTCTGATCCGCGCCTCCACTGACATCATAAACAGCTCCGCTCTACCAAGGAGCTGGTCCAAGCTGCGAGGTGGTCTGTAGTGCAGAAATTTCATCAAGATTTCACACTGAATTATCTTCTTGAATGCAGCGATGTTCCGCTCATCTTTGTAGCTCTAGACGTTTAGCCTCTCCGAGTTGAAGTGTTTCAGGAAGCCTCTCTCTCTCTCTCGTGTGTGTGTGTGTGTGTGTGTGTGTGTGTGTGTGTGTGTGTGTGTGTGTGTGTGTGCGAAAAGGTGAAGAGGTGGTCCGAGCTTCGCTTTCTCCTCCTTCTCCTTGCCATGAACAGCTTGCAAAAGGTGCGGGTCAAGCTCTTGAACGACCCGACAGATCGATTAGGAAACCCATTGTACCACTCCTTAGCGGCCTTCCGTAGGGTTATTTGGAAAGGTTGACATAGGAGGGAGTCCGGTCCCTTGTATCTCTATAATTCCCTTGTATTTTGAACAGGCTCATGCAAATCACCCAAGCCAGTATACTTGGCTAGGTCAGGCATCTTGAATCTGGGCCAACGAAGCCAAAGTGATCTTCTTTTTTAAGGGGGTCTGCTCCTCATCCAAGCAGTTGGGAGAGCTCAGATGACAGAGGTTGTCTATCCAAACTTTCTCCTTGAGGCATGTATGAGATCTACGCCGAGGTCTGTGACCTCTCCTATGACGATTCTCTCCATCCCGATCATTAGTTAGAATAGGATGGTGGTCTCTAGCTTGGCTGAGAGAGGGTTGTAGGCCCCTGGGACCGACCGTCGATGAGATGTAGCCCCTAGTCTTGCCATCCTGAGCCTCTTCAGGACGAGGAGAGATGGGGCGTTGTTGCTGCTGCTACTGAGAGGCATTTGGAATAAATGGTGAGCTCGTGACTGTCTGGGTCTGTGAGCCCCCAACCGCTCTATCACGGTAGTCAATGTTTGAAGGCAAATGTTCACCTCCTGTGAGAACGCATGGAATTACTCCAAAATCACTAGTTGCAGCTCGGGCAGTCCATGAGTGAAGGAGTTACGATCCAAGGGGTGTGGCGTAACATCTATCTCCCCTACCATAATGGGCCTTTCAGGCCCTTGGTTGGTGGGATGAGTCATCGCTGGCATGGCTAAAACGTGGATGTAGATTCGTTCCTCACAGACGACGCCAATTGTTGACAAGCTTTTTGGTTACCACGTCAAATACAATAAGATTACAATGTGGTTTACATTATATGGTTGACAGTTACCTGAAGGTTGGACGAGCTATTCCCTGGTTAATCGAGCTTAGTTCGAGCAATTGGTCATTGACCAGTCACTGAGTGAGCTGACTCGGGCTGAGTATGTCACGATCTGAGGTGTTTGAGCCGTGTGCGGACTATCTCCAGACTGCCCCATGTGGTAGTTGGTTAGCTCCGAGCTATTAAGAGTAGATCTGAGCTATCTAGGAATTGTTTCCCCCGGCTCTGAACTATCTACGCCTGGCTCGAACAGTCCTTGCCTGATCCAAGAAATTTTCGCTAAACTCGAGCTGTCTCCCTAAGCACGAGCGGTCCCCAAGCTATCTCATGGACTCATTTCCACTCCCTTCAACGCAAAGGGTTTGCAACACGAGAAGCTCGCCAGTGGGGTCAGAACTGGGGTCCGACACAAATCCCCTCCGATGCTTAATCCAGTTAGTGATTCAAGGATGGCTGAGTGTAGCTATGTGCGACCAATTGGGAGGTTGTCCGCTAGTGATCTCGCTGAGCAATAGAGAAAATGTAAGAGATTTAGGTGGAGCAGATACCAGAAGATTGTCTCGAGAGTTGTGGACCAGATTCCCCTAGTCTCCCCGAGAACCCCCGCCTCTAGAAAATTATATATATGCGCAGGTAATGAGGGACATTGTAAAGTAACGTCTGAGCTTTAAGCCGCTTGCATGCATTGGCCTGAGCTGTTGGCATTAATGATAACATCAACGGTCGGTCATTGAATGCTGGTGTTATAAGCTGACACCTTGAATGAGGGAGTCCAGCTTTTAGCTAATAGCTATCATCTTGAATGAAGAGATGATCGGTCCAAGCGTGAAGGCCTCCGAGGAATATGCAGGATCTACTATAGTGTCGGGCTGAAGCTGCGGGTCATAGTGGGCGTGTCCATTGGGTCGGCCCAGCGCTGTATCAGATACCTTTATAGTATAAGAAAGAAAGAACTTGAAACCTTTATAGTATAAGAAAGAAAAGAACTTAAAAGAAGAAATTTTGATATAGATCTTTCATTTGACAACTATCGCAGACAAATAATATAAGGCACAAACAGATAATACACGGGATACATTATTTCCTGGAAATCACAGAAAATTTCAATAATAAGCAATCTAAAATGGTAGACTCCTTGATGCCTCGGCAAGATTAGTTTCGGATACAACGGCTCGAAAGCATTTCGTCCGCTTTATTTAAAAAAAATTAAGACACAGTTTTACACCTCAAGACTAAAATTGGATGCTTTGACCTGTGAATCACATCCAAAATAACTCATTGATCCTTCTGTCATCTGGAATGCCTTTAACTTACATTGAAATAGTTGCAACACGAGATACCACGCTACATTTTGGAAGTGTACAATTATAGAGATAATCAATATCATTGAGCAAGAAATCATCGACTAAGATGCACCGCAAGGTATTTTCTATTCTTCAAACATTTCTTCAACCATATTATCCGGCAAGTAACTAGATTAAGCTGACAAAAGATAGCCGGGGAATTGGAAAGGTCAAATAAATGTTGTCATAAGGTAGCGTGGCATAGGTTGTTATAAGTATTTCCATAAATATCTTATTCAGTCTTTTCATCATATGTTGCAAATAAATGTTTCAACTGTTATGTAGCATCATTCTCAGCTTTTACTTATCATACTTGACATGCTCATACTATGCTCATACTATGCTTGCATTATGCTCATATCAGGCTCATATTATGCTTTACCTTTTGTCTTTCTTATATGCATGCTTATCCTTTTTATTATCGGTACGTACTTGCCAAGTAATCATTGCTGACGGACATTTCATTTCGTTGTCTTATGAAATGGCCGTCAGGTCTTGAGAGTGATTTTACATAGGATTCTACTACAAAGATCAAGCTAGTGCTCGAAGATTACATTGAGTTCCAGACCACAGAAGACTAGGGCGTTTTATTTACCTTCGTGTAGCTCTTTTCATTTGAATAAATGTAATGTTTTGTAATGTTGTTTTGGCCATGATAGGCCTATTATTGTATCTTTATTCTAAACACTTGATTTCTAATAATGTATCCAGGTTGTTTCTTAAGTGCATGCAAGAACCTACAGTTTTAACCCAGACGCTTAGAATGTTTAAACCAAGTATGAAGAAAAAAAGTAATTTTCCTTACTTTTAAGCACACCGTGGACCCACTCGCATCCTCGCTCTCGTGTACAGTGGGAAGCAAGGCATGACAGGTTTTAGTAGTGGCCCATATAGGTCATGCTCTTACGAATATTTTAAGATCAGTTTGGACGACTTTAATATCTAAGTGTACAAGTACAATAAATATCTCACCTAACTTACATTGTGGTTTGTTTTTGTAGCATGGCAGGTTGACCTAACACTCATGCTAATGGTGTCACCGATGACGACATCATGGGTGTTATAAAGGAAATGTTGGAAATCCAACATCACATTCTCGAACATGAACCTCGACCTGCTCATCGAGGCGATGCTGGAGTTAAACAATTATGTGAACTACACCCAAAGACTTTCTCTGGGAAGGAAGGCCTCCTCGACGCTGAAGAATACTAACAAAGCACCAAGAACAACCTAAGCACTGCCTACATGCCACGGATAGGTTGGGTAGAGGTAGCAAGGCTTCAATTGACTGACAACGCACGAAATTGGTAGGACATCGAAGAAAAGAGAATAATGCAGTTATTGCATGGGCCACATTTCGGGAACGATTCGACGCGAAATATTTACCCAACTCAGCTAAGAGAGATCTTCAGCAGTGTTTCGTTAACTTACGCCAAGGATTAATGATCGTTGATGAATATGATGCGGAGTTCTCTATGCTCAGTCGTTTCGCTCCTCATATGGTCGAGGATCCCGAAGACCATGCTTTCCAGTTCGGTTGAGGCTTAAACTTCAATGTCCAAGCTTCGATGACCTCTGCCAGCCTGACCACCTATGAGAAAATATTGGATGCAGCACGTGATCATGAGGCTGTTGACAAACTTCGCAAATCTGCCCATGTTGAAGGGAGTAAACGCCATATGGAACCAGCTAGAGACCCTCTCCGAGCAGTGCAGACCACCCTTTTTATGAGGCATGTCGCTCCAGGCGATAACCGATCCCTGTTGGTATGTAACTATTGTAACCGAACAGGACAAGTTAAGAAAGAGTGTCGCCGGCAGTTGAACCAATGCCTGATCTGTGGGGGCATCTAAGCACTCTACCAGGAAATTCCCTCGATACATCAACAAGCAAGCAACTGTGACTGCAGTAGCTTCAGGATCGACACAGCACGGACCACCCCTACCACTACAACAGAGAGCCTTTCAACAAAATGAGCCAAACCATCCCAGACGCCAGGCATTCACTATGATGGCCGAGGATGTTGATGCCGCTGAACAAACGATTAATGGTAATTAATGAACCCTCTCCTTGTATCGCATTTATGGATCATGCCATAAGTACATTTGCTAAGCATACTCTTTAGTAGTACCTATCCAAATCTCTCTTCGATTTAGAACTCTGCATTGCTTCTTGTCTCGAGAGAGAAAGTAAACAATTCTATCCCTTTTGATCCTTCAGTCTAAGGAGGAGGCATTGACACCCGTGACAATGTAATGAAAGGGAAACTTTCACATTACCCTTACTCATTCCTCGTCTCCTAGTTCTTAGAAACGCTAAGGATAGATTCTTTTTAGGAGTGTAGAATGTGACAACACGTATCTGTCACTACGCGTATTTCCGTATTTTTATTATTAAAATAATTTCAAATAATTCCAAATACGCTTGAAGAATTTAAAACAGTTTATGCGTTGATTTTTAGATATATATATTATCAAAAATAGTTTCACAAAAATTATATAATGTATTTCTATAATTTTTAGTAACATCAAAATGGTAATAAATAGTTTATATAATATTTTTCATTATAAATATCATTGAAATAGTCATATTAATTATTTTCTATGTAAATATTATCAAAATAGTTTTAAACTATTATAAATATGATGATATGATCTTTAATTATTCCCAATAATTGTTGCGTATTTTTCTGAGGTCAGATCGACTTAGAACCCGTGAACCAACAACTCGCAATCGAATGACGAATTTTTCCTCAAAACTCATATTTTTGTAGCTCAAAATTTTAAACGGGTATTATTTTCATGATCCTCGCAACGTTTCGAACCCGTGGTGACATTTCTGGAATTTTTCAGAGACATTTAGTTTTAAGGGTAAAAATGTCAATTTTATACCGCTAATTGCTAATTACTAAATTACATTAACCCTAACCCTTACTTAATTCCCAAACCTCACCCCCGTTAATCAACCCAATAGCTGGAGAGATCAAAAAATTTGGGATCTCAACAACCTCATTTAATTTTATTTTTTTATTTAATATCTTATATTAATATATATTTAATATTTCATCCCTTATAACCCCCCACTTGTAACTAATCACCGAAATCCAACACACCCTCTCTCTTTCACGGCGTAAACCAACGGCCTTCCACCTCTCTCTGTCACCGATCATCGCACTTCTACGAAGCCCCTCTGGCGAAGCCCCTCCAGCGAAGTCAAGCCACAAGCACTGCATGTCTATCCTCCGTCGTCCGTGGAGAAGCTCCTCCTCCACACCACCACCGTAACCTGAACCCACGGCGGCCATCTCCGGCCTCCCACAGCTCCACCCCAAGCTCCTCCACTACAGGAGTCCCACCACCAATCCTCCGCCATACTCCGACGTCGAAGGAACCCAACGCCCAAGGCTGTAGCTTCCCTCGTGACCCCCCCCCCCCCCCCCCCCCCCCCCCCCCCCCCCCCCCCCCCCCCCCCCCCCCCCCCCGCGTTGTCGCTGCAGTCGGCGTGCTGCCCCCGCCCAGTGCCACCACCCATGGCCAACTTCCCCTTAAAAAAACAATGCAAACACAACTCGCGAACGCAAGAAGAAGAAGAAGAAAGGTAGAGAGAGAAATAATATAATATTATATTATTATATAAGAAAAAGTTTATATGCATGAATAGTGACATTTTGATATAAGTATCGGAATAATCTACGGAGACCACTAGAAGATCCAGCGCTTCGTCACGAATGCATAGGCGCTTGTCTCGTACCTTGAAGGCAAGTATTTTTCCCATAATAAATTTTCATAGTTATGCTATTTATGCTGATTTAGTTAAATAAATTATTGTGACCAAATTTCATGTAAACTTAGATGCAATATAACTTTCTAAAAATCTGCTAGTTAAGATGAACATTTTTACATATTGTGTATAAGTTCCGAGGTGTAGATTATCCTAAATAAATTGTGGAACATATTCAGAAATTCCTTTTTAAATATAAAAATTAATTTTTAGACATTTAAAATTAAGAAAATTGCTCATTAGTTGTTTAAAAATCCCGAAAAAATACATGTTAGACTTAGAAAATTATTTCCTACCTAGATATACTCATGTGCTTCATTTTAAATGTTTTTGAATTCGTTTTATACTATAATTGCCTAATTTAATAAATGGTAAATAAATGAAAAATGGATATATATTGAGTTGGCAACTTGTCACTCGCCATGAAATTGTATTAAATTGTTGCATGAACTCATGAGACACTGTATACATGTTAGATGCGTCTGATATGATACAACTGTACAGAAATGAACATATGATTAATGGAACCATACCGATATGCATACTATCTTTGATGTAACTTGAAATATGGAGCTGTTACTTACGTGACACGTGGGATTGGGTAGTACATATTCACAAAGAATGCAGGAGTGATTGGATCCACCCGACAGATAACTCCAACACACATAAAATGGAAGTAAGTAACTTGATTGTCACTTGTGGTATGGGTTCGGTAAGTAACACCATGGATAGCTTCTGATGGCAGGGTGCATTCTAGTCAAACTCTGTACCCTTAGACATGGACTTGGTACTAGTATAGGTTGCCATAAAAGTATTTCCATAAATATCTTATTCAGTCTTTTCATCATATGTTGCAAATAAATGTTTCAACTGTTATGTAGCATCATTCTCAGCTTTTACATGTCATACTTGACATGCTCATACTATGCTCATACTATGCTTACATTATGCTCATACCATGCTTATATTATGCTTTACTTTATGTCTTTCTTATATGCATGCTTATCCTTTTTATTATGAGGACATACTTGCAGAGTAACCCTCGCTGACGGGCATTTCATTTTGTTGTCTTATAAAATCTCTGTCAGGTCTTGAGAGTGAGTTTACAGAGGATTCTGCTATAGAGATCGAGCCAATGCTCGAAGAGTACATTGAATTCCAGCCCATAGAATACTAAGGCATTTTATTTAGCTCGTTTCGTTTGAATAAATGTAATTCTGTGTGATATTGTTTTGGCCATGCTAGGCCTATTATTGTATATTTATTCTATACACTTGATTTGTAATAATGTATCCAGGCTGTTCCTTAAGTGTATGCAAGAACCTGCAGTTTTAATCTAGACGCTAAGCGTGTTTAAACCAAGGAGGAAGGAAAAGAGTACTCCTCCTTGCTTTAAGCACATTGCGGACATGCTCGCGTCCTCACTCCCATGTACAGTGAGAAGTGGGGCGTGACACATGCTTTACTATACTGTTGGACTGAAGATGTTGGCCTTATTGGCTTGCCCATTGGGTCGGCCTAGTGATGTATCAATGGATCCCATCTTCCGAGCTCAACCGACTTAGTGGTTGAGGTTGGGTGATGAGATACGAACTGATTGGACGATCATGTCAGTCGAGATGGACTATTTAATGTTGGTCGTCAGAGCACCATATTTAAGGATTTGCATTCCAAAAGAGCATAGAACTCGGAGTGTCATTGCCCCGAGATGTTGACACGCATCCGAGATCGAACTGCTGAGCTCGACTGCAATTCTGCTTAAATAGAGAATGTGGGTTGGAGAGAATCACTCATCCGTATTTCTGAAAAGTCTAGTCTTGCTTTTTCCTTCTTCTTCTTCATTCAGCTCTGCCGTCGTCGGAGTCAAACAGTCACATTTATGTGCCATTCGTCCTCTGTTTCCTTAGACTTTGGCGTAGATTGACTGTGGGCTGAGATGGAACAAACCCAGTGTTGTACAGAGATTTTATTCCATTATGAGTTGGCATTAGTCTCAACATCGTAGTGATGGAGATCGCACGGAAGTTCCCCAGCTCAGGCATCATCTTCGAACGGCTCGTAATGGTCACTTCGTAGAGCTCCAGTGCAAGACATCGCCCAACTGTCACAGAGGTGACTACAGCCAATGCGCTATATATTGCCGAATTAGTGTCTCCCGATGCCCCAACTCACGATTTCCTCTACCTCTTGATTGTATCTCTTCTTTTTGTATGGGATCTGCCCATCTTACATGTACGGGATTTGCCCTGCCTTCATCAATAAAATTTCTTTTATTAGAAAAGGAGTCCTAACTTGCCTCAAACCGTAAGAGATGGAGCTCAGCCCTTGTCACTTTGTTAGGTCGGTCTGAGTGGTCGGCTGATAGTGATCCTCGATGGAATAGCTAGATCGGCCCACGAGGGAGTGGTCGCATATCGTATAATCAGATTGGCCCGTGAGGCCTCTTGAAAACCTACACACTTTTGAGAAAGTAAAATAGGAGAAGCCGTATATGGTCTTCTCGTTAATGTTCTCTTAGGGTGATTTGCTGAGATTAGCTCAGCAGGATATCATCAAAGAGAACAAAAATAAATAGTGCAAGGGTTTGCTAGATCGACCTACAATCGTATGGCTAGGTCGACCTGTGAGGGAGTAGCCCCGACCTTATAGTGGATCAACCTGGTAGGCCTTTGAGAGCAATCACTAATTGAATGGTTAGGTCGGTCCGCGAGGGAAGTGGCCATCGACCTTCGACCGATGAATAATTAGGTTGCCCCATGAGGAGAGTGTCCCCAAACCATCAGCCAATTCAGAGCCCGATCGGCCTGCGAGGAGAGTGGCCCCCAACCTACGACCGACGAATAGCTAGGTCAGCCCATGAGGGGAGTGGCCACTGACCTACAGCCGACATATAGCTGGATCGGTATGCGAGGGGAGTGGCCCACCAACCTACAGCCGACCAGTCGCGAGGTCTTCACAAAGTAATCTCTAATCGTATAGCTAGATCGTCCTGTGAGGGTGATTCGGCCCCCAGTCGTATAACTGATCAGCCTGTGAGGTGTTGAGAATAATCCCTGATCGTATAGCTAGATCGGCCCGCGAGGGCAGTTAGCCCCCAGTCATGTAGCCGACCAGCCCGCGAGGTCTTTTGCCATATCCTGCACAATCCAAAGAAAGTGAAATGGGAGAAGTCATTTATGGTCTTCCCGTAGTGCTCTCTTGGAGTTTATTAGGTCAGCAAGAAATAATATTTCTTTGAAATGAAACTGAAATGAAAACCAAAATAAGTGTTTGCTCAGTTTACTTGCTTTTTGTTGACAATACCTCTGCGACTGCTCTGCATTCGAAGGATGGATGAGAGCATCCATGTGGGGCTCTTGGTAGCTTACATAGGCCATCCCTATATGTCCTCATCATAGGCCGTCACTGTAGGTCATTCTGTCATATCAGAGAGCTCGGCTGGTCAGCGCCTCCACTACCATCATAAACAGCTCCGTTCTAGCAAAGAGCTGGTCCAAGCTGCGAGGTGGTCTGTAGTGCAAAAATTTCATCAGGTCTTCACATTGAATTATCTTCTTGAATGCAGCGATGTTCTGCTCGTCGTTGTAGCTCTAGACATTCAACCTCTCTGAGTTGAAGTGTTTCAGGAAGCTTCTCAACCTCTCTGAGTTGAAGTGTTTCAGGAAGCTTCTCAACGTCTCTCTCTCTCTCTCTCTCTCTCTCTCTCTCTCTCTCTCTCTCTCTCTCTCTCTCTCTCTCTCTCTCTCTCTCTCTCTCTCTCTCTCTCTGCAATAGGGTGAAGAGGTGGTCCAAGCTTCGCTTCCCCTTTCTCCCTTCCATGAATAGCTTGCAGACGGCACGGGTCAAACGCTTGAAAGACCCGACAGATCGATTTGGAAACCCATTGGCGGCCTTCCGTAGGGTTGTTTGGAAAGCTTGACATAGGAGGGAGTCGTCGGTCCCTTGTATCTCTATCATTCCCTTGTAGTTATGAATAGGCTCACGCGGATCACCTAAGCCATTATACTTGGCTAGGTCGAGCATCTTGAATATGGGCAGCAACAAAGCCAAAGTGATCTTCTTCTTTAAGGGTGTATGCTCCTCATCCGAGCTGTTGGGAGAGCTCAGATGACAGAGGCTGTCTATCCAAGCTTTCTTCTTGAGGCATGCATGAGATCTACGTCGAGGTCTGTGACCTCGCCTATGACGATTCTCTCCATCCCGATCATTAGTCAGAATAGGATGGAGGTTCGCAGCTTGGCTGAGAGAGGGCTGCAGGCCCCTGAGACCGGCTGTCGATGAGATGTAGCCCCCAGTCTTGCCATCCTGAGCCTCTTTAGGACGAGGATAGATGGGGCGTTGTTGCTGCTGCTACTGAAGTGCATTTGGAATAAATGGTGAGTGGCTGGGTCTGTGGGCCCCTAACCGCTCTATCACGGTAGTCAATGCGTGGATGCAAATGTTCACCTCCTGTGAGAATGCATGGAATTACTCCAAAATCACTAGTTGCGGCTCGGGCAGTCCATGAGTGAAGGAGTTAGGATCCAAGGGGTGTATCGTAACATCTGCCGCCCCTACCATAATGAGCCTTTCACACCCCTGGTTGGTGGGATAAGTCATCGTTGGTGTGGCTGAAGACGTGGATGTCGACTCGTTCCACACAGACGATGCCAATTGTTGACGAGCTTTTTGGTTACCACGTCAAATACAATAAGAGTACAATGTGGTTTACAATATATGGTTTACAGTTGACCGAAGATTGGACGAGCTATTCCCTGGTTAATCAAGCTCAGTCCGAGTAATTGGTCATTGACCAGTCACTGAGCGAGCTTACTCGGTATGAGTATATCACGATCTGATGTGTTGGAGCCGTGTGCGGGCATCTCCAGACTGCCCCTTGCGGTGGTTGGTCAAGTCCGAGCTATTGAGGTAGATATGAGCTATCTTTGAATTGTTCCCCCCAACTCCAAGCTATCTACGCCTGGCTCGAACAGTCCTTGCTTGATCCAAGAAATTTTCGCTAAGCACGAGCTGTCTCCGCTAAGCACGAGCTGTCTCCGAGCTATCTCATGGACTCCTTTCCGCTCGCCACACAAGAAGCTCGCCAGTGGGATCGGAACTGTGGTCCGCCCCAAATCCCCTCCGATGCTTAATCCAGTTAGTGACTCAAGGAAGGCTGGGTGTAGTTATGTCCGACCTATTGGGAGGTTGTCCGCTAGTGATCTCGCTGAGCTACAGAGAAAATGTAAGAGTTTTGGGTGGAGCAAATACCAGAAGATTGTCTCGAGAGTTGTGGACCAGATTCCCCTAGTCTCACCGAAAACCCCCGCATCTAGGTAATTATATATATATATGCAGCTAATGAGAGACATTGTAAGACATTGTAAAGTAACGTTCGAGCTTTTAAGCCGCTTGCACTGCAGTGGCCTTAGCTGTTGGCATTAATGACAACATCAACAATCGGTCATTGAATGCTGGTGTTATAAGCTGACACCTTGAACGAGGGAGTCCAGCTGTTAGCTCGGCTATCGTCTTGAATGAAGAGATGATCGGTCCGAGCGTGAAGGCCTCCGAGGAAGATGCAGGCTCTACTATAGTGTCGAGCTGAAGCTGCGAGCCTTAGTGGGCTTGTCCATTGGGTAGGCCCAGCGCTATATCAGGTACCTTCATAGTATAAGAAAGAAAAGAACTTGAAAGAAGAAGAAATTGTGATATAGATCTTTCATTTGACAACTATCGCGGATAAATAATATGATGTACAAACAGATAATACAGGGGATACATTATTTCCTCGAAATTACAGAAAATTTCAATAATAAGCAATCTAAAATGGTAGACTCATTGATGCCTCAGCAAGATTAGTTTAGGATACAACAGCTCGAAAGCATTTCGTCCGCTTTATTTTACAAAAAATTAAGACAGTTCTACACCTCAAGTCTAAAATTGGACGCTTTGACCTGTGCTTCACATCCAAAATAACTTCTGTCATCTGGAATGCATTCAACTTACATTGAAATGGTTGCAACGCGAGATACCACGCTACCTTTTGGAAGTGTACAATTAAGTGATAATCAATATCATTGAGCAAGAAATCATCGACTAAGATGCACCGCAAGGTATTTTCTATTCTTCAAACATTTCTTCAACCAAATTTTTCGGCAAGTAACTAAATTAAGCTGACAGAAGCAAGCCGGAGAATTGGAAATGCCAAAAGGTTTTGGTACGTCTTTGGCTGTGAATGTTGACATCAGACTAATGTATTCCACAGACTACGAGATATATCCTTCCACTATAACGCTACCATTTGAAACCAACGTATTTAGATCCTTTAATCTCAATGTTTTCCTTCCCAATGGCAGAACGGAGAGCTGTTCATTACTATCAAGACCTGGGCATAGTTCTACTACAACCTTCTGCACCAAATTCTCATCAAGACCATCCTCAAGTAAATCGACAAGACCACAATTATCCTCTCCAACATCTAGTACGAGGCTGCACAATCCTCGCTGCCCACAGTAATCTAAAATTGAACTAAGGTTCATCTGTTCCAAAACAACTACTTCAATGCTTTCGGATTCAGGCTCCACCGTAGTGGGTTTTTCGGCCAACACAATTATCCGAGTTGAAGATGCAGCAAGAGAAGCTGGGAGAGATACTGAACTTGTGCCTCTTGCTACAATAATTTGAAGGGGTTGATTTTCTCCAGTTTCACCTGATGCTGGCAAAGCAGAAGTTTGGGGAAATACGTTATTAGAACTAATAATCCCATCATATTCCTGCACCAGCCGTGAGTAGTATCCGCTTGCTTCCTCTGCTCCATCCCAAAGTTGTCTAGAAATCCTTCCAGCAAATGACAATGAATACCTGTAGCCCAAAGAGTTATTTACAGAAGTCAAATAATAAAAAAGGATGTACATGTTAACTAATAACAAATAAAATATCTACCAAGTTTCTTTCAACTTTGATATTGAACCTGGTAATAATTGCATACAAAAATCAATTGTTGCCATGCACTAGAACCCCAAGTTGATACATTTGCCAGGCTACACCTGTTGATACATCTGCTAGGCTACTCGTGCAAAATAAAACGAGAACCCACGGCAGCACAATGCAAGGTAGGTGATACTTCTGCATTGAACTGTTAACATGATGTCAAAGCGTATTTAAGAATCTAGATTTGTCAGGATCTTCTACTCCTTCGATAGTGCAAAATAGATACACTGTGAAACAATCTAAATTCATTCATTCCATCCTGCACACAAATGAGCCCTTGTCAACATATGTAGATTCCATTATTTGGAATTGCTACAAGTGACCTCAGAATCAAACAGATGCCAGGCATCTCTAGTATACCAAATGCATCTCTAGTATGCCAGGTCACCGCGAACCTGACTAATAAAGTGCCACCTTGAATAAGTATATACCAAATGCATCCTATTATTTTTTTACATTTTACCTCTGGAAGAATATGCCTCCTTGGAAAGCATTTATTCATCTCCTTTTTTTAATCCAATCAACAGAAGCTCTTTGGCATCATGATATACTGAATACGCATGTATCCCATTCTTCACTAGCACAGAGCGTCTGATAAATGAAGATAATCTCTCAGTAGACTTATCCTTGAATTCTAGATGAAAATTTCAATTATGATATTCATTTCTATTTTTGCATAATTATGTACAATACGCTCAATGGTCTACGTCATCGATATATCTGGACACACATTTCTTTTCCAGCAAAAATAAAAATAATAATCATGAAGTACATCGTATCCCTCTACAATTACCCATATGTTATCAGCAAAAGTATAAGACACTTGTTCTATCAGATTTTACACTCCAATAAAGAAGGCAGGACTTGACAGCAAAAATGTAAACCTACATACTCTCCCAAAGACAAATATGTGTACCGACGTGATGGCCACTTCTAGCATGGCTAGATAGATAAAGAAATACAAAAATTGTGGAGGAAGACTAAATGTATAGGAACTGCATAGTGCATCCCTCTTTGTTGAAACAAGTCTAGAATCCAAACTAGTCGATTGACATTGCCATTTGACTGTTCGAGGGGGAAACAAGCTAAGGAGTTGCAAGCACATGGGTATTAACATTTTCACCGCTTCGCTTCAAGATATACTTGTAAAAAGCAAAACAAAACCTCAAGTAATTAAAACCGCCATAGCAAACATAATATCAACACCTTCAGTATTAAATATTGGAGAAAAATTGAAAAACATGTGTGCCAATTGCATTTCGAGTTAAAGTATGACACATAACATTAAAATATATTACAATAACCATGTTGCCTCTTGAATATAATAACTTCATACCAGTACACATCCAGCTATGCATGGCCTCTAATTAAACACATTATGAAACCTGAAATATAGTGTAACAGCCACACTTCTTGAATACACATTTACATGGCGAGGTTAAAGGTCTCATTTTCGGTTTCGGTCTTTCGAGAGTTTTAGGTTTCGGTCAGGTTTCGCTTGTTTCGATGGTTTCGGAGTTTCATTTCAATTCATCTGTACCAGTAGTTTCAAATACTTAAAAACCTATCAAATTTTACCAAATACTATCAAATACTAAAGTATCAAATACTTTTTTTAACAAGTTACACATTTTGTTAAATATATGTAAATATATTACACTCTTTTGCTATATAAATTACATTTTTTGCTAAATATATCAAATCGGTAGTTTTGCTATTCACGTTACACATTTTGATAAATATATTACACTTTTTTACAAGTTTGCCATTCCCTTCCATAGATTGCTTAAATATAATGGCAAACTTGCAAATAAATGCAACATGATTAGCAAAATGAGTACGGTGAATAGCAACACAGTATCATCCACTCATTGTGTTGCTAGTAAAATTACACATTTTGATAAACAATTTACATTTATTTACATGTTTTCCATTCCCTTTGGTTAAAACGTTTAAAAGGGAATGACAAAATTGTAAATAAATATAACATATTTAGCAAGTGTGTAATTTGATCAGCAGCACTCAACACGATGCACGTGTTAAACCAAAACAAAGGGCTACAGCCCTTCGTTGTTCCTTCTTCTGAGATTTTTCGCAACAATGATGATGACGATGACAACGGTGCTCTCCAAAGACTCGATGAGGCTCTCCGAAGACTCAACGAAGGCTTAGTGACGGGGCTCTCCAAAGACTCAACGACGATGTTGATTGATTTGAAGGGAACGAGTAAGATTTCAATTTTTTTTGAGTGTAAATTTATATGTGATTTTGAATTTATTTGTGAATCTCAGAAGTGAACATAATAAAATTTTTAAGTATTATTTATGAATTTTTGAATTAAAATTTTTTGAATTTATTTGTGAATTTCATGACTGTTTGTTTTTTCAGTTTTATAATCGGTCTTGACCGGAACAATGTCTTTCCGGTAGTTTCGGCTGAAACTGACCTGAACTAGCCAGAACAGCACCGTTTCAGTCAAAACCGAAAAATTGCCGCCGTCTTGTCTCGATTACCTTCGAAACTGAAGACGAAATGCCCGATACCGATACATATCAGGTGAAACCTCCATCCAGGTTTCAAAGTTTGTCACATGTAAGCACCTTTGCCCTGAATTGTAAACACACACTACTCCGATGAGCTCTTGAGGTTTCAAACAACACAACTATCCAAAATCCAGAAACAAAGACATTGCAATATATGTACATTTTTTCTGGGTATATGCACATTCGACTCATAAATATATGCATTTGGTTATTAAGCATGCATGATTAAAACCACATTTTACCAAAATGGTTTAACGAAAAAGGAATTTTTGTCCATGTGGAACATACAATACTTCATCTACGTACATCTTCAATGTGAATGACAGTTTACACAAATGTAAGTGTGGGATGTGGATAACACATCATGCCCAAGTGTGCCTAGCAGGCCAATGTTTAGTCAGCATTTGGTTATGAAGCATGCATGATTAAAACCACATTTAACAAAATGGTTTAAGAAAAAGGAATTTTTGTCCATGTGGAGCATACGATACTTCATCTACGCACATTTTCAATGTGAATGACAGTTTATACAAATGTACGTGAAGACATGGATAACACATCATGCCCAAGTGTGCCTAGCAGGCCACTGTTTAGTCAAAGGATGTGGATTTGGTATCATAGATTTAACCTGGACGACATATGTAGTGGAAATGTCCTAAAGCCTCAATAATCATGCCTCTCTGTTCTACTGATTGTAACACGTCTGTAATGCAATGATTACACAATTTACTTTTATAAAATTAAAAAAAATCTACTTAGGTTTTCTGTTTGAATTAAATAAGTGCTGAATGGTTCACCTTAGGATAAAAAGGCTTTCCTACAAGCATTCCATGGTTATGACACCATAAATTCTGACAAAGCATCTCTAGAATGCCTTGTGAAGCTTGGGTCAGGC
The DNA here is from genome assembly GCA_030789695.1 of Scilla litardierei. Taxonomy (NCBI): domain Eukaryota; kingdom Viridiplantae; phylum Streptophyta; class Magnoliopsida; order Asparagales; family Asparagaceae; genus Scilla; species Scilla litardierei. Next base: position 85,304,766 of record CM061139.1, read on the forward strand.
TATTTGTACAAATTAAATCCAAGTCAGATGTAGCTTAATGAAAGGCTAGAGATTAACCATGTGTTAATCTATAAGGCTTGCATATTCAAGTGGATAAGCCAATGTTTAGCATTTATTGTTAGATTGCTGACATTTCTGCTTGCTTGTTATTATAGAATTTATTCTCTCGGGCACTATGAGGGAGGTACATACTGTATTATCTATGTATCCTTGCAACCATATCCCTTCCCAACGGTCCCTCTCTCTCTACCATTTCTTTCTGCCATATCTCTATTTATATCTACCAATCCAGAATATTCTTCATGCAAAACTCCGTGTGGTCATGCACTAAGAAGACTCTATGATGTGACAATTGTACAAAGATGGTTCCAGTATCACACGTCCATGTTTTTAAAAAAAAACTGATTGAAGAAGGTCAAAATTGACCTATCGTATGTTGAAAAGACCGTTGGAGTTTTCAATTAACTTCGCTTCCGATTGGCAATTCTCTTCTAAGAACTTAATATTGTGAAGAAATTCTATTTCTGTGATTCTTGTGATAGTCTCTTTAAAGAGATCGAATTGAATTTTCTATATAACAGAGACTTAAGCAACTTTTCCGTAAAAAAGTAGTAAGCAAATTTTCTTTAAAAAAGGTTGAATGTCAATTTGATCATGTGGTATGTATGAAAATTATTCAATTGAATTCAACACTCAACCTCAAGTAAATCATAATTAGCTTGGCTCTTACCTTTGCTACAATGCACTCATGTTTGTGGTAATGTTTGAAATTAAGGGCACTCCACAAGTCATTGTGGATGCAGGATCAAGCACTTCCACCACTGTATAACATTATGGCAGGAATGATATAGGATCAACAATGTGGGACCAGTAACGAAAGCATAAGGAACGATGTTGAACTCAATGTCCAGAACAGGCCGAGGCATGGACAATCTGGTTGGGAATTCCCCAGGCCAGCAATAACCAAAAGAGGCCAACAGTTTTTGACTTGCATGTGTAACGACCCACTTCTAGGGATGAGAATGGGTGCGGGCCAGCCCGCTGCCCAATCGGGCTAGCCCGAAAAGCCCGCTATTAATTCATACCCAAATGGGTATCAGACCGCCCAAAGCCCGAACCCTAATAATTTTGTAAATTCGCTGACCGTCCAAAGCCCGATCGGGCAACCCCAAGCCCGATGGGCGGCCCGATCGGGCCGCCCAAATGTGAGGATCTCGACGATCGGGCTGCCTGCTTCCGCCCGAAATAACTTATCGAAGAAATAAGAAAAAAACCTCGCTCCGCTGCTCGAAGAAACCCTTGGCTGCTCGAAGAAATCTCGCTCCGCCGCTCTCCTCTAAGAAACCCTGGCTGCTCGAAGGTTGCTCGAAGAAACCTCGCTCCGCCGCTCTCCTGTAAGAAACCCTGAGAAATTTCACAGGGGTCCTTTTGCTCATCTGTTAATTGCCAGGCTAACACCCACAGGCTGTAAAGAGGAGAGAGAAGCTTGTTTCTATTTCCTTTTTCTGCCCTCCTCTGATCCAAATACATCAAACGGGGAGTCGGAGTCGGAGGCGCTCCCAGGGCTACCTGTTTGCATTCCTTCATCCCAGATCTCATCTTGGTTTCTCAAAATGAGTTAGATTTTGTGTGGAAGTTTCAGTCTATACCATTGATTCTTATTTCTTTTCTTATTTTTTTGGTGTCATTGGTTTTTTTCTAAAGTTGTGTTTCTAAACTTTGTAACGGCGGGTTTAATTTGTGGGTCTGAAAAGTTCTGGAGTCTTGGCAAGTTGACTTAAATCGAGCTCCGGAATTTCTTTGCAAAAGATAAATTTTTCTCATATCTTTATTTTTCTCAAGGATATCTGTTTATAGTTCTCAGTGGCGCCATGATCATCAAAGTTCTGATCTTGTGGCTATTTTTGGGAAAGTTTAGGGCTTTCAGCAGCATAACATGTTGAGTATTGACTCCCCGTATTTGGTTTTAGATGATGAGCAAACATAAATAAATCGCGAACTAACAATTTGTGAGCGCAGTTATGGAGATCGTCGCCAAATTCACGAGAACACTCAAAGCGACATCTTAAGACTTCTCAAAGCTCGTATTCAATGCCTAAAGCTTCGTTGAAGCTTTTGGACCTTTTTGGAAGTCATGAAGATTTGATCGAAGCTTTCGAAGACCGTTCCTTAAGGTTTTGTTCATAGTCTTTTAGCTTCGATTTATAGAATGTTAAGCCTTGAGTAATTCTTACATGTCTATCTTCATATCACTCATATCTTAGAGCTAGGATTATCTTAGAAGCCATTAGAAACTTTCCTGAAGCCTATCGCTTCTTCCCTCGGCTTCTAGTGCATCTTAGTTGGTTCAAGTAGAGTCACCAACCGACTAGATGACGATCTAGTCGGTCGGCAACTCTTCATGAACCGACTAGATGTCCTAACTCATTGCAGCTCAGCCATGTCGATCAATTAGTCGGTCAAAGAAGGTTCACCGACCGACTAGATGACGATCTAGTCGGTTAGGAATCCTTCTCAGACCGACTAGTTGAGATTGCCTCTGTACAGCCTGAGTTACTGTTTACAGTTAGTCGGTCCAAGAACATTCATCGACCGACTAGTTGTGAAACTAGTCGGTCAGCATTTGTTCTTAGACCGACTAGTGTAACTTGTATTCAGCTTCGTGCATTTCACTCTTAGTCGGTCAAAGAACACTCACCGACCGACTAGTTGGCAAACTAGTCGGTTGGCAAGTCTTCTTAGACCGACTAGTTCATGTTGCCTGGAAATCACTCTTTTGGCTGTCGAGCTGTTAGTCGGTCCATGTTGAATCACCGACCGACTAGTTGATGAACTAGTCGGTCAGTGATCCTTCTTAGACCGACTAGTCAGCTTCAGATTTAGATCCGTTGAAGTTTTGAAAGCGACGTTTCTTTCTCTCTTTTCCCTTGATCCTTTAAATACCTGAAGGGGTTATTTCATAGGATCCAAGGCTGCTATTTCCAGAGTTCTATTGATTCAAAAAGAGAAGCTTTTCAACTCTCATCTTCAAGCTCTCCCATTCTCAAGAATCTCTCCCTCGCTCTTATTCCTCAAGAGAGATTCATTGATTGTGAGCCTTCCAAGCCAAGGGCTTGATTCTAGGTCATCCATCTCATCCCTAGGCTTCCATTGCTGGTCATCTTCTTGAAGCTAGGGTTTGGTGACTCTTCCTCCATCAAAATCCTCTTTGCCCTAATTTGGTAAGAAATCTCAAGGCATAGGTATTTGTTGGTAAGCATTTCATTTCAGTTATATTTGAATTGTATACTCTCGGTTGTGAGAGGTTTTGCGTGATCCCGGGTTGTGGGATTCACGGTCATCGATTGTAGGTCGATTGCACTTGTGAGGTTTTCGCAAGTAGTCTTATTGGAAATCTTGAGTTAGGGTTTCTAACTCCAGTATCCGGAAGATATCCGGGTGGTTGGGACGTAGGATCACCGGGAACAAGTCGGGGAGACTTGGGTGGATCCGAACCCATTAAACCATTTGTTTGCGTTTGCATTTATTCTTGTTGATCGTTGTTATTCCGCATTGTTGTTTGTTAATTGCACGATAATTAGGAATAACTCTCCATATTATTTAAAAGTACTATTCCCCCCCTCTAGTACATGTGCAGTGGCTTCCTAGGGCACTACAATTGGTATCAGAGCCAAGGTTCAAAGCTACACATAGCCAAAGTTCAAAGCTATGACGAACAACGACTACAACGTCTTCAAGAACCGCGATGGAGCCTCTTCAGTTATGGAAGGACTGTCCTCCGTCAGGCCTCCACACTTCAACGGTACCAACTACGGGTACTGGAAATGCCGGATGCAAATTTTCCTCCGAAGCGCTTCACTATGGAGAGCCACCATGACGGAGTATGTCGAGCCTTCCGAAGAAGATTTCGCGAAGTGGACTCCCGCGGAGGTCGCCGCGGAAGTAGCCAATGCCAAGGCAATGAATGCCTTGAATTGTGCGTTGGAGCCCGAGGACTTCAACAAGATATGCACATGTAAGAGTGCATATCAAATATGGAACCAACTCCTCATATTGCACGAAGGATCGAGTACGGTAAAAGATTCTAAACTCGTCGTTGCTAATAAAGAATTTGAGTTGTTTCATATGGAGCAGGGCGAAACCATGAAGGAATATTACGCTCGCTTCGTGGATATATCCAACGACTTGGAAGCTCTTGGGAAAACCTACACCCAAAAGGAGAAATGCTCAAAGATTATCGACAGTCTTCCATCATGTTGGGAAAAGCGTATCTTCGCCATCGAGGAAGGTAATGACATGAATAAATATACCGTCGTACAACTAATGGGTACCTTGTTGTCTTATGAGGTACGCAAGGATAGTAAGATCCGGATGATGGAAAAGATGAAGGCGTACTTGAAGCAAGACGAGCCAAAGAAAAAGGGGATTGCATTCAAGGCCACTCCATCTACCGATGATGAAGAATCGGAAGACGAATTGGACATGGAATCCATTGCCCGTATGGCAAGGAAGTTCGATCGATTCTTCCGAAAAGGTAAATTTTTGAATAAATCTAAAGTTATTTCGACTAATGCTTCTACTCCCGTGTGTTATAAATGCAACAAGTCAGGACACATCAAACCGGATTGTCCTCTCTACCAACACAAGGAGAAGGGGAAGGCATCTAAGTACGACAAGTCGAGAAAGCACAAGAAAGGGCTTGTTGGCACATTCACCGACTCCGAAGAGGATTCCTCAAGTGGAGAGTCGGAAGATGAAAGAGTGGAGAAAGCAAAAATTTGCTTCATGGCTAATGATGAGGCAAAAAGTCAAAAGTCCTCCTTCGATGATAGCGAGGATGAAAGCGAGGATGGTAGCGAGGATGAAGGCGGAGAACCTACTATAGAAGAAATGAGGTTAGCTAACCAAGAAATTTGGTCTAAATTTACTAAATTAGTAGATAGATATAATAAGACCAAAGATGAACTTGTTAGCCTCCAAACCTCTCCTAAGTCTACCATCACCAACAATGACACCATTGTTGAGACACTCGCCAATGAGAAAGCAAGTTTGCTTACTCATAATGGCTTGTTGAGAAATGAGGTGAAGAACCTCAAATCTCAACTTGAGCATGTTCATTTTGAGAAATCGGATGAACACAAGATGGCGGATTTGACGTCTCAAAACTCAACCTTGAGTATTGAGAATAAGAATCTCAAATCTCGTGTTTATGCACTCACATCGCAAGTATCCACTTTGGATGCTTCGATGCATTTTCTCAAAGAGAAGTATGAGTGCACGTTAGGCCGTATCAATGATTTCAATAAAGGTAAGGGCCATTTGGATAATATCCTAAACGACTTACTTCCGGCCAAACACCACATTGGCTTGGGGTATAAGATGGGAGACTCATCCAAATCGCCTACCACCTTTGTTAGGCCGACATCCGATGCATCGACGAGTGTGAGCAAACACCCTATTGGTAGTTCTCCTACCAATAATGCTTCCACTTCGTACACACCCCCGATTGGAAAGAAACCCGCTATGGGTAGACCTCCAAAGAGGGGTCATGCATTTTTGTACTCACATGCTATGCCACGTAGGAACACACATCCTACTCCACCGGTGCATGCAAATACTGATTTTTATGCTCCGCACCCACGAGCACGTGCAAACACTCATATGAGACACCCACATGCACGTAATCATGCTCATACACATCCTAATGCTTATGTTCACACATCTAATCCACATGTGAATGCCTTCTCTCATAATCATCCTCATGCATACACACCTCATGCTTATCCACGTATGTATACTACACCACATCATGGATCTCATGCTCATCATAATGCTATTGCTAGATCTCATGCTCCTAGGCCACATGCACCACATAGAAATCAACCTTTTGTGCATGCAACTACTAGGAAGAGGATTCCCAAAATTTACACTATTTGGGGTCCCAAGAACACTAGCAATCATGATATGAATGTTTATGTGCAATCCTATAGTAATGATGTTATTTTGAATGATGATTATGTTGGAAAGTCAAGTTTCTCTTGGACTTGGTTTCCCAAGGGTTAGTTCCTTTAACTCTTCAATGCTTGGTACCATGAGTTTATGATCATGTTATGGGTACCAAGGCATTTGATTATAAAATTGATTTTGATTACATTAACTCATGGGTTACAATTATTTTAATTTCGTATTTCAAATTTGTTGTCTAACCCATTGGATCCAAAAGGGTTTTTGGATACCAAAATGAAGTTTTCTAGGTTCAATCCACCGTGGGATACCAACCCTACCAACTCCTCGATTTGCGAAGACTTTCATTCAAACGGAGTTAATGGTGCTTAGGTAATGCACCAATGTATGGGGAGCTTAATGTTGTAAGTATGATATTACATTTGGTATCCATGAGGGTTGAATGCATGCTTGGTTAGAATCTATTTCTTTACATTGGTATCATTTTGTTTCTCCTAGCATGATAGAATTGTGAATGCCATAAATGCTTTGAAATTCATATCTATTTTTGGCATGACATGTTTTTAAAAGTTATTATGATGATTTTCGTATTACTTTTATCACCTTGTCACTTCTCATCGCACACTTCACTAGTTTTGATGTGCTTTTACTTTATGTTCATTTTCGATCGATATTGTGACATTTGATATTCTATGATGTGCACCACTCTTCTGATGGTTCATTCCGTTGTGCACATTTTATGTATGTCTCTGATATTGATTTCGTCGCTCGACGATTAATTTTGATTCAATAGCTTTAGTTGTATGAAAACATAGAATTGTTTTCCATGCACTAAAATAGCTATCAATGTTGATATTGGAGAATAAATTCCTTTCATCAATACGTGAATTTACAATTGGTATTTTGATGACTTCATTTTTCGTTTTTCGACTAAGGTCTCTTTGGCACACCTTTAATATGTTTTGGTATTTTACTTTGGTGTCATTGGACCGAGGTCGTATTCTTCGACTCCTGTGATTCATGTATTATTTGGCCATGATTTGTTATCATTGACTTCCTCCCGCACTTTTTGGATTATGCCAAAGGGGGAGAGATATAATAATGGCATGTGCTAAATGATAGTTTAGCATGAATCTAATTTGATATGTTAGATTCAGGGGGAGTTAAGAAAATATAAATGTATTTCAAATTCGATAACTGGATTTGTATTTTTAATTTACTCGCCTGATTGATGCATATGTTTATTATTTCATATGGAACTAATGTGTCATCAATGCAAGGGGAGTAAGTAAATTTCATTTAGTACATTGTTATTGATCATTATTTATGTCGGTTTGTCATCACCAAAAAGGGGGAGAATGTTGAGTATTGGACTCCCCGTATTTGGTTTTGGATGATGAGCAAACATAAATAAATCGCGAACTAACAATTTGTGAGTGCAGTTATGGAGATCGTCGCCAAATTCACGAGAACACTCAAAGCGACATCTTAAGACTTCTCAAAGCTCGTATTCAATGCCTAAAGCTTCGTTGAAGCTTTTGGACCTTTTTGGAAGTCATGAAGATTTGATCGAAGCTTTCGAAGACCGTTCCTTAAGGTTTTGTTCATAGTCTTTTAGCTTCGATTTATAGAATGTTAAGCCTTGAGTAATTCTTACATGTCTATCTTCATATCGCTCATATCTTAGAGCTAGGATTATCTTAGAAGCCATTAGAAACTTTCCCGAAGCCTATCGCTTCTTCCCTCGGCTTCTAGTGCATCTTAGTTGGTTCAAGTAGAGTCACCAACCGACTAGATGACGATCTAGTCGGTCGGCAACTCTTCATGAACCGACTAGATGTCCTAACTCATTGCAGCTCAGCCATGTCGATCAATTAGTCGGTCAAAGAAGGTTCACCGACCGACTAGATGACGATCTAGTCGGTTAGGAATCCTTCTCAGACCGACTAGTTGAGCTTGCCTCTGTACAGCCTGAGTTACTGTTTACAGTTAGTCGGTCCAAGAACATTCATCGACCGACTAGTTCTGAAACTAGTCGGTCAGCATTTGTTCTTAGACCGACTAGTGTAACTTGTATTCAGCTTCGTGCATTTCACTCTTAGTCGGTCAAAGAACACTCACCGACCGACTAGTTGGCAAACTAGTCGGTTGGCAAGTCTTCTTAGACCGACTAGTTCATGTTGCCTGGAAATCACTCTTTTGGCTGTCGAGCTGTTAGTCGGTCCATGTTGAATCACCGACCGACTAGTTGATGAACTAGTCGATCAGTGATCCTTCTTAGACCGACTAGTCAGCTTCAGATTTAGATCCGTTGGAGTTTTGAAATCGACGTTTCTTTCTCTCTTTTCCCTTGATCCTTTAAATACCTGAAGGGGTTATTTCATAGGATCCAAGGCTGCTATTTCCAGAGTTCTATTGATTCAAAAAGAGAAGCTTTTCAACTCTCATCTTCAAGCTCTCCCATTCTCAAGAATCTCTCCCTCGCTCTTATTCCTCAAGAGAGATTCATTGATTGTGAGCCTTCCAAGCCAAGGGCTTGATTCTAGGTCATCCATCTCATCCCTAGGCTTCCATTGCTGGTCATCTTCTTGAAGCTAGGGTTTGGTGACTCTTCCTCCATCAAAATCCTCTTTGCCCTAATTTAGTAAGAAATCTCAAGGCATAGGTATTTGTTGGTAAGCATTTCATTTCAGTTATATTTGAATTGTATACTCTCGGTTGTGAGAGGTTTTGCGTGATCCCGGGTTGTGGGATTCACGGTCATCGATTGTAGGTCGATTGCACTTGTGAGGTTTTCGCAAGTAGTCTTATTGGAAATCTTGAGTTAGGGTTTCTAACTCCAGTATCCGGAAGGGATCCGGGTGGTTGGGACGTAGGATCACCGGGAACAAGTCGGGGAGACTTGGGTGGATCCGAACCCATTAAACCATTTGTTTGCGTTTGCATTTATTCTTGTTGATCGTTGTTATTCCGCATTGTTGTTTGTTAATTGCACGATAATTAGGAATAACTCTCCATATTATTTAAAAGTACTATTCACCCCCCCTCTAGTACATGTGCAGTGGCTTCCTAGGGCACTACATAACAATCTATTTTCTATCATTTATTTTGGGGTCGATGTCTAATTATAAAATGGGGAATCTGAGATTGTTAAGAGGGATGCTGCTATTTGTCTTCGTTTCCGTTTCGTTGTCTTCTTTCAAACTTGATCCATCTGTTGCCGATGCTGCATTCACCCCCGTAGATAGCTACCTCATTGCTTGTGGATCCTCCCAAAACCTCTCAGTTCAAGGAACAGAAAATTAACACCATAATCATCTGAAAAAAGCACATCTATCTTATAAAACTTGATTGTTTCAAGTCACCTCTAAGCCTATAACGGGTTTTCTAATTCACGACCAACGTAAAACCCAGTTAGTTCACATTCTCCAAAGTATTTATTTCAGATCAAATTATTTTTTATAATCATGCTTATCTGACCTTAAATCGACAACGTTATTAAGATTTGTAGCTTTGACCTGAACACACTTATTTCTGATGTTCAAGATACACATGTATATAAATCAGTGAGCATCTGCAATTTCTTTACCCTTGGTGGTGAAGTGTGATTTTTTTAGTACGCCCAATGGGTAGCCCAAAGCCCAATGGATAGCCCAAAGCCCGCTTTATACACATTTGGGCATTCTTAAAAAAGCCCGTATGGGCTTTGGGCCAGCCCGAAAGCCCGCCCATTTGAATTGGGTATCTATTTGGCCCGGCCCGGCCCGGCTCGGCCCGGCTCATTCTCATGCCTACCCACTTCCCAAAATACTTCGTAAAGCAACACGGGACAGGTCCCTGACATCTTTAAGCCAAAAGGAAAGCCTCTTGACCTAAATATGCCAGCATCAATCAGTCACGCATCATGTTCTTCTACGTATAAAATTAAAAATAAGCAAATACAATTAATTTATTTCACACTCCGCATGCGAAATATGAAAGCAAAAATGTATAACGAATGATAAAATAATGATCGGAATGCAAGCAAATAAAGTACAGGATTATGGAACTCATATGCTAAGATAACGTAGCTCTTTGATATCCTTTTCTGGAATTGCTTCTGACGGATATTTCAAGTAAATAGAAATATCCTCTGCAATCTGTGCTCGGTGAGTTTCCCTGGTCTAGGAATTTATTTAAACATTAAAATATATTTTCTAATTAAAAGTTCTAGGAAAATTATTATGAAAAATCAAAATAAATAAGCAGGAAACATTTTATGCATTTAATTTAATAGAAGTAATATTCTAGGCAATCAATAATACATAACAAAGTTGACGCATGTCAATCAATGAGGTAAACTAATGTATCTGGCTGGACTGTATCAAGATTTGTTTAGTTATATTAATGTCATTAAATTTATGGCATCAATTTCTGTTTAGATATGCTAATTTAACATTAAGCTCATATCTGATGGTACAATATGTAACATATGGTATCACCCGATGGGATGCTCATCAGGTAACCATAATATTTCCCATATTTCTGGATGAGGATGTCGTAATCCATCCCCCATCTTTATTTTTGGATCGTGGTGTCGAAAATAAACAAGTGAACCCAATCGTTCCTGCACCTTTTGAGACAATAAGTTTCCAACACAGCATGGTATGTCACCGTACGATGTTTCAGTTCAGTGTCAAGTATGGTATCAGTTTACATTTTCAATTGTTTTTATTCAATCAGTAAGTGATAATGTCACCCAAGTCATTTATCCAATTGGATTGATCCACTTACATTTCATTCTTTACGGTACACTTCAATAAGCACGGCATTACTCTAAATTATTATATAAGCACATGTTCAAAATCAATGTCAAGATACACCAAGTTGTCAAGTAATATCTTACAATTGGACTCTAATTCACTCATTTCACGATCCATGATCAGGAATTCTATCCAAATCCACCATCAAACGAGAAAGATAAGAAGTACTATCACCTACAATATGGGGTAACTTGTTATGCGTCGAGCGGAAGCAATCAAATCGCCGAAGTATCTAGCACGAAGAACAAATAGAGAGAACGCAAACAAAAGATTTAGGTCGCCTTAACGACCAAGGAAACACTTCTCTTGATTTCAATTAGGAGATACAAAAGGCACACAACTACTTTTCCTAAGAAATCCTCACAATTGGCTCTCTCAAAGATAGCTCTCAATGATCCTATGGAACTTCCAATAGGACCTCATACAAGTTTTTTCAATGCTTCAATAGAAGCTCAATTGGACTCCCAATTTTTGATGATACTAACCACAGCCATTGCTCTCCTTTATAGGGCTAAAGGAGGTGGGGGTTGGTGCACCAACCCCCCTCCCCCCCCTTAGTCCATTTTGACAACACAAAGGGCAGCCGGGTTGGTGCACCAACCCCCCTGGGTTGGTGCACCAACCCCCTTGTCATGGGCAGCCATCGAGCCAATTTATCACAAATTTCCACCTTGGCGAGATATTGGGTCTATGTCACACAATCTATGCTATCGAGGCGTCGACTAGTCGCCGACTAGTCGTCGACTAGTCGAGAGTCGGTGGACGACCGACTTGAAATTTTTCAAAAGTCGGGAGGTGAGTCGGACACCGACTAGGCGTCGACTTGGTCCGACTTTTTGACCGATTTGGTCCGACTTTTGGTCCGACTTAGGCCGACTTTTTCAGCATACTTCTACAATCAAAATACAAGAAGGAAAATTGTTTGTCTCCCGTTCTAACTTCGTGGTAATCAAAACATTCATAGTGGATCGAGTTGAATTCCAAGAGGAAGCGAAGAAGGCCTTGAAACTCTCCCCACCAAGAGATTTTCAGCAGATGACCGTCAGTAATGAACTCTAGAAAATGTTCACTCTAAAACGACTTGACACATCCGTTTCCATGTAGAGATCTCATTCTTGGCGTATAGTTTCCTGATTCTGCCATGAATTCAACTGTCTCATTGCATGCTTCCCTATGATCTTTTCGACTGATGGTTGTTCGTCTCCATCGTGAACCAGATGTATACTGATTGAACTCTAATATGACAGTATCTGCAATAATATGCAGGAAAAAGATTAAAAAATTGTGACTTTTCAAAGAATTTATCTAAGCTGGAAAATTATATGCCCAGTACAAACCTAAAAAAGAAGCAACATCTGTTACATGAAATAAAATATGTTAACATCTGGGTGCGACTAGTCGTCGACTAGTCGCCGACTCGTTCGACTAGTCATGAGTCGGTACTTGGCCGACTCATTGCCGACTCACCGACTTAACTGCATAGCACACAATCGACCATCAACGCTCCTCCTCGGTGAGAATCATCTCGTGTTAACGTCATCTTGCCTCAAAAGGCTCATATGGCTCTGCAGAGCCTCGTTGCCCCCAGAAGGGGCTACCAAAGTCATCTCATATCGTCAACATACAAGTCCGAGCCATACTCGAATTTGACTCCAATATCGACCTTCATAAGCTTGTCCGTCGAACAATCATTAGTACCAAATAGCTCCACCCGATCCTTGGCTTCATCAGTCGTCGTTGATTCCATCTCATCACACCAATCTTTTATTCGTCCACATATGTCGCCACGGTACTCCTCACCGAATAAGGTCGGAGACTCATCACACCTGACAAAGAAAGCAAACGAGACCCTTCTTGCAGGTTGGCATCTCTCATACCTTGGTCTCCAAACTTTGATAGAATCCATCCGATGTGCAATTTGTGGGGACAAGATATCTCCACCATACTGACTTGAACCATCACCTCTATTAGCACCACCTCTCCGGAGATCATCCAATGACGTCGTCTTTGGTGCGTGCGAGCTTGAGTCGGTAGCTCGCTCATCTGAAACTCTCGTCTTCATCATCACTGTACCATCCAAGTAATAGAGGTTGTCTTCACGCTTCTCCTTCATCAGGATCATTGCTCCTCGTGTCACCTTCAAAGCGCCGTCCTCCATAGTCACTTTGCACCCTTGTGCTTCTAATGAACCAAGTGATATCAAGTTGTACTTCATGTCGGGCATATAATGAACATCGCCTATGTCCCGTGTGACACCATCACTCATCTTTATGCGGACCGTGCCAATGTCCGACGTCGTGTATGCTCCATCGTCTCCAAGGACTTTACACTTACTACCTTCATGGAAAGTAGTATAGTACTCTCTGTGTGGTGTCATATGGAACGAGCAACCCGAGTCGAGCACCCATCTCCCCTTCATCACCCACACCGTCGCACCAACTAGGACCCACTCATTCACCTCCTCGCTTTTGACGATGTTGGCAGTAGCACCCTTCTTCTTATTGGCCTTTGGACACTCCCTCGCCCAATGTCCTCTTTCCTTGCAAAAGGCACATTGATCCCTCTTGATGTCTGTGCGCGGAGCTCTACTATTGTCCCTCGTCTCGGATCTATGGTTCCCTTTGCGGCCTCCACCTCTTTCATTGCTCTGACCTCTAACCACGGTAAGCGCTTCGAAACTTTGGCACATCATCTTCTCATCATCCTTCTTTCTAAATTCATTGCTAGTAAGAGCGTACTTCATTGAAGGTAATAGATTCTTTACCATAGGTTAAGATCGAAACGATGTGCTCATAGTCTTTATGCAGTGAGTTGAGGAGAATCATCGCCTTGTCCTCATCTTCCACATGGACGTCAATATTCCTCAAATCTGTGAGGAGTTTGTTGTAGTAGTCGAGGTGTTCTTCAACTGAAACTCCTTCCACCATCTTGAAACCAAAAAGCTTCTTTAGATGTAGGCGATTCTGAATGTTCTTCTTCATGTACTTCTCACCAAGTGCATCCCATAACGCTTTCGTGTTTGTCTCCTCCATAAAAGGGTACTTCTTCTCCTTTGTCAAGTAGAGATGGATCGTGCTGCAAGCGGTCCGGTTCATCATTTTCCACTCCGCATCCGACGTCGTAGTCGGCCTCTCATCTAGTACTTGATCTTGACCAAGTTGGTTCAACATGTCAAGTACTTCGCATCTCCACATGTCGAAGTTGATACGCCTATCGAACTTCTCAATTTCGAACTTCGTAGGGGATACGATAGTTTGCATTGCTGAAGATTGCACCATTTGAGTTGAAGGGTTGTCGTCGCCATTTTTGCTCATCTTCTTCGTCTAGATCTTCTTCGTCAAAGCTCTGATACCAATTGTTGTGCGCCGAGCAGAAGCAATCAGATCGCCGAAGTATCTAGCACGAAGAACAAATAGAGAGAACGCAAACAAAAGATTTAGGTCGCCTTAACGACCAAGGGAACACTTCTCTTGATTTCAATTAGGAGATACAAAAGGCACTCAACTACTCTTCCTAAGAAATCCTCACAATTGGCTCTCTCAAAGATGGCTCTCAATGATCCTATGAACTTCTAATAGGACCTCATACAAGTTTTCTCAATGCTTCAATTGAAGCTAATTGAACTCCCAATTTTCGATGATACTAAGCAAAGCCATTGCTCTCCTTTTATATGGCTAAAGGAAGATGGGGTTGGTGCACCATCCCCTTTTTAGTCCATTTTGACAACACAAAGGGCAGCCGGGTTGGTGCACCAACCCCCTTGTCATGGGCAGCCATCGAGCCAATTTATCACATAACTTTCAACCCCCTTGTCATGGGCAGCCATCGAGCCAATTTATCACGTAACTTTCATGCGAATGCTTATGTTTGGAACAAGGTATTATCACGGGCGACATCAGACTCCAAAACTTTCAACATATGAAGACCAATTTCAACTATTAACACCCAAAATAACTCTCAAACATACAGTCCATGGAGTAATATGAAACCGAGAGCCAAACAAGCTAACATGACAGTGATGTACTCATAAAGGATGACATATTTCAATATGGACTGTGAATTCCTAGCATACAGTTAGCATATGATAAATAACTTCAAATGTTTAAGCTAAAATCTTCCACAAGCCAAACTGGACAAAAACATCTATTATACAGATAAGGGATATTTTTATGAGAATAATGGGTATCATATGACAATATAGGCTTAGCCTCATATACCAAGACATAAAAAAGTGGACGGTACAACAAGTACAAGCCCATGTGGGACTTGTACTTCCCCATTTTTGTTTCTTGGTATATGAGGCTAAGCCTCCATTGTCATATGATACCCATTAATCTCATTTGTGAATGGGTTTGCTAAATAGGACAAAAGGTTGGGTAAAAGAACATGTAGGATTAGCCTAAGGAATTAATGGGTAAAATAAGAGTTTGTGAAAATTTTGGATGAAAACGCTAAAATTTGGGGAAGAAATTTTGAGGGAAAATCCAATTTTGGATGAAGCCAAGTCCGAAAGAAACTAAATTTTGAGCGAACTAAAATTTTAAATTTTAGAAGAAACTAAATCTAAAGGGAACTAAATTTTGGGGTATTTAAAATTTTTAGGGAAATTAAATTCTCTAGGTGTGACTAAATTTTAATTTAAAATTTTGAGTGGAACCAAGTCTGAAGGAACTAAAATTTTAAATGATGAAGGAACAAAATTTGAATGGAACTAAACTTTAGGGGAGAATTAAGATTTTTGGTGGAACTAAATTCTGTAGGGGAAACTAAATGTTAGTTTGAATGTGGTTAAAAAATTGTGTTGGGGAATATTTTGAAAGTGGCTGTAAATTTTTTGGAGTGAGTTTGACCAGGCTTCATATTTTTTTTGGAAAGAGATTTTGAATGGGTAGAGATTTTTCGATGAAATATTTTGAATGTCCTGAAATTTTGGAGGGAAATCCAAAAATTTAAGGAGAAACTAAATCTGAATGGAACTAATTTTTGAGAGAACTAAATTTTTTAAATTTTGGGGGAAACTAAATCTAGATTGAACTAAATTTTGAGATAACTAAATTTTTTAAAGAAACTGAATTCTCTAAAGGGAACTAAAATTTTAATTTAAAATTTTGAAGGGAACTAAATCTGGAGTGATCTAAACTTTTGGGAAACTAGGAAACTAATTTTTTAGGGAAACTAAATTTTAGTTTTAAGTGATTAAAAAATTTGTTAAGATAGGATTTTTGATTGTGACTAATTTTTTCGGGTGATTTTGAAGATACTGCAATTTTTAAGGAAAAAGATTTTAAATGAGTTGGAATTTTTCGGTAAATATTTTGAATGCCATGTAACATATGGTCACAGGTTATGACCAGTTATATAATATTCTAAGCCAAGTCTACCATATGTTATTGTTATGATAGACACAAAAGAATAGAAGATATATGCTACCCTTCAAGTGGTTGGTTCATATGATTCCGGAACTATTCCTATCATAAAAAATGAATTCTTGAGAAAAGCATGCAGCAGAATGTCATGTGTGGTTATCCATTAGCAACTACAACAAGAAAGAAACATAAAATACATATAAATAAGATGGATTACCGAGTAAACAATTAGTAGCAATATACAAATCACTTACAAGGTTAATGGCTGTGATCACATGGATATCCATTGAAACATGCAAAGATGATCTCAAAAAAGGTAAATAGAAGAAAGCATGCATTGATCAAACATCATAATATTACATTCACATTCTTTGCAGTCATATTCCAACTAAATCAAACTAAACATTATTCCAATGTCCACCATTAAATCCAATCAATTTCAAGAAATTAAATTAATTTATTTAAATAAACTCTAAAGGGTGAAAACTTACCTCTTGTGATGGTTTCAAGTGATAGAAGAGGGCGACAATGGCTTGATGACTTCATGAATGCTTCGACAACTCCAGTAGCACTCTAGTTGGCTCAACCGATGCTCGTGATGGGAGATTAGGCAGTGATCAGTAATCAGGTACTCAACCATCTAATGCAACATAGGCTTTACGGTTACGACGTTGAGAGAGAGCCGAGCAGGAGAGAGATAAAGCATGAGAGAGAAAGATCCGAGCAGGAGTGAGAGGGAGATGGAGAAGAAAGGCAGCGGAAGGTAACAGTAAAGCTAGGGATGAGGGGAGAAGTGACATCAGGAGAGATTGTGGGGATTTATAGGGAAAGGAAGAGGAGCCGAAAGGGAGGAGAAATGGTGGAAGAGTGAGGGAAAGAATGAGGAAGAATGGGGGACATAGATTGTGGGAGAGGGGGAGAAAATGAGGGAACGTGAGTGTGAGAGAGGAGGGGCGGCAAGGGCAAGAGAGAAGAGGGAAAGGATTATAAATATAAATATATGGTCTAATTATGTTAATTAACTAGTCATAACCCGTGCCCGCGGGCACGGTTCATTTAAGATTTTCCCTTGCGAAATCTTTGTTCCCTGAAATTTTTTTTCAAAGCCAAAATTTAAAAGAAAAACAAATTAGCTTACAATATTTAGCGGCACAGGCGCCTTCGGCGTGGGTGCCTTCGGTGCGGAACAACAAATTCAGCGCATGCGCCTTCGACACATGACACCAAATTCGACGTGGGTGCCTTCGGCGCAGAACAACAAATTCGATGTAAAACAACAATTTCGACGCGGGTGCCTTAGACGCGGAACAACAAATCAACGTTAAAAAATGGCGCGGGCTCCTTCGGCGCGGAACAACAAATTCAGTGCATGCGCATTCGACATAGAACACCAAATTCGACGTGGGTGCCTTCGGCGCAGAACAACAAATTCGACGTAAAACAACAATTTCGATGCGGGTGCCTTAGGCGTGGAACAACAAATCAGCGTTGAAAAATGGCGCGGCGCGGGCGCCTTATACATATAACTCGTGCCCGTGGGACACTGTTCATTAAAAAATTTTGGACCCACTAATTTTAAATAAACATCAATAATTATTAGTTTCCCCTGAAATATCAGCAGATGTGATCGAAATTTTACCGGGTTTTGCAATGCGGATCAATGAGTTGGCAGCATCTCCCTTGTTCATTCTCACACAGCTCGCGTTTATTCCCAAGATGAGATTGTGTATGTGCACAACATTTTTTTATAACTAATATTAAAAAAGGCTATTCCTAATTTCAATGTTATTGTGTATTCCCAACAAATTTCTTTTCAACCCAAAAATTTCCCTCCAAAACTTGATGTGACATTGCCACATAGGACAAATTCAAAATCTGCCTTCAATTGTAATATAGATGGGTTGGGTCAGGTTTGGTTGCAAGTTAACAAGTTTATTAAATAAAATAAAAAATACAATAAAAAGTAGAAAATCACATAAAATTATAAAAATTAAAGAGAATGTTTTTTTAATAAAAGGTACATTATATTACAAGTAAAAATCCAATAATTTAGGTTAGGACCGTTACATCATGCAACACACAGGCCTTATGTCTAGTGCTATACGTGCCATAGTACCATCCATCAGGGATGCTCTACCTTTAACCACTATGAATATGTTGCCTAGGAAAACGATCGCGCTATCCCATTGTTAATGTGTGGGAAGCATAATTACAAACATGCGATATAGGCAACACATAATACGACAACGTGACATGGAAAATTGTTGAACTAGACTATGGGATACATCACTGGATGTCTTTGTGCATATCATATACAACGAATATTAAAATCCATAGTGATTAACTATGAGCTTTACTGAACAGTAGAACTAAAATCAAAATAAAACCTTGATGATTTCAATCCATAACTTATAATCAAGTAATGAAATCAAGCAAAGAAAGGAATCTAAAATTCCATTTCAACCCCTCCTCTACAAGCTTATGATGGCCCTACCATGTTTGTGAGGTGTCCAAACTCTGTTAAAGAGTATCCATATTATGCTAAAATTCACTTTTATCAATATTTAAGCAAACAACATCTTCAAGGTAGTAGTGGCAATTGGGTTGATTCGGGTCATTACCGGGTCAACCGGTGACTCGAATCAAACAGATTATGACTGACCCACAGCCAACTGGTTTAGTAAATCAATTGTTTCTTCTAATCTATACCCGGCACGTTCCATATCGGGCCAAACCCAAAACCCAAGTATATTATGATTTTACTTTTCGAAAAGAAAAACAAACCAACGGGAAATTCAAACAATAGACCACTATTTCCCACGCAATCAACCAACATGCCACATTGCATGTGTGCTCACTTCTCTACATTGATGCTTTAATTATGCATCTGCTGTATTTTGCAGGGATAAAAGCACAAATTAAATTCCTTAGGTGTTGAACCTGAGCATACACAATGGAGCCCGTATGCTTAAACAATGTGCCACTTGTTTCCTGATATGTGAAATCAGATTAAATATGTTTTGGTGCGTGTTATGTGACAACATTCGATTTTTGTTCGCAAGTAGTACCAGGTCCAATATCAAACTTAAAAGTACATTATCTATAGTGTTATTTAGCATGTAGATCCTTCATTATACTTCACCTTCCACTATTAATTGTTTTGAGTTATAGGCACTTAATGTCATTTGGCAACAGGATTTTATAATAACCTTGGGAAGGAGCAAAGGAATAGGCAGATAGTTTTCCCGGATGTGCAGGAATATGACGGGATTATTAGTTCTAATAACATATTTGCTCGGACTTCCACTTTGCTAGCATCACATGAATTGAAGGCTAGCACCAATCATCCTTTTTAAATCATCATAGTGAGAGGCATAAGTTCATTATCTCTTCCGACTCCTGTAGCATTTTCGGCTGGAATAATTGTGCTGGCAGAAAAACCAGTGACGGTGGATCCGAAATCTGACAGCACTGAATTCATTGTTCTGGAACAAATAAACCTTAATTTGATTCTAGATTTCTATGGGTAGCAGGGATTGTGCAACCTCATACTAGATTTCAAAGGAGATAATGGTGGTCTTACCAACCTACTTGAGGATGGTCTTGAAGTTGGTGCAGAAGGTTGTAGAGGAACGGTGCCTAGTTCTTGATAATAATGAACAACACTCCATTTTGACATTGGGAAGAAATACAATAAGATTAAAGGATTTGGATCCGAAGGGTTCAAATGGGGGTGTTATAGTGGGAGGATACATCGCATAATATACGGGATACAATAGTCCTAATGTACCGTTCACAACGAAAGGCATACCAAAGCTTCTAGGGGAATCTCATGTTGCAGCTATTTTTATGCAAATTGATGGCATCGTAGATGACAGAAGGATCAAAGAGTAATAAATTACTGGATGTGATTAACATGTCAAAGCTTCCAAATTTAGTCTAGAGGTGTAAACTGTATCTTAATTTTTCATCTGATGAAAGGCTTTAGTGTTGTTGTATCCTAGTACTGCAAAACTATCTGATTTCCTCCCTTCACGCACACAAGAAAATAATTTATACTTATTTAGATGTGTCCTTGCTGAAATCTGCAAATCCCTTATTTGGAATTGCTACAAGTGACCTCACTGGATCAAACAAATGCCAGGCACCCTAGTACCTATAGCCACCATGAACCTTACATATAAGTGCCACCTTGTATAAATATACCAAATACATCCTATTATCCTTTTATATTTTAACTTTGGAATAGTATGCCTCCCTGAAAAATGATTCTTGCATCTCCTTTTCTTAATTTAATCAACAGAAGCTCTTCTGAATTATGATATACTGAGGATGCGTGTATCCGATGCGTGCAGAGCTTCAGACAAACGAAGATAGGATCGGAGTATATTTAACCTTGAATGTGAGATGCAATATTCAATTATGCTATTCATTTCTGTTTTGTATAAGACCGTACAACATGCTCAATGGTCTACCTCATTGAAATATCTGGACGCGGATTTATTTTCCATCAAAAGGAAAAATAATCATCATGGAGCATATCTTATCCCTCGACATTTACCTGTGTTATCAGAAAAAGTATACGACATGTGTTCTTTGAGACTTTTCACTCTAATTGAGAAGATAGGAATTGACAGCAAAAATGAGTAATCGTACGTACCCACCCAAAATCAAAGATGTGTATCTATATGATGACCACTTCAATCACAGGTAGCATGGCTAGAGAGATAAAGAAGTACAAATATAGCAGATTAAGGCTAAATGGATAGGAACTGCTAGTGCATGCCTGTTTGTTGAAACCAAGGTTTTAGGTCTCGGTTTCGGTATGGGTATCGTTCTTTCCAAAATTTAGATTTCGGTTTCGGTATCGCCCGTTTCGACGGTTTCGGAAGCAAGTTTCGGTTTCGTCCGTATCGCTAGTTTCAGCAGTTTCGTTTCGAGTATCGGTTTTGGTTTCGAATATACTTTAAATATGTATATACTATATACACACAGTGATGGTTTCGGAGATTCTTAAAACTAAACCTATCAAATACAATTAAATACTTAACAAACTAAAATATTAATCATATACTATCAAATACTAAATAATAAATAGATAAACTAAATTTGAGTTCGTAATCATATCAAATACTAAATACCTAAAGTACTTAAACACTGAATATTAGATGAATGAATAGATTCTAAATACCTAAAGTACTTAAACACTAAATATTAGATGAATGAATAGATTCTAAAGCTTGCGCACATACCACTTATTTACAAGTTTGCCAAAAACATCGTTGGGCGTTGCTTTGCACATCCACCATTTTGCTTTGCGCGCATACCACTTATTTACAGGATTGCCACAAAATATCTGCTTGATATGCGCACCGACTGTTTTACTTTACGCACATACCACTTATTTACAAGTTTGCCTTTTTAAAGAACGCAGCATCTCCTGAAAGGCGACTCGGACCTCTTTCTCTCTCTCTTTGCCCTCTCCCTCACTCTCACGCTAGATGGTCGAGGCAGGTTTGACGAGGCGGGTTCGGCGAGGCGGCGAAGCGATGAGGTGAGTTCAATTTTTTCATCATCTTACTTTTGTCCTTTTTCTTTTTTTTCAGCAATTTTTTCTTAGTTCTGCCTCTTCTTCGTCTATTTCTTCATCATTTTCAAGCCGAAACCCTAGGGTTTTCTCCTCTCTTTTAACAGAGCTTTCTATGCAACCTATTGATTCACGAATTTTTTTGGTTTTTTAGAGAATTTTTATTTAATTATACATTCTTTTTCCTCCGTCTTCGACCGGTACTAAATGGTATCGGTCAGTTTCGGCCGGTATCGGTCAGTTTCGGCAGGTATCGGTCAAAACTGACCGATACCGTTCAGTATCGCCGATACTAAACTAACACTTGGTTTCGGTATCGTCAACTGCCGATACCGAAACGATACAACCGATACCATTATACCTCAAACCCTGGTTGAAACAAGTCAAATTTAGAATCCAAACAGGTTGATTGACATTGCCTTATGACTGTTTGAGGGGGAAAACAAGCTAAGGAATTGCAGACTCATCATATTAACAGCTTCATGCTTGAAGATATACTTGTAAAATGCAAAAAACATCATCATTAAAATCATCATAGCAAATATAATATCAACATTATCAGCATTTAATATTGTAGAAAAATTTAGAAAAATCTCAGCCAATAGCATTTTGAGTTCAAAGTATGCCACATGGAAATATATTACAATAACCATGATGGCACTTGAATATAACTAGATTTTTGGCACATGAAGATTTCATGTTATTTGGGCTTCAAAGTATTTTGATTTATAAAATAATATACATTTAAAAAGAGGTATCTTGATTTATAGATTGATATACATTATAAAAGATGAAAATATTAATTATGGTCTTAATTATTTAAAGAATTCATGTTAATGGACATTGAGAAGTAGTCAAATTGATATTTAATAAGGAGAATATTGAGACTGAAATGAAGTAAATTAAGACAAAATTTTTTATTTGAAAAAGGGTGTTATGTCAGTCCATGATCAGGTGGTGTTGTAGTTATAACAATAAAGATAACTTCATACCAATACACATCTCCAGCTGGGCGTGGCATCCAATTAAACACAATGAAATCAGAAATATCTTGTAACAGCCACACTTGTTGAAATACACACATGTATAGAGTTTGTCCCATATAAATGCTTTAGCCATGATTGCAAACACAAAGACTACTTCGATGAGTGCTCGAGGTTTCAAACGCCGCAATTATCCAAAATCCAGAAACAAAGACACGTCAATCTATGTATACTTATTTGGGATAGATGCATATTCAACTCATAAATATATGTATTTGGGTGTTATGCATGCATGACTAAAACCCTCATTTTAGTAAAATAGTCTTTTTTTTACTAATGAATTTTTGTCCTAAAGAGCATAAGATGCTTCATTTACACATATGTTCAAGGTGAATGATGGTTTACACCAAGGTTTTAGGTCTCGGTTTCGGTCTCGGTATCGCTCTTCCCAAAATTTAGGTTTCGGTATCGGTATCGTCCGTTTCGGGGGTTTCGGACGGTAGTTTCGTTTCATCGGTATCGGTAGTTTCAGATACTTAAAACTCTATTAAATACTATCAAATATTATCAAATATTAGCACAAATCCTTTTTACTAGTTACACATTTTGTTAAAAGTATTATGCTAAATATATTACATTTTTTTGATCAACAGGATTGAAAATAAATGAGAATGGCAAGCTTCTGAATAAATGGAAGGGTTTGGTGGCTGAAAATGATAACTTTGTAAATAAATGGAAAACCTTTAGTGGCTGAATGTCAAGCTTGTAATTAAATGGAAAGCCTTTAGTGGCCAGCTCACTCAAAAGGTCAAACTTCTTAATAAATGCTAGCATGTGTTGGACAATTGCACTTGCACCGTGCAAACAAAATTTAAATTAAATGCTAGAATATGCTACCATGTAAGATCTCAAATTGCAGGAGGCGGGCTTCTTCGGAGATGCGACGGGAGGCGGGCGACCATGAGGTAAGTCCATCTCTTCGTTTCTTCTTCTTTTTCTGGATTTTGGTGATGTTTCCTCCTCCTCCTCCTCCTTGTTTTCATTTTTTTAAGTTTCAGTCGGTATCGGACAAGTTTCGGCCGGTATCAGTCAATACGGCCGAAACCCCGGCCGATACGACCGAAACCCAGGCCGAAACGGCCGAAACCCCGGCCGAAACGGCCGAAACCGAGAAGTAACATGTGGTTTCGGACCGGTCCCCTCCGAAACCGATCCGAAACGGCCGAAACCTTTAGGTTTCGGCCGAAACCTAAAACTATGGTTTACACAAATGTAACTGTTGGACATGGATGGAAACAAGCAGAGTGCCTTGTATGCCACTTTTTAGTCAGAGCTAGTGTGCTATGCACCGTTGCTTTAAATGGACGACATATGTAGTGGAAATATGTCTTAAAGCCTCAATAATCATGCCTCTCAGTTTTACTGATTGCGACCCATTTGTAATGCAGTGAATACAAATTTTGCTTTTTTTAATTATAAAAAGAGAGTGATGTTAATGCACCACACATGTTTATGAATACACCACAGTTATTATTTCACCACTTCTGTATTCTCAACTTGTCTTTTGATTTTTTTTCTTCACCACACATTTGACTTTTTTACCCTTCTAGTATAATGTGAGCCCTCTATCCCTTTGTTTAATTCACCACACAAGTAACTCACCCCTCCATCAAAAAGATCCAGCATTCCCCTTAAGGCTTCGTTGTTGATTCTCGTGTTCGATTACCGTCATCGAAGGAGATGGATTAGAGAAACCGAAGGTCCGTTGGAGCTCCATTGGCTGCGGAGGAGCATCCGAAGGTCCGTCGGAGCTCAAAGAGCCAACAGCAAATGGGTACTCCTCCTTCACTTCAGGAGGAATGGCATCCATCAGAATGGCATCCATCAGGAGGGGATGCAAGCAGAAGCTAGCAAGATTGACTTTGATGCTGGATTTGGTGATTATATGATCAAATTGAAGTGGGTTTTCTTGCTAATTTGAGAATGAAGCAGCAATAAGCAATGTGAGAAATTGATGCTTGGGTCTCAAAGCAATTGGAGAATAGCACAGATTGAATACTGGAGGTCTCAAATTGAAGAGGATTTTCACTTCGAGAATCGAGTGGTGAAAAAAAATTTAGAGAACGAATAAGTCGAAAGAAAAGCAGAGGAGATTAGGGCTAACAAGTAAAGGAGATGGATTAGAGAAAAGAAGAAGATATGTAGAAAAGTTAAGACGATGAAAGGCCATGTGATGCATTAAGATAAAACTAATGGCAATTTTTGTAATTATGTAAGGAATTTAAGAGTGATGTTTTAAAAATAGTTCAGGCTAAATTTGGAATTCTAAAAATATTACACTTTGTGTGGTGTATTCATAAAATAGCCTGGTGCAAATAACAGCACTCATAAAAAATCTGCTTAAGTTCTATGTCTGAATTTAAAAAGCTTTGAATGGCTTGTCATAAAATACAAAATGGCTTCCCTACAAGCATTCCATGGTTGTATGCCACTTTAAATTTCCGATAAAGCATCTCTAGAATGCCTTGGAAGCTTGAGCCAGGTAATTGTACAAAATAAATCCATCACAGAATAAATCCATCACAGATGTAGCACAATGCCATGCTAGGGATTAGCCATGTGCTAAGTTATTAGCTGTGCATAGTCAAGGGGAAGCTCCAATGTTTAGCATGTATTGCTAGTTGTTGACACTTTGATAGATCCGCACTTTTGGCCCATTATGGGCATTTTGGGACATCAAGTCGTTTTGAAATTTTTTGGATATTTAGAGGCTTTTTGGGAATTTTTAGTCTTTTTGGGTTTTCTGTAAGTTTGCATATTTTTGAACTCTATTTATAGTTGGGAGGGGCTGAGGATTTCTTATGCTTGATTATTGTGAAGAAGACAATCTTGAGATGAGATTATTCCTCTTTTCGTTGGACAGCGCGGCCACCTCTCGAATCGGTGACTTGGGAGAGCGAGATCCTCTCGAAAGGAATCAACATTTATCTTATGTCTTCTTTATTTTAGTTCATCTTCAATAAAATCCATCTTTTATTCCAAATCTTCTCTCTAAACCCCTAAAAATCCCTCATTTCCATAAAAATCTCATCTTTCTCCATTAAAATCTCATTTTTATCATCAAAACCCTAGTGGATCGTATCAGTTGGTATCAGAGCAACGATCTTGACATCAATGATGGTGCATCTGAAGAGATCTATAGAGTAATTCAGATCAGAGGTCAATGCGTCGATGGAAGGGCTTGAGGCGCAAATGGATGCAAAATTTGAAACCCTCATGCAAACCACGATTCAACAATTTGCATATATAAAAGCGACAACTTTGGCAAAAAAATCAGATTTGGGTGAAAATCCAGAACTAGGGCAAAAGTCGACAACTTTGGCGAAGGAAAAGGAGAGGAACGAAGAATCAAGAGAAAAAGCCTTTCCCGACGCAGAGGATGATTCCGAAGAAGCCAAAGAGGACACCCCGATGGGCAGAAACCCTAGCCGATGTCCCAGGGGCTGCCGCAGCCACATGCAGGCCATGCAGGCCATCTGCAAGGCCCTGCAGTGGGCCCTGCGAGCCCTGCAGTGGCCCTGTAGGACCCGTGCAGGGCCCCCAGGCCATGTTTATAGCCCTGCAAGGCCCTCGGTCCCTGTTTGTAGCCATGTATGGCCCGCCTTGGCCTGACAACGTCCTTCGGGCCCTGCATTGGCCCGACGATACTTTTCAGGACCCGGCTTGACCTGTCGACACTCTTACATGGCCCCAAGGCATTTGTTTTCAATTTGAAGTCCTCCTGAGCGTCAGCATTTCCGTTTTGGGCATGAAAGACCTTCAGTAGTGATTGACAACTATCTTGGCTTTCTTTCGGATGTTGTTGAAGGCGGTGGAGACCAATCTTATCGTTCTGACCCAGGATGAGGCATACAACATACTTGGAACAGAAGGCACACACACTTCACGCACCACCTTGAGGACAAGATCCTTTTTTAGGGAGGAGTAATGATAGATCTGCACTTTTGGCCCATTAGGGACGTTTTGGGACATCAGGGGCGTTTTGGGAATTTTTAGTGTTTTAGTTTTTTCTATAATTTTGCATATTTCTGAACTTTATTTATGTGTGGAAGGGGCTGAGGGATTTCTTATGCTTAATTATTGTGAAGAAGACGACCTTGAGGTGAGATTATCCCTCTTTTCATTGGAGAGCGTGGTCCCCCTCTCCAATCGGCAGCTTGAGAGAGCGAGATCCTTTCGAAAGGTCTCAACCCTTATCTTGTATCTTCTTTATTTCAGTTCATCTTCAATAAAAATCCCTCTTTTA
Source organism: Scilla litardierei (assembly GCA_030789695.1). NCBI lineage: Eukaryota > Viridiplantae > Streptophyta > Magnoliopsida > Asparagales > Asparagaceae > Scilla > Scilla litardierei. Next base: position 85,331,774 of record CM061139.1, read on the forward strand.
TCCCAAATCTTCTGTCTAAAACGCTAAAACCCACCTTTTTCATAAAAATCTTCTCTTTCCTCATAAAAATCCCATTTTTATCCACAAAAATCTAGTGGATCGTATCACATTTCTGCTTGCTTGTTATTACAAAATTAATTCTCTCAAGTAACATGAGGGAGGTACATATTATATTATCTATGCGTCCTTGTTCCCATCCCCCAAAAAAAACCATTTCCCCCTACCATATCTCTATTTAAATTTACCAACCCATAATTTTCTTCGTGTAAAACTCCATGCAGTCATGCACTATGAAAAACAAACGGACGATTTTACAAAGATGGCTCCAGTATCTGACCTGTCCATTTTTTTTAAAAAGTTTATTAAAGAATGTCAAACTTGATCTATTGCATGTTAAAAAGTAGTCGGAGTTTCCAATTAAATTCTCTTTCAATTGGCAATTCTCTTCTGAGGACAAAACATGGTGAAGACATTTTAATGTTGTGATGCTTGTGAAGTGTCCACTTAAAAAGATTGAATTGAATTTTCTATGTAACAGAGAATTGGCAATTTTTTCATAGAATGAATTAGATGGATGATTCACCAGATTTTCTTAAAAGGTTGAATGTCAATTTGATCTATGCCCATGCAATATGTATGGAAATCATTGTATAGATGGGTGTTCGTTTGAAATAAAACCCTCAACCTTAAGTAAAGCATAATTAGTTTGGCTCTTACCTCGTTTCAATGCACTCATGTTTGTTTGATGATGTTTGAAATTAAAGGCACTACACAAGTCATTGAGGATGCAGGCTCAAGTGCTTCCACCTATGTATAACGTTATGGCAGGAATGATATAGGAGCATGAAAGGCATGTGACCAGTAACAAAATTCATAAGTAAAATGTTGAACTCAATGACCAGAACATGCTAAGATGTATACAATCAGGTTTGGAATTCTCTAGGCCCAGCAACAACAAAAGGAGGCCAAAATTTATTTGACTTGCATGCAACATACTGCAATCTGCCTAGTGCTATAAGTGTGACTGTACCATCATGGTTGCTAGCTCGCATCCATCTACATTTAACCTCTGGGAATAAGCTGCCCCGGAAAGTGATCTCACTATCCCTTTGTTCATGTGTGGGGAGCATGGTTCAAGATATGAGATACAGGCACCGCACAACATGACACGGCAAAACATTAAAATAGGCTATGGGGTACAACAACATCGCTAGATGTGTCTGTGTGCATGTCATATACAACAAATATTAAAATTCATAGTGATTAGATATGTTTTACTGAACAATATAACAAAAAACAAATAAACCTTGATGATTTCAACCCATAACTTCTAATCAATCAATGAAATCAATCAAAGAAAGGAATCTAAGGTTCCATTCCATTCCATCCTTTACACGCTTATGATGGCTCTGCCATGTTTGTGAGGTGTTCAAAAATGTTAAAAAGTATATCTCTCATGCTAAAGGTCCCTTTTGTTCCTATTTAAGCAACAAGGAGCTCCAATGAAAGGGTCTCAATTGGGTGTATTGAGGTCATTGCCAGATCATCCCGAATATGGCTGCCCTATAGCCAACCATGTTAATAAACAAGTTGTTCTTCTAATACATACACAGCCCATTCCACATAGGGCCAAGCCGACCAAGTCTTTCATTTAGCAGCTGACCCCATTTTGATGGGATGAGACTTTATTGTGAGGATAAATGTTGATTATAAACCTACTTTTTACATCTTTATAATTTAAACCATAAATAATTCAGTTCTCCAAAATTCTTAGAATGAATAATTCTACATGCTTGTTGCTTAACATAATACAAAGATGAATATCAAGTGCTATGAACCATATAAACACAAGTGTAGATGGATAAATGGATAAAGTGTTACACGGTACAAAGAATGATGGCTAACTGGATACGACTATGGTCAAGGAAGTTTCTACAATTCAGATATACTGTGGTAAGACTACATAAACGCACACAAATGCACGCATGAATATGCACATTACATAATAGATTTGTCTAACAAAATCGAGCTACAAGCTTTCTCTGGAGGGTTTTGGTGAATCTGGAGAATTTCAAGAGACATATCTAGGACCCAGTCAGTGCCAGCTCATTGCCTTGAAGTTTATCAATTGAAAAGAAATTTGGCAAATTGACACCCCCCCCTCCCCCTCTTTCCTCAAATAGTGGGAAAAAATAAAGAAGAAGAAAAAGATTATATTCCAACACACACAATCAAATAATGCCATCTAACTTACTAATCCTATGACATTACAGCATAAAACATGTGTTTTGCTTTTATCTTGCAAATTTAAAACTAATTTCATTGTGTAGCAGTATAATGTATTTTCATATATGTAGCATTGCACTGAACAGCTATTTTACTTGAATATGTAAATTTCAAAGATTCCACCCAACTTTCACTCGTTTTGAGAGAAAACATCATCAACTTTCTTTTTATTTCATATAACCCAATTAACTTTCATTTTCCATAAAACCCATTGTCAACCATTCAAGATTTAAAATGTTGGGCATGTCATTGATAAGGGGTGATGTGGGATGGATCAGAAACTGATTCTTTTTTATTCAGATATGATATGATTATAGTTATCAATCTCGTACGATATACGATTCATATCGTATATCGTTTGAGATGATACGATATAGGCCCAATTTGATACAAATCGGTAGCCTATGTCACACTGTCGTATATATCATCTGAAATGGAATTCATATCACACTGTTGTATATATCATCTGATATGGAATTCATATCGAATGATATCAGATAATATTCGACGATGTGATTTTTCTTTTTTTTAATTTGAGTTTGGGCTTGAGTTATCAAGTTTTTGGCGTGTAAATGTGGCCTGATTAGTATATATATGTTAACTTTCTCATTTGTCCTCCAATTTTAGCCCTAATTCCTCAATCTGCTTCGATCATCCCTTCAATGATGACAACTTTAGAGACCCTGGCGATGATGTGCACTCAACGAAGACACCTCCTCAACGAAGACACCTCCTCAACGACGATGAGGGCCCAATTGTAGCTACTTGATAACAACGGTTAGACGACGATGAGGGCCCAATTGTAGCTACTTGATAACAACGGTTAGACGACGATGAGGGCCCAATTGTAGCTTCATGAAAACAATGATTAGACGACAATGATTGTTGATGAAGATGATGCATTAACGATAATGACTCAACAACAAAGATGGTATGTCAATGCTACCTCGACACTTCTGCTCTCTTCCCAATGACGATCTAATTGCACCTGTTCCAATATCACTTCTCTACACAATCCTTTCTTCACAATGTCACTTCTGTTGTAGTGAAGGGTAGGTGAGTTCGCTTTTTGAGCTTTGTTTAATTTTGTTTAATTTTGGATATACTAATGACTCTAATTAATTTAACTAATCTAATTACAAGTTGTTTAGATGAATTTAACTATTCTAATTAATTTAACAAATGAATTTTGTTTATTTTTGTTTAATTCTGTTGAATCTTTTGTTTACAGTTGAATCTATTGTTTAACGAGTATAATTTATGACTCTAATTAATGTAGGTTATTAATTAATTAGATTAGTTATTAATTAATTCGGTTATTAATTTAACTAATCTAATATTGTTGAATTTGTTGCTTAATGTTTAATTTGGAATTTTGGTACTTGATGAACATTGATTGGAATTTTGGTATTTAATAATTGCTATTTATTAATTGTTATCTTGTTAATTTTTAAACTTGTTTCAATTGTCAATTTGAAGCCTTTAAAATAGAAAACGGTTGAGAAGAGTTCTAAAAAGTTGACCCACATGGAAACATTGTAGCCAAACTAAAGAAAAAAACAAATCACTTGGAATGTGCAAGTATTGTAGGAAGGAAGTATAAGGTGGCATGATAAGGATGAAGGCTTATTTGGCCGATACATATAAGGATATTGCTCTGTGTACATAATGTTTGGATGAAGTTCAAAAAGTGTTCTTTAAGATGTTGAAGAAGAAAAATAAAGACCGGTGAATGCTTCCACTATGTTTGTAAGAGTGAACATGAACAAAGAAACCCTTGATTATTTTGTGACTAAAAGTGGTGCAAAATGGGAAAAATAAGGCAAAAGACCCTCAATAAAAATCATGAAGGATCGAGATGTAGTGTGCAAGGACATGCTCGGTTTTGATACGAAAATGTATTTTTTTCAATTTGGTGAAAATTCCATTATTCATGAAGGATGATTGAATTGGTTGTTGTCAATAGGAAAAGACTAAAGCATCAGTAGCATAATATTAGAGTTACATTCTTGCAAAAGAAATGGAGTAGATTAATAAATTAATTTGGATATAAGAGCAAATGAGATGACAAGGTGCACCTTGATATTCGATGGACACATCGATGGAAAATCAATGTACATCATATATTTTCTTACTAATAGTCCAAGCGAGACTGTTTTTTAGAATTGATTGATGCTTCAGATATAAAGAAGAGTTGTTTAGTTTGCTTGACTCCTTTGTAAAGAAAATCAGAGAAACATATGATACAAGTGGTCACCGATAGCGCATCTTCTTATGTTTCCAACAGAGCTATGTTAATGAAGATGAAAAATCTTTTTTGGAATTCTTGTAGTGCCTATTGTCAGGGACGGAACTAAACACATCAATGTGGGGGCACATGCCCCCAAAAAAATTTCCGAAGAAAAAATTTTACATTGAGAAAAATTAAAGAAATGGGACCAATTTGTTGAGATTTGACCGAAATGATGGGACATGACCCCACTTGACAGAAATCACCAAACCTTCTAGATCATAAATTACTTCATGTTGTCATTGCTCTGTTGGCTTTTAATTGCTCTGAGCCCCATCAAGGAGACGAGGAAAAACATGAAAGAAGAGTGTGTTTTAATTTTTAAAGCTTTTTCCCTCTCTTCATCCTCCAACTTACTACGTCTGCTCCTATTTTTTTGGTTCCGCTGCTCGGTCCGCTCAGCCGCTCCGCTTGGATCCTCAACTTCGTTCTCGACTCCGACTCTGACTCTGTCTTCGTCTCCGTCGATCTACTCAGCTTCGAGTTACTTTGATTGCGTCTATTTTTCAAGGTATTGATTGTTTTTTAAGTTGTTTAATTTAATAATATTATTATTTTATTAATATTAAATTGTGACCCATAATTCCAAACGTCTGGTTCCACCACTGCCTATCGTATCAACATGTTGGAAGATATAGATGATTTGTTTGTCCACAAGTATATAGTTCAAAAGTCCAAGAAGAACATTATATATATTTACCAGCATCGTTGTGTTCTTAACCTAACGAGAACTTTTACCGATAGAAAGGAGTTGATAGTGTATATGATGATAAGGTTGGCTACTAATTACCTTACCTTACTTTGAAGAGCATTTCGAAGCAAAAGGTTGCATTATAGACTATATTTGCATTTAAAAAGTGACAACTTCCTTATTTTAAGGAAAAGTGATTTCGTGGATATGGGATACACCATTCGGATATATCGTAATTTTTAAAAGGGTAAATGACATGAAAATACCCTAACGTTTGGGCTACTTTAATAAATATACCATGAGCTTTGTTTTGTTTAAAATTTATACCCACAAGGGTAAAAAGGCTGACGGGGGTTAAAAAAGATGCGAATGGACCGTTATGCCCCTGAGCACTTATAACGTTAGGTGGGCTGTGGGGGTGAAAGTTAAGTTACCGGGAGTAAAAAACGACGGGGAAAAGTAAACGAAGAGCGGTAAAAAACTAGGGCAAGAATTGAAGGGGAAAAGGAGACATCAGAGGAAGAAAGCAGGAGATCGGGCTTACAGCTGAAGAAGAACGACGTGCAGCGGCAGTGGCGTGAAGGCTCTTGGAGGAAGAGGACTTAGCTGCAGAGAATCGCAAAGATGGTGAGTAAAGAAACAATTTTTACCCAGTTTTCAGTTATTTTTTAATTTTTCTCTTTTTAATTAGAGTAATTTTTGGTTTATGTGCATCAAGAAGGTAAATTAGTGAAGTTAAAAGGGGATTTTTTTAAATTGGGAGTTCGGATGGGGAAAATTTCCTCTTACTAAGGTTAATTGTGTGATTTATGCTCAGATGTTTGTAGTGAATTAAATGCATAGTGTTGGGGGGACATGAATGTGAACATGCAACACGCAGTGTTGGGGGGTCATGACTGTGAACATGCAACAAGCTCAAGTAGTATATATGACTGCTTTTTTTACTGCTGAAATTTAAAGTTTGTAAAAATGTTTGTTTGGTATTGTGATGACTTTTTGTTACAGAGCCACAAGGTCACATTGAAAATACATCATGGGGGAATGCTGAAAATTGGGCCAGCAGGGTATTATGAAGGGGGGAGGAGGCTGTATTTGTTGACTGCATTGCAGGGCTGTTATCAGTGGAAAACCTGAAGGTGATGATAAAGGAGTTGGGATATACAGGCAGGTTCTATATATACTATAAGCCATGGAGGAAAAATTTTGCTTGGTGCAGTAGAATAGATGATGATGAGCAAGCATCAACTTTTTTAAACATTCAAGGGAGTAGGACTATAAACTTGTACATTGCACATGAATCTCAAGGGCTGGCAATAGAAGACAAAAATGCTTCAGCTGGGCCAATTATAGACTTGTGTGAAGAAGGTGATGAGACAGATGAGGTGCCAAGTACAGTGCCAAGTAAGGGAGTACATGAGGAGGATATGACTGAGCAAACTAAAGATGTAAATGACCATGAAACAGAGGATGAAATAGAAGTAAATCTAAGCTACCCTGCATCATTGGTAAATGAGTATACAACACAAGAGGAGGCAGAGGAGCAAAGTGAAGGGGTATGTATTGATGCAACACAATCACAGTATGATGCATCATTGGTGCATTTTGAGGTGGCTTGTACTGACCCAACAACAATTCATAATGAAGGGGATTGGATAGAGCAGAGACAAGATCAAATGGAGGGACCATTGGAGCATGCTGAGGTGCAAGTGGATGGAAATGATACTGCATTTACAGAGCCAACAGTGATGCAGACTGAAGGGGCTTGGATAGAGCAGAGACAGGATCAAATGGAGGGACCACTGGAGCATACTGAGGTGCAAGTGGATGGAACTGATACTGCACTTACAGAGCCAACACATGAAACATCAAGGCAACAGACATTTACTAAAGGTATGATGTCAGAGGCAGAGTCAGAGTCAGAGTCAGAGTCAGATTATGATTATGATCCTTCAGGTGAAGATGATGAAGAATGGGAATACAATGAGCCAATTGAGAGAACTGATAATGCAAGCCAGCAAAGTGATAGGTGCGCAGAATCAGATCCTCTATATAATCCCTCAGGGGAATCAGATGATGAAGAAAGTTGCAGTGTTGATGACAGCTTGTCTGAAGATGGTGAAGGTGATGCAACCACCATGGAACCAAGAAGATTCACAAGAACTGATGGAATGCATGTGTTGGGGGGTCCTGAATGTGATCCACAGACTGAATGGGCAACAGACAGTGAGGATTCTGATGGCATTAGGAGTGTGAGACATAGTGATGATGAGTTGCACACTCGAAGGGGACATTCATCACATAAAATGGACTTGGACAATCCACACTTGGAAGTAGGCATGGAGTTTGCAACTCCAGCTGAATTCAGATTGATGTTGAGAGAGCATGCCATACGAAATGGCTATGACTTAAAATTCAAGAAGAATGAGGGTGGTAGGATACGGGTGCACTGCAGTAATGATTGTGGTTGGGTATGTGCAGGGTCATGGGACAGGCACAGAGATAAATGGATATTGAAGAAACTGACTACACATGTAGACTGTCAATTTGTTAGAGCCAATAATCAAGTGACAGATCATTGGATAGCCAATAAATATGTTGAGCACTTCAGGGATCAACCCAACTTACCCTTGCCAGCATTGAGGAATTTTTTGAGTAGGGATTTTGGAATTGATGTAAAGCAAGATTCTAAGTTGTGGAGGGCAAGGAGAATAGCTAATGAATATATCGTAGGCTCGTATAAGAAACAGTTTAAACAGCTCTGGAACTATTCTCATGCTGTTATGGAGAGAAACCCAGGGACATATGTCAAGATAAGGTCACGACCTAGTGCATCTGAGGATGAGCCTATATTTGATGGCATATTTATCACGTATCAATGTCAGGTGAAGGGATTCAAAGAAGGATGTAGGCCGTTCATGGGCCTAGATGGTACATTCTTGAAGACAGATATTGGGGGGTACTGCTAAGTGCAACAAGCAGAAATGGGAACAATGACATGTTTCATGTTGCAATTGCTATTGTGATAAATGAATCGAAAGATACGTGGACTTGGTTCTTACAATGTTTGCTGGAGGCCTTGGAGGTGGACCATAATCAACAGTTTACTTTCATTTCAGATAGACAAAAGGGTCTGTTGGAGACATTCAAAGATATACTTCCAGGAGCACATCATAGGTTTTGTCTGAGACACATGTATGAAAATTTTAGAAAGACATTCAGGCTATTGCTGTATAGGAAGCTGATGTGGGACATTTGTACTACATATGTGGAGGAAGAATGTATATTAGCGATTGAGGCTTTTTACAAGTCTAATCCTGAAGCAGTGAAATGGCTTTGTGCAATAAGCTTGGATTCATGGTGTCGTAGCTACTTCACAGATAGCAGTTTCTGTGATCTGTTGGTGAATAACATTTCAGAATCTTTCAACAAGTTCATCCTTGAAGCCAGGGATAAACCAATCATTACCTGCCTAGAGATGATAAGGAGGCAGCTAATGACGAGGTTTCAAAAGAAGAAGACAATTGCTGCAACTTGGACTTCAGACACGTGCCCAAGAATTATTGAGAAATTGATGAAGATGAAAAGAAAAAGCTCAAGTATGCGTGTTGTCTATGCTGGAGAGGGACACTATGAGGTCAATGATGGTCAAAAAGGATGCTACACCTTGAATGTTGAAACAAAGAGATGTGACTGTCGGTATTGGCAAATGACAGGGATACCATGCATGCATGCTTGTGCAGCTTTGATGAGTGAGAATAAGCACCCAGAAGATTACGTGCATGGGTATTACACAAGGTCAATGTATATGCAAGCTTATGCAGGAATGATTAATACCATTCCTGATTCTAGGTTTTGGCCTTTAACTCAGTACTCAGAATTAGTGCCCCCACCATATAGGAAGCCTCCTGGTAGACCACCCAAGAAGAGGAGGAGAGGAGAGTTTGAGGCAGGACCTAGTCAACGAGCAAGAAGGGTTCAGATTCAAAAATGTCAAAGGTGCCAAGGAGACGGACACAACAAAAGGAGTTGTAAGAATGCCCCAAAGTCAAAGCCATCTAATAGTACTGGAAATCCAAGAGGCAGGCCAAGATCTACACAAAATGAGCTTAGCAAAGAGTGTAGACCTGAGTTAGCATCTATCTTATTGGGAGCAGGTGTTAATGTAATGGGTAGATATCCAGGTATTATGGCTGCTGGTGTCAATGTGATGGGTGGTAGAATTGTAAGTACTTAATTTGTTCTTCAACTTCTTCCTTAGTGTAAAATACCCATGACATAGTACTAGAAGATGACATATGTAATTGTAGGGACATTCACAAGTTCAACAAGGAGGTGGGGCTGGGAGGTGTGGTGGGAGAGGGCCAGATATTCAATTTCAGACAGAAGTAAGTACTTGATACATATTTTAATTTAGTCATATTGTTTCATACAGTACTAGTTAGATATTTCATTGACAACACACCATGTTTTTATGTAGGTACAACAAGCTTCCCAACATGGCAGAGGGGCTGTTAGGGGTGATGTTAGGGGTTCTGATAGGGGTGCTGTTCTGGGTGGTAGGAGAGGACATAAGCAATTACATTCTAGGAGGGGTGGAGGAAGAGAGCCAAATATTCATGTTCAGACAAATGTTAGTAATAGTTACACATTGCAATTTATTCATATAGTATTAGTTAGATATTTCATTGACAACAAACCATGTTTTTATGTAGGTACAACATCCTTCCCAACATGGCAGAGGTGCTGTTATGGATTCTGTTAGGGGTGCTGTTAGGGGTGCTATTATAGGTGGTAGGAGAGGGACACATCAGCAAGTACAATCTGGGAGGGGTGGTGGAAGAGGGCCACAAAAGCATGGTCATCATGGGGTAAGATCTCATGTTCAGCTTGTTTGATACAACATGTACATTATTTCTTTTAAGCTACATCTGATACATCATGTGTTTAATAAAGGCACAACAAGATCCTCCCCAAGGAGGGGGTGATAAGGCAGGCAGAAGAGGGAGACTGCAGCAAGGTGGGGATGAGAGGGTTGGCAGCAGGGGTACACAGCAAGTACATCATGAGAGTGTTGGCAACAAAGGGCAACAGCATCAAGGTCATCATGGGGTAAGATATTCATCTCACCTTGTCTGATAGATTATTTTATTTCAGCTTGTCTGATACATCATGCATATTACATCTGATACATCATGTGTTTAATGAAGGAACAACAATATCCTCCTCAAGGAGGAGGTGATAGGGCAGGTAGAAGAGGGAGACAGGAGCAAATTGGATCTGAGAGGGTTGACAGTAGAGGGATACAGCAGAAATGTGGGGATGAGAGGGTTGGAAGCAGTGTGACACAACAGCAAATTGGATCTGAGAGGGTTGGCAGTAGGGTGCTACAGCAGCAAGGTGGGGATGAGAGGGTTGGAAGCAGTGTGACACAACAGCAAATTGGATCTGAGATGGATGGCAGCAGAGTGCTACAGCAGCAAGGTGGGGATGAGAGGGTTGGCAGCATTGTGACACAGCAGCAAGGTGTATCTGAGAGGGTTGGCAGCAAGGTGTATCTGCAAGGTGTATCTGGTAGCATGTTGAAGACATACAAGAGAGCCCCCAGAAAGAGCACATCAGTAGTCCCTACAAGATTTACTGGGGCCTGTGGAGAAACCAGTTCAGCATCCATGATCTGAAACTGATGATATCATATAGGGTTGGATAATGTATTTTGGATGTATGTTGGCATGTATTTTGGATGTATGTTGGCACCAGTACAATATTCTGCAAGTGACATGTATGTTGGCTGTAGGTTGGATGTACTTTGGATGTTTGATGTATGTTGGATGTTTGAAGTTGTTAGCATCTTGTGTTGGACATGTTTGCTATTTTTTGGGTAGAACATGTACTGCAGTTGACACCATGACATTTATCTGAAGAATGTTATATGTGATTGTTTTATGCAATGTTTGGAGTGTTGCAGATGTCTACAATATTCATCTTGTGTTATTGTGTGTGTTATTTGTTGGGAAGTATTTGTGTTATTGTGTGTTGCTGAATAGCTCATTTATATCTTTCACTGCATTTATTCATGTATATCATTCACTCCATACATTGATAAGCATGCATCAAAGTTCTATATATACCACATTTATTCATGTTGCTGAATAGCTCATATATATCATTCACTGCAAGCATGTTGATCCATACAGTAATACCACATTGACCCTACCCAAAACATAACATCCTACTCAAGGTGAGTCACGCTACCTTGAGATACATCAATGCTAACAAACCAACCATCATAGCTATTACAAAGTACAACTTCACTTTAATTGATCTGTAATCCTCCAACACCCTCCTATCAGTCAATGCAAGTGAAGAACTGTCCATTGATCTGTAATCCTCAAACACCCTCCTATCAGTCAATGCAAGTGAAGAACTGTCCATCCTTGACCTCCTCTCATCTTTATCCATAAAATGCAGAATCACCTTCCTCGACCAATCCGAGTGTGGTGGATCTTTCCACAAAAAGAATTTGCATCTCTTCTCCTTATCCATACGAGGACAGCTCCAGAATCTCCTTCCTGGATTGAGTCTTGTCCATGACGTCATCCTAGGAGTCCGCAGGCCGCAGTTGCATATCTTCACGTCTTCATAATCAGTTCCAAATTCAGAACCCCCCTCATTTCTCTGTCGAGACCTACCAGTGCTGCTGCTGCTGCTGTCCCCATAACTCATATTTCACCTTGCAATTAATAATAACACCATTATTATGTGATTAGTTTAAAATTTCCTCACAATTAATTGATTATTGCAAAATTTCTTCCCACATTACTATGTCTATTGTTTTGCTTGTTGTGATCATAAAAACCTGAATAATCCACAAAAAAAATTCATTCTCACCTTTGTCGTGACTTCTTCTACTGCTGGTCCCCCTTTCTTCTTCCTCTTCCTATCTACTTCATCTTCTCCGGTGGTGTTGGTTCCCCTTGGCTTCGTCTGTTTCTTCTTCCTTTTCTCCTTGCGTTTTCTTTCTTCGCCTTGCTTTTTCTTCTTCCCACAATAATGACGGCCTGCATAAATGGAGGGAACTTAAGGCGGGAGATGTAGGTAGTTGGTGGGAAATGTTAGTAGAGGGTTATTTTCGTCATAAATTATCACGTGCAGCCACGTGAGCTGCCAGTTTGACGGATTACTTGAATTAGGTATAACGTTTAAACTTTAACATAACGTTTGGGTATAAATTTTAAACAAAACAAAGCTCAGGGTATATTTATTAAAGTAGCCCAAACGTTAGGGTATTTTCATGTAATTTACCCTTTTTAAAAACAAGTGAAGTTTTGTTTTATATGTGTGATCCCTTCGGTAAAAGTGCTTAAGCTCATGGACAGCGATGTAACGCTAGCAATGTGATGCATGTGTGTGAGAGGCGGTGGATAGAACCACAAGCAAATTGAGAGGAGTTTTGAGAACAAGACTAGATACCAAAGAGTGTGGGTCACCATTAATAAATGGTATGAGCTACAACTCTATATGTCTCTCCATACGGTCACTTACTTTCTTAATCCTAGGTAAAGTTATTTTGAAAATTCAAGTTTAGGTTTATTTCGGTCATTATTAAATGGCTTGCAACTTATTGATACTTTATTTGCTTATTCAAAGATTTCATTATGCAAAAAAATTGCATACAAATACCGAAGTGAAGATGGGATTGTATCGAATGATTAAGAGGATGTACCATCTTTTGAGGATCGGTTAAAAATTCATGAGTAATTGGAAAGATTCAAAAGAATACAAGGAATGTTCTAAATAGACATGACCACATTAACAAGAGATAAGAAACAACCATGTAAATATAGATGTCAATCACCAATTTACCATTTCCTAATAATTTATGTATTGCAAGAATTGTTTTTTATTTATCTTTTCCTTGTTTTATTAGCCATGTGTTGGGAGAGTTATGTAAAAGAATGCAAGGAGCTTCAAAATGCTTGCAATACATGTCTTGAGCCTTACTTGTAGTGCCACCGGTCGTGAGATGAATTGGAATATTTTTGCGTTTATTCATTTTAAGAGAAGGAATATATTGGAGCAACTAAAGATTAATGCCTTAGTTTTTGATAAATATAACATTCAATTAGAGTTATGATAAAAGAAAAGAAGCGAGACATGTGAGACTAATGATCTGATTTGATTATCGGATGTGGAATCGAATGGTAATGGATAATTGAGAAAGAAGCTCATTGTCTCTCGCAAGAAACTACTTGGATGGATATTCAAGAATGTTTTGAGATTCAAGAATAAACAAACAATGGAAAAAAAGAAGAGAAAGAGATATATATAAACTAGATAATTTTCTTTAATTCCAAACTAATAAGTTTATGTTTCGTTGAATAATAATATATTGTTTAACTCTATTAGAACCTCAAATTTTGAATGCATTGAAAATCGCAAAAGAAAAAGCATAGAAGTAGTAGATATGGATGAGAAAGCTAAAGAGTTTATGGAGAGTGAAGAAGACGAAGACGAGAAAGAAAATGTGATTCTTGAAGAATAAGATGGTGATCGGATTACGAGTGATGGATCAATCCAAGACAATTGTTCTATGATATTTCTCACATACGATACATACTTGATCTCGTAGTAGATTCATTTTTGTGTTGCGTTAGTGAGAGGATTTGATAAGTGACATGATTGGGTTTTCTTTTGTTAAGGTTTATGTGATTATGTCAAAGTTTATACTTAAATTTCTTGATTGTTTCTATGATATATTTAATTATTTGAGTGATTTGCTTAATTTTTTGCAATTTATCATGTATCTTATGATATGATAGATGATATGATATTTCATCAAAACGATATACGGTACGATATACGGTTTGACAACCTGGATATGTTACAATTTCAAAGGGTTTTGAAGAGGTTTTGGGAGGAAATTCAGTGCTAATCATTGTTTAATGTGATGGAGGGTTAGTGAATTGGTTTAGGGGTATTTTATGAAAGAAAACTAATCAACTAAAACAAAAAAAAGCTTCATTTGGTTTAGGTTTTGAATTTGGACAAATCTGAACATCAATAAAGGGATTTATAATTCAGTTAGGGCAGTGGAAGATGCAGGAATTTGTTCACTGTAACCGTAATGGGAGGTTATGTATGTATGTGACAAAACTGTTTAATTTATTTAGCTCAAAAATCTATCATCCCAAATTGATTTTCTAAATTTTTAATGGGCCTGTGTGTTGAAAACAAGTGTTTACACATGCCAAGAACCAAGGATCACCTACTCAATTGAATCAGCAACAAATTCTTCTGTTTTATACATGTTGACAGATAAAAGGGATAAAGAAATGTTCTAATTATGTGTAATATGATCTTAAGATCATATACAAATTCCATTTTATAAAAACGTATGAAATTAAGATTACATATATCAAAGTCTGTTTAAAAATTAAAAGTATGACATGAACGTAAATTAAAAAATATTATCTATTTTGGGAAGTTAGAATTTATGTATACTCTACAGTTTGGAAAGGATATAAATGCAAATGGTAATGCATAAACAAGCATGTAAAAATCTTGTTGTGTTTTGTATTCGGTAAATATTTCTTAAAGAAGGATCGTATTGAAAAAAAGCTATGTTTTGTGTTTCCAAAGCTGTTGACCCTCTTCATAGAAAATACACCTGTCATGATCTAAATGCACTTATGTACTTCGAACTTCGAAGTATATAATGGAGAAATCAGGTCATAGGGATCCAACGATGCCTGGGTCTTAGACTTTTTAACAATCTCAGTGTAGGCCAAGTCATATTTGGGCATGATAGAGCTAGGCAAAAGTTCATATAAGCCTTTTATTTTAAAAAAATCTCATTGTGCGCCTCTGCCCAGATCAGTCCGAGTTAAGGTTTATAAGAATCTATGTTTATGGGGTTTGATTGGATTGGCTTTCACAATACAAAATAGAAGAAAATTACAATAAAAAGAAAATAAGGCTTTGCACCTTTGATTGGGGGCATCTTGCTCTAGATGCAACATCACACCTATATAGAATCTCGTCCTATAATGCATCACACATTATATGAATATCGAAATACAATTTCCATAGCATCCACTCATAAAACAAAATCAACAGTGTTCCATTATTTCAGCCAGAAACCATTATTCACACACACATCTATATCAATATACATGTATTCATGTGTTACACACACATGTATATACATACATGTTTACGTGTGTATGGTGTTATGTGTATACATCTATATTACAAATGAGGGATGTTTTTGAATCTTTGTCCCATGTGGCAATGTCACATCGTCACATGGGACACCCTTCTTAAACCCAAAACCCAAAAAACACAAAACTCCACCCAACCCCCAAAACACACACCCAAACACAAACACCCAAAATCACACCCCAAGCAAAAAAACCAAAAACCCCATGACACTACACACACTCAACCCCATCATTCTCATTTTCACCCGTTTTTGCACTCATCGAAACACCCGTCCAAAAAAATTGAAACCCAAAAAAAAAAACACAGTGAATGTGCTTTCAAAGAGGCGGGCTGAGCTTTTTGGGCGTCCGTTTCAATTAACCCCTCAAGCAGAGGTCTGAATCCATCCGCGCCGAATGCGCCCGCTAAATTTTTATACGCTAATTTGTTGTTCTGTGCCAAAGGCGACCGCACCGAATTTATTGTTCCTCGCCAAAGGCAGCCGTGCCTCTAAATTTTTTTACACTAATTTGTTGGTGGTTATTTTTGCTCGCCAAAGACAGCCGTGCCA
The DNA here is from genome assembly GCA_030789695.1 of Scilla litardierei. Lineage (NCBI taxonomy): Eukaryota > Viridiplantae > Streptophyta > Magnoliopsida > Asparagales > Asparagaceae > Scilla > Scilla litardierei. The sequence goes on from CM061139.1 coordinate 85,347,812, forward strand.
AAGGCGGCAATGTTCGTTGGTGGTTATTTTTGCTCCGTGCACCAAGTGCACGGGCAATTTCTAGTGCATCTACATGTGTACATGTATACACAAGTATACATGTGTACATGTATACGTATATACATACATGTACACATACATGTATACACAAGTATACAAGTGTACATGTATACGTATATACATACATGTACACATACATGTATATGTATGTACGGCCATGATTTTGAAAATTACAAGAATGCCCGTGTGTTGAAAAGGGCTCAAAACAACCAAATAATACAAAGTAAAATTCAATCAAAAATAACTAGACATCAAAACTATCTAATAACTCAACCCTAGTAATTAAAGTTTGAATATGGTAACTCTTATATCATCATCAGGGTGTTCTATAGAAAACAAAAAATCACAGGATTGCATGTATAAAAAAGTTGAAAGGGTTTCTTGACATGTACCCAAACAATGTGTATGTGAGAACCTACATCTTGTATGCCCTTTTCCCTAAAATGGTTTGCATTTTAGGGTTCAAGTTGGTCATCATTTCTGCCTTTACAGAACTGCTAAGAGAACCCCCCCCCCCCCCCCCAAAAAAAAAAAACATGTTTTGGTTATCACCGCATTCGCTAAAGGCATAAGCTTAAATATATATAATTCATAAAGGATAAAAAAGAGAAAAAAAGAAATAATACATATGATGGTTGCATAAAGAACTCCAATTATGCCAAACCATAGTCGAAATACATGAGAATGATCACTCTTGTTAAATATAATATAAAGTAAAACATATTTTCAGCCGTCAAGACTTGAATATCAAATTGATGGACATACCCATATACCAATTTGAAGTATATTGTAATCTCAATGCATCTACTCACATATCTATAATATATTAATAGGAAAGGAATAGTGTAGCCGGACTGTATACGATCGGTGTCTCATAAACAATCGTGCATGTGTGCATGCATACATGCATTTGAGAATAATGGGTAGCATATGACATATGAGCTAAAATCTCATACGTGACCTCGAAAAGTACACCTTTCCATATTTTTTCGGATGCTCTGAACCGTTCATTTCGATCGTTATATTCTAAATTCCCAAAGCACCAAATATACGATGAACCCAAAAAATTTTGCATGTTCATCCATCTGTAAAAAAATTCTATTCATACAGAACCATTAAATTTGTGACGGGTGGACAAACGAGCAAAATCCCTTAGTTTCATCCGATATTTCGTGTGTTTTGATGTTTTAAAAAATGAAGATCGGCTGAATGGCTCCGATCGTTTGAAAAAAATATAAGAGTGTAAACTTTTCAAAATCGCATACAAGGCCTTAGCGCATATATCATGTATCCATCATTCTCACATGTGTGTGTGATACATTTAAAGGGTTTGCTGACTGTGACAAATGTGACAATAGACTATCACCCCACTGTCACCTCCACCCATTTATTTACAGTTTTGCCATTAAAAATTATAGGTTTGCAACCTCGCTTATTTACAGGTTTGCCATTATAAAATTACAGTTGTTACACTTTTCCTCATTAACCCCCAAGACAATACCCAACCTCACACCCAATCTTTTCTCCTTTCCACCTAGGTAGGGTCCCGCGTGTTGTGGGTGTGAGGGGTTTTTTGTGCCCATGCACTTTGTGCATGGGTTATTGCTAGTATATAACTAAAATATGGGTATAACACACAAAGCACATTCGAAATGGGAGCAGACTCTCTATGTGTGGCTCCCACAAACTTAACAATTGTGCAAAACCCATAATGTAATGAGTGAATCTGAGTGGCGACCGGAACTTACACAAACACCCATGAATACTATGCAAAAAAATTAAACATTATTGTTATATACTTTACATATAAAGGTTATATAATTAAAAGTTTTCTTTTTACAACCTCGGTGTATTATTGCACGTATACCATATGTACAACCAAAACTACTTAAAATTATGTCTTTTTTGATTAAACTATTTATGGACAATAAATATAATAAATTATTAAAAAGAACTCTTAGCAATTGGTAAAATAAAAAATAAAAATGGCAATTTTTCATGTAAATCAGATTGAAAATTTATCTAAATGCAATATTTTTCCTATATTATAACTATTATCCTAGCATCCAACATTTTAAATTTGTACAATTTGTAAATATAACTTTTTTAAAAGATATCACCGTGATTTTGTTACTTTTGCTGCCGATGTTAATTTCTCATTTGCACACCATAAATTAAAGTCATGATTTTCTTGTCAAGCAAATTTGGAATACACTGGTTTTATAATTAGACAATTTTTATGTTGTATTATCCGCAAATAACATGTGCAGTGACTAGTGAGTGAATAAACATTAGTAGAAGTTTCATTTCGTCACAACATTAAGCTTAAACATACCTTTGCATAACACACCCATCTATTAACTGATGATAACATGTTTTCTGTGCTTTGTTGTGATCCTAGCTCATATTTTCTTAAAAAAGACAAGTCCACTTAATTTGTCTATTTGAATTAAATAAATGCTGGTGAAGTTACCTTAGAGTCACAAAAGGCTTTCCTGTAAACATTCGATGGATATATGCCTCGTTGAGTTTCTGACACAACGTCTCTTCTACACCAACGGTGACATGTATTCCTGATTCTCTAAGTCTTTCAATGCCTTTTGAAGCTACAATTGGATTTGGGTCCACCATTCCAACAACAACCCGTTTCACTTTTGCTTGAACTAATGCTTCAGTGCAAGGAGGGGTCCTTCCATAATGATTACATGGTTCAAGGCTCACATAGACTATTGCATTCTCTGCCAAACTGCCAGCATCTCTGAGAGCAAATACCTACAAGTTTGCAATTTTGTCTCAAATATAATCAAAGCAGCAAATGAATAACAGCAACCGCACCTGATATGAATATCACACATTTGGTTTTTTTTTTAGATTTCCATTTTAGACAAATTTAATATACTCATGAATCTGATATTTTTGCATATTCAGACAATGGAAGTAAAGGCATGCCTTAGGGATACAGCCACTTGGAGGACTTCACAGAACTGAAAACTCTGTTGGATAGTTCGTATGGTTTCTTCAACAAACATGCAATACAGGATGCAGATACATTGATTAAAACCCGCTACTATTGCCAAAAAACAAAGAGTAGCCAGAAAAGGATTGCTTAAAATAAACAACATAAAAAATCAGAGAGTATCAACAAGGATCAGAGATGGACAGACCAAAGGAGGGACAAGCTACCAGGGAAAGACTTTAGCAGCAGCAGCAGCAGCAGCAGCAGCAGCAGCAGCAGCAAATAAGAAAACCTGATGAAAGGATGTCACGGAAGGATATATCACAATCTGAAGAGTCTTGAAGAGGAATGCTCAATACTAGGAGACACCAATAGAATCTAGATGGAGCCACAACTCTGGCTTCACAAGAAGAGGGCCAGAGAAGATTTTGAATGAGCTAAGTGGCATCAGCCACCGGATGAACATAATTAGGAAGGGGTGAGCAGGAAAAAATCTACAAAATCAAAAACAGAATCCTCTCAAAAGGAGTACAGTAATATGAGATTCATCAGCCTTGGGAAGTTGGTAATAGAAGAGAGCATTTCCCATGAAGATAAAACATGATGGAGCACAATGAGTCCAGATCAACCAGAAAAGGAGACAGAAGGCAACAGTCCACAAAAAATAAAGAAGCAATGAGGTAGAACCAAGGGAGCACATTACGGTACGAGTTCAGCTCGGTATGTAACGAATCGCATGCAGGCCAAATCCATCACGAGCTAGCCCGCGAGGTAAGATGGGCCACCCTAAAAGGGTGGCTCGTATTCGGCCTACCGCATCCTGAGCCGAGCCAGGCTTAGCTGGGCTCGTAAACCGTGGACCCAAACTGCAAGTCAACCCACAAGTTGACCCAACGGTCTACTCCCCACGGTTCAAAGTTCAACCCCGGATTACACGTTAACTAGCCATTTTTTACCTTTTTCTTAATTTTTTAATTTTTACCCAATACATACCCCCTTCCCCTCTCTCCTCTTCCACACAAATTTCATCTCTCCCTACCAAATTCTCTCTCTATCCCTCTCTCTCAATTCCTTAAATACTCAAGATTCAAGATTCTCTTTTACTCAAGGTTCATTCAAGCTCTCTTTCTCAAGTATTTGGGATGATCAGAGAAATTCCTACAGCACTCTATCCTTTATCAAGTGTGTGTGATTTTTTGATATTATAATCTTTTATTACGAATTCTATCCATTTTAATTATAATTATTTTATTTATTTATTACAGAAAAGTAAAACATTGGAATGGAGCATATAAGTGATGAATACAAAGTAATTGACTTAGATACTTCCATGATTTGGGCACATTCTTAAAAACTTAGATATAAAACAAAAAATAAATTTTTCACCATGATGTAATTATTGTAATGTTATCTACATATATCCAAGAGGGTCGGGCGCAGGTAATATGATGAGATACTCACAAAGATGATATATCTAGTTCATCTACTACACATCCTATACAAGTAATTAAATACACAAGAATATATTCAACAAATTGTAGTTACAAAATATGAAGTAGTCGACCCATGTACTGCTAAGGTTGGGCACATTTTAGAAAATAAGGCATAAAACAATAAACTAATTCATGCAAGGTGTAATTACTATACTACAAGTTTCAAACAACGAATAGTTTTGACGTGTATTTTGTTGGGACACTCAAAATAAAAACAAAGATGATGCAGCTGGTTCATCTTCTACGCAAGTAACATAACAAACAAGAATCTAGTCAACAGCCTATGGCAACATGGTAAGCTTCTAGAAGTGAAGATGCATATGAAGAAGTTGCCAACCAAGCTAATCCCCTAGCTTGGGTATGTTTTATAAAATTAAGGCATAAAACAACAAATGTATTTTTGTAAATATTGTACACTGATATTCAAACATCCAAGAGGTTCTGACAAGAGTACTTTGACGAGACATTTTAATATTAGATACAAAAGGTGAGCTTTTTATAGGTAATCTACTAACCATTTCAGTATTCACAACTCACATTAGCATTAAAAAGAGATATCATTACATGTGGTAGGGGATTAGGAGAGAAAGATGCAACTGAAAGAAACTAGCTTAGAGGTATTAATTTTCAGCTAGAAGATCTACCGAGAGTTGTTCAAAGTGCATCACCAATCACGAAGAAATCTGAAATATGTAAATTTGTAAAGTACTACGTAAACATGATACCATTGAAATTTGTAACTTGTAATGTATTATGATGTATAGTAGGCAGCTCAAAATTTCAGAATTCAGTTGGGTGCAGTCTAAAAAGGTAATACTAAAAATGATTATTAATTTATTGTATTAATTTCTATGTTATTAATAATTTTTAAGATGTTTTTAAATGCTTACAAAAAAATTTTAAAACTTTTAAAATATAGCACAAGTTGCCCCGCAAGCCAACCCGTCCCGACCAGACCCGCCTGGGTTGGGACCACAGGTCGGGCTGAGCCAGCACCATCCATATGCATAGGTTGGCCGACCCCGACTTGTTTTTAACTTACAACGAGTCAGACCGAGTCCAACCCGTACCCTCAACCCATGGGTCACAAGTCGGTTTGGCCCAAAACGGCCCATCCATCACCCTTAGCTATGTGTTCCCATGAAGAAAGCAGCGATCAACTTGATAAAATAATCCAACTTAGGAATTTGGTAAAATGTGTTTGGAATATGTAGTGCATGAAATGGAGCACAAACCATGGACAAATGAAGCTTGAATTAACCTACTAGAGCTACCAGTCCATTGCAAGGACCAAGTGCACAGAATATGACCAGAAAGTTTGATGCAATCATGAAGATTGATCAATAGGGTAGAGATGGGTCGAAGAGCCACCCTAAATCAGAGTGCATATGCAAAGTCAAAGACTCCCAGCATGCTTCTTTTGACACAACACGGGTGCACCATATAGGGCATTTGATGACTCAACATCTAGCAACTGTCAAAACGTTCAGTTCCAATAGGAGCATGTAGATTTGTTACATCCGTGATGTTTTACCAATGAAAAAATTGAAGGGGAAATAAAAATAAAAGCTTAGCGATAACAAAGAAAGGATGTGAGGGGTCATTTTGAGAAGTAGATGACAATAAGGGCTGCTAACGATGGGAAGAAAATCACGTCTGTGACTCTATCCTTTGGCAATGTTCAGCTGGTGTTGAGTCACCCACGCAATTCAGATGTTAGCTAAATTCTAGCCAAAATGAAGGCTTGTTGGGTTGTGTTTAGCTGGCATTAAATAGGATAATTTATAATACTCTGTATAGCAGCAAGCAATGATTCCATTAAACTGTAATAAGAGGAATTGGTTTTTAAATTTTGGCAAAGAATTATGGTAGGGGGATTCATACAAGGTACTAATGTTCTCTATGCTGATGGCTGTTGTCACTCCACTCTCGTGTGTGTGCATCTCCAGTCTCTCTTGTGTGTGCATCTATAGAATTTTTTCCCTCCTCTTTTTTGGGGTTTAGGCCCTAGGGGTTGGGGTTTTTAAGGGTAAAGAAGAATGTGAATATCTTTTTGGGCGTGACAAGTGGGGTGAAGCATGTATAATATTGCAAGACACAAGAATCCCTTTGACATAGTTTGATAAGTGTAATGAAAAGGGTAAAAGGGTGGGTATTAGGACAAAAGCGAACTTCTACTACACATACACTAAAAATCCTCTTAACCCAGAGACTCTCAAAAATGTTATTGCTTTTAATAAAGTTGTACCATGTTTCACGGGTTACAATCTTAATCATTTCTTATGCAGTTAAGACTATCAATTAACTATCAATTATAGGGTATACAGAAAGTACTCTACTGCTGGCCAGCCTTTATACCATGTACCAAAAGATACCTTAAACCCTATATGAAAATCGGAATAAAAAAGTATTAATGAATTTTATTCTTCTTGTACATACCAAATGCCAAAACAATATCTAGAATTGAATTATGCTTCCCCATTTAGAATCTTGAACAAGGTTTACCCAATTTTGGGGCAAAACACTTTATACCTCCTAAGCATAATATTAATTGGGCATAAAATGTCATGGCTAGTACCATTTGATCATTTTCTTTTGGGTATCAAAGAAATAGCATGAATAAGAAAAAACGAAAAATTGGTTATAAAATCATCCATGGGTTCACTGGGAATTACTTATACTCAAATTTTGGTATGATTTTGGTTCCTAGAGAGTTTTGGGTACAAGAGTTATAAATTTATACCAAGTAAACATGAGGGTGTTTGGCAGGTTCAAGGGAATAAATTATACCATCTTATTCCCTCTTTATTTGACATTCTAAAAAGAACATTAATGCCCATTCCTTCTGATCCTAAGCAATTCCTAAAGATACATGGTATTACTAATGGCCCCGTTTGGAATGGGAAACAATAAAACCAAGCGCTTTTTATCTTTCTATGTGTCAAATGCTCTATATTCTACTGCATATTAAATTATGGCTTGTATACACCCAAAAAGTCAGTCACAAACAATTACAAATATGAATAAGAATTGCTTATAACAAGATTTTTTGTCTATTCTTATAAACTGCCATTGATGTTATGCTAGGAGGTATAAAATGCTTTACCAAAAAAGAGTATATGGTTAGTCAAATTTTCCATCAATGAAGCACGTAAGGAAAGGAATGGGACCAAGCCTAGCCCGGCTTTGACAAGGTCCAGCCTAATTATAGCTGAGTTTCGACAAACATTTGAACTTTTAATTGGCCTAGATTTTTAGCCCGATTACTTAACAGGTGGGTTTTGGCTTAGACTACTTGGGCTGATAAGCCCAAATGCATTATGTATGTGTGTACAGTCCAGGGTTCTAAATATCGGTCCAATATCCGATATATCGGCCGCAATATCGGAATTATCGTTGTGCCGATACGATATAGGCTGTTTTATTGCGGTTTCCGATATTTGGGGAAATATCGCCGACATATCTGGTTTGGGACGATATTGTGGCCGATATTTCCTTTTGAAATATCGGCTGATATTCATTATTTTTTAAAGTTTGGTTAGTGGGTCGGTCCACTGAAAAGTGGATCCGACCTGACCCAAATCCATTAGTTAAAACTTGAGGCCAGCGGGTTTTTGGGAAAAAAATCGCAAGTTTGCCTTAATCACGGCTCAGCTCCTCACGTCATTCTGCTCCTCACGTCGCTTCGCTCAGCCCCATCAGTCGAAATTTTCCGACGCAAGTCGATCGCAGTTCGCCGTTTGGTATTCAATCGTTGCAAGGGAGGGTTTTCTGATCAAGATAAGTATACGTTCCTTTTTTCATTATTTTTCATTTTGTTCAGTTCTTTTGAATTTTTCCTTCCATTTTTGGTTTTTTATTTGATTGACCTTCGATATTTAGTCAATATCCCCGATATTCATATTTAACGAGAAAAATATAACCAAAACATACTTTTATTTGAGTTGGTATAGTTATATCTTCTTAGATACATCTATGCTTGCATATGTTATCATTTTTAAGCCTCCGATATGACACTCCGATATTTAATCAATATTCCCGATATAGCCCCAATATCCGCAATTCGATATCAAATTTCTTAGACCGATACGCGACCGATATCCGATATTTAGAACAGTGGTGTACACACATATAACGGTTGGTTAATGATGTCTACAATATATACGTATTTGTAGTGTGTTTATTTCCATACATGGATTCATACATGAACATATTAGTGATTGAATTTTAGAAAATAATATATTTCTTGCATTTACAATTGGTGAAGAGTTATCATCACATGTCATTCATAAAGATAAAATAACGATGGTGTTAATTAAATGACAAATATTTTTACTCTTCACCACAATTGGTAATTTGCCTATAATATTCAAATGAATTTTCACTTATCTGATTTAATCTATTCTTATTTAGTTACAGTAAAAAGTTAAGAATTATATTAAAATTTATTAAATCGTGTTGTGACCCAAGTCTGCCCCGTTTATTTTGGAAAATGGCTAAGGCTTAAAAATTCAACCACAATATATATAAAGGCTAGGCTTGAACTCATGAAAATTAAACAGACCAAGGCTCGGGCACATATGAGTCGGACCAAATCCATCCCATTCCTACCTGTAGAAGCATGGACACCGACATGGAGCGCAAATATGTCACAACAAAGATAACAAAGACATATAAACTTCCTAAAAAGTTGAGTGTGGGGACATGTCGATAAAACTATGTACGGCAAATTCTCAAAAGGCACAATACATTTTATACGATGATACAGCCATGATGTATATGCATGAGTATTCATAACTTATACTCATCAAACACGGAATGATTAGGATGTGTGGTATTAAAAATAAAAATCAATGATACAGTCCTTAATTTTTTATTAAGTAACAAAATCAACAAACGGATTCAAAATTAAATAAATATAACCTCGATCTAACCTAGATCAAGAAATGTTTAAGTAATTTCAATATAATATCTATTTAATTGAGAAGATCTTCTTTGTTTGTTTAAGATGATGCCGGTAACGTGTTTGATATGTGATCTTTAGATTTTTATTTAATTCAACACACGACTTTTGTGTTTTTGTAAGCTAGCATGGCTAAGGACTGTTTGACATGTGTCAGGCAAATCTCTTGCAAGTGTTGGGTTTTGACACATGTCTGACTCAAACACGGGACTCATTTTGAAGTGCTTGTGCTTCATAGTTTCCAATAATATGCTCTTTATATCTTCTCTTTTACATTAACAGTTTATATCCAAATACAATTGCCAAATAAAGCTTAGCTGAAGAAGCACGACACTTTCTTCCTCTGTAGGAGGACATGAATTTGAATCTCTCCACCTGTTATGGGTGCGGAGATTTTTGAAATAAAAATGCTAGAGTACACAAGTCAGAATAATTATATAACTACTCTGAGTTGACAAAGACAAAAGCTACTAGTGGTTTGTCAAGGCTGATTGTAACCAATTTAAGCAGGAGGATTTCTTTCTCTCTTCAGGATACTTCTTTCCTCCGCTATAATGGATGTTCATTTCATCCACCTCGTCCGCTATAAAAGATATGATGTGGTTATATGGGCCTTTTTTTAAAATACATAAATTGAATAAACAAGGACCCATCCTCATTAGATGTTACGGTAATTATATATAGGCTTAGGAAGCATAAGCTCCAATGCCAAAGGATGGGTATAACAGTTCCCAATTATCCACCAAATTCTTTTTTCTATTTCTAAACACAGAAAAAATAGAACTTTTTAATGCCGACCTTAAATAATTGCGAATTGTATCCGAACAGCAAATCCTTGTTAAATAACAATAAAACGATGGAGAGAAGATACTTCGGCGTGAGGCTGGCCAGCTTTGGGATGGAATCCCCTGCCTACAATCTCGCCGCCGCCGTCGACGATGACACAGCCCACCATTGGGTTGGGAGATGTGCGGCCGATTGCCTTCCTCGCTAATTCGACGCATCTCCTCATGTAGAATCCATCGTCCATCTTCTCACCGGCGATGATGCAATTTGCACAGCATCTGCCGCTGTTGTTTCGAATAGGGATCTGTGGTCCAAAAGATCCAAATTTTTTGGAATAAACATTACATGAGATTAGGGTTTTGGAGAGATTATTGTTGGGATGAATTGAGAGAGACGAACTTTGGAGAGAATACCACATTGCTCGCGAATAGGAGAGGGGAGTTGCAACGCGAACATTAGGGCCCGCTCTTTTCCTGGAATACGAAAAATGGAATAGGGGGAATTGTTGTATTTTTTGGAGAGAGAAAATATAGTTATTGTTATAAATGGGCTTTGGAGGCCCAACCTGTTAGTGGGTATCCACCCATTATGTAACTCTATTACTATAAATACAGGGCTACTGGGTTCCGTAGCCGCCATGGTTTACAACACGTTATCAGCACGCTCGAAGCTGAGCCGAACCTCTGCCGACGGACGAATCGCGACGCGAAAGGGCTTCCTTCATCGAACGTCGCTAGATCCGGCGGGTAGGATCTAGAGGTAACCTTTATCTTCTAGATCTAAAATTTTTTTCATGCGCATGATAATGAATCTGTGATTTACGTTAAATTAGATCTATCTCTCTGCTGCTCAGATCTATATGAAAAATCACATTTTTAATATATCTCTCTTCTCAAAAAAGAGTTTTTATATAATTTTTGGATGAAAAATCAATTTTTTACGATGAAAACGTTGTTTAGAAAACTAAAAATAGTTCCTTTTTAAATAAAAATCCTATTTTTATGAGCTTCTTCCCCAAATCTTCAAACCCTATATGGGATTTTTCGTCGCTACGCGGCTAGATGCCATGAACGCCCGAAACCCCCGATGCGATCTCCCCGCCGCCAGAAGCGGCGTCGCGCCGCTGCCGCCTGAAGCGACAGACGCCGATGCCGCCCCCGGGCGGCAGCCGCTGCTGCCGCCAGGAGCGGCAGCCGCCGCTGCCGCTCTGGCGGCATTCGCTGCTGCCGCCTGGAGCGGCAGTCTCCGCTGCCGCCCCCGGACGGTAGCAGGCGCTGTCGCCCGACGTGACAGACGCCGCTGCCGCCCTCGGCGGCAGCCGCCGCTTTCGCCCGACGCGTCAATGGTAAAATCCACCTCCCCGAGCGCGCGAGACGCAACGCTAGCCGCCCGAAGCGGCGGCACACACGACGAAACCCTAGCCGCCCGAAGCGACGACGCGGACAGAAAAACTCTAGCCGCCTGAAGCGGCGGTCCCTCCGGCGCAACTGCTTTCCGCCCGCACGGGCCCGCACGAACGATCGCATCCAAAAATCCTAACTGGGTCTTTCCCAAAAACTTCGTTTTCACAAGTTCTTTTTCAGATTTTAATTAAGTTTTTCTTCGTTAAAATCTGATTAATGCTTTATATATCATCGCAATTTTTTTTCTTGGATTAGTTGATTATTACACGTTTAATAATTAGGAAGATCCTGCGACCGCTCTGCCGTTAGTTAACTAACCTAACGGTGTATGACGTTGCCCAGTGGTCCAATAATTATTAAACGAAAAATTTTCATTTCCATTATAAAATTTCTGTGATGATTAAATGCATGTGTAGAAATTTATATGCCTGACGCATATTTAATTATTCTGTGATGTACATTTTTTAGCATGCTAAAATCACTAATGACATAGTTTAATTCCTGTAACAAAACTGTATGTCTGCGATGAGATTTTTTGTTAAATGCCTGCAGCATATAAATAGCATGTGTATACATCATACTTATTCCAATTTTGGTTAATTGAGCACAATTTTTTAGCTTACTAGATTTATATTATATGAATGATGTGCTCATGACATGACGATATTTTATGACAACAAACCAATAATGATTTCAAAAAGTTTAACATCATATCCTAGTTGACAAAATGAACCTGGAGTTCAAAACCAAAACGAACCTGAAGTTCAAAATCAAATCAAAAGTCAACACCCTTTCACACTAATAAATATTAACAAGTACGATGGATTATACGAAAAACATTTATGCGTTTTCTTTTAGAAATACGCATTTCGCGGTAAATAGATCTCTCAAATCTACGGTTTGTATAAACCAATATTGACACCAGCAGTTGTCATAACACCGCCAAACCCTTTTGAGTAATCTCACTTTACAAGGTATAATTCTTGAATCTAACCTTATTTTTTAAGCGTACGCCCGAAGTCGTGGCTTAATAGATAAGTGAGAAATTATAAAATTCGTACCCACGTAATTGTTTCCCCTAGAGTATGATTCTATATCCACACAATACTTGAATGACTCAATAAAAATGGCCTGAAGACCATATTTGAGTTTTCAAATAGACTTTTAAAAGTCTATCATAAACTAGAAAAGTGGAAATATAGAAACTAACTCATTTCCCTTGTATAAGTCTACTTTGTAAGACCAATAAACATTCTTCCTTATAAACGAAAATAAGGACGACTGAAAACAGGGGAAGTCTTGAATAAAAATGAGAAAGGGAAGATATGATGTACCTCGATATGGAGAATGCAATGGCAACCCAATATCAGACCAGAAGTTCTGACAAGACCCATAATGCTTTTTGCAAAATTAATGGGCATTAACGTATGCCATATAAAAATATATACATATCTAGTCTAAACGACAAAAGTTAAATTGACTGTATGTATAATTCGCTACTTCCCGAGGACAAATAAATTTTGAAAATAAATTTGACCTGTTGTCATAATATGAGTCTAAAATGAGCACAATTGTGGACTTATATTTTATAGAACCCACATCATACTATGAAACTTGTTGCTCTAACATAATTATTAGTAGTATTCTCTTGCAGTATATATGTGCCTTTTACGCATTTTATTTTACTGTAAATGATTTATCATCCTGAATACTCCTAAAATGAGGATGCCATGTACTCTCTGAAACTTATAAAGTTTCTAAGGATATTCGTCAAAATGAAATCCCTAATGACTCAAGAAACCAATAAAGCCTGAAGCTTTATCCAACTATGATCCGCATAATAGTCATTGTGAAGATGTAACCCTTCACAGTTTGAACAAAGTTCACCTATTACCGGACAAAATTAACTTGAGCATTTTAATGGACGTTCAAAAGTCTCACATAAATTCGAACAGAGGAATTAATTTGGAACACCAGAAGTGTCCAGAATCGACCAACTTTGGATCGATGTCACCCTGGATTGATGATGCAAGACATCATTAACCAGACGAACCCGAAGATTCTTTAAAAAAGGGTAAAACTCTCATTATCCCATTCAAAAGGGAAAAATGATTACGAGATCATCTCCATTCACGTGGACATTGACTCTCCTCACTTCCTCAAACGAATTTAAGATGATATACTATCATTAGAAGAATGAGACCTTTAGGCCTCTTGAGAGTATTTGAGGGATAAAAGTGGACTCACACACTCCCTACATATGGCTAATGATGTACCTTAGAGTACTCATCTATATATCCTCTTAAAATGGTCATAATCAAAACCTTGTTATCCAACCGCAGTCTAGATTATTATTAATCACAACGGACATATTACATTACTGGGATATTAGTTGGGCTTTTACTTACCCTCATACCACCCTCAAAAATGCCGCAGTGGAACTTATTCATCGGGACTAACCCTCCTAGATGAATATGTTCCGAGATCCCCAAACGGGGGAGGCATTAGAGCACATCTTATAGATGGAGCCTTGACGGGTTCATGTCCCTAGTTTTATGCTCAACTTCATTGAAGTCGAGCTTATTGCGGATTTTTGGGATAACACTGGGAAATCAATTTAACAACTGGAAGAAAATTGAACACCCTGAAGCTTTGTGTTCACACCCAGTAATGGGTTATATATAAATCATTAAAATGATTTAAACGGATTACTTGTCCACTAGAAATCCAGTTGTAGGTGACCATATGGGAACATGCAAACCATCAGAACGCCTCCTTAGAAACTATGTATATGAGCCTGATCACCTCATATAAACAGTTTCCGAGAACCCCTAACGGGGGAAGCGTTTAGTGCACATCTTATCGATGGAGTCATGATGAGTTTGCATTCCCATATCACCACTATGGACCATTTAAAACATTAATACCTATGATCTGATTATCATGAATAGTGATGAGATCCTGACGATCCACACTTATGAAACTGTTAAACAGTTATCAGACATAGCTATTGACAATATAAATATTGTCAAATTCACACATCACTGCTACTAAAAATCCAGCTAGGATTGACATACCAACTATAATGGATGCAATCTACCAGCAGCAGAAGTGGATATCCTCAATGGATGAGAGGACATACCACGAGACCCTAAAACAATACCACCACAGGAAAGTGAGCTCATCTCCATATCCTCTCCCTTTCCAGAACCTCCGGAAGAGATAAATCTGGAATAAATTGAATAATGTACGTACACGGAGAGGTATTTGGATAAAACACACTTGTCGACAATTACTTACATTTCATTTTGCCATTGATATCGTTCACAATCTCCGTTTCCTGAAGCAAACGCAGAAATTTGGCCAAATTACGTGGAACAAGGCAATAATAAGTTGAGCTGGACTCACTTATGAAATGTGAAGTGTTTGGACCTGAAGTCCTGATATCAAAAGATATCAAACCTGTGAGCTACCGAGTATTGTATAAATAAATAAAATCGTATGCTATAAGCAAAATGCTATAGCCTTAGAGGTTTATTTCGCAGAAACCAGGAAGTAACCATGTAAGATGAGTTTAACTCACTTACAAAATTAATCAAACTGATGCATCAGGCTCCCTGGTCATGATTGCGAAACATATGCGATTAGCAAAGATAATTTTAGGCTATGTTGCTATGGATGATGTGACAACATACCCTTATGAATAATCATCCTGAAGATCAATTATCATCCTGAAGATGAAACCTTCATCCTGAAGATGAATAATCATCCTGAAGATGAATTATCATCCTGAAGATGAAACCTTCATCCTGAAGATGAATTATCATCCCGAAGATGAAACCATCATCCTGAAGATGAATAATCATCCCGAAGATGAAACCATCATCCCGAAGATGAATAATCATCCCGGAGATTAAACCATCATCCCGAAGATGAATAATCATCCAAAAGATGAATAATCATCCAGCAGATGAATTACCATCCAGAAGATGAAATTATCATCCAGTCGATGAAGAAACATGGAAAATTGCAATCCACCAATACACCTACTGGTTGTATGGATGCACATTAAGACCCCTTCCGTTCGCTGGAAGAGGGGAAGGATATCCTAGGTCCTGAAGTGCCTTACTCAAATGTCTTTTGTACACTCCTTTATCTGGCAGTAAACACTTTAACCAGATACAGTGCAGCGCCTGCAGCGCACCACTGGACCAGAGATATGTAGCTTCTGTGCTATCTCCAAGGGTCAAGGATCATACAACATGTTAAATGTGTTTGCAGATACAGGTTACAGATCATCGCGATGACTGCAACCAAGAAGCGACCAACTCCTGGAGACCAGCAAAGCATACTTCCAAGGCAACATCAATCCCACCATCCCGAGAGACTCATCAATCCAAGAAGCAAATCATAAATACGCACAGCCAGGTCCTGCAGTACCTCGCAGACATAGTGAAGAATGGTCAGAGACGTGATGCTACATACCGAGTCTGCAGACCACTCCTCCTCAGAAGAGATCCCTCAGATTCAGTAACTGCCATAGATGAGCGATACTTGTATAGATGAGCGATGTCTTGTATAGGTGAGCGATGCCTTGTACTTTGTATCGGAACACTGTAAGAGATTGATGTATAGTTGCCTAGGAGATCTGCAAGCCTGCAGCTTGTACAGATCAGGGGGAGTCAAATCTAGTGTTGTACTCTTTTCCCTTGGCTATTGGTTTTTCCCACTGGGTTTTCCATAGCTAAAGGTTTTAACGAGGCAACCTCATTGACTCTGGATCCAGAAGTATCCACCCCCTAAATACTCCCACTAATCAGGGGAAGTTACGGAAACTGTACTTTTATTCCTTGGCTATTGGTTTTTCCCACTGGGTTTTCCATAGCTAAAGGTTTTAACGAAGCAGTTATCCCTAACTTAGGATCCAGAAGTATCCACCTCTAGTGATATCCATCGATCAGGGGAAGTTACAGAGACTTGTACTCTTTTCCCCTAGCCATTGGTTTTTCCCACTGGGTTTTCCTTGGCAAAGGTTTTAACGAGGCAAGTACTCTTAAACTTGGGATCCAGAAGTATCCATATACCCATGATCAGATAAGCTCTATGAACCCTGAAGCGTTCATCACGGCTTACAACAATGGATGGATAAGGGGAAGTGTTATAAACGGGCTTTGGAGGCCCAACCCGTTAGTGGGTATCCACCCATTATGTAACCCTATTACTATAAATACAGGGCTACGGGGTTCCGTAGCCGCCATGGTTTACAACAGTTATGTGTTCTTTTGGATGGAATAGAATATGGAATGAGAGGTTTGGAATAGAAAGTGGGGTCCACTTTCTAATTTTGTGTTCTTTTGGCTTTTGAGAGTTGGAACGAGAAAGAGGGAAAGTTGGAGTGGTGTGTTATATGGTGAATATAGGGTAATGGTTACCCCAAACCATGATAGTTATAAAATGTAAAATAAAATAAAAATGAATACATAGGGAAAAAACCCCATTGCGACTCAGGCAAGGAACAGCTACAGAGACACAAATGTGCCTGACAATATGAAAATTTTCCCACTGCGTCTCAGGCATGCAACATCAATAGTTATTGTAATGTGAATGACATTCTGAATTAAAACCCCTCTGCGTCTCAGGCATGCAACAACAATACTGTTCCAAAAATGGAATTAACTTATTAAATAAAACCCCCCGCAGTCTCCGGTATTCAACAGCAACAGATACAAAACTGTGTATATCAGTCTGAAATAAAACCACACGATAACCCAAATGCAAAAACAGCAAATAGTTGCCAAATGAAATTAAACCAGTAGGAAAAATAGTTGCCAAATGAGCCACACATGCATGTAATTGCCAAATAATGAGCCGAAACATTATGCAAAAATACAATCCAATACACACATATTACAAAAAGTCCAAACTCATCATAAAAAACATGTACCAACATGGTTTTTAGTCTGCCCCTACAACAAGATTACATGCCAAGTCAGTGGAGATTGTTATACATAAGAAAACTAATAAAACATAGCCCTAAGAGGGAATACAACACAAACTTCAGAGAGTTATAATCTTTATGCAAGCTATCTAATGTCAGCTTGTTTCTCTCTAATTGGCCTACGACCATAGCCAAACGATCGTCAATAGCATCCAACATCCTCCACGTCTGTGAGCTCGCAGAGAAATCACCTATTCCTCCTCTTTCAGCTGCTGCCATTAAATGATGGATAATAACCATTGACCAGTCACTGTGAGGGGGATCCTTCCATTCGAAGAAATCACATTTGGCCCCTCGAGACGGACAGCTCCAAAACCTCCTTCTCGGGTTTAACGTGTCCATGACGTCTTCCTTGGTACACTCAGACCACATCGGCATATCTTGCAGTCTGAAGCATCCGTCTCCAACGCAGGTACACGGTACGCTTCCCGAAGGCGGGAGCGAATAGACGTGTTTGAGCCTTCACTCATTTGAACCTGGTCAAACATACACATAACCAAAAGAAAAGGTGTGAGATGAGCATAGAAATTGAACAATTTCATGGTGTTAGAAGGGGTAGTTGAAGGCTTACCTATGAGAATAAAATATCCCATGATGTCAAAGTATCCGTCTTTTTTCAGAAATGAGCAATGTAAAAGTGCGGACAAAAAATAAAACTAATTTACAAAACCAGTCGCAAATCAATTGGAAAGAAAAATTACTTTTTATAGCCCTCGGGTTGGTAAATGTATCAGTTACCCAACTAGGTTGCTTGCGGTTGTCCCTACATAATATAAACATGGAAATCAAATAACTTGGTTTTTATTGCCGAATGTCATGCACATTTGTGTAGCTGTCCTTAGATTCATTCTTATTCAATAGAACACAAATGGTTGCAGACATTATGAAATAAAAACCCCCAAATAGAACACCTGTTGCTTCGGTCATTATGAAATAAAAAACCCCAAACAGAAGGTGCATGACAGTATGAAATGAAAAACTCCAAAAACCCCAAAAAGTCTCAGGCAACCAACGACAACATAAACACAAATGTGCTGGACATTATGACAATATAAACCCACACATTCTGGATTATGGGAACCATCCTGCAAAGCCATCCTAATAATTGGGATAGTATCAAGGAATTTGGTCTAATTCATATCTGTCATCATTGGGCTATTAGTGAAAAAAATACAACCAAGTCAGATTAAAAAAATCCAAGTCAAAAGAATGCAGCATACTGAAAGCAGGCCCAGAATTTATGAAAGCATGCCCAGAATTTACTGGAAGCTTTCCCAGAATGTATGAAAGCAGGCCCAGATTTTACTGAAAGCATGCCCAGCTTACCCAGATGAAAGCAAGCCACAGATGAAAGCATTCCCAGAATGTATGACTCAACTCCTCTAAAAATAACAAACATATATGTATCAGAGAGGCATTCAAACTTGCCCAAAATTTTCTGAAATCAGAGAGGCATTCAAGCTATCAACAATATTGCATGTCCAATAACAGCATTGCATGTCCAATAACAGACCAATGATAACAATATTGCATGTCCAATATACCAATGATAACACAAATACTATCCTGAAATGATAACATACCAATGATAACAATATTGCATGTCCAATATTTCATGTAGATATTGACACAGCAAGAAGGACAAGACCCCATGTAGATATTGACACAGCAAGCATGCCCAGAGTTTACTGATAGCTTTCCCAGAAGCCATGGTAAGAATGCACAGAATTTACTGAAAGCATGCCCAGCATACCCAGATGAAAGCAAGCCACAGATGAAAGCATGCCCAGAATTTATGACTCAACTCCTCCAAAAATAACACATATATATGTATCAGATAGGAATTCAAGCTTGACCAGAATTTTCTGAAATCAGAGAGGCATTCAAGCTATCAACAATATTGCATGTCCAATAACAGCAATGCATGTCCAATAACAGACCAATGATAACAATATTGCATGCCCAATATACCAATGATAACATAAATACTATCCTGAAATGATAACATACCAATGATAGCAATATTGCATGTCCAATTTTCATGTAGATATTGACACAGCAAGAAGGTCAAGACCCCATAGAAATAACAGACAAACATAGTATGATACAGCAAGAAAACAATGCCAAGCTCAGATAGATATAGCGGGCAAGTGGATGAGCATAAAAATCACATAGGAGGGAGGAAAACCAATGCAGAAATATTACAGCATCAAATAAAATCATTTCAGTAAGGCTGCTGCATGATCAAAAAAATTCATAAGCCTCCAACCAACGTAAAAACATATATTGTCACTTACTGTAGTGACCCTGAGCTATGATGAATAAACACTAGAGGGGGGTGAATAGTGTTTTATAGTACGCCAAATAAAACCCTAATTAACCAACAAATGCGGAATGAAAGAAGTGATCAACAACCCAAACAAGAAAGCAATGCTAACATGCAATGTACCCTGGTTCGGTGCCACCCAAGTCTCCCCAACTTGTTCCCGGTGCTCTAATCCAGCAACACCCGGATCCCCTCCGGATACTCTAGTAAAACCACTAGAGCATCCTTTAGCCCACTTGCGGAAACCCCACAAGTGCAATCGACCTACAATCGATGTCCGTGTATCCCACAACCCGAGAACACGCAAAAACCTTAATCCCACAACTAGGGACTAAGAACACTTTCACAAACCGAGAGCAAATTCTAAATCTTGACTCCCACAACTTGGGATCAAGCCAACCCTCTCAACAACCGAGAGTATACAACAATTTATATGAAGTATAGAGAATGAAATTTAAAGCCCTTACCACAAAATCCTATGCCTTGAGAAATACTTACCAATATAGGGCAAGAGTGGATTTTGAGGAAGAAGTTAGCACCAAACCCTAGCTCCACCAAGATGGACAGCAATAGATGGCTAGGGTGAAGTTGGTGACTTGGATTCAAGCTCTTAGCTTGAGTAGCTCACAATGAATGAGAATCTCTCTTGAGGAATTAGGGCTCAAAGAGTAAGGGAGAGATTCTTGTGAGATGAGAGAGCTTTGAAATGGATTTGAATGGCTCTTCTCTTGGATGTGAAAATGTCTCTAAAATCAGCCTTGATAACCTAGTTTGAGACAGCTCAAACTTATATAGGAAGAGACAAAACGGTCACAAGAATCGTGGCATAAAATGCCCAACGGATCTATTTCTGAAGCTGCTTAATCGGTCTAAGAAGGATCACCGACCGATTAGTTTGGGAACTAGTCGGTCGGTGAACCTTCTTGGACCGACTAGATGGTTGACAGAGAAGGTAGTGAAATCATGGGTAAGCATTAGTCGGTCTAAGAAGGATCACTGACCGATTAGTTTTAAAACTAGTCGGTCTAAGAAGGATCATCAACCGACTAGATTGACAACTAGTCGGTCGGTGAACCTTCTTGGACCGACTAGATTGACTTTTAATCGATTAACCATCCTTCTTGAACCAACTAACTGGTCAACAGTACAAAGGCTGAATTAACAAGTATGTCTAGTCGGTCTAAGAAGGATCTCCAACCGACTAGATCGTCATCTAGTCGGTCGGTGAACCTTCTTGGACCGACTAAATGATCAACAGTGAATTGGCTGAGATTAGCAAGGATGTCTAGTCGGTTCAAGAAGGATTTCCAACCGATTAGATCGTCATCTAGTCGGTTGGTTCTTCTACTTGAACCAACTAAGATGCATATGAAGCCATGAAAAGAACCGATAAGCTACGGGAAACTTTCTAATGGCTTCAAAGGCAATCCTAGAGATAAGATATAAAATTTATGAAGATTTCTAGGCAAGTACTACTCAAGGCTTAACATTCTATGAGATGAAGCTAGAAGACAATATAAATAACATGACAAACCGTCTTCAAAGCTTCAACATGGAGAATCCGAATCCCTTGACTTCATGAATAACTCCTTGAGCTTCAACGAAGCTCCAGGCACAACGATCACGCGTTCTGAGGAAGTCTTGGGACGTCGCTTGAGATGAACAATGTACTTTGGCGACGATCTCCATAATTCTTCATTGTCTTGAGTCTTTTAGTTGAATGACTTGAATATCTCCAATGTCATAGTCTTTGATCCTCAAGGTGTCTTTGAAGCTTTTGAATCATTCATTCCTATCTTCTCTTTGGATCGAATCTTCATTCATTTGTTGATGCCATTGGCTTGAGGTTTGAGGTAGCCTTTGAGTTCTTCAAGCCAATGCTTCACCTTTGTTGATCTACCAAGTCCTCCACTTGAATCAACACGTGTAGTCACTTTTGATATTCTTGAATCTAATTGGTGACTTTTTAGCTAACTGCAAACACATGAGTTAATCACAATGATTTGTGTTTGATCATCATCAAAATCAAGGTGGAGAGTCCAATACTCAACATTCTCCCCCTTTTTGATGATGACAAACCAAATATAAACAAAATAAATAATTGTGCATTAAATATACTTACTCCCCCTGCAATGATGCCAATCAAGTTAATATCAATAATCAATAGCATCATTCAGCAGTTAATAGTGTGTGTATCACATGAGGTTGTGTATATATCGCATGAATGACCAGAAATAATATGCGTACACAATACAAATCATATAGGTGATACACATCATAAACATGAGCATGATTACCAATATA
The DNA here is from genome assembly GCA_030789695.1 of Scilla litardierei. Lineage (NCBI taxonomy): Eukaryota > Viridiplantae > Streptophyta > Magnoliopsida > Asparagales > Asparagaceae > Scilla > Scilla litardierei. Next base: position 85,370,101 of record CM061139.1, read on the forward strand.
TATATAATGTAATCAATATAAACCAAGGTAATCACCAATGCTCCCCCTGAATCATATACATGAACGATCATACATAAAGTCTATATGATTCAAGTTATTGTTTAACACTCAACATTTAATAAGCACATCCTTTGTTTATTTCTCTCCCCCTTTGGCATTATCCAAAAGACATGGGGGTATAGAAACAACAAAAGCAAAAATAGAGTGGAAAACTAAAAGGTATATCTAATGTAAACTAGATAAGCTACCAATTTAAAACAAGATATCAAAATAAAGATATCAATTGCAAGAGCAAATATCCAACAACAACTCAACTACCCTCAATTATCACAAGAAGATAAGCAATAAGTATATGTGATAAAAGATTACAATAGATACTAATTGTAAAGAGTAGTGTGAGCAGTGTTAGAAAAGTGACAATAGCATAATTAGCAGTAGCTACTAGCTATAAATATGATAAAGAATACGGATAACAATGCAAAAATCATGACATCACTTGTGAAAGAAAAACAAGTGATCAAATAGTGTCAAATACACAAACAAACTCAATTATCACAAAATTTATAACATTAAGCATAATGTGATAGACTGTCCTTGAGCAAGGGCATGACATATGACATGAACATGATTAAATACATAATGGTGGAATCAAAATCATCACAATGACATAGATCAACAAATAATATCAATAAACTGAGATCTAAGTCAAACATAAAAAAAATGCAACAAACATGACTATGGAAATTCTTAACCATGTGTACAAAGTTATGTTATGAAATAATAACACAAATTAAGTATAATGGCATGTGATACCAAAATCTCCAAAAGTATCTCCAGCTAAACTCCACAAAGCATCTCCAAAAGTAAGCATACCAAATCTAAGTGAAGTGTGCGATGTGGGCATACACAAATATCTATATCATGCAAAAGTGTTATGCCAAATAGAGATAGAAACATCATAAAACGTATGGCATACACAATTCTAGCACACTAAGATACTAATTGAAACAATGTTCAAAAGAACCATAGTACTAGCATGCATTCCAGAATAGATACTCACATAATGAGTCAATGATAAGCATGGAATGCCATGAGCATAAGGAAGATAAGCACTATATCACAAGCTCAAAACTAGCATCAAGCAAGAGCATGTAAAGATGATATCCAATATAAATAGTCTAACACAGTATGCAAAGCAGGCAAATAATGTCAAGATCATGACATCACTTGAGAAGGAAACCAAGTGAACAAATAGAGACATGATCTCATCCTAGCTCAATTATCACAAAGGATTCAACATGAGGCATAATGTGACAAAACATCTTTTGAGCAAAGGCATGAAGATAGTCTACGTTCAAAGTCACATGGTAGGACATAAACGAATAAAGTTATCATGAACATCACAAGCATTCATACCAACTGTGCGAATAGAATAAAAAGCTTGTGTAAGCACAATATAATCGGAGGTAGCATCAAAGAAGTCATAGTGCATCAAGATATATTCATGGAAGAATATCTATGACAGAATATACATATCATCAAACACAATATAAAGCTTATATGATCGTGTATAGCACAAGTTATCTCTAACATCTCATAAAAATAGCATAAAATATGAGCATGAGATGAGAGATGACATAGTGAGAAATATAACTTGAAGATCACTAACTAATATGAATGAGTGTTATGTCACTTGTGAAAATATCATACATGAAAGATTTAGCTATAGACATGAAAGATCTCTTGAATAAAATTATAGCTAAACATCAGTCATGAAGTAATTAAAATGACAAGTAACATACATTGATCACCCCAAATCATATCAATACGTCTCATAAAGATAATCATACAAACTATAAGAAAAGTATGAGATGTGTGGTGATACAATGAACAAATATGCATAAAGATCCTAAATCATTAATCTTATTCATGGCATGAAAAAGATATGAACATCAATAAGCAACTAACCAATTCATTATATGAATGTTATAGCTACCATGGTACATGAGTCGTAATAAGACATATATGACATACATGAACAAGGTAGTCACATAAACAAACAATCTTCATGAGGGTGTGACAAGAATGAGCTAATGAAGAAGTATGCTATATTACACAAATCGAATATATTAAAATACCAATTGTAAACATGGTAGTCAAAACCAATATATTAAAATACCAATTGTACAAAACACATACTTACAACCATTTAGCTCTCCCTATATGTGTGCATCTCCAATGCACCATCCTTTCCTTTGAATTGATCCATCATTTGTAAACCAAGGAGTGTGTAGAGTAGGCATCTTGCACAACAATCTGACAATTCAACAATTGGTGGTATCCAAAAACTTTTTGGATCCAATAGGTTAAGGAACAAAATCAAGTAGTCAAATAACCAATCATTTACCAATTGTAAATAACACTCATCAATAGAAATGCATGACATGCATTAATAGGAGTTATTATAATCACGAAAATCATACATATAAGGAATTAACAATTCTCAACCATTAGAAATTAGATACACATATACTAATAATTCCTATGCATATGATTTAGTCAAGCAACATCATTATGAATACACACATCTAATACAATAGTGTGTGCAAGAAAGATTCCTCGTTCAATATGCATATGTGCACAAAATAAACATTCACGGCACAACACATATTGAAGGAAGGCATGAAAAGTAATACCACAAAGAGTGTGCATGAAAAGCATAAAGTATTAATTTTCAAAACCAAATTTCTCTTTCCCTTTGGCATATCAACAAGATAGGAAGGTGCAAATTGATAATAAATCACCAAGGGTCAGAGAAATCAACTAATCTATATGCACAACATAATATGAATGAAATGCAATGACATATAGAAGAACATAACATGATAGCAATCGAACTGTCATACTCCCACACAATCATACAAACTATGCAAACTTGGGAGTAGTGGACGAACTCATATATATATATATATATATATATATATATATATATATATATATATATATATATATATATATATATATATATATATATGGGTACAAAAAGTAATCATACAAGCATGGTACCCAAGCAATGAAGTGCAATATGAGTGAGTAAGCAAGGTGGAAATCAAATAAAGACTGAGTTTGATTTTTATATATATAGTCGCATGAGAATATGTCATTCCTAATATACGATTCTATATGTGTGTTCATACCATGCCTAGAAACAATCTTAGGAATCCAAAAGATAGTGATTTGGGATTCTTAAGTAGAGGTTGTGTAGTGGCATGAGTAGGAAGTTGGGATGCACGCTTGTGAAGTGGAACATAAATATAAGCGTGTCCCGTGTGTGAAACATGCAAATGAGCATTAGTTCTAACATGAAAATTTTTAAGCCACATGTTATAAATAATCCTCGAATAAACATATGAGTAAGGATTATGAATACACAATGCACATCAGTCAAGAATTTGACACACATGAAATACATAGACATGAATGACATACACGACACACAATATGCAAACATAGGATATGCATGAGATAGTCTCAAACACAAAGTGACATCTACATGCATCCAACACACATGGATACCAAATGTAAGAATATACTTACAACATTAAGCTCCCCCTACTTTGGTGCATCACTTAAGCACCATCAACTCCATTTGAATAAAAGTCTTTGCAAATCAAGGAGTTGGTAGAGTTGGTATCCCAATGTGGATTGAACCTAGAAAACATAATTTTGGTATCCAAAAACCTTTTTGGATCCTATGGGTTAGGCAACAAATTTAACAAACTAAATTCAAATTATTGTAACTCATATCCTAATGTAATCATACACAATATTAATGAAACATGTAATCATGTCACTAGATAAATATATAACCATATACATGCATGTACCAAATGTACCAAAAGTAAATATGTATATTAATCCAAAAGCATGACATGCATCACATGCAACAAAACATAAATATGAACCAAAGCATGTGTTGCATAAAAATATTAAATATTTTAGACATGAAAATCATAAACACAATGATTTACTAATAAACATGCAATGGAAATCAAATTCAATATGAATTTACGTTTCTAACAAACATGAGCATCTAAGACCAAAATGCAAACAAAAGAATAAACCAATTCTTAACACAAATGCTTTGGTACCCATAAAATGAATATAAACTTATGGTACCAAGCAATGAAGGGTCAACGGAAACTAACCCTTTGGAAACCAAGTCCAAGAGGACCGTGATTTCCCAACATAATCATCATTCAAAATAATATCATGAATATAAGATTGCACATACATATCCTTAGCATGATTACTAGTGTTCTTAGGACCCCAAATAGTGTATGATTTGGGATATCCTCTTCCTAGTGGTTGCATGCACAAAAGGTTGATCTCTACGTGGTGCATGTGGCCTAGGAACATGAGATCTAGCAAGAGCATGAGGAAATGTGTATGGAACATTGTGTTGTGCTAAAGCATGATGATGGGCATATGGTCCATGGTGTGGTGTTGCATACATACGTGGATGAATATGAGGTGTGTATGCATGAGGATGATCATGAGAATAAGCATGCATATGTGGATGTGATGTGTGATCATAAGCATGTGAAGGTGCATGAGCATGAGTACGTGCATGAGAGTGTCTCAAATGAGTGTTTGCACGTGCTCGTGGGTGTGGAGCATAAAAACCATCATTTGTGTGAATGTGAGGAGTGGAGGCATTCCTACGTGTATTGGTGTACATGAAAGCATGTCCCTTCCTTTGATGTCCACCCTTGGTGGGTTTCTTTGCAAAGGAGGGAGGAATAGGAGTGGTGGTTTCCTTAGTAGTAGAACTACACAAGTTGTTATAGACACCACTCGTGGATGCACCGGAGGATGGCCTCACAAAATCTATAGTTACTTCACTATAGGAGGTGCGTGCATTGGATGCACTTGCCTTAGAATAACCAAGGCCAACACGATGGTTTGCCGGTAGTTGATTCTTTAGCAAATCATCCAAATTGTCCTTTCCCTTATTGAATCTCTCAACAATGGAGGACATGAGCTCATATTTCTTCGAAATTGAAGAAATAGTGGCATTCAAGGTGGATGCATGTGTGGTGAGCTCGTGCACTTGGGATTTGAGATCCTCATTCTCAATGCCCAAACTAGTGTTTTGAGATTGAAGATTTTCAATCTCAAGATCGTTACTATCCACAATGGAAACACGATCAAGTTGAGATTTGAGGGACTCCACCTCATTTCTCAACATGCCATTTTGAGTAAGCAAACTTGCTTTCTCAATAGCGAGTGTCTCAACAATGGTGTCATTGTTAGAGGTGCTACATGTAGATGTGTTAGTGAGACTAGCAATCTTATTCTTAGCATCACAATATTTATGCGTAAGCTTTTGATATTTATCAATTAATTGTCTAAATGCAATTCCAAGATCTTCCATTGTTACCTCTTCATCGTCGCTATCACTTTCACTTGAATCACTTGATTCGTCACTAGAGTCACCCTTAGTGGCGTCCTCTCGTGCCATCAAACCCATGAATGAATCCCTTTCATCATTGGAGGAAGAACACTCCGAGGTGGACTCTTCTTGCTCCGCTAGCATGTGCCATATTTGATATGCCGTTGTTGCCTTGGACACACGCATAAGAATGTTATAAGTTAAATACTCAAGCAAGATATCCATTACCTCTTGATGTTTCTTCACCAATTCTTTTTGCTCATTTGTCCATTCATGTTCGGAAGTGGTAGGTGCACGAAGGGGCTTCTCCACAAGCTTCCAATAATCCTCGTCAATGGATTGAATATAGGCCTTCATCTTTACACACCAAATTTGATAGTTGGGTCCAATGAGATATGGTGGAAAAGGACTTCGTGTGATGTTGTTGTTGGTTGCCATAGCTATTACCTCGCTCTGATACCAATTGTAGTGACCATGTGCTATGAGGAATAAACACTAGAGGGGGGTGAATAGTGTTTTATAGAATTATAAGGAATTTACGCCAAATAAAACCCTAATTAACCAACAAATGCGGAATGAAAGAAGTGATCAACAACCCAAGCAAGAATGCAATGCAAACATGCAATGTACCCTGGTTCGGTGCCACCCAAGTCTCCCCGACTTGTTCCCGGTGCCCTAATCCAGCAACACCCGGATCCCCTCCGGATACTCTAGTAAAACCACTAGAACTTTCCTTTAGCCCACTTGCGGAAACCCCACAAGTGCAATCGACCTACAATCGATGTCCGTGTATCCCACAACCCGGGAACACGCAAAAACCTTAATCCCACAACTAGGGACTAAGCACACTCTCACAAACCGAGAGCAAAACTTATAAATCTTGACTCCCACAACTTGGGATCAAGCCAACCCTCTCAACAACCGAGAGTATACAACAATTATGAAGTATAGAGAATGAAATTTAAAGCTCTTACCACAAAATCCTATGCCTTGAGAAATACTTACCAATATAGGGCAAGAATGGATTTTGAGGAAGAAGATAGCACCAAACCCTAGCTCCACCAAGATGGACAGCAATAGATGGCTAGGGTGAAGTTGGTGACTTGGATTCAAGCTCTTAGCTTGAGTAGCTCACAAAGAATGAGAATCTCTCTTGAGGAATTAGGGCTCAAAGAGTAAGGGAGAGATTCTTGTGAGATGAGAGAGCTTAGAAATGGAGTTGAATGGCTCTTCTCTTGGATGTGAAAATGTCTCTAAAATCAGCCTTGGATTCCTGGTTTGAAGCAACTCAAACTTATATAGAGAAGAGACAAAACGGTCACAAAAATCGTGGCATTAAATGCCCAACGGCTCTATTTCTGAAGCTGCTTAATCGGTCTAAGAAGGATCACTGACCGATTAGTTTTGCAACTAGTCGGTCGGTGAACCTTCTTGGACCGACTAGATGGTTGACAGAGAAGATGGTGAAATCATGGGTAAGCACTAGTCGGTCTAAGAAGGATCACTGACCGATTAGTTTTGAAACTAGTCGGTCTAAGAAGGATCATCAACCGACTAGATTGACAACTAGTCGGTCGGTGAACCTTCTTGGACCGACTAGATTGACTTTTAATCGATTAACCATCCTTCTTGAACCAACTAACTGGTCAACAGTACAAAGGCTGAATTAACAAGTATGGCTAGTCGGTCTAAGAAGGATCTCCAACCGACTAGATCGTCATCTAGTCGGTCGGTGAACCTTCTTGGACCGACTAAATGATCAACAGTGAATGGGCTGAGATTAGCAAGGATGTCTAGTCGGTTCAAGAAGGATTTCCAACCGATTAGATCGTCATCTAGTCGGTTGGTTCTTCTACTTGAACCAACTAAGATGCATATGAAGCCATGAAAAGAAGCGATAAGCTACGGGAAACTTTCTAATGGCTTCTAAGGCAATCCTAGAGATAAGATATGATAGTTATGAAGATTTCTAGGCAAGTACTACTCAAGGCTTAACATTCTATGAGATGAAGCTAGAAGACAATATAAATAACATGACGAACCGTCTTCAAAGCTTCAACATGGAGAATCCGAATCCCTTGACTTCATGAATAACTCCTTGAGCTTCAACGAAGCTCCAGGCACAACGATCACGCGTTCTGAGGAAGTCTTGGGACGTCGCTTGAGATGAACAAAGTACTTTGGCGACGATCTCCATAATTCTTCATGGTCTTGAGTCTTTTAGTTGAATGACTTGAATATCTCCAACGTCATAGTCTTTGATCATCAAGGTGTCTTTGAAGCTTTTGAATCATCCATTCCTATCTTCTCTTTGGGAATCTCCATTCATTTGTTGATGCCATTGGCTTGAGGTTTGAGGTAGCCTTTGAGTTCTTCAAGCCAATGCTTCACCTTTGTTGATCTACCAAGTCCTCCACTTGAATCAACACGTGTAGTCACTTTTGATCTTCTTGAATCTAATTGGTGACTTTTTAGCTAACTGCAAACACATGAGTTAATCACAATGATTTGTGTTTGATCATCATCAAAATCAAGGTGGAGAGTCCAATACTCAACACTTACCCATTCCAGCTCAATGCCACATAAATCATAGAATGGATCATGGATCTGTAGACACATGCAACCAGGCTTGCAATAGAGTTGCATATCACATAGAATGAATAATTTGAATTTTATAGCCCTCAGGAATTTATACAAAGCATTTTCCCAACTAGGTTGCTGGCAACAGGTCATGAGGTATCTATCCAAGACAATCCCATAACTTGGGTTTTATTTCCGACGGCAACCGATATACATTATAGGTACCAAGCTGCCAACTCTCCAGTTAATTGGGAAATTCAGAGTCAAAATTCACAAAATTCTTTTTATCATCATTGGGCTATAGGGAGAGAAAAAAAACTCAAATAATTCTTCTATATTGCAATGCACCCAAGTATGCCTCAGATACACATATTTCCATGAACCCAATATATATAAATCCAACATATTTGTAGCATGCATCACCTTTGCAATGAACCCAGGCATGATATAAAACCAAATGTTTCTCATTGCCAAAAATCACAGCCTTTCAAGCTTATGGCATGTACATTTTGAAATAAACCCCAACTGACAGCAGTTGGTGGCTCCACATGTTTGTTGAATGAGGGCATGTACATACTGAAATAAAACCCAACTTATATCATGTACATAAGCAAAAGAAACAAACTCATATATATACAAAAATAGCTAAACCATATCATATTCATCAAACAAAATACCTTAATTTAAAATTAAAACAGCATGAGTCACTTGAAAAAATATGCACATCCACCCAAAATTTTGACATGCTATATATTGAGAATTTTGAGATAACAATATTGTGTATCAGATAACAATATTGCATGGCCAAAATGATAACATAACAAAATGTGAACATACCAACATGATTCTGGCATATATATGTGTATCAGATAACAATATTGCTTATCCAAAATGATAACAGACCAAAATGATTACATACCAACATGATTCTGGCATATATATGTGTATCAGACAAAAATATTGCATGTCCAAAATGATAACATACCTAAGGCTACGCATCCACATAGGCATTCAAGCTTATTGCATGCCCATAAGCATGGAAAGGACAAACAAATGGCATGGAAAGAATGAACCAAACCCCAAGCTGGAAATTATGCAAGAAAACCCAAGTAGGAAATCCATGCTTCCACCCAGAAAACCCAAGTAGGAAATAAAAACACATGAGATGCAGCAATAAGGTCAAGACCCCATATAAATAACATACACACATATTCCCAAGCAATCAAGCACTTCAGTCATTCAGTCATTCAACATAAAGCCACCTAATATCATCCTAAATTCAAGTAAACATATTACAGACATACATAATCCTAATGTAATAATCCTCCGTACGTGCCCCCATCATTGTGCATGCATGACATATTACAAAATGTAGTAGACAAATTACAAGCTTCATATATTACTCCCATCATCTTAAGTTACCCCATCGATTACGTATCTTCGTCGACCTCATTCTCACGGTCGAATTCCTCCATTTTCCTCTTTATGTACCGATTCCTTGCAACCTCAGGCATCCCCACATACTTCCTCCCCTCAACATCTACTTCAATAAGGTGTTGATACAACCGATCCAACTTCTCTCCAGGATACTCTGTGTGGGTATAGAGACTCTTACCAATCTCCACAGTCCGGGGTAAGTTTGAGATCCGTAAGGCTTCGGCTACCTCGGTGAGTTTATTCACAAATACACCTTGCGCATTGCATCGTTGGAAGCATTCCCCCGTTGTCTACGTCTTACCTTTTTAACAAATGCTGGAGGGGCTGCATTGCTAGTAGCAGCTGCACCAGGACTTGGCAAGGGTGCCTGAGGGGTGTACGGTGATGGTGTGTCGGATGATTCATGCCCAAGCGACGAAGGATTTGCATGCTCACCTTCACCTTCAGTGGATAGGCCGCCAAAAGTTGTAAACACACCCTTCATAAAATCCCCACTAACTGCGTCATCACCTATAATCACTCTCAGATCAGCAAGCCATGGTAAGGGCTGATTAATATAGTCCTTTGTTTTAGGGTGGGCCTGCACGTATACACAAAGGGATATTATTGAGTAAAAAAGAAAAAGCCATAGACGAGTTTGTATTTGTGCGTCAATTGTGAAATTATTACCGAGGCCTAAGTGGGCTCCATTAAAATCATCTGCCTCTCTGGACACCACCCAACACCACTTAAATTGAGGCACGTATTCACATCGGCTAGTTTCTTGCGCAATCCTTTCATATGATTGCGTACATTTTGGCTTGAGTAGGCCGTGCCAAATCTCTCATTTATATGGGCAACAGCAGCATTGAATGCACAAGCTTTGAAAGTCTTATCTGATTTCATCCCTTCCCTGGACTGCTCCGTAAGGAATGTGATGAGGACCAAATCATGTTCCCATGGCCATATTTTGTGCACCGGCCCCATTTCTGCATGGTGCTTCATTTTCTTACTGGGGCTAGAAACTGATGCTTCCCCTGACTCATCCCGCCGACCCCACTTTCTGGAAGAATCGCTACCACATAAGGGGTCATTACCGATGTGGGATGACGCCCGGTTGAATGCACTTGGGTGAGGCGGGCTAACATACTGATGGTGTCCACCAATACCTCCCAAAACCGGCACTTGGTAGCTCCCTCCCACCTGTTGCATCCCTCCCCCATGGACCATACCACCCCCTGGTAGCTCCCACCCCCCTGTCCCATGCCTCCCCCTTGCAGCATTTGCATATAGCCAGGTGGACTTTGCATATATCCAGGTGGACTCCCCATTTGCAGCGGCATGCTATACGTGGGGTATTGGGCAAAATGCAGACTTGTGCCACCACCATAGTTGCATACACCATAGTTGCCTTGCGCAGGATACTGCATATCTACCAGCTTACGGGCCATAGGTCGGCGGGGAGAAGTCTCATTACATGTATCGTCGTCTACCCATTGATTATCTAATGGCGGGTCAGAGATTGGGTGCATCGGATCACTCCCTTGACCTCGTTGAGATGACCTTGACATGCCTACACAAAGAATGACATAATATTGGAAATCATTAAATCAAATTCTCCAAACAACTTGCAACCCAAATTTCATAGCAGCAGCAATAGTTAAAACCCTTGTTCAAATTTCAAAGATGACATAGCAGAAGCAATAGTGCATAACAAAGATGACAATGTATAACTTATATCTACCACATACACCCCAACCCAAATTTCAAAGACCATGTTCATGCGTGTTACCCTGATTATGTATGTTACAATAGTCGACCCACATATCCCAAGCTATTTGGTCTCTGCACAGTTTCCAATTGTCCCTTTGTTGGGTTTGTTCACGCATGGGAATCTGTTGGGACATATCCATAATCGAGTCATCGTGAACATCTCCATCGTCCGCAATCACATCAACATCATCCTCACTAAGTTGAGGGTCATGTGGATCTGCAACTTGGATGTAATTATGCAACACAGTGCATGCTAGGACGGTATCGACCTGACATGGGAATGGATAGTGGGGCTTGGACGTCAATATCTTAAACTTGTTCTCTAGGATTCCAAATGTCGACTCGATCTTAGTTCGTAAAGACGAATGACGTTGGTTGAAGAGCTCCTTGTGATTTCGAGGAGCTCGATCAGTATGGTCCTTCAGATGATATCTAATGCCCCTGTATGGAGATATGAACCCTGGCGTGGTAGTATATCCAGCATCGCATAGGTAATATTTACCTACAATCATAACCGCTAACCATTAGTATAATATACTCACAAGATTTAATAAGTACTACGAATTATACTTTTGGTTAACTTCGTCCTCTTACCTTCATACACTCGAAGACCGTTTGGGGGGGTAATGACAACGCAACTTTAAGGACGGTGAAATCATTTGCGGACCCTTCCCAACCTGCCATTACATACGTGAATCTTTTATTTGGCGTTGCAGCTGCAAGAACATTTTGTGTCACCCCCTTTCGTCCTCTAAACTGGGGTACAAGATGGGTTGGTAGCATGGCATCAACATGTGTCGCACCAATGAGACCAATGCAATCCTACATCGTCATGGTTGATCAAATGTTTACGACAAAGTTAATCAATAAAGGCTAACTACTACATGTCACTAAATCAAATTTATATCACACGTACGTACCTTGAAATAAGGGTACCAGTTAGGATTATTGACGATCTCAGTAGGGGTCTCATTTGGAGCTTACTTCATGTACATATCCCGAATGCCACATACTGCTTGCATTACTTGGCCAAAGTATCGGCTAACTGTTGAACCGGAGCGTATAAAATCAACTTGCATGACTCTGTTCTTTGACTTGTGCCCTACAATATGAAGAAACATGGCCAACTACTCCTCTACGGACACATGAATAGTGTCTTTAAGTAAATCCATTTGTCACATTAATCCGGCCAGATTCATGAACGCATGGCTCCTCATTCTCAAGTAGTGTAAACAACTACTTTCACCCCCATAGAGAATTCCACGCATGTGGGATTTCCTATGTAAATCCCGTGTAGCCGATGGCTCTCTAGGTATAGGTTTGACCTACCCTCTAGGTTAAGCATGCAGTGTATGATGACAAGAATGACTGTCGCCGCTGCCGCGGCACGTGGGTTACCCCCGAACAGGTCCCCGTGGTTATCCATCTAAAGCATTTAGGAAGCAACTAAATAATTATGCATAAATTGATAAAACCAACATAAAACATGTAATCTCAACAACTAAAAACCATATACGAAAATTACAAATAAATGTAAACTTTAAAAATCATGTAATAGTAGCCCTCAGGTTTATATTTATTTTCATTTTCCCCCTTGGAGGCATGGCGGTTGCTCCTCATGGTTATTATTTCCATACACTTTATTTAATCAAAACAATAAGCCAATTTCAAATAAAGGAACCTTCCTACCAGCCTTTCAAAAATTTTTCATTTCATATGCTTCATCACTGGGCTCAAATATATAGCAAAACTATTTATAAAAATACTTAAATTTATCCATATTGCCCATTGGATTTTATTTCAGAATGTACATGACATTTGTGTATCTGTTGCATGCCAGTGTGCTGGACACTATAAATGCTCTACAGAGCAGGGCATGTAGGGTTTCATGAACCCTTTATGAGGGGAAAAAACTTTCATTTCGTACAACATGATGCCGCCACCAACACCATTACACGCCATGCATGAAACTTCTTGAAATTGCCCTCAGAATTTACCCCAAAACATTTATAACTGTCGAATTTCTTGGACTATATCACGCATTCCATATCAATGCCATCCCCTTTTCAGTATGTCTGTTTCATCATCGGGCAAATTTTTTACTTGGCCGTCATTCGCAAATGGTTTCAGCTTGCATGTATTGTGTTGGATGGCAATATCATCAAGTGTATGAAATGCAGCATACATAGTAGGCACTGATCTGTTTCATTTTTTTTGATAAATACAACTTAAACCAACCCCCCTATGTTCATCAACATTGACGCAACTTTAGTCGGGGTTACTGAAACCCTCACATGAAAACACATCCTAACAATCAAAACCCCCCATTTGCATCAAAGAAACCATCTGCAGAAAAAATGCAATTTGTAGAACCACAATGAACATACAAACCACACACAAATGATAGCCGAAGATATACCTCCTAGTTGATTAGAAGAGAAAAAGGGAGCTAAAGCTTTCGTGACAGAGAGCAAGCTGCCGTGGGCACACCCGCAGATCCGCGAAGTCAGGGATCAAAATCGGCAACCCAAAACGGCGCAAGCAACTGGACGAATCTAGTTAGGAGAGAAATTCGAGGGGATCAGTTCTATTGACAACGAATCATTCAAAATATTGAGATATTTGTTAGGAAAAATGCCACATTTACCTTGTTTTCAGCTCAGAATCCCACATGCAACAGATGATACGATCTTCCCCGCCTTGAAGCTGCCTAGGGCACACCCGACGTTGATTCCGTAAGGTTACAGCATCGTCAACCAAAAGGCCTAAGCTTGCAGGCGAATCGACACAAATTTGAGCCAATTTTTTAGGGTTTCGCCATGAGGCAACGGCGAGAAGAGAGAAGACGAAGGGTTATTGGCAGAAACAAGGCGGGGGGGGGGATCACAAGCGGGGACAGAGAGCGAAAAGTCGCAAGCGGGACCCACTATCGGGGGATTCTGTCGAAATCCAACAAAAAACCCCGACTTCTGACACCCGACTTGATTCCCAAAACCCACTGCCACGCAAGCGCTTTCCCAGCTTCTGTTTTTAACACAAAAGAACAGCTCGATGGAATAGAGCCATGGAATCCAAAGAAAAGTACGTGAACAGTGGCCGCTCTCCCATTCCAGCAGCTATTCTGGGCAAAAGAACACGCCCTTACCGTTTTGCTCCGCACCCGACCGGTCAAACTTTTCAGAAAAGAACTGACATGTTAAAACCCCCAACATACGACGCCCAATGCTTACCATGTTTTTGTCTGTCGTGCGTCACCAACAATTTTGGTGCTTTGGGACAAAATTGCTCAGCTAAGGATTTTGACTGTTGTGCGGTGTGAGCAATTTTGGTTCATGTGTTGTGCGGTGTGAGCAATTTTGGAAACAAAAATTGTCTGTTGTGCGCGGTAAGCAATTTTGGCTCTATGTAACAAAAATGCTTACCGCGCACAATATGCAAATTGTGCTCGATGAGCAACTTTGCAAAATCGGAACATTTTAAGTGCTAAATTAGTTTTTTAATCATGTAATTAATTAGTGATTAGTGATTACATATTATGTAATTAAAGATTAGGATGTAATGAGTGATTAGGATGTGCTAGATTCGTTCAGAATCAATAATTACGTAATCACTAATTACATCTTAATCACTAATTACATAATATGTAATCACTAGTTAATTACATGATTAAAAACTAATCTAGTAATCACTAATCACTAATTACATCCGATCTTGCAAAATTGCTCAATGCGCACAACAGGCAAAATTTGTGCATATTGTGCGCGGTGAGCAATTTTGGCTCTGTAGAACAAAATTGCTTAATACACACAACACGCAAAATTTTTGCCTGTTGTGCGCGGTGAGAAATTTTGGTAATTTTGTACAATCGGAACATTTTTCGTGCTAAATTAGTTTTTAATCATGTTATTAGTTCGTGATTAGTGATTACATATTACGTAATTAGTGATTAGGATGTAATTAGTAATTAGAATGTGCTAGATTCGTGCAAAGTCACAATTACGTAATCACTAATTACATTTGTTGAATCCTTGGGTCGACATTCGAGGGAAGATTCATATTATTGCTAATGAGTTCACTAAGATAGTCTCTGAGCCCACTAAACCTTCAGAGCCCATTAATGTAGCCAAGCATCGACCCAGTCAACACCTACGTGTCATTTGCCCGTTAAGCTTCCGTAGCTCAAGGATGTAATCGATAATGGCTCATAATTGGTGGGAGGCGTAGGCTACGGTTATCCCTATTGATGAGAAAAGGTCGTGCCATCATAATTGGTGACCGTTAGCTCTTCCAATGTCACTGAAAAGACTCTAAAATCTATAAATACAAAGAAAACAATCAGAAGAATGGACTCCAAGGTACAGAAGTACTACAACTGTGAAACTTTATTCTTCCACATATATAATTCTTCCTCCAAACGACTGACGTAAACTGACTCGAGGCGAACCCCAGTGGGTCGATCATGATAGCCTCAAGTCTTTCTTTAAGTTTCCATTCTAACTTAAGCATCGGATGGGATTTGGGTCGGAACCCAGATCCGACCACCCAACCCCGTCGATGTTCATTTGTGGTTTAGCAGATCAAAGCACGACCCAGCTGAAGGGTCGTATGACCGCTCCCTCCATCAGCTTCTTAAGCATCATCTTAGCCAAAGGGTTGTACGACCGTCGTATTCATCTATGGGGTCGAGCGAGCTTCCGCACTGCATTCTTGTCCCTATCACCATCGACACTGGATCTACTAACCGAGGGTCCCACTCCACTAGCTGATGAGGCTCCACCTCGACAGAGAAATCCACATCAGTCCTGATACCTTTATCGCAAATTTTGGCTTTAAGAGTTGGCGTCGTCTGTGTGAAACACCAGTCAACATCCCGACGCAATCAAAGCCTAATGTCGACCGGATCCAATTACAAAGGATCACTCTACGCTCTAGTTCAGGAAACATTGAATTAGGGTGTTCTGAACGTGAATCCTGAAGACCAGGGAGCCCCATCCAATGCTCAATTGGTCACTCAGGAATAATTCAACAAGTTCGCTGAGAAGATTGAAAGTAGCCTAGCAGTGCTAGCCGCCGCTGTTCAACGAGATATGGAGCGCCCACAACCAGGAGGAGGGCGAGCTACTCATGGAAACCAAGGGCCTGACGAGCATGGACTCGAGCAGCAAGAGAACTTGCAGCCGAATACCATTCCTCCATATCAACAGAATGGATAGATGTGGAATAAATACCTTACCTTTGGGCATAATGGAGGTCTAGGGCCCTCCAATAATGGGCGAACCACCCGCAGCATCTTGGATTAGGAGGAGATAACCTCATCCAGGGTCGTAGCCCACCAAATCTTGCAGTTGGCACGAAGAGAAAGGAGTGGGAAATGAGCCCCAACCATTCTTTGAGTGCTACTCATCAGCGACATGAGGAAAGACGTGCTCCACTCATTCTTCATGCCAACCGAAGTACTCCTCTGAAGGTGTAACGGCCAGCTTCCATAGTACATATTTCGTACGTATTTTTATTAATATGATTGATTTGTTGAAAATTTACTCTATGATTTTAATTATTTATTTCTATAGCTCGTATTACTTTTTAAAAATCAAAATAATTCTAACTAGCTATTTCTTTTAAAACCAATCCATTATAATCATATGAATATATATATTTATATATCCGAATTTTTGAATTCAAATTTGAATTCACTTACCATATAAGCTCGAGGGGACTTTTTACCTTACCTTAATGACAATAAATCTTAATAAATCCTAACAACTAATTATCTCCCATGATTTGCTCTTCCCATAATTTGCCCCCAAGAACCCCTCCCCCGGATTTGCTCTTCCTATGATTTGCTCTCCCATGAATTACTGCAATTAATACCCACCTCTCTTTCTATTCTTAGCAACTTACCATTCTCTACAAACAAAACAAAACCCTAACAACAACACAACCGTAACTTTCCCATACTCCAAACCTAAAACCCATGCACGCAAAAATCCTCCATATATATCAAAAAGCACGTAGCCTCCGATCTCAATCTTCCCTTAAACTCCGACCACCCCTTTACTGGCAACCCCGACAACACCCACCACAACAACCCAAATCCAATAGCAAGACCACGACCACCTCCCTCCTTCCTCCCTCCACCTAAAAGCCCCAGCAGCTAAACCCCGCCCACAAAAGCCCCATCTGCTCCCTTCACCCTCCATGCCGTCCGCCACTTGCAACAACGCACCGTGTCATGCCCCACTTGCCAAGTATGGAAGGCGAGACGTGAAGAGGTCTGCTCAGACTCGGAGCTGTGAAGCTACAGTCTGATAAGCGTCTGGTAATTTAATGCGTTAGCAGGTTCTTTTGATCGGAGTCCCGAGGGTGCTAACACGCAATCGGGGCACGCGACTCGCTAGTCTTACCACAAGCGCACGGTGTAGTGGCGAGCGGGTATCGAACACGAGGAGGCCAAATGACAGTGTCTTCTTCAATCCACCTGGCTATATGAAAAGTCGAGAAATGTTCGCAATAACGCGGTCACAGTCATTCAATTGTATAAAAGGAATATCAAATTAATAAAGATGCCTAGGGGTAGGGGATCCCCGCTACAAACCGTATCTCGTCATCGTGATTCGTAGGTGTCACAATTGCTAGACTTGAAATTCAGGTGAACTAGTTACAACTAAATGTAGAACCAAGCTCACGCTCTCGTGCTATTGTCGGTTTATAGAAAACCTAGGGTAGGGTCCAATCTCTTAACCTAGGCAAGCTAGCGTGAAGAACAACATCATCGTTCAATCGTATCTCGAGCCCACTCTCGTGCAAACTCGAGCTACGACCTAGGTTGGGATAGTTCCTACCCGTCCAATCTCTTGCAAACGGGTGTTGGTATAGAATTGCAATCGAAAACCCTAGTTTCGGTCCAATCTCTTGCAAACCGATTCCGGAGAAATCCAATTGCAACCCAATTCGAATTTCTAGGGCTTCCTATCGAGTTGGGATCCAATCTCTTGCAAATCCCAATCGGTATGAATCCCTAGCTATTCGTATTAAATTAATCCCAAACTAACCCTAATCAATTCTAGCAATAATTTCACCAATTCGTCACAAATTAGAAATAGGGTTCGTAGGGTTCATCCCTACGCCCTAAGACGATAAAACTACTCACAATTCATAATGAAATTCAATAGAAATTCACAAATAAAATCAATAGAATTCATAGCAATATTCAATATATCAATAAAAATGGAGTTTTTGATGGAGAGAGAGACAAACCAAAGAAGAACCAATACATCCAACAAAATAACACTATTCTCCCCCAAAAAGCTTAATCTAATCTCCTAAAAGTAATCTAAAAAAAGGCTGCAAAAAGTTCTGAAAAAGCTCTCTAAACTAGGTTAAAAACTGGGGTTAAATACCCCCCAAAATCGCCCAAAAAGCTGTGACGAAAATACCCCTGCGCAGCCTCAGAATCACAGTTTACGCTACAGGCAGCGCGGCTCACTTGACCGAGTGACAAATGTCATTCACCTGACAATTTCCAGTAACTTCAGACTTTTGGGGGTCGGCTTCTCGGGAGTCACTCGGCCGAGTGACTTTCTTTGCTTCGGCCGAGGGGACTTCTTCACTCGGCCGAGTCGGAACTCAGGAGACGACTGTAAAATTACAGTAAGTCTGGACTTTTTGTTGCCGTCGTCTTGATGCCACTCGGGCGAGTGGTGTCTCCGTGGTTCGGCCGAGTGGGCTGGTGATGCTCGGCCGAGTGCACGCTGATACTCAGTCTGTTGCGTGTCCGATCTGGTCGGCCGAGCGGGCTCTCGATGGTCGGCCGAGTGACTCCTTCACTCGGCCAAGTGACATGCTGAAAATGCCCATTCTTTGTATTTTTGCTCCCTCGTCGCTCCTACGACGTTCTTTCTTCTTTCACTCCTCTCCAATAGCAAAATTCCCCTCGGAAGAGTCACGGGTGACGCTCCGGAGTGGGTGCATTTCAGAATCACTCCAAATCGCTCGAAATCTCCTGAAATTTGACAAAAACAAGAAATCGTGAAAAACATCGCAATATTGCCGAAAAATCATGAAAAGCGCGATTCGAGCGATCAAAAAGGCATGCAAACATGCAGAAAAAGGTGTAAAATAAGGAGTGATCAAAATCCCCCAAGCTTACCTCTTACTCTCCTCGAGGAAGATGAGTAAAAACCGAACCCGGTGGATAAAGAAAAATAGAAACGGTAGAAAGGCGGAAAACAAAAAACGAAAAAAAAAAGAAGAAAGTGAACATAGAAGCTGCTAGATCATTTTTCTCAGGACGTGGGTTTTGCTTACTCAAATGGCACACATCGAAAGTAAAAACACATGTCAAAGACTTTTATCTCGATATCATAGTATAAATGTGCATTTGAAATAGAAAACCCAAGAATATCAATATAGCATGAAAAATGGAATAATTCCAGAATTAGCATCGTCTGAAGCATCTAAAGCGGTATACAATATCGTAGATCACACACTTTTCAATTGAATGCTTTCTATAAGGAGTATAAGAGATATCACACAATAGAGTAGTAAGAATAGAAAAGTGTGGTTTTCATGAAATGAATGCTAAGCGCAGATTTCTTGATTTCATAAAGCTTTAGCGATCTCACCGAGTATAAAATATTACTTAGCCTAGGTTGTCATGCACTGTCAAGTATCCACTCTCTCACTCATCATTGGATCCTCTCCCCCAAGCTTATCCATAAGCGTGATGGCATAAACAAAACAATATTTACATCCCCGTTTCTTATGAAGATCCAAAAGTCAAAGAAAACAAAAATAAAAGCAAAAGAGGGAAGAAAGAGAGAAATGATATGAGATGGGATCGTTTTCGAACTTCTTTTCTCTTTTCTTTTCTTATTCTCAAATCTTTTTTTCTTTTTCTTTTTCTTTTTCTCTCTCTCTTTTTTGAATAGCATATATACACAAATGATCCCAAATCAAAGAGAAGGATATACAAGTATTTTTTCTTTGGGTTTTGGGAAATTTGGAGCATGCAATATAATAACGGGGGAATGCCAATAATAGAATTGCTAAGGGGAGATTCACCAATGAATTTAAAATAGAGAAATAATGTTCAAGATATGTGGAGAAAGAAATAATGTATCTCTCGGTTCACTTTATAGGACGTGCATGACAACTTCAGCAGGGTAATCTAATCTACTCAGTTTGATCTCAAAAAGTAAACTAATACAGATATATCAATGCTAGCAAACATTCAATCAACCTGAAGTGAAGCGTACAAATCATGCAATAAGAAGTGATATAAGAAAAGAAAGCCGTACTCTAGATATAAGCATCAATGCGTGAATCTTGGTGTGTTTTCTATGATAGCATACATATGAATCATCAGACATCAGCTAATAATAGAATTTCATCCATTTTCATACGGAAAAAGAAGTGGGTTACTATTTCTAAATGCAAAACAGAACATAGCATATGATATCAGAAACAAAAGCTATGACATGACAAATTTAGCATGCATATAGAGAAAAGCTAACTCCACGTCATCGTAATCACAGAAAAATCATCTCTAGCAAAAGATGAAAGAAATAAAGATAAAAGAAAAACAAAGATATTTATAATGCGGCACACAAAGAAAATAAGAAAAACGTGATGCATGGTAAAAAATGAAAAAGTGATGAAAAATGGGTGCAAAAACGGAAAAACGTGAAAAAACTAAAAATAAAGGTGATAAAAGTAAAAAGTGTGAGAACTCACTCCCCCAAGCTAAAGTGCACAGTGTCCTCAATGTGCAAAGTGTGGCACACCGAGAGACGGGTAATGGTCGGGGAGGGTGAGGATGCATGCATGATAAAAAAGTAAAAATAAAAAGAAAATATGATGATGTGAATGATGCATGCAAAGATGGGAGTGATGCAGATATGTGTCACCAAAAATACTCTCCCTCTCTCCCAAAAAAGATATATAATGATGTGAGCAAGATAGGGACAAAATAGTGCGAGGAGGAAGGGGGGTGTGCAAAAATCTATCGACAGGACTAGCAGAGAATGGGCAGCATAACGACAAAAAGGATCAATGGCATCAAGGGTGTGCCTAAGCTGGTGGTGCTGCACCATCTTCGTCCTGTGGTGGAGGTGGATGTGTGGGGGGGGGGGGTGGTGGACGTGTCTTCTGGGTGGGTGGGTGTAGTGGAGGGAGTCGCACCATGATCTGATTCAGGCAAGCCTGAATATCGGGAAGCATGGCGACGCGGGACTCCATGGAACTGACCGCGGCGGAGAGAGCCCTAAAATCGCCCCTGAGTCCACTCATCGCCCCCTCAAGAGCATGAATGCTCTGAACTAGGGCGTCAGGGGGTGGTGGAGCGGAGGGACGGACAGGTCTAGGCTGTGCAGGTCGGGGCTGTCTGATACGGGCAGTGTAAGTAATCGGGCCAGCAGGCAGGTGTGGAAAAGGTGCTGTGCTTACTAGTGGATGCACAGCCTCAGTGCGAGGCTGGGACGCAGGCTGGGATGAGGAGGCAGCAGTAGTAGTGGTGGAAGAAAACATCGGCGACGAGGCAGCAAGAGAGGTCAGTGACACAGATGTGAGGATAGACATCACGACACTCTTGGATAGGACGGCTGCGGTGGAGATAGAAGGGTCGACCACTGGGAAGGAAGTGTAAGGACCAAAAGGTGACACCCCAGCGGACATCAAACTGGACAGGGTCCCCACGACGGCAGCGAAGGAAGGCTCGCCGCTCTCAAGTATGGTGGGTGGACGCTCGGGAAAAAGTGAAGAAATAGGCTCAACCGAGATAGGCACAGCAGTGGTGGGGGTGGTGGCGGACGTGGGGGACAGCTCAGCAAGGGTACTCCTGACACTGGTAGAAGTGGGGACAGAAGTGCCGGGAGGTGCAGAAAGTGCAGGCTCAGGCTGAGGGATCACGGGGTCAGTAGGAGGTGCAGGGTGTGCAGGGGGTGCCTGCTCAGCGCCCTCAGCCTCAAGAACGTAAGCAGCTGGGATGAGGAGATCCATCGCTGGGATCCATTCCTCGTGGGCTGGTCCTATATGTGTCCGAGCTAGGCTCGGGAGGATCATGTAATCAGCACTGTAAGGACTGTGCAACCACACCCAGTGCCGCTGGCTGTGGGGACGAAGCATCTTCATCAAGGCCATGACGTCTATCGAGAGTGCAGTGGGGCCCGGGGCTCGTCTAAGGTTAGCAGGTAGGTCCACGCTGGTCATCAGGGCTAGCAAAGTAATCAGACTGTCGCAGCAAATCAGTGAGCGAGCGCCCACCGAAATGATGATGCGGTCTAAAAACCAGCTAGCAATATCAATCTCAACGGTGGAGACCAAGTCATCGCTATCCCTATCGAGAACTCTGGGGCAAGTCATCGCATAGAGTATGTAGAGCTCAGGCGTAGACATCGTCCCAGGCTCGTACCTCGCCAAAAAAGTGGTCGCCATGAGGCGCTGGGCTATGCGGAGGCAGGGGTGTAGGATGGCTGAGGCCTTGGCCCTACTAGGGTCAAAGCCATGGTGGGAGCCCGTGATACGTGTCCAGAACGTGGAAGTGTCAAAAGATGGTGGTGGGATATGAGTGGGTGCGTAGGCTCGGTCGGGGACGGGGACAGCGGGCCACTGGAAGAATGCACGAAGCATGTCGAGAGTGACCTCGTACTCTCGATCCATAAGTTGAAATGTGCATCGCCCAGGGGTCCGGGCGATCGAGCTAAGTACCTCGAGTGTCGGACGGACATAGGTGTCTGCCGACACAGACAAAAAATCGCGCCAACCCACGTTGTGGTACAACGTGAGCATCCCCTCTAGCACCCCTAGGCGGTCCAGGTCTGCTAAGTGTGCGAACCTAGAGGGCACTATAGATCGCTGGGCAATACGCTCAAATCGGACGCGCTGTGCGTCGTCTCTGAACGTGATCCCCAGCGGCCCGACAACGGGAGCCGGTGGTGGGATAGGATCGGTGGGGATGGGCTGTGCGTGTATGGAATCGGCGGGAAGCAGCTGTGTGGGTGGTGGTGGACTAGGTGGAGGGGAGTCCTCCCTAGCGTGAGAGGGACTGGCGTCATCGGTCCTCTTCCGCTTGGAAGAGGCTCCCCACGTGCGTGGCCTAGTGCGGGGCGGCATGTGTGCCGCGAGTGCTCACCCAACAAAAATGTAATGCGGCGTGCTTAATAAAAGGAACGAGTGTACCTGTACACATCGCGAGTGCAAGCCAGCAAGTGCGTGCGAAGAGCGCCGCCTCCGTGAATTTAAAAATGCGTCCTGAAGCTCTCCTAAGCTCCCCCAAGATAGCCTACAAATCAAACAACGATATCAGCGGGTAATATTCAAAATAAATGGGGGAGATGGGGTATAATAGATAGATAAACAATTTAATTTGATTTTTATGCTCAACGGGTCTACAGATCGAGAAAAATAGGAGAAAAATGGCGTTTGGGAGCAAACCGAGGTGATAGGGGGGTCAGCCGACGGTAGGGGGGTATCGTCGAAGTCGGGGCGTCGGCGGTCGGACGATCGCCGGCGGTGGTCGGTGATCGGGTGAGGGGAGGTGCGATCACGGGCGAGGGAAGTCGAAACAGCGGGCTCGGGCGAAAAAATGAAAGGATTTGGGGATTTAGAAAGTCGCGCCTGCGCCTAAGCATATATATAAATTGTTACGACTCGGCCGAGTGAAAACATCACTCGGCCGAGTGCGTAAGGGAAAACAATTTTCAAATATTCTCTTTCCCTACTTACGACTCGGCCGAATGGCTTCTGTTCACTCGGCCGAAGGGAGAAAACTCCTTCGGCCGAGTGGCACAAGCTACTCGGCAATATTCAGTCTAGGAGAGTATCCGTTTCCCTCGGTCGAGTGGCTAAACGTACTCGGCCGAGTGACAGTTAACTCGAAATGTACAAAAAAGACAGAGAGTTGGGTTCAGCAGACTTCCCTCGTTGGTGCCCCACTTGGCCGAATGGGGTCCTTTGCTCGGCCGAGTTACATATGATACACGGCCGAGTGACATGTTGTTTTCTGCTTCGGGGCTCCGTTTTCGCTCTACTCTCTGTTTTTCTTCCTCCAATTGGTTTCTTCTTTCTCCCAAGGCCTGAGCACATTCCTGGAGCGCTCTTCCTTGCCTCTATCTTCCTCCATGTGAGAGATCTCCTTTTCTCCTCTCCTGTCATAGAAATTAAGACCCGTTGTCACGATTTTTATGGGCAAAAAGACTTAAAACACTAATAAAGTCTAAAACAAAAATAAAAACCAAAGTAAAAAGAATGTAAAAATCATTGGGTTGCCTCCCGACAAGCGCTCGTTTAAGGTCTTGAGCTCGACCCCTTTGGATTTTCAATTAACGCTTGATGTTAGGTGCATATGAGATGCACCCGTCGAACTTGCCGGGAAGACCGCTCGGATTTGAACCGTGGTGGTGAGTGGCCTTCCTCAACGCCCCTTCATCATGAGCAATGTTGGGGGATGGCTCCCCCAAGCTTGAGCTTGTTCCGGTCTTCGACTTCGTCGGTGACACCGATCTTCAAATCGGTGGAGCTTTCTTCGGATTCTTCAATGTCGAGAGCTTGCAAAGCTCCCGTATTCTCGTGACATCAGCATCGCAATCATCATTTGCCATGGAGCTATCGGGAGAGTCCTCCATCTTCTCTTCTTCGACCAAATCTTGGCCTTCTTTGAAGCCGTCATCATGGAGCCGACCGATGGAGTAGGGGATAGCCTCTTCAATGACCTCATCAAGAAGGTATGAAAGGTCATCTGGCCGTCCCTTGAGTAGATATATTCTATTTACTTCGCCCATAGGGACTCCTTCAGAATAATACTTAAGCCGTTGCCCATTCACCTTGAAAGTGGCTCTGTCTTTCCCTTCCAATTCAAAAGCTCCTCCCGGTTGTATGTGCTTGATGGTGAAAGGTCCGGACCACCGCGACCTCAACTTCCCAGGGAATAGTCAGAGTCGGGAATTATATAGCAAGACTTTGTCTCCGACCATGAAGTCCGTGACAGTTATGCGTGCGTCGTGGAGAATCTTGGTCCTTTCTTTGTAAATTCTTGAGCTCTCGTAGGCATCTCTTCTAATTTCGTCAAGTTCATTGATATCTAGGAGCCGTCTCACCGCCGCACTCTTATAGTCATAATTGAGGGTCTTGATGGCCCAATATGCGCGGTGCTCCAACTCTACCGGCAAGTGACAAGCTTTTCCATAAACAAGTCGGAATGGCGTGGTGCCAATGGGAGTGCGAAAAGCCGTGCGATATGCCCATAGGGCATCGTTTAACTTCATGGACCAATCTTTTCTAGATCGATCTACGGTCTTTTCAAGAATTTGCTTGATTTCTCTATTTGAAACCTCCACTTGTCCGCTCGTCTGAGGGTGGTAGGCCAGGCCAATTCTATGGTTTACCCCGTACTTTTTCAACATGGCTTCAAATTTGTTTTCTATAAAATGACTTCCCCCGCCGCTTATCAAAGTACGGGGCACACCAAAGCGCGGGAAAATATTCTGCTTGAAAAACTTGGAGACAACCCTCGCATCATTGGTAGGGGTGGCGATGGCTTCTACCCATTTGGAGACGTAGTCCACGGTCAATAAGATATACTTGTTACCCTTGCTTGACGGAAATAGTCCCATGAAGTCCACTCCCCAACAATCAAAGAGCTCAATCTCTAGAATGAGCCTCATTGGCATCTCATTTCGTTTCGAAATATTCCCGGTCCGTTGGCATTTATCGCACCCCTTGACAAAGTCGTACGTGTCTCTGAACATGGTTGGCCAAAAGAATCCACTCTGTAATATCTTAGCGGTAGTCTTGGAAGCGGCGTGATGTCCCCCGCATGGCATACCGTGGCAATGCAAGATGATAGAGGTGGCCTCCTCCTTAGAAATATATCTCCGTATAACCCCATCCTTGCATATCTTAAAGAGATACAGATCTTCCCAAAAATAGCTACGGACTTCATGCATAAATCTCCTCTTTTGCTGTGTGGGCATCCCACATGGTTTAATCCCACAAGCCAAATAATTGACAAAGTCCGCATACCAAGGAACTTCCCCGGGCCTTACGGCGTATAGCCTCTCATCAACAAAGGAATCATCAATGGGCAAGCTTTCGTCCTCCTTGTCACGAATAAGCCTAGACAAATGATCCGCCACAACATTGTCCGTACCCTTCTTATCTCTAATTTCCAAATCAAACTCTTGCAATAGAAGTATCCACCTAATCAACCTAGGTTTGGCCTCTTTCTTGTTTAGAAGATACTTCAATGCCGCATGGTCGGTGTGGACAATTACCTTTGATCCAAGGAGATAAGAGCGGAACTTTTCAATGGAATACACGACCGCTAGAAGCTCTTTCTCCGTAGTTGTATAGTTTTTCTGTGCGTCATCCAATGTTTTGCTTGCATAGAATATTGCATGAAGCTTCCTGTCTTTCCTTTGTCCTAACACCGCTCCAATGGCTTGGTCACTTGCATCACACATGAGCTCAAAGGGAAGGCTCCAATCCGGTGGTTGTATGATGGGTGCAGAAATTAGTGCTTCCTTTAATGTGTTGAACGCCCACAAGCATTCTCCTGAAAAAACAAATGGAGCATCTTTAGCAAGCAAGGAGGTAAGGTGTAACGACTGGTTTTTGTGCGATTGGATTATCAGTGTGTTTTGCTTGCGATGGTGGGTTCTCTCCTTGTGTGGTTTCCATTTCCATAGTTCTCGCCTTCATTCATCTCGTTGAGATTTCCTAGCTTTCGTTTTCATTCCTTTTCATGCGATCTTCTAGCTTCTTCCTTAGAATCATTGAACTCGGAGTAAGTCACTCGTGACGAGCTTCATATCGATCATATCTTAGAGTATAAATCGATCCTAGAAGCCATAGAAATCTTCCCGAAGCTTCGCGCTTCGAATCGGCACTTTTCGTGCATGTTAGTTGGTTCAAGAAGATCGACCGACCGACTAGATTCCAATTTAGTCGGTCAGGAAATCAACTGGAACCGACTAGTTCATTCAATCAATTATTCAGGGGCTACTGTTTACTCTTAGTCGGTCTAAGAACGTTCATCGACCGACTAGATGCTAAACTAGTCGGTCAGTATTTGTTCATGGACCGACTAACTCTAAATCCTATTTTCATTCAGGAGTTACTGTTTACACTTAGTCGGTCTACGTTGGTCGACCGACCGACTAGTTTCCAAACTAGTCGGTCAGTGGTTGTTCTTTGACCGACTAGTCTGTGTTAAAACCCTAATTTCTGGGCAGCCGCCAGCCCAACCTATAAATACCCCTCCCAAACGTTTTCATCTTCTCCAACACGACCCAAAACCCTAAAATCTTCCCCCTTCAGCCCCCATCTTCCTCCAAGCTCCATTTCTTCATTCCAAGCCCTAAATCCATCATCCAAACCATCCATTCACTCCACCTACCTCTCATCTTCCCCAAAATCTCACCAAAACCCATCAAAATCCCCGAATCCCCCAAAACCCTAGTTTCCCCAAACTTCTCTAATCTTCTCCAGATCTGATCCTAGGGTTCCCCGGAGTGTTTCTTCCGCCTCCTATCGGTAAGAAATCGATCTACCGTTGTTTTCATATCCTATTGTAATTTTTATGAAACCCTAATAAAATACTTGTGTTTTGATGATTGTTCCCCATAACAGCGATTCCCCGTAGGCTAGCATCCGCAGAAACGAACTTTCGTAACCGTCATCCCCGGTGATAGGCAAGTGAAACTTGCATCTTTTGATTTGGGCCATGTTTTAGGCCATTTACCTTGCTTTAGCGTAAAAGAGACTAGACGGTGAAAGGATAGCCGTTTAGAGGCCATTGACCTAGCTTGACAACGAAGCTTGGTCCGTCACCCTCATCATGCTTGTATGTCACGTTTAATTTCCTTAACGGTACGCGAATTAACTGTTCATGTCATCCATGCATCCTTAACTGCTATTGCATTTTAACTGCCATGTTTAATTTAATTAACGGTACGCGAATATGTTCATGTCATTGCATTTTGCCTGTCACGTTTAAATACAATTAACGGTACGCGTATTAACTGCTCATGTCATTGCATGCTTGAATACTCATCATGATTGCGTAGCTTGCTACATACTTGTACTATTGTTCCGGCTAGGCACCCACCTTGCGTGGGCACAATCCTATGCCAAATACACTTTCTGGCTCGTGTTCCAGAAGACGAGCTCAACACAGCCTGCGGGCAATAGGTCACTCGTTGAGTGATCCCTTGTACTTGATGCGTGAATACAGCCTGCGGGCAATAGGGCACTCGTTGAGTGATCCCTTGTACTTGATACTTGAATACGGCCTGCGGGCAATAGGGCATCCATGTGTGGGTGATCCCTTGTACTTGTTACTTGACAACACTTGTCACACTTACCACTTGTACTTGTCCGTGTTTTACTTGTAAAACTTGTTATCCATGACATACTTGTTACTTGCTACTTGTACTTTACTTGTCACTTCCATACTATACTTGCCATGCCATGCATCATACTATAATTGCTAGGTTGCTAGTTTACCTTTCTTTCAGTTTCCTTGCACAAGTCTTTCCAGACTTGCTGACATGTGCCCCTTTACACTTTTGGGTGACACATGTTAGACCCAGAGCCAGAGCTTTGTTGCAGGGGATATGGTGTTGCTGATGCTGATGTTTGCTGTGGTGGTGAGTGGACACCAGGGGCCTGTCTTGAAGACCGCTCGTGTTCACTTCTTTGTTTAGGTTTGCTGTTAGTTGTTGGTGCGTGGCACCTTTGTATGTATGTTATACCTTGTTGGCCATGTTGGGCCTTAGACTCTTTTTCCTTTAGCCTGGTGGCTTTTCTGCGATATTGTAATTTGTTTATGGACATTGGAGACGCAATAAAATGTCGTCTCATTTCCTTATTATCATTGTTGTTTCGTTTTGCATTGCAAGGATCTGCCATTCGTAGTTCTATTTGACGCTTATCGGACTTGCGGCTTTTCAGCTTCAAGTCTGAGCGGACCTTCTCACGTCTCGCCTCCACATTTTTGGGAAGCGGGGCGTGACAGGTTTTATTGGTGGCCCATGCAGGTCCATTTGCAAATGCAAACTATCGGAACAACAATAATAATTATAGAATGTCCATTAAATAAATTAGAGCATCCAAGTTATAAGCCCGGAGTGTAAGTTTTTAGCATTCTTATGTCTTAGGTGGCTAGTAGGCGTGTTAGAGCACCTGTCCTAGCTTGATAGGAAATCCATTAGGTCAGGACTATAGTGAAACTTAGTTAGAAGTTCGTGCTTGCTAGTTAGGGATCCTTGATTGTTAGTTAGACTCCATGTTAGTGATTGATTTGATAGCCTTAAGAGTTACCTTAGTGGTTCCTGTCTAGCCCTGACCATGATAGATTCCTAGGATTTCTTTAACCGTTCGCTGGGGTTCATCGATTTCGGACTCAGCTGGACTCATTTCATCGCTGTCTAGCCCTAGAGAGTCTTAGCGCTTAGTTCCAAAATCCTTGGTTGACCGTAGGGGTTTCCGTAGATATTCCTAAGTCATGACCTAGGCGTATTTATGTTTTGATCATCCGACCAAATCCCTTGGCCTTTAGTTAACCCGATGATTAGAACCCCCCCTGATTCAATCTTTCCTGGTCACTACACTTTGGTGTTACTGACCGTAGATCTTCATCATGGTTTTCTTGCATTGTGATTTAGGTGCATGCCTCAAATAACCACATTCATTGCCCTCGATTCACATGATCCCCTCCTTACTATAATCGTTGATCCTTCGAATGTCCCCTTTGGCAAGGCTTAAGTTCTTTTAAAGTTATTTTCGATTTCCCTTATTAAAGTTTTCGTAAGTTTAAATCTTGTTTTAAACCCGCTACGTATATACTTGAATTTCTCACTTTTCGATTGAGTCAAAATTCCTTGTAGATTTCGGAGTCTAATAGTTGTAATTATAATTGCTATCTCGTAACCATTTCCTTGTCTATATTTTTCGCATTTCGGTTTAAAGACTCCAATACTATTTTGGAAGAGTTCGATGTACCATTTTCTAACTATGAGATCCATTTTAATCGCATGACATACTTTAAAATCTTTTCCAAGCTAAATGGAATTTCAATTGTCATATGTATACTTATATCTCGTACTCTTTCGTTGACTTAAATTAATTTTTGAAATTCAAAAGTTTTGACGAGATTTTGATTACTGTTTTATAATGTTTTACAGCCTATACCTTTCATACCTATTTGAATATCTTGTCCCTTTTCATAAATCGATTTAATCCTGAGCCGCAATTCTATTTTCCAAATTCGATTTATGAATTTTCCTTTCTTATTTATGCCATTCAAATGACTCGTCGCTCTCCCTTAATATACTTTTCAAGTCACAGATGATTTCAGCTTTTAACAAATCAAAGTTATGTTCAAACATTTTCCCGACTACAGCTTTTTGGAAAATTACGTTCCGTAACCACTTCCCTTATTCACATGACCACCTCATTACAATTATCCTTGATCTTTCAAATGTTTTCCATTGCAAATCTTGATTCTTCCAAAGTTATTTTCGAATGCTTTCCTTATTTGAAGTTTCACTCAATTTAAATTTGTTCTAAACTTCTTTAAATATGTCTCCCTAAATTTCGACGGAGTTCAAAGTCGTTCTTGAATTTTGAAGACTTTTGGCCGAAATCTTAAAATTACTATCTTGTACTAATTTTCTAACAATGTATCTTTTGCATTTCGATTTTTAAACTTTATTACTATCCTGATGGTTCGATATACCGTCCCTTTTTCCTAACTACAAAAATTTATTTTAACCACTTAACTTACATACCTTTAGGGGTATTTTTCCAAAACTGAATGGACTTCAACTAATTTTTATATATATCAATTATAGGTTCGTCGTACTCGTACTTCAAAAGTTTTTATACCAACACGTTCTTTTGGCGAATCCTTATTTCCCTAAAAGTATCTTCGATCTTCTTCTTTCATTAAGTTTACATTTGTTCGAAATACTTTTGATATATGTAAGGTTTCATGCTCCTTCGCCGACTTAAATTATTTATGTTTTTAAATATCGAAACTTGTGTTGAGATTTTTAGATTGGAAGTTTATAATATTTTCAGCATACACTTTCGTATCGATATAAATGTCTTGTCCCTTTTCATATACCAATTTCATTCTGAACCCTATTTCTATTTTCCTAACTCGATTCATAATTTCTTTTCTTACTTGTGCCATTAAAATTTTATTCGAAAATACCTCGTGCTTAATCTTAATAAACTTTTCAAGTCCCTTTGGACTTCGGCTTTTAGCAAGTCGATTTTATGCTCAACATTTTCCATATTTCAGATTTTCGTTAAAAAAAAAAACAAATTACTAATTCGAAATCATTCCTGACTTAGACCCTTCATGAAACGGTTTAAAAGTTTTAATACTAACTTGATGGGTTTAAATATCCTTTTCTCTTTCCATGCTACTAAGATATTATCTTCCATTCACCATGCACACTTTTAAGATAATTTCTAAAATGTGACTTCAATTATTTTTTATGTATCGGTACCACGTACGTTTTGCTCGTACATTAAGATCTTGTGTAAATCAATTTTGTTGGCAAATCCGGGTTTCTCTAAAAGTATTTTCGATATGGTTCATTTGGGATTTCTCTTCAGTTTTAAGATTTGGAAAACCTTTAGCATGCGCTTAGATTCTCCACACTATACTTGATCTGATTTCAATCTTCGAATCTCAAAAATTTTCCAAAATTTTTAGATTACTGCCGCATAGCATTTCTGACCTATGTTTTAATGTTCGAGTAAATGATCTCCTTTTTCCTCGTGATGATTTTATATAAGCCAATAAACCACTTTACCTCTTATCACGTATATTCGTCTCAAACTCGTTTTCCAACAACTTGTTTATCGACCTCTAAATAATTTTATACAAACGAGGACACGACTTTTTGAAGTACAACGGTTTTCGAATTCATGTATTTTAACTTATGTTGTTTACACTATCTTCTTTACGTATTCTTTAAGGGTATCATTGCATCTTTCTCTCCACCTAAACATTCACAGTCTTACCCTGTTTCCCCTAACCAAATTTGGCTCCTTATCTTTGTCCTTGCTGAATCCATGTTTTTCGATCTTTCTATTCGTCATGATCTAGGTTCGGTTCTTTCCTTTTGTCTAGCCCATAGAGCTTGTCGTTGCCTGTGTCAACCTTGTTATAGTTTGGTGGGCCTATTAGTTAAGTGGTTATGTCGTCGTAGTGTTGATTTCGTGGTGTGTATATAGTGGTATGGGTGTTGGCATTTGTATGTTGTGTGTAGGTAATTTTCTGCTTGAGTATGATGTGATATACGTATGATAGTAGGATTATAATGTTTGATTGATAATACTTGTTTTTATGAGATGTCGTATGCGTGTATATCAGGAGGTATACCCGACTATTGCATCTCTTAAACTTGTATGTAGTTGATGTGATGATATGGTAATTATAAATGGATGGATATGGTGTGAAAATATGTGATACGTGGATGTGTATGCCTTGGAGTGGTATTGGTATGTGTATGGTTGCTGTGTTACGCATATAAATGTCCTGCTATGATTTGAGTCTCACTCAAGCTTGAGTGGGTATACTCTATGTACTTTGGTATAAATTGTATGTGGTGGTGAATAGTGATGGATGACGTATGTATGGTGTTTGAGTTGTTTGTGCTTGGTTGTGTTACGCACACGATTGTGGGTGGCTATACCAATATATGGTTATATGACTATATGTGAGGTGAAAATATGGTGAAATATTTGCATGTGCTTGAATGACTAGACAAATGTGAAATTATTTTCAAATAAGAGATGCTTGGTTATTTTCTTATAGTAAGTAATAGGTGTTTATTGTTGTATAAATATATTGACTATATATTTGTGATTGAAATACGTGTATGAAATTGATTGACTATAGTAAGTATGAGTGTACTATGTGCGTGAAAATATGTGAGTGGTAGTAATATTGGATTTCTAGTGCATATATATAAGCACTCGAAATGAAAGTACTTGGTTGAATTTATGATGTGAAATTGGTTGAGGGTAGTTAGCAGAGCGACTATATGTATGTTAGAAAGTCCGAGGACGGACTTTATTCTAAGGTGGGTAGGATGTAACGACTGGTTTTTGTGCGATTGGATTATCAGTGTGTTTTGCTTGCGATGGTGGGTTCTCTCCTTGTGTGGTTTCCATTTCCATAGTTCTCGCTTTCATTCATCTCGTTGAGATTTCCTAGCTTTCGTTTTCATTCCTTTTCATGCGATCTTCTAGCTTCTTCCTTAGAATCATTGAACTCGGAGTAAGTCACTCGTGACGAGCTTCATATCGATCATATCTTAGAGTATAAATCGATCCTAGAAGCCATAGAAATCTTCCCGAAGCTTCGCGCTTCGAATCGGCACTTTTCGTGCATGTTAGTTGGTTCAAGAAGATCGACCGACCGACTAGATTCCAATTTAGTCGGTCAGGAAATCAACTGGAACCGACTAGTTCATTCAATCAATTATTCAGGAGCTACTGTTTACTCTTAGTCGGTCTAAGAACGTTCATCGACCGACTAGATACTAAACTAGTCGGTCAGTATTTGTTCATGGACCGACTAACTCTAAATCCTATTTTCGTTCAGGAGTTACTGTTTGCACTTAGTCGGTCTGCGTTGGTCGACCGACCGACTAGTTGCCAAAATAGTCGGTCAGTGGTTGCTCTTGGACCGACTAACTAGTGTTAAAACCCTAATTTCTGGGCAGCCGCCAGCTCAACCTATTTATACCCAACCCAAACGACTTCTTCTTCTCCAACACGATCCAAAACCCTAAAATTTCCCCCTTCAGCCCCCATCTTCCTCCAAGCGCCATTTCTCCATTCCAAGCCCTAGAATCATCATCCAAACCATCCATCTACTCTTTCTACCTCTCCTCTTCCCCAAATCTCCATCAAAACCCATCAAAATCCCCAAATCCCCCAAAACCCTAGTTTCCCCAAACTTCTCCAATCTTTTCCAGATCTGATCCTAGGGTTCCCCGGAGTGTTCCTTCCGTCTCCTCTTGGTAAGAAATCGATTCCTCTATGTTTTCATAGTCTATTAGTATTTTTATGAAACCCTAATAAATTTCATGTTGTTTGACGGTTGTTCCCCCATAACTGTGATTTCCCCATAGATTGGCATCCGTGTGACGGAGTAGTCGCCATCCCCGGTGCCAGGCAAGTGAAACTTGCATCTCTTGATTTGGGCCATGTCTTAAGCCATTTACCTTGCTTTAGCGTAAAAGAGACTAGACGGTGAAAGGATAGCCGTTTAGACGCCATTGACCTAGCTTGACAACGAAGCTTGGTCCGTCACCCTCATCATGCATGTATGCCACGTTTACTTTCCAATTAACGGTACGCGTAATAATTGTTCATGTCATCCATGCATCCTTAACTGCTATTGCATTTTAACTGTCATGTTTATTTTAAATAAACGGTACGCGAATATCTGTTCATGTCATTGCATTTTGCCTGTCACGTTTAAATACAATTAACGGTACGCGTATTAACTGCTCATGTCATTGCATGCTTGAATACTCATCGTGATTGCGTAGCTTTGCTACATACTTGTACTATTGTTCCGGCTAGGCACCCACCTTGCGGGGGCATAATCCTATGCCATTTGCACTTTCTGGCTCGTGTTCCAGAAGACGAGCTCAACACAGCCTGCGGGCAATAGGGCACTCGCTGAGTGATCCCTTGTACTTGATAACTTGAATCCAGCCTGCGGGCAAAGGGCACTCGCTGAGTGATCCCTTGTACTTGATAACTTGAATACGGCCTGCGGGCAATAGGGCACTCGCTGAGTGATCCCTTGTACTTGATAACTTGTACTTGTTACTTGACAACTTGACACTTGTCACACTTACCACTTGTACTTGTCCGTGTTTTACTTGTAAAACTTGTTATCCATGACATACTTGTTACTTGCTACTTGTACTTTACTTGTCACTTCCATACTATACTTGCCATGCCATGCATCATACTATAATTGCTAGGTTGCTAGTTTACCTTTCTTTCAGTTTCCTTGCACAAGTCTTTCCAGACTTGCTGACATGTGCCCCTTTACTCTTTTGGGTGACACATGTTAGACCCAGAGCCAGAGCTTTGTTGCAGGGGATATGGTGTTGCTGATGCTGATGTTTGCTGTGGTGGTGAGTGGACACCAGGGGCCTGTCTTGAAGACCGCTCGTGTTCACTTCTTTGTTTAGGTTTGCTGTTAGTTGTTGGTGCGTGGCACCTTTGTATGTATGTTATACCTTGTTGGCCATGTTTGGGCCTTAGACTCTTTTCCTTTAGCCTGGGGGGGCTTTTCTGTGATATTGTAATTTGTTTATGGACTTTTGGAGATCCAATAAAATGTCTTCTCATTTCCTTATTATCATTGTTGTTTCGTTTCGCTTTGCAAGGACTTGCCATCATAAGTGTTCTTTTATGCTTATCAGACTTGGAGCTTCACGGCTTCAAGTCTGAGCGGACCTTCTCACGTCTCGCCTCCACATTTTTGGGAAGCGGGGCGTGACATAAGGGTCGGGAAATCAAGGCGAAATCCTTGATAAAGCGGCGGTAAAACCCCGCATGACCAAGAAAGCCCCTAATGCCCTTAACATTAATAGGAGGATGGAGTTTCTCGATTAACTCAATCTTCGCCTTATCAACCTCAATCCCTCTTGAGGAACACGGTGTCCAAGCACTATCCCTTCGGTGACCATGAAATGAAATTTCTCCCAATTAAGAGTAAGATTATTTTGTTGACATCTTTTAAGGACTTTAGTAAGATTAGCCAAACACGAATCAAACTCACTTCCATAAACTGAGAAATCATCCATGAAAATTTCCATAATATTTTCAATTTAGTCAGAAAAGATGGAGGTCATGCACCTCTGAAAGGTGGCGGGTGCATTACAAAGACCAAAGGGCATTCTACGATAGGCGTAAGTGCCATAAGGACAAGTAAAAGTAGTCTTTTCTTGGTCGTCTTCATGCAAAGGGATTTGGAAAAACCCCGAATACCCATCCAAGTAACAAAAGTATTTATGTTTAGCAAGCCATTCAAGCATTTGATCTATGAAGGGTAGTGGGTAATGGTCTTTTCGGGTGGCTTTATTTAGTTTTCGGTAATCAATGCACATCCGCCATCCCGTGACAATGCGTGTAGAAATGGGCTCTCCTTTTTCATTTTTTATAACGGTCATCCCCCCTTTCTTGGTAACGACGTGAACGGGGCTAACACATCTACTGTCTCAGATTGGATAAATAATGCCGGCCTCAAGAAATTTAAGGATTTCCTTTTTGACTACCTCCTTCATATTCGGGTTCAACCGCCTTTGAGGCTCGATAGAAGTGGCTTCAGTGTTTTCCAAGTGGATTCTATGCATGCATAGCCTAGGGCTTATTCCCTTAAGATCAGAGATAGTGTAGCCAAGGACATCCTTGTGATCCCTAAGGACTTCTAGTAATTTTTCAAGTTGATCATGGCTGAGGTGGGAATTAACAATCACCGGGAAGGTCAATTTACTATCCAAGAAAGCATTCCTTACATTCAGCGGTAATTGTTTAAGCTCTACCTCAAAGGGTGCCGTACTCTCCACTTCCTCTGCTTGTGAGAGTTTGGCTTCTCCTTCAACATCCGAGTTTAGCTCACTCTCGAGTGGAGGCTCAGATTCGCTTCTTAGTGAGGACGGTGCATCGGAATAGACGCTCTCCAATTCTGCGCTTGCATCGATAGGACCACCACCTTGCTCCGGTTCATTTCTGAGATCAAGAAATACGTTAGCAGATTCATATATGCAAGAGTGGGGGTTGTAGAGTGTAACTCCCTGAATATCGGTTTGCTCGAAGTATTCCTCGGGAGTGTAGTACTCTTCGACGCATGTTCTATCGCCTTCAAAATATAGCTTGTCGTCCCTCACATCAACTCTGATATCGCTCCCAATAGTCCCATCCTGGGAGATTTGATCCATCACAAAGCTAGCAAACAATTGTTCGACGGGGTCCTCGATATTAATATCAAAAGCTCTGGTAACATGGACCTCATCAACAAGTTCCTTAAGGAGCTCCGCGAAGGATTCATCAACTCCCTGGCCAGACTCAGTCATTAGAATTGCATCCCCCATTTTACCTGTTAAGATCTTGTGGAAAATTTCGGGAGAGCGTGCAAAATAGGGCTGTAAATAGAGTTATAAAAGAATGAAGAAATAAATAAAGAAATTGAAAAATAACCGAGTGATCCAAATTGAACTCCGTCAAAAACACTCCCGGGCAACGGCGCCAAAAACTTGATCGGAGCCCCGAGGGTGCTAACACGCAACCGGGGCACGCGACTCGCTAGTCTTACCGCAAGCGCACGGTGTAGTGGCGAGCGGGTATCGAACACGAGGAGGCCAAATGACAGTGTTTTCTTCAATCCACCTGGCTATATGAAAAGTCGAGAAATGTTCGCAATAAAGCGGTCACAGTCGTTCAATTGTATAAAAGGAATATCAAATTAATAAAGACGCCTAGGGGTAGGGGATCCCCGCTACAAACCGTATCTCGTCATCGTGATTCGTAGGTGTCACAATTGCTAGACTTGAAATTCAGGTGAACTAGTTGCAACTAAATGTAGAACCAAGCTCACGCTCTCGCGCTATTGCCGGTCTATAGCAAACCTAGGGTAGAGTCCAATCTCTTGCAAACCCTAACCTAGGCAAGCTAGCGTGAAGAACAACATCATCGTTCAATCGTATCTCGAGCCCACTCTCGTGCAAACTCGAGCTACGACCTAGGTTGGGATAGTTCCTACCCGTCCAATCTCTTGCAAACGGGTGTTGGTATAGAATTGCAATCGAAAACCCTAGTTTCGGTCCAATCTCTTGCAAACCGATTCCGGAGAAATCCAATTGCAACCCAATTCGAATTTCTAGGGCTTCCTATCGAGTTGGGATCCAATCTCTTGCAAATCCCAATCGGTATGAATCCCTAGCTATTCGTATTAAATCAATCGCAAACTAACCCTAATTAATTCTAGCAATAATTTCACCAATTCGTCACAAATTAGAAATAGGGTTCGTAGGGTTCATCCCTACGCTCTAAGACGATAAAACTACTCACAATTCATAATGAAATTCAATAGAAATTCACAAATAAAATCAATAGAATTCATAGCAATATTCAATATATCAATAAAAATGGAGTTTTTGATGGAGAGAGAGACAAACCAAAGAAGAACCAATAGCATCCAACAAAATAACACTATTCTCCCCCCACTAAAAGCTAAATCTAATCTCCTAAAAGTAATCTAAAAAAAGGCTGCAAAAAGTTCTGAAAAACCTCTCTAAACTAGGTTAAAAACTGGGGTTAAATACCCCCCAAAATCGCCCAAAAAGCTGTGACGAAAATGCCCCTGCGCAGCCTCAGAATCACAGTTTACGCTACAGGCAGCGCGGCTCACTCGGCCGAGTGACAAATGTCATTCGGCCGAGTGACAAACACTGACAATTTCCAGTAACTTCAGACTTTTGGGGGTCGGCTCCTCGGGAGTCACTCGGCCGAGTGACTTTCTTTGATTCGACCGAGGGGACTTCTTCACTCGGCCGAGTCGGAACTCGGGAGACGACTGTAAAATTACAGTAAGTCTGGACTTTTTGTTGTCGTCGTCTTGATGCCACTCAGGCGAGTGGTGTCTCCGTGGTTCGGCCGAGTGGGCTGGCGATGCTCGGCCGAGTGCACGCTGATACTCAGTCTGTTGCGTGTCCGATCTGGTCGGCTGAGCGGGCTCTCGATGGTCGGCCGAGTGACTCCTTCACTCGACCGAGTGACATGCTGAAAATGCCCATTCTTTGTATTTTTGCTCCCTCGTCGCTCCTACGACGTTCTTTCTTCTTCCACTCCTCTCCAATAGCAAAATTCCCCTCGGAAGAGTCACGGGTGACGCTCCGGAGTGGGTGCATCTTAGAATCACTCCAAATCGCTCGAAATCTCCTGATATTCGACAAAAACAAGAAATCGTGAAAAGCATCGCAATATTGCCGAAAAATCGTGAAAAGCACGATTCGAGCGATCAAAATGGCATGCAAACATGCAGAAAAAGGTGTAAAATATGGAGTGATCATCTTTGCATTACGACGAAACAACAACAATAATAATGATGGATAGACAATAAAAATTACCCAACATTCAACATCCATAGATTTATATTCCAAACATTACAGAGGTAGTCATTAAGTAAAGTACAGAGTCTGAAAAGAAGGCCTAAGCATGGCCGAAACTAATACAATGGGAAGGGTGCAACGCACCGAACAACCTAACAACAACTACTAAGAAAGTAAATAACAACTAAGGAAAGTCACCAGCTGAGACTAAGGGTAGAACTCCGGGTCCTCGGCCTGGACGTCAGTAAACTGTGTCCTCAGCAACTAATTCAGGCTCAAAACCTGATATGTGACTCCCAAAGAGAAAAGGGCACATGTCAGCAATAGTCTCCCAAGGGAAAACGTAGGACTTTTGTGCAACGAAACATTAGAGCAAAAGTGTACAACTAGCAGTTCTAAAATAATGGAGATGGCATGACATGAATGCAGCAGTTTAAACATGAGCATGAATGTAGCAGTTTAAGATGAACATAAAAGGTAACATTTGCACGACACATTGTAGCACGATTTCACGATATCACGATTTCACGATGATATCACGATAACATAAAAGCTACAAAACAAGATATCACGATTTCACGATGAAAACATGCATTCAGATTATGCACAGGGTTTACGCCTTACAGCTGAAGTTGCTGATCTGGCATACCTCTACACTGAGTGGTCGCTTAACCCTACCCTAATCCCAGAGTTTACGCCTTACAGCTGAAGTGGCTGTACGCGCACACTTCTACGCTGGGTCGCTTAACCCTACCCCTCTACGTGTATATCTTCTGGATCACGATCCAGGAAGTGTTTTTCAATATGGCATAGGGGTGCACCTAGCCTCAATCAATATGTAGGAGTCAAGATCCTACTCACTGCAGCTTACATTTAAAGTAGCGTGTGCTATACATTCATGATAAGATGCATGAAATGACATGGTAGGATGCATGAGATGACATGGAAATAAGCAATTAAGAGTGCGTACAGTTAATTTGAAAGTAAACGTGACAGGCAGCATGAAATGATAGCATAGTAAAGGTGTCTGATCTAGTTTCGTTGTCAAGCAAGATCAAGTAGGGTGTCGAATCTAGTTTCGTTGTCAAACTAGATCAAATATGGTCGTCTAGGCGACTATCATTTCACCGCCTAGTCTCTTTTACGCAATCGTACAAAATGGATGAAAACATGGCCTAACAAATTACTGTGCAAGTTTTACTTGCCTGAAATGAGACGTGCTGTAAGTCACAGATCCATGAGTCCAAATACTTCATATGTGCTCAATCAATGCCCAGCCTACAGTCCCATATTATTAATCTTCAGTTAGTTATTTAACCAAAACAATATAATTACAATTTTTATCTTGTTAGACATGTGATGTTTGTGTCCCTACGGTTCAGGTATACCTTAACACGACGCGAGAGCTACACTGACGTCGGGTAGCGACGTCAGGGGTTGGATTCCGGTAACGAGCGAGGATCCACTGCATGGCAGTGAGCAGCGACAATGACAGACGACAGCGACAACGAACGACGATCAGCCGGGTAGCGGCACGATCACCGAACAACGACGCGGAAGGGGAGGACAGTTGTACGGCATTCTACAGCCTGCTGTCAGGTTGTGCGTGGCAACGGCACAACGGGGAACACGACAAGTGGATGAAGAGGGCTGTTTTGGTGCGAAGGAAGGTGAGGGTAGATTTGCACGACAGCTTAAGGATGTGAGAAGGAGATGATGAGAGCTCGTGGAGGGAAGATGGTGGAGCAGTAGACCGGAGCAAGAAGTCACTGTCGACGATTTGGTGGCCGGAGATGATGACAGTATTTAGGGGGTGAGGGTGTTCGGCGGTCCCAGGGAGGTGGGAGAGGGTGCCGACGACTGCTACATAAGGGAGGATGGCGGTTTAGGGCTGATAGGGCTGATGCATAGGGGTTCGGCAGTTCCATGGGTGGATGGGAGAAGATGTAATCGGCAGTCTAAAGGGGGTGTGCAGCATGATCTTAGAGGAGGCCGGACTTACTTTTGGTTGCGGTTGAAGGA
Organism: Scilla litardierei; assembly: GCA_030789695.1. NCBI lineage: Eukaryota > Viridiplantae > Streptophyta > Magnoliopsida > Asparagales > Asparagaceae > Scilla > Scilla litardierei. Next base: position 85,411,504 of record CM061139.1, read on the forward strand.
AGGAGCAGGGGTGTTCTTGGGGCGCCAGCGGCAAGTGGTGGAGGATGGTAGGCGACTTGGCCGGAGATGGCCGCGGGTCATGTGAAGATGGCCGGAAGTGTTTTGAGAAGGACGATGGGCTGTCGCGTGGGCAGTTAGCCGGAGGAGCACCGGCGTTTGGAAGTGGTCGGTGGCTGGGAGATCAGAAGGGTGGAGCAAGGGTGGAGCTTGGCTGCGTGGGCGCATCTGCTGTGCTCAAGGGAGGAGAGGGGGTTACGTCGATCTTGTGAGGTTGGGGGGTTGCTCTGACGATGGGTGGTCGGATTTGCGTCGGCAAGGGGAAGGAGGTGCACGCGTTGGGATAGTGAGAAGAAGAGGGCCGTCATTGAAGAGGAAAAGAAGAAGTCCCCATGGTTCGCAGGCTGTGCTACTTGGGTTTCTCAGTTGCATGGGTTTTCTTGGGTTGCGTGCGCTGAGAAGAAGAAAGCATGGGTTCTCCCTGGATTGTTGAAGAGTAGGGTTTCTTATAGAAATGCTGTGTGTAGCCTTAGGTTTGATTATTTTAGGGGATGGAGAGAGAAACGTGGGGAGTGGGGGATATGGTTCACGTGGGTAGGGATTTGTTGGGATATGCTAGGATCTTAAGTAGGGACTAGGTTTAGTTTAAGAAAAGGATTTGACTTCAAAAAGTCTGATGCGAGAAATAAAACATAATAGAGTTTCAAAATTTGAATTGTTTTTAAAAAATATTTTAGTAATAGATGATAATGTTATAGTAGGTTGGTCCCACGACATCCAAAAATTAAAATGAAAATACTGGGGTGATCGCGCCTCCGAGAGGATCATGGATACGGGGTCTGGCTATGCATCTGAGCTACGGTAATAAAGCCAAACAAGAAAAATACATAAATGATAGCAAGATATGCACTAGATACACACGACCTAAAAGTGGTCATTACATCCTACCCACCTTAGAATAAAGTCCGTCCTCAGACTTTCTAACTATAAATATATCTAGTCACTCTAGTAACTAGCCCAATCATATCACATTATAATTCAAACCAGGTATAGTCACTACAAATGCTTATCTATGCACTAGATAGTCAAACATTAACACTACAAACATGTATATATATACACATTCTATACTTATACCTACCATAGACAGTCAAAATCATACACGTACTTCAATCATTCATATAGTCACGTACATCCCTCATATAGCTATCACAAACTATCACATAATCAAGTTATACATACTTACATAAAAATAGTTTCACACTAGCAAATACAATCGTAATTCTTTACATATAGATAATTACCTATGTACGAACAAACATGGATATACTACTCCCTATGTCTCCTAGTATACACCCAACACCGAACATATCAACACATGTAATCACACCACACAATATTAAATCATGTTTACTATATCTAATATACATTCACCACTACAATAATTTCACAATATATATAGTTATTCAAATGCTAGCAGATATTTCACCATATATTCACATCATATACAGTACGATAACTATATTCAAGACACACCACACACAAATACCTAAAACTAAGCACACACTTACCCGTGCATGGTGCACACCCACATACGCTAGCATGCCATTCATACATACCACTCATACCACTATGTACTTAGCACATATACACACAAAGTTAGCTAGCACATTTACATTCTAATATGTAAACCTTAGCAAATAACTACACCACAAGACCAACACCTATAACTATATAATGGCATATCCACCCAGAATCATGTGCGTAACATAACCAGACACAACCAATCCTATCACTATACATACATCATCCATTACTATATTCATAGTACTATACGCAAACCACAGACATATGTAACAATATACTTAGAGTATACCCACTCAAGCTTGAGTGAGACTCAAAACACATATCAGAATGCTATATATACATAACACGATATTAATACCTATACCAACACCACTCCAATATATGTATATCTACCAACGTAACCACATACATACCATAATAATTTACAAACATCAGCACACGTATATAATCAAATACATTATCCCATATATGCATGTATAGTATAGCCACATAGTTATAATATATTCATGCCATAACAATATTAGATATAATCAGTACACTACTACATATACCTATCCATACATAGCTACGACATACAATAATCGTGTATACCTCGTGGTATACACGCACACACACAACATCCCGTAAAGACAAGCAATACTATACAAAATTATACTCCTATTACCATACGTATAACACACATATTCATACAGCAAGCTCATATCTATCTACGACTAAGTTCAATACATATCTACGTACGGGCACACGCTCACACGTACTAATGTATAGGTCATATAATAGGCCTACACACTTAACTAATAGCACACATATTATCATTAACCTTAACATGCACATGACTTACTAGTATATTATTTCAAGCATTTACAAGTACCTTCAAACTTCATTCCAATATATATACAGACATCCCTAGAGTGGTATAGTTATCCATCTTATATTTATAAATACAATCATTCATACAACTTCATACATATATCATGAATATCACTGGATAGGCATACGTAACACAAGAGGCAATCATTAGTATCCTAAATGTAGCACACTCATACAGGTCCACACACCCTACCTATATCCATGCACCATGATGACATCACAAAATACCAATGGGCCCACTACTAAACTAGGGTTGACACAGGCAACGACAAGCACTAATGTCCGAGCAATAGAAAAGGGGACCGAAACCAAAGGCGTAACGAAACAAGATCAGAAGGAACGAGTTCAGATAAAGTAAGGATGAGGAGCTAGCTGGTTGGATGGGACAAAAATATCGCTCTAAATAATTAATTAGATGAAATAAGGATATGATTAAAATATGATATCGTATATAACTATTCTCATAAAAAATATATGTAGAAATAGCGAGCAGACGGTAAAATTTTAAAACACAAGAAAGTGTTAGACGAAGGAATAAAGAGTAGGGTGAGGTAGTGATTGGTTTGCAAAAGAAAATAGATTTATACAAAGATTTTTGAAGTAGGAGGACGATGAACTTAGAACTGATATATATATAAATATTGAAGTTCTATTTAGCTTAGAAAAATATTCTAAAAGTATGTACGGTAAGTGGTTAAAAATAATAAACTTAGTAGTATAGAAAGGAAGGAGTGATATATCGAATTATCAAAATGGTAATAAAGTTTTAAAACCGAAATACGAAAGATACCGGTTAGAAAATGGTTACGAGATAGTAATTAAAAATTACGACCAAGAAGACTTCAAAGTCTAAGAAAGAATTTTAACTCAACCGAAAAGCAAAGAATTTAAAATATAAGAAGGGGTTTTCAAGAGGTTAAACTGAGCGAAGAATTTAATAAGGAACATCGAAAATACCTTTGGAAGAATCAGGATTTGCAACGGGGAAGATCTGAAAAATTAACGATAATCATCAAGAAGCGATCACGTGAAACGAGGGCAAGGAATATGATCGCATGATCGATACAAAATACACCTAGGATATGATTCATGAAAAGCTATGATGAAAATATTCGGTTGATAATACAGAAATGCAATGATCAGGAAAACGATAGGAATCAGGGGTTCTAATTACCGGGCCGACTAAAGATTAGGAGGAAACTTAGCACTAAGACTTTCTAATGAACTATACTATACTAAAGATCTCAGGGAGGGGTCCTTAAGGGGATCAAGATTACGTTCTGCTGGGCCCGAAATTTGATGGACTCAGTGAACGACTAAAGAAACTCTAGAAATCTAATATGGTCTGAGTTGGGTAAGAAACCACTAAGGAAATTCCTAAGATGATTATACCAATTCTTAGTAGAATGTCTAACTAACAATCATGGATGCCTAACTAGTAAGCACGGGCGTCTAACTAAATCTTCCTATAGTCCAGGTCTAATGGATTACCCCTATTATACTTAGCCATCTAAGACGGGGGAAACGTCTTCAGATTAGACTCAATTCATGACTTGAATGTTCCGAATATTTTAATAGATGTTGTTATCATTATTGTTGTTCCGATATTTCGCAGATGCAAAGAGGACCTGCATGGGCCACCACTAAAACCTGTCACGCCCCGCTTCCCAAGTATGGAAGGCGAGACATGAAGAGGTCCGCTCAGACTTGGAGCTGTGAAGCTACAGTCTGATAAGCGTCTGGTAATTTAATCCATTAGCAGGTTCTTTGCATTACGACGAAACAACAATAATAATAATGAGGGATAGACAATAAAAAATTACCCAACATTCAACATCCACAGATTTATATTCCAAACATTACAGAGATAGTCATAAAGTAAAGTACAGAGTCTGAAAAGAAGGCCTAAACATGGCCGAAACTAATACAAAGGGAAGGGTGCAACGCACCGAACAACCTAACAACAACTACTAAGAAAGTAAACAACAACTAAGGAAAGTCACCAGCTGAGACTAAGGGTAGAACTCCAGGTTTTCGGCCTGGACGTCAGCAAACTGTGTCCTCAGCAACTAATTCAGGCTCAAAACCTGACATGTGACACCCAAAGAGAAAAGGGCACATGTCAGCAAAAGTCTCCCAAGGGAAAACGGAGGACTTTTGTGCAAGGAAACATAAGAGCAAAAGTGTACAACTAGCAGTTCTAAAATAATGGAGATGACATGACAAGAATGCAGCAGTTTAAACATGAGCATGAATGTAGCAGTTTAAGATGAACATTAAAGGTAATATTTGCACGACACGTTGTAGCAAAAAGATACAAAATAAGATATCACGATTTCACGACGAAAACATGCATTCACATTGTGCACATGGTTTACGCCTTCCAGCTGAAGTTGATGATCTAGCATACTTCTACACTGAGTGGTTGCTTAACCCTATCCCAATCCCAGAGTTTACGCCTTACAACTGAAGTGGCTGTACAGGTACACTTCTACGCTGAGTGGTCGCTTAACCCTATCCCTCGACGTGTATATCTTCTAGATCATGATCTAGAAAGTGTTTTTCAATATGGCATAGGGGTGCACCTAGCCTCAATCAATATGTAGGAGTCAAGATCCTACTCGCCGCAGCTTACATTTGAAAGTAGCGTGTGCTACACATTCATGATAAGATGCATGAAATGACATGGCAGGATGCATGAGATGACATGTCAAAAAGCAATTAAGAGTGCGTACAGTTAATTTGAAAGTAAACGTGACAGGCAGCATGAAATGATAGCATAGTAAAGGTGTCGGATCTAGCTTTGTTGTCAAGCTAGATCAAGTAGGGTGTCGGATCTAGTTTCGTTGTCAAAAAAGATCAAATATGGTCGTCTAGGCGACTATTATTTCACCGCCTAGTCTCTTTTACGCAATCGTACAAAATGGCCGAAAACATGGCCTAACAAATTACTGTGCAAGTTTCACTTGCCTGAAATGAGACGTGCTGCAAGTCACAGATCCATGAGTCCAGATACTTCCTATGTGCTCAATCAATGCCCAGCATGCAGTCCCATATTATTAATCTTCAGTTAGTTATTTAACCAAAACAATATAATTACAATTTTTATCTTGTTAGACATGCGATATTTGTGTCCCTACGGTTCAGGTATACCTTAACACGACGCGAGAGCTACACTGACGTCGGGTAGCGACGTCAGGGGTTGGATTCCGGTAGCGAGCAGGGATCCACTGCACGGTAGTGAGCAGCGATAACGGTAGTCGACAGCGACAACGAATGATGATCAGCCGGGTAGCGGCACGATCATCGAACATCGACGCAGAAGGGGAGGACAGTTGCACGGCATTCTACGGCCTGCTGTCAGGTTGTGCGTGGCAACGGCACAACGGGGAACACGGCAAGTGGATGAAGAGGGCTGTTTTGGTGCGAAGGAAGGTGAGGGTAGATTTGCATGGCAGCTTGAGGATGGGAGAAGGAGATGATGAGAGCTCGTGGAGGGAAGATGGTGGAGCAGCAGACTGGAGCAAGAAGTGGATGCTGACGACTTGGAGGCCGGAGATGATGACAGTCTTTAGGGGGTGAGGGTGTTCGGCAGTCTGAGGGAGGTGGTAGAGGGTGCCGGCGACTGCTACATACGGGAGGATGGCGGTTTAGGGCTGATAGGGCTGATGTATAGGGGTTCGGCAGTTCCATGGGTGGATGGGAGAAGATGTAATCGACAGTCTAAAGGGGGTGTGCGGTAGGATCTCAGAGGAGGCCGGACTTACTGTTGGTTGCGGTTGAAGGAAGGAGCAGGGGGTGTTTCTGGGGTACCGACGGTAAGTGGTGGAGGATGGCAGGCAACTTGGCCAGAGATGGCCGCAGGTCTTTTGGAGATGACCGGAAGTGTTTTGAGAAGGAGGAGGGGCTGTCGCACTGGTAGTTAGCCGGAGGAGCACCGACGTTTGGCAGTGGTCGGCGACAGGGTGATCTGAAGGGTGGCACAAGGGCGGAGCTTGGCCGCGCGTGCATCTGCTGTGCGTAAGGGAGGGGAGGGGATTGTGGCGATCTTGTGAGGTTGGGGGGTTGCTCCGGCGATGGGTGGTCGGATTTGCCCCGGCAAGGGGAAGGAGGTGCGTGCGTTGGGATATTGAGAAGAAGAGGGCCGTCGTTGAAGAGGAAAAGAAGAAGTCCCCAGGGTCCGCAGGCTGTGCTACTCGGGTTTCTCAGTTGCATGGGTTTTCTTGGGTTGCGTGCGCTGAGAAGAAGAATGCATGGGTTCTCACTGGATTGTTGAAGAGTAGGGTTTCTTATAGAAATACTGTGTGTAGCCTTATGTTTGATTATTTTAGGGGATGGAGAGAGAAACGTGGGGAGTGGGGGATATGGTTCACGTGGGTAGGGATTTGTTGGGATATGCTAGGATCTTAAGGAGGGACTGGGTTTAGTTTAAGAAAATGATTGACTTCAAAAAGTCTGATGCGAGAAATAAGACGTAACAGAGTTTCAAAATTTGAATTGTTTTTAAAAAATGTTTTAGTAATGGATGATAATGTTATAGTAGGTTGGTCCCACGGCATCCAAAAATTAAAATGAAAATACTGGGGTGATCGCGCCTCCGAGAGGATCTTGGATACGTGGTCTGGCTACGTGTTTGAGCTACGGTAATAAAGATAAACACGAAAAATACGTAAATGATAGCAAGATACGCACTAGATACACACGACCGAAAAGTGGTCGTTACAAACCGCCGCGTGCTGCTCTGACACCACCACCTCCAAGCCATCTCCGACAATCCATCAACCTTCGACAAACCCTCATCCGTAGCTGAACTCCTCTTCTCCTCGTTATCTCCCCATCTCCGTCCACCCCGCCAGCATCTCCGACGTCAACCTCCGCAACCTACTTCAAAACTGCTGCACGGCCACCCTTACACCACCGACCTCGCCATCAACATCACCGACCCCTCCTTGATCTTGCCGTAGCCACCAACACAGCCACCGCCCTCCTCATTTCCTGGCAAACGAAACGGCAGCACCTTCAACTCGCAACCCTCCATGTCGCCGCCTCGCACTACCGACGCCGACGCCGGCGCCTGCGCCGAAGTCGCCTCCGGTTCCCTTTGGCCGTCGCTGTCGGAGATCCGTCGCCACCTGCAAGCACGAGTGAGCTCTAAACCCTAAAACTAAGGCTGTGAGTTTTTATTATTAACGATGTTATATAATAGTGTTATATAATGTATAAACTGGTTAATATTATTTTAATGTATATACATAGTATGTTATATAAACAGTTTATATTGATATTATTATATGCATATTATATTATAAAAACTGTAAGTTCACATATTATATTATGCCTAACTTTATATATAAGCAGTGTGTGTATATACATACATACATACATACATACATACATACATACATACATACATACTAGTCATTACCCGTGCACATGGGCACTGTTCATTTAAGATTTTCCACCGCAAAATCTTTGTTCCCCAAAAAATTATTTTACAGCCAAAATTGAGTGGAACAACAAATTAGCATAAAAATATTCAGCGGCACGGGCGCCTTCGGCACGGAACAACAAATTCGGCGTAGGCGCCTTCGACACGGAACAACAAATTCGGCGTATAACTTCGGCAGGAACAACAAATTCAGCGTAGGCGTCTTTGGCACGGAACAACAAATTCGATGTAGAACAACAAATTCGGCGAGTGTGCCTTCAGAGCGGAACAACAAATTCGCGTAAAAAAATTTAGCGGGCGTCTTCGGCTCGGAAAATTATTCTCAGCTTGTTGCTCCATGCGTCGAAGAGACGGTGGGCCCCGCATTGAGGGAGAGATCATTGGATCTGCAGCATTAAGTGCAAGTTAAAGTTTTTTTCCAAATGCATTAATTGCATGCACTCTCCTATTCTCCAGAAACTTTTATTCCCCATACAGTTTCATTTCCCCAGAAACTTTCTTTTCCCAAGAAATGTTTTTCCCTCCAAAACTTTCCACAAAATCTCATCTCAACCATTCAATCCTCAAGATTAAATCCGAGCCGTCTTTCTATCAACTTGTTTGTCCTAGTCAGCTTGTCCTAGTCAGCCCTAGAATTCAAAAACGGTTGTGTTTTAATATATAGACTAGTCATTACCCGTGCCCTGGGCACGGTTTATTTAATGGTTGAGTTTTCCTCCTCATAAATTTTAAGCTCCCCCAAATTTCAAGTTTTCCCCTAAAATTTCAAGTTTCCCCCAAATTCCCCCAAATTAAGTTTTCCCCCAAATTTAAGCCCCCCTAAAATTATCATTGCCACCTAGGACAAACTTGCCACCTAGGACAAAGTTTTGTCATAGTAGGATAAGATTCAAAATCTTGCACAGGTACACGGGAAAAAAAATTCGAATGGGTAAAAAAACAATTCGAAGAAACACTAAGGGGGAAAGCGAGCAAGAGTTGGTGTGTGTTGTGGGAGTGTCCAGGGGTAAATAGGAGCAAGTGTGGGGCTTTCTTGCAAAAGGAAAAAGGTGTGATGAGGTGGCCAAATCCCCACCACACCCTTACCAAGATTAAATCCTAGCCATCCTTCTATCAACCTCTTTATACATCATGCTGACATCATCTTGTCCCAGTCAGCCCTAGTTGTCTTTTAATATATAGATACTAGAAATAACCCGTGCACATAGTGCACGGCGTAATGGAAAATCCTGACGAATAGGATGCAGTGAATGCGTGCAACCGAAAAGGAGAGAGAAGTGTGGGTGTGTGTGTCGGTATTGTCGGAGGGTAAAAGGGTAAACCCAAAAATCTTGGGAGTTATATGGGAAAAAGCCCATAGGCCAAAGATGTAAATATGTGAGTTTAGGGGGTTTTATGGGGTTTTGGCTAAGTGGGATGAGGGGATGGCAAACATGTAAAAGCCCCACATATGCTCCTATCCCTCAAAATCTCTTAAAATCTCTCAAAATCTCCTCTCTTATCCAATTTCTCCTGTCCAATTTCTCTTATCCAATTTCTCTCGATAGCATCTCTCTTTTACATAATAGAATATCCAACTCTTATCCAAATTCTCTTGTCCAAATTCTCTTATCCAATTTCTCTTTATAACATCCCTCTTTTATATAATAGATATCCAAATTCTCTTGTCCAAATTCTCTTATCCAAATTCTCTTGTCCAAATTCTCTTATCCAATTTCTCTTGATAACATCCCTCTTTTATATAATAGATATTTATAGATTATATTATAAACACTGTACTTTATAAGTTAGGGTTAATATTATTATAATTAGTTAAATTCCTTAGCTTGATGGTTTATAAATCCTTGACGCAGATAAACCGCGCCTCTCGTTACAATCACTTGGACACCCAAATTCGCCTCGGCCAGGCAAGTATTTTATTGTATATGAGTTTTTAGTTATATTGTTTAGATCTTAGTAGCAGAACCCATCAAATGTTGTTAATACTGTAATAATAAATTCTTATAAACATGTTTGTTCAACCGCATATGAAATGATTCAATGAACCTAGCGATATGCTTCAATTTGACATGAATGTTTAATGTTTTAATAATCTTTCCTTTCAGCTTGAACGGTTTATCATCTACCCATTACCAAAATTTAACTATATTAGGTCGAGAGCAGGTCATGACTCTCAGGACATATTTGTGAAACCATCGAATACAGATGGGATGAAACTAGTCGATGACTAGACCAGTACATTTTGGGTGGGGTTGGTTCCTGCAGTAGCGTCTGTAAGTATCTCTTGAACACATTACGGCTACTTCCATACCACACTAATAGAAGCAAGCATCTTGGCCATTTTCCAGGTTAGGGATGGCAAGAAGCGTCACGGTAAATCCCCGATGATAGGGTGTATCAAGAACACTTTACTTACTCGGACATAGACTTATCACGAGCAAAAAAAATGAAAATATTCAACTTGCAAACTCCCATTACTTTACTTAAAATGCAAATTTTGTGTTAATTGTTGATAACTCTCTCATGTCATTACTTTCAGCATGCCCATAATCATTTATTATGCACATGTTTTTATATATTTTCTAACGCTCTTTTGTTCCTTATTTCGCAAGCTTAACACTCTTACACTTTAAAATTCTTGCCGAGCTATCTCGCTGACATAAATTTCAATTGTAATTGTGAAATATATGTTAGATCCAGGGTCGAAGTATATCGAGGACCCCGCTTTGGAGGATCCTAACTAGGAAGTAGATCCCGCTGACCAGAGTTATGAGGACGCTGAGATCCTCCCTGCTGAAGACTAAAGCACAGTTGTAGTCTTTATTTAGTTATATCTGTTGTTGCAGGTGTGTTGCTTTCTGTAATAAGATGTACAGCCATGCTTGGCCTTAATTTATTTGTGTACTCTGTATTTTAAACGCTGGAATAAAATGGTGATAATTATTTGCTATTTCTGATGTTTTGCATGTAAGAACCTGAAATGCTAAACACATCGCTTATTGTGCTTAAGTCAAAAAAGAAAGAAAAAATTACTTCTTCTTTGCTTTAAGCACATGCGGACCCATTCACGTTCTCGCTCCCAAGTATAATGGGAAGTAGGGCGTGACAGGTTTTAGTGGTGGCCCACGCAAGTCCTCTTTAATTCTGCGAGATACTTCATAAAACATATAGATATTATTACTAACTAGATCGTTTAGATAAACTCGTACACAAATGTTTATCTTTGTTTGTTTGCAGCATAGTAGGAAGGCCCAACACTCGCAACAGGAATGGAGTCAATGAGAATGGTACTGCCGACATCCACAAGCTCATGGGGGTCATAAGAAGCAAGTTGGAGATCCAACAGCAGCTGATTCAGCAAGGACAACAAGCTGTACAACCTGCACCATCGCCTCCTCGAGCTGCACCTGGAGCCAAGCAATTTCGGGAGCTGAACCTGAAGACCTTTTCTAGAAGAGAAGGGCCACTGGAAGCTGAAGAATGGGCCCGAAGTACGTAAGACGACCCGCGTCTTTCCCATATTGACCAAGCAGGATGTGTGGAAGTAGCCAAGAAGCAACTGATGGAGAATGCACAAAACTGGTGGGATGCTGAAGAAGCTCATCTGGTCAAGCCCATCAACTGGACCATATTTCGAGAGCATTTCGACGCTTAGTATTTTCCCCGATCAGCTAAGAGGGAACTGCAGCAATGCTTCGTCAATCAGGAACAAGGCAATCGTACTGTTGACGAATATGAGGCAGAATTCTCCATGCTTAGTCGATTCGCTCCATTGGTGGAGGATCCCGAAGACAGTGCATATCAGTTTGTCCAAGGTCTGGACCTGGACATTCAGGCCTTAATGTCTTCGACGAATCAGACTACTCATCAGAAAGTATTAGATGCTGCTAGGAAGCATGAGCTCATCATGAAACGTAAGAAGGCGCTTCAAACTGGAGGAAGCAAGTGTCCGTAGGAGCTGCACAGGAACAATCTCCGACCTATTCAAACTGCATAATTTAAGAGGCCTGCTGCTCATGCCAATGACCGATCTCAGACAGTGTGCATTCACTGCAATCGAACGGGGCATGTCAAGAAGGACTGCAGAGTGTTGCTGAATCAATGCTTGATATGCAGAGCATCTGCACATGCTACCAGAGATTGCCCCCGCCGCACCAACCAGTCGACGATTGCTGGACCTTCTGGACCTACTCAGCATGGACTACCTCTGGCTCCACAACAGAAGGCTTTTGAACAAGTGAGATAGAACCAACCGAGGCGTCAGATATTCACCATGACAGCCACAGAGGCTGAGGCTATGGAACAAGTGATTTCAGGTAATGCCTAACCTTTCTTTATAATGCATATGGTATGTATGTAATAGATCTATTTATATTAATTATGGTGTTTGTAGTGTGTATATAGATATAGTGTGTGTGTGTGGACCCATGTGAGTGGGTCTCTGTGTCCCACTCATGAATGAGAGGGCATCCTCTTGGTAAATTAGTATATTATATTTGTCTATTGTGTTGTATATGCATATGCGATGTTATACGTGTTATATATATAGTTATATATGTGGTAGTAAGCGTTATACATGTGTGTGGGTAACTATATCATTATAGGGATATCTTTATGTTTTAGAATTGGTGTGTGACTGTCTATTAGGGGTATATACATCTTGGATGTACTTGTCAATGTTTGTAGTTTTATGCTAGTGAGGTTATATGCATGTTGGGTGTGATGCACATGATAATAGGTGTACTTATAAATTGAGTGTACATATCTATTGTATGACCTATATATTAGTGTGAATGAGTGTGTGCACATGCACGGATAGGTATACGTTTAGTTATATGTACCTGTGCATATAGCATCTATACGTGTGCCTTATGTATATAAGTAAGGATACAATATTGTATTGTAATGTTTGCCTTATGGGATGATATATGTGCGTATGTTCAGATGTATGCTATGATGCATATATGGTTGTATGTTTGTATCTATGTATAAATGTGTATGTGTAGTAGTATACTAGCTTTATGTAAATTACCATGGTTGTGTATACTTGCGTGTACATATTGTATGTATGTCTATGTTTTGCATAGATAAAAGGTAGGTGTGTAATAATGTAAGTATGGATATGTGTGTATGCGTGCATAAGTATTTGTATATATGTATGTGATTATATGATGTATGTGTAATTGTATGCATATGAGTGTACATTGCTTTTTTGCTATGGCATGTGTATGTCTGGAGTAGAGTGACCTTAACATCTAGGTCTGCCATCTTTAAGTTGGCCGTATTTAAGGAAGTCTGCGGACGTAATTGATTTTAAGGTGAGTATATTGTAATGGCCTTAGTGCCATATAAGTAGAGCATGTCTATATTTGTGTATAGTGTAGTGTATTGTGTGCATATACATGTGTAGTGATATGTATTATATGGTGTGTATAGTGTATTATGTAGTATGTAAAGTGGTTGTACTATCAGGTTGTTACTTGACTGAATATGATTGTGCTTATATATTAGTATTGAGTATACGATATATGATTGTGGATTATGATTGTATACATATGTTAGTGTATTGTGTAATAGTAATAATGTGGATGTGCAAGGTAATGGCACACTTGCAGTTAGTAAGTTAATGAGTGAGTATAGTAAAGTGATTGTATTTTCCTTATGTATGATATTATTTTGAATGTATTGTACGATGACAATGTATTAATAATGTTGTGTACTAGTAGTGGCATATTAGTAATAATATTGATGTGTAATTAATGATGTATGTATGTGTGTTATTCTTATTATTAGCATGGTTATTAATTAGTGTTATTAGTAGTATTAATATTAGTATCGATATTAGTATTAGTGATATTAATTGGGTGTTTATGAGCGATGTCATGATTGTTACTTATGGGTGCTGTGTGAGCATAGTAGAGAGTGTGGTGCGTGTATATTGGAAGAGGAAATACGCGAGCACTATCCTCATTTATTCCCCGTATCTTAGTTGATAGAAATTCCGAGGGTGAAATTTTTCTTAGGGTGGGTAGGATGTAACGACATGTTTCCATAGTACGTATTTCGTACATATTTTTATTAATATGATTGATTTGTTGAAAATTTACTCTATGATTTCTTTATTTATTTCCATAGCTCGTATTACTTTTTAAAAATCAAAACAATTCTAATTAGCTATTTCTTTTAAAACCAATCCATTATAATCATATGAATAATATATTTATATATCCGAATTTTTGAATTCAAATTTGAATTCACTTACCATATAAGCTCGAGGGGACTTTTTACCATATCTTAATGACAATAAATCCTAATAAATCTTAATAAATCCTAACAACTAATTATCTACCATGATTTGCTCTTCCCATGATTTGCCCCACGATCCCCTTCCCCTGATTTGCTCTTCCCATGATTTGCTCTCCCTATGAATTACTGCAACAAATACACACCTCTCTTTCTATTCTTAGCAACTTACCATTCTCTACAAACAAAACAAAACCCTAACAACAACACATCCGCAACTTTCCCATACTCCAAACCCTAAAACCCACGCACACAAAAATCCTCCCTATATATCAAAAAGCACGCAGCCTCCGATCTCCCTCTTCCCTTAAACTCTGACCACCCCTTCGTCGGCAACCCCGACAACACCCACCACCGTAACCCAACTCCGACAGCAAGACCATGACCACCTCCCTCCTTCCTCCCTCCACCTAAAAGCCCCGGCAGCTAAATCCCACCCAGAAAAGCCCCAGCTACTCCCTTCACCCTCTACGCCGTCCGCTGCTTGCAACAGTGCACCATCGCGTGCTCCTCTGGCACCACCACCTCCATGCCATCTCCGACCAACCCTCAACCTCCGACAAACCCTCATCCACTGCTGAACTCCTCCTCTCCCCGTTATCTCCCCATCTCCGCCCCCCGCCAACAACTCCGACGTCAACCTCCACAACCTACGTCAAAACTGTCGCACAGCCACCCTCACACCACCGACCTCGCAACCAACATCACCGGCCCCTCCCTGATCTTGCCGTAGCCACCAACACGGCCACCACCCTCCTCCTTTCCTGGTAAACAAAATGGCCGCAACTTCAACTCGCGACCCTCCCTGCTGCCGCCTCGCATCGCTGGCGCCGCTGCCGCCGAAGGCGCCGCTGGTCGCCTCTGGCCGCCGCTATCGGAGGTCGCACCGCCACCTGCAAGTACGTGTGAGCTCTAAACCCTAAAACTAAGGCTGTAAGTTTTTATTATTAACGATGTTATATAATAGTGTTATATAATGTATAAACAGTACATGGTTAATATTATTTTAATGTATATACATAGTATGTTATATAAACAGTTTATATTGGTATTATTATATGCATATTGTTGCAGGTTAAGTCTGCACACAATAGAATTTGTTTGTAGTGGGAATCACGAGTACAATGATTTACATGTTTTTGGGTGAAGGCGAGGCTAGGGCGACGCGGAGCACGCATTGAGGGTGAAGAGCCCTAGGTCGCCTGAAGATCGCACGAAGGTTGCCTGCTCCCGATAGCTGAGGTGAGCTCCCTGCGAGGATGAACAATGGGTCAGAAAGGCAGGGCTGGCTGTCAGCCCTCAGCCTCTCCGATGCCTAAGTCAGCTGGTGAGGTAAGGTGTAGACGCCGGGCACACTTGGCGACCTTAAGGCAAGTTGGCGAAGTGCGGCGGGCTTATGAGGAAGGCACAGATATATGGCCGATATCTACCATGTGTATTGAAATGAGTTAGAGGATTTACTGACCAGCGATTTGCCAACCCCCTCTATGGAGGCATGGGGGGTATTTATAGGGCTGAGAAGCGGTTGCTCGCCGTCTTGTCAGCCGTCGAATCATCCCTTCTGGCACTCGAGTGCTGGGGTTGTGTCAGGGATATTTACATCATTAACGGTGTCAAGAGTTGTTAGGAGCATTAATGAGACGCGAGGGGTGGCCATCAGTTCTTCCCCTTAACCCCTGGCATTAATGGAGAGTAGGCGAGCTCACGTCACACTGTCAAAGATATTTATGCTTGGTCGCCCTCAGGGGTGAGCTGTAGGCCAGCGAGCAAATTCGACTCCCCCGGAGGATGCTCCTTGTTGCAGGTAGGCGAGCTGGTCCTTAGCATGGCGAGTTGTCAGGTCGCTGCGGTGGGCTTCTTGGTGGTCCTTGGGGGCGAGCTTGAGGCGGGGTGAAGCGAACTTCTCGGGACCGAGGCGATCAGCTCGGCAAGTGTCCCATCAGGAGAGTTGGTGATGTGACTGCTTGGGCCTCCCCTGTGTATATGGGCCTGAACTCCATGGGCCGGCCTTTAGGGCGTAACAATTGCCTCCGTCATTCGAGCTCGACGTGGCCAGCCCAGCTTTAGCTTGGATGACGAGCCACATTCCCACTGGACGAGGACGGGACAGTGGTATTCAATGAGCCCTGACCGTCGAATCTCAGAAATCATGATGGCGATCTGGCGACGGGAGGAGTTCGAGGCGCCCATCCACTAAACAGATGATGTGTGGCTGAGGTGATTGGAGGAGAACTCGAGGTGCCAGCTCAGGCCTGCTAGGAACTCGCCACGTGGCCCACGCCGAACGATGGTGATCGCCTGCCTCTTCTCATAAATGGAGCCGGAGAGGTAGTGGAAGAGACTTTTGCCAGATTTTTCGAACCCCCATTGCACCGTCGAGAGCAGCTACCGTCGACTACCGTCGTTCGTCGGCACTTCCTTCGTTTGATCTCTACTTCAAGTACACTCCCGATTCCAGCGATGTCCTCATCCGCTTCTCCCGTAGCTTCTTCTTCTTCGGATGCCCACATCGAATAGCACGTCGGGGAGGTCAGCAGAGGTGACTCCACTGAGTCGATGCCGGTGGTGTTGGAGATGCCGTTGATGTCGGGGCCAGAGGGAGACACGGCAGTAGATCAAGCCGCCGCTTCATCGTCGGTGATGACGAGGGACCCCAAGAAAGGGAAAGCACCAGAGTTGACCGCCAGGCCGCCAAAGCCGCCAGGGTCATCGGCGGCAGTGGAACCCCGGCCGCTGTCCCCGTAGGAATCCTTGTGTAGATGTCGCTGCTGCTGCCCCCCGAGTTCCCAAAGATCTGTGCCCAATACATCCAGCCCCCCTACATAGTCCGCCTCCCCGAGCCTCATGAGCAGGTTTGCTCCCCCACGGGACTATGAGGTCGACGTGTACTTTCCGACCTTCACCCTGGGTCTTCGCTTCCCGCTCCACCCCTATCTTCTTCTCATCCTCCACTTCCTTGAGCTCCCCCTCTTTCAATTGACACCGAACTCCATCAGCACGATGGTCGGCTTCCTCGTGCTCTGCTCCGCCCATAGAATAAGCCCAACGCTGTCGCTCTTCCAGTATTTCTTTAGGACGAAGAAGATGGAGGACTACTACTATGTCAGCACAAGGACAAGAAGGACGCTCATCCTCGGGCTACCGGGCAAGGTCGGGGACTGGAAAGAGAAATTCGTCTTCGTCTCGAATCCAGCAGATCTGGCGTTGAGGTCGAACTGGGGGACATTGAATCCCGCGGTGAATGCCGAAGTTGCTCTGGAGGGGAGCGATCTGGAGAGCGCTGGGATCCTAGAGGCGATCCCGAGGGAGAACATGGTATTCAAAGACCTGGTCACGGACGAGATGGTCGCCCATCATGTCTGGTTAGAAGGTACTCTGTGTGTTGTGAACAACATCTGAAAAGCTTACCCTGATCTGTCTTCTTTTTGTAGGAGCGGCCATGAGCATGTCCATAGAGGAAGTGATGAGGAAGGCAAGTGAGGCGTCATCGAAGCCCCCGTCGAGCAAGGGTAAGGGCCACAAGAGGAGTCTGGAGGCATCCGCCACTGCTCAGGTCAAAAAAGGAGAGCGGGTCAAGAGGACAAGGAAGGAGGCTGCGACTGCAGCTCCACCGCCCCACCTGAGTGAGGTGTCAGCTGGCGGCATAGTCGACCTCGACCCGGAGGAGCCCGTAGTCAGTCCCGTGACCTCCGTATGCCAGGACCCACCTGTCAGCATCGCTGCCACTGTTTCCACCAACTCGACCACTCCATTGAGGCCTCCAACGGCATCAACCACCACCAGCCGTCCTGCGGTGGCGATCTGGCCCTTCGGATGCCCGTCTTACGGGTTGGGGAAGCCGTGCCATCTGAGCTACGAGGCCACCCTAGCCACCTTCAAGTCAACGAAGGAGGCGGTTCTTACCCTTCTGTCGAAAGCAATCATCATGCCGCGCTACCTAGTAAGGGCCCAGGAGTCGGTCTTTGATGAGGCCGGTATGGCAGCCCGTCTGGTGGAGAATAGCCTGCTACCGAGGGACCGAGAGGACATGCAGGATGTCGATGTCGAACTCCTCTGTGCCACGAAAAATCTGGCATAATATGCAGGTATGTCACCTTTTGCCTCGGATGCTGAACTTCTTTTTTGTTCCACATGCTTATTATTTGATCTTCTTTAAAGGCTGTCGTTGCTCTGGTGTCCCTCCAACGACACTCCTCGGAGATAAACCGGCTCGAGGCGATGCTTAGGAGGAAGGTGGTCGCCCTCAGGGGCACCGAGGCAAAGCTAAAGGAGGCCATGGAGAGGCTGGCGAAAGTCCATGGGGACTATCATGCCCAGAGGGGTGAGACCGCCAAGCTGGAGAAGGCTGTCGAGGAGCTGCGAGAGAGGGCCCGCCAAGAGGATTGCTGGCCTCATAGAGGAAGACGACTGGATCGAAGGTCGTCGAATTGGAGAGGCAAAATGCTGAGCTAGAGAAGATCGACCTGGGCGAAGTGGGGACCCAGGCTGTTCTCAAATATCAGAACGACGAGCTTGTCCCCGCGCTGACGGCCATGAGGGCGGAGGGATTCGATGAGGGTCTGACGACCGGCTTCTAGAGGGAGATGGAAAGGTTGGGGATGCTCTACCCCGGCATGGAGATCGATTTCATCCTGCTGTCGGCGGTGTCTGATGACGAGGCGGAGGCTTTGACCGCGTCCGAGACCGAGGTGGCGGAGGTTCCTGGCGGCGACGATCAGGAAGGAGACCAGGTGGGCGCGTGGGCCCCGGAGGGCGGCAGCCACGAAGGAGACACGACAGGCATGCGGGCCCCAAAGTGCGGCGGCCGTGTCGAGGCACCATATATTAGGGCAAAGTTGCACGGCCGGCCCTGGGGCCGAGCCTGTGGTCTTGTTTTGTTCTTGGTAGACCCTGAATTGTATAAAGTTAGTTTATAAATGAAATTTGAAATTTTCCTTACTGTCGCTATTTGCCCATTCTGTTTGTTCGTGTGGACTATGATTTTGTATGGATATGCCCCCAACATTCTGCTACTGATGAGCACATGGTTGAGGGGAAGGAGAATGTGGTGGAGTCGTACGTCTGATCCGAATTTGCAGGCTAGATGCCAGGGGCGAGGCGGACCCGCGGCCTCCGGGAGAAGCTCGTCAGCTTAGCCCGGAGTTTGTCCGACTCGGCTAGCTGCCTGGGGGGCGACCCCGCGGCCTCCGCTGATGGTGCACTACCCTGGAGTTGAGGGAGGAGAGGGTGCAAACCGTCGCTCGTTCCTTGTCCCACATGGTGAACACTATCGAGGGCGAAGCCATCAAGCTTGCCTTGGAGTTGATGGAGGGGAGGATGCGAGCCCGAGCTCGTTCCTTAACCCATCGGTGATCCTTTCGAGGGCGAAGCTCATCAGCCTACCCTGGAGTTGGTGGAGTGTCCGTCTCGGCTAGCTGCCCGTGGGGGAGGGGGGCGACCCTGCGGCCTCCGTTGATGGCATACTACCCCGGAGTTGAGGTACGGGATGGTGTGAGCCATCGCTCATTCCTTGTCAATCCCGGCAAACACTATCGAGTGCAAAGCCGTCGGGCTTGCCCTGGAGTTGATGGAGGGGAGGGTGCGAGCCGTCACTCGCTCCTTAACCCCCCCGATGATCCTTTCGAAGGCGAAGCTCGTCAGCCTGCCTCGGAGTTTGTGGAGTGTTCGGCTCGGCTAGCTACCCAGGAGGGGGGCGACCCTGCGGCCTCCGTTGATGGCGCACTGCCCTAGAGTTGAGGGACGGGAGCGTGTGAGCCGTCGCTCGTTCCTTGTCGGTCCCGGTGAACACTATCGAGGGCGAAGCCGTCGGGCTTGCCCTGGAGTTGATGGAGGGAAGGGTACGAGCCGTCACTCGCTCCATAACCCCTCGACGATCCTTTCGAGGGCGAAGCTTGTTAGCCTGCCCTGGAGTTTTTGAAGTGTCTGACTCGGCTAGCTGCTCGGGAAGGGGGCGGCCCCGTGGCATCCGTTGATGGCGCACTACCCAAGAGTTGAGGGACGGGAGTGTGCGAGCCGTCGCTCGTTCCTTGTCAATGCCGACGAACACTATCGAGGGCGAAGCCGTCGGGCTTGCCCAGGAGTTGATGGAGAGGAGGGTGCGAACCGTCACTCGCTCCTTAACCCCCCGGTGATCCTTTCGAGGGCAAAGCTCGTCAGCCTTCCCTAGAGTTTATGGGGTGTCCGGCTCGGCTAGCTACCCGAGAGGGGGTGACCCCGCGGCCTCCGTTGATGGTGCACTACCCCGGAGTTGAGGGACAGGAGGGTGCAAGCCGTCGCTCGTTCCTTGTCAGTCACGGCAAACACTATCGAGGGAGAAGCCGTTGGGCTTGCCCTGGAGTTGATGGAGGGAAGGGTGCGAGCCGTCACTCATTCCTTATCCCACCGACGATCCTTTTGAGGGTGAAGCTCATCAGCCTACCACGGAGTTTGAGGGAGGGGAGGATGCGAGCCGTCGCTCATTCCTTGTCCCACCCGGTGAACACTATCGAAGGCAAAGCAGTCAGGCTTGCCCCGGAGTTGATGGAGGGGAAGGTGCGAGCCGGAGCTCATTCCTTAACCCACCGATGATCCTATCGAGGGCGAAGCTCGTCAGCCTGCCCCGGAGTTTGAGGGAGGTGATGGCTGAAATGGAGATGCAGGTAACGCATTGAGTGTACAAACACAGTGGTTTGTTGAAAATAAAATATGAATTGAATGTACAGATGCATTTATTGAAAAAATTTGAGCAAGTGCTCAGCATTCCAGGGATGGGTCAGCTCCTCGCTCTCCATGTCCGCCAGAATGTATGTTACCGGCCCCAGGATGTCAGTGATGGTGTAGGGGCCTTCCTATTTTGTAGAGAGCTTGCCTTGTCGGCCGATCTCAGGCCTGAAAGTGGCGTCCCGGAGAACAAGGTTGCTGACTCTGAAGCTCCACTTCCTGACGCGGGAGTTGTAGTATCTCTCCATCCTTTGGCTGTGCTTAATCAAACATGTTAGCGCACGATTCCTTACCTCGTCGACGAGCACAAGATTGACATCAAGGCCCTATCCGTTAGCTTCTTCGTTGAAGTACTGGAGGTATAGAAACTCCTCATTGACCTCCACCAGAACGACAGCCTCTGCCCCATAAGCCAGCAAGAAGGGGCTCTCGCCTGTTGTTGCTTTGTACGTCATTCGGTAGGACCAAAGGATGCCAGGTAGCTCGTCACGCCTGGTCCCGAGGGCACTATCGACCTTCTTCTTCAGTGGTTCCAGGATGCATTTGTTTGTTGCTTCGACGAGGCCATTGGATTGGGGGTGCACCACGGAGGAGAACTGGAGGTTGATGCTCCAATCCGAGTAGAAGCTTCTGAGTCCACGGAGTCGAACTGCTTCCTGTTATCCATTACTATGGAGCGAGGTATCCCGAAGCGGCATATAATTAACTTCCAGATGAAGTTCTTCATGTCCACCCAGGTGATGCACGCTAACGGCTCTGCCTCGATCCACTTTGTGAAATAATCGACGGCGACAACCCGGTATTTCCTTCCTCCGGTGGCCATCAGGTGGAACGGTCCGATGATGTCGAGGCCCCACTTAGCAAATGTGACTGGTCTGAGGATCGAAATCAGATCAGCCGGTGGGTCCGTTGTATGTTTGAAGAACCTCTGGCACTCCTCGCACCGTTTGACATAGTCAGTCGTGTCCTTCACCATGGTTGGCCAATAATAGCCTTGTCGTACCTTGCACGACGCTTCCGGTAGAGCATGCCGTCGAAGATCACAAACGTCAAGGCCCATCGCTCGATCTTTTGCGTTTCCAACCTATCCTCTGGCAGGGTTTCACTTTCTAGGTAGGCGACGATTGGGCTCATCCACGACAGCTCCCAGTCAACGCACAGAAGCTCTTCCTTCCCGAGATTTGGTGTAAGCAGGTTCTCGATGTAGATGGCCTTCCCAATCTCGGTCGAAGAAGAGGATGCTAGTTTTGAGAGGGTGTTGGCACGGAGATTATTGGACCTTGGGAGGTGCCGGACCGCAACTCTTTTGAACTTGAGTAGCTCGGCATGAGCGCACTTCAAGTATATCTTCATCAGATCTTCCCTGGCTCCGAAGCTACCCTCAATCTGCTAGACGACGAGCCTTGAGTCGCTATTCAACAGCACACTCGTCGCCTCAAGCGCCATGCACAGCTTCAGCCCATTGATGGTGGCCTCGTACTCCACGACATTATTAGTTGCTGGGAAGTTGAAGCGGAGGGCGTACTGTAGCAGCCTTCCCACCGGGGTCTCAATCACTATGCCGGCTCCGCTGCCCGCTGCCATGGCCGACCCATCAACATGGATGATCCACAGCTTGCCTTCGTGCTACGCGGAAGTGGAAGAAAGATTCTTGTCGATGAGCTCTGATGGTGGTGCGTCTGGTTGGGCGTCGTGCGCTGCATCGCCAATCTCTTCAATGGTGCCCTCCGCCACGAAGTCCACTAACGCCTGGCCTTTAATCATTGCACTGGGCTTATAAATGATGTCGAACTCACTGAGCTCGATACTCCAATTCAGCATCCTACCCGATCTCTCCAATCTCCTCAGATTCTTCTCAAGTGGTAAGTTGGTGTAGACGATGATGGAATGCGCCTGGAAGTAGGGGCGGGGTTTCCTTGCTGTCAGTACTAGGCCATAGGCGACCTTCTTGATCAGGCTGTAGCGGGTCTTTGCCTCTCGAAGCATCTGGCTTGCATAATAGATTGGCCGCTGGATCCCCCCTTCTTCTTTGATCAGGACCGAACTAACAGCTTCTTCAGTGGCGATGAGATAGAGGCCGAGCTACTCCCCTTCATCCAGTTTGGCAAGCAACGACGGGCTTTGCAGATATGCTTTAAGCTCACCGAAGGCCAGGGTGCAGCTATCATCTCATCTCACTCTCTTCCTGTCGCCCTTCCTGACGTCGAGGGCCTCCCTCAAGATTTTGAAGAAATGGAGTGACCTTTCGGCAGACTTCGACAAGAATCTCCCTAGTGCAACGATCTAGCAGTTCAGCTTTTGCAAGTCTCTGATCGTCTTTGCCTCGCTCATGTTGACGAGGGCGGATATTTTATTGGGGTTAGCCTAGATTCCTTGCTTCGTGATCATGAAGCCGAGGAACTTCCCAGATTGGATACCAAAGATGCACTTCGTCAGATTGAGCCACAGATTGTAGTGCTACACCTGCTGGAAGGTCTCTCCAAGATCGGTAAGATGGTCTTCAGCTCTTCTGGACTTCACCAGCATATCATCGATATAGACCTCCAGGTTCCTGTCGACCTGGTGGTGAAAGATCTTGTCCACCATCCGCTGTTAGGTCGCCCCATCATTCTTCAGGCCAAAAGGAATCTTGGTGTAGCAGAACGTCACCTGATCTGTAATGAACGTCGTCTTCTCCTCGTCGTGGGGTGCCATCTGGATCTGATTGTAGCCGGAGAAGGCGTCTATGAAAGTCAGTAACTCATAACCAGAGGCGTTGTCTACCAGATGGTCAATCCTGGGTAGCGGGAAGCTATCTTTCGGGCAGGTCTTGTTGAGGTCGATAAAGTCCACGCACATCCGCCACTTGCCGCAGGGCTTCTTCACCATGATCACATTGGAGAGCCACTCAGGATAACTCACTTCTCTGATGAATCTGGCCTCCAAGAGTCGCTTCACCTCTTCCTCTGCTGCCTGCTTCTTCTCGCCTCCTGCCCCTCTCTTCTTCTGCCGGATGGGGCGTGCTTCGGGGTCGACATGCAGCTCATGGGCGATCACACCTGGGTCGACTCCGAGCATGTCTGAGGGTGACCATGTGAAGATATCTGCATTTGCTCTGAGGAGGTGAATCAGGTCCGCCCTCAGCCCCTCGGGGAGCTTAGTGCAAATCGACACCGTCTTATCTGCTTCCTCTGCCACCGGTACCTCCTCTACGTCCTCTACATGAGCGGGTTGTTGATGAGTGAAGTCCTTCCGATCGTCGAGGAGGTTGATCGGCAAGGCTTGCTCAGACCCCTTGTGCTTGGTGGAGCCGACGTAGCAGCTTCGGGAGAGCTTCTATGACCCCTGCATCTGTCTGACTCTGTGCGGGGTCTGGAACTTCACCATCTAATGCGGGAACGAGGGGAGAGCTTCAACGGCTGTCATGTAAGGTCGCCCTATGATGACATTGTACACCGAGGTGATGTCGACGACAATGAATTGCATCATCCGATTGACGGCCTTAGGCCTCTCCCCCAAGGTGACCGACAGCATGATCACCCCAGCAATATGCACCGAATGTCCGGTGAAGTTGAAAATCAAGCCTACGCATGGCTTCAGCTCTGCCTGGTCAAGTCCCATCTTCAGAATCATGGACAAGAATAAGATGTCGCACGAACTGCCTGTATCAATCAGGAGCATGCTCACAATTTTCGGGCCAACGAGAGCTTCAATGATGATGGCATCCCCATGGGGCAGCTCGACCCCCTCCAGATCGTCATCAGAGAAAGAGATAGGGGGACGAGCCACTCTCCTCCACTTCGCCCTCGCGCCAGCATCCGTTATCAGGACTTGCCAAGCATAAGCCTTCCTCACTGACATTGATGTGCCTCCTTGGGCTGGCCCACTGCATATAACATCCACACGCACGACCGACACAGGCCCGTGGTGGGCCACTTGCTCGGCATCGTGGGTCGGTTGATCAGGCCTCGCGGCGGACATCCTTCCTCGGTCAGGTCTTGCCGGGTCGACAAACCTCCGGAGATGTCCTTCTTGGATCAGCCGCTCAATGTCTTTCTTCAGGGCGAAGCAGTCATCAGTGTTGTGGCCTTTGTCGCGGTGGTACCAACAATATTTCTGCACATTCCTCCCGCCACCTCTCACCCTCATCTCTGGGCGGGTCTTTGAGGAGTCCACCAGACAGGGCCGCCACCATCACTCGGCCAGGGGGGTGTTGAGCCGGGTGTAGTGTGCCACCTCCTACGCTCTCTCTGGAACCCCTCTCGGGGCGAGATTTTTGGGAGCGAAGAGCCCCCTCAAAGGTCCGGGGCGATCTTGCGCTCGCGGGCCCCCTTGCTCATGCCCTCGAGGGCGGTCTTGGTCACGAACCCTGCCCCGGTCTTGGTCGTAGACCCATGGGTGCTCATCCTGCCTTGGCCACTTACCGGGCCTAGCTTCAACATGGGGGGCTACATCGGCGGGGATCTCTACACCGTCCCCAGGGCCTTCTCGCTCAGCATAAACTTTTCTGCCTAAGCATAGAGGTCGGGGAGGTTGGCAGATGGTTCTCGGAGCAGCGACTTGTGAAGACTCTTGTTCGCCAGTCCCTTTTTTAAGGCTGTCATGCGGAGCTCTTCACCGCAACTCGTCACGCCGAGCCACTCTTTGTTGAAGCGATGCAGGAAGCTACAGATGCTCTCCCTCCTTCTGGACCACCATGAACAAATAATCCGACGCCTTCTTTCTCCTTCGCCCCGCCAGGAACTTGTTGGAGAACTTCTGCGAGAGGTCATCAAACGAATCAACGGAACCACTGGGCAAGACGTTATACCACTCCCTCGTTGCCTCCTTCAAGGTGGTTCAGAAAAATCGACAAAGGAGGGCGTCGCCTACCCCGTTGTCCTCTATCACGTCTTGGTATAGCTACACATGCTTCAGGAGATTGTAGGAATATGATGCCCTCAAGGCCATTTATTCCTGTGTGAATAGCACAAACATCTTGTTCGAAATAACAGTAAGCTGTTTGGTAATGATTTATCTAAGTTATATTATAATTAGATATCGACTTAGGTAAAGTCCTGAGACTTTATGCAAGGTCAAACGGGTATCAAGATGAGTATCTCGATCATGGAGAAACGTTTGACCGTCTGTAGCATAGTCTAAAATGGTTCGTGGTCATAGATGTTTTGAGACAAGGATATCGAAACATCGGATAGACCATTGTTTCTTAGTCTTCACCGTTTAGCGGTGGCGATGATCTCATGATCGCTTGACTTGGCGAAGTCGAAGATGAGACACAGGTGCTCATTAGAATGAGTTCACTGAACGATCCACTAGAGTTGTCATATGGTTATATTGACCAATCTGTCAGTGATAACTCTGAGTGATGATAGGATAGTTGGTCTTTTGACTTGAGGTCATTTTGACAAACCTGTGCGTGAACGGTGCCACTTATATCAACTGACCTAGCTTCGAGGCAATGCCTGTCGAAAGGTCTTTTGATTGGGTGTCATTTGAAACGTACGAGGCGAGTAATGACCAAGAGAGGATTCGTCTCTCCCGGTCAATGGGAGTTAGTGTCGTAGAGTTAGTTCGGTCTTTAGTAAAAACTCTGCGCAGAGTATGTTGGAAGAAGTCCAACATTAGTTGACTAAAGATCGATAGAAACTAACCGGAGTCAAGTTATTGGGGTTGACAGTTTGACCGTACCCGAGACTTGATCTACGCGACATATTTAAGACGAAGAGACTATAACTATGGAATTCATCACGGAAACAGTCAGGGTGGTCCCGACAATACTCATGTCAATGAGTTAACCACATAATGATGATTCCTGAAGCAGGGACGGCAACCACTGCTCGTGGTCACTGCCGTATAGGGCTTCGAGCCCAACCTATTGTAAGGGTCAGGTTGTAGGGTCTCACACAGAGTGCAACGCTTCGTCTAGTAATAGGTAGAAATTAGTTAGGGAGAATAATTGCATTTTTGATGCAAGGGATGGAATAATTGCATTTGATGCAATATGGTAATTTAAGCTTAGATAGGGACTATTTTGCATTTGATGCAAATGCGATTAAATATGTATTAAATTGTTTAATACAATATTTAATAATATAAACGCAAGGAAATGGTTACCGGTAAGACGGGTTCATCCCGCTATAAACACAGGTTCGAACCGCGTCGAAAACGGAGTCCAAACGAGACCAATAAGTCTATTTAAAGTGTTTAAATAGAGAGCCCAAAACAGACCCAAACAATAAAGCCCACACCTTTAAATAAACTGTATTTGTTTGTGTGTGGGCCCGGCCCAAAGGCCGGGCTTCTCTCAGCCGCAAAAGGGAAAGGGGGCGCCACGTGGCGCCCCCCGGTTGGCCAAACTGGCGCCCATAATGGGCGCCAGGCAGAATTCGCGGGCCCGGGCTTTGCCCGGGCCCGGGCATGTGCGTGCCCGTGCAAATGCACGGGCACGCCACCTGCACACGGAGGCACGTGCAGCGCACGCGCCTTGGGGCGCGTGCGCTGCACGCGCTTGGCGCAGTGGGCCCCGCACGCAGCCCTAGGGCTGCGTGCTTCGTGCGGCGGCTGGGTTTGTGTTTTTTGGTGGGGTTTTTGGCATACTTTGACACTCAATTGGAGGGTCAAACGAACTCCGATTGACGAACGGTTTTTTCCTATGCGTTCACCATTGAACGCTTGTCGTATTGATAGGTTGTATCGATCCTGAAGCTCAACGGTGAGTGAGTTAAAATTCACGGAAGTTTGCACTTTGTGAAGTGCAAACTAACTTGATTTTAACTAACCCAAATAATTAGTCCCACATCGGATTTTGAGAAAAGGGGAGAGTCCGCCGCCTATATAAATAGGGGTCTCCCCCCTTCCTCAAAACTCGTCCCAAGCTCTAGATCTGAGCGGCTCTCGTAAATGTTGGAGCACGCTCGGATCTAAGCTTAAATTAATATTTCACTTCTCCCTAAATTTCTGCCTTACTCCTGCGGGCTCTAGCAAAGTCACAAAGGAGTTCGGATTCTGAATTTGAAATCTTGGCGGAGGTTTCACTCGCGTGAAACTTTCTTCGGCGCGTGGTTGGCTCGGCGGCACGGGGATTGATCGCCTCGGGATGCGGAGCGGTTCGAGGAGCGGTTCGGGGAGCGGTTCAAGGAGCGGCTCGGCGTGGGACGGGAGCAGCTCGAAAGACGGCGCAGAACATCTCGCCTGCTCCAGGGCTGAGATTCCGGGTATGTGGTTAAAGTATTTTATTAGCATTAGTTTAGTTTAATCGCAGTAGGCTAGATCCTTCTTGGGATGGTCAGATCCATCCCAAGTCGGCATAGATCTTGGCATAGGGTCTTGGACCTTAGGGCTAAGTTAAAAAGATTTTAACTGCATGTTAATTTAGATTAACTAGTTTTTCTTCCGCTGCTATTGTTTTGCTGTCTATGTTCCGTCCGACTTAGGACGGGACTAGAGTTTTTGTGCCCTAAGGGACCGCCAATTCCCCAACAGTGGTATCAGAGCCTAGGTTTGCGTAGTCGATCTAGGTACTGCGATTTCATTAAACTTGTTAATGCTTTTAAATGCTTTTAAATTTTTTAAAAGTTATTAGATAATTTTAAAAATGTTTTTGAAGTTCAAAATTATATGTGATAAATTTTTGAACATGAAAATTTTTAACATAACGTTTTAAAATTTATGTGATAATTTTAAAACTAATTTTAAATCTTTAAAAGTTTAAAATTATTTTGGATGACTAAAATTTTTTTTATATGATAAATTTTTAAGCATGGAAATTTTAAAATGGTATTTTTAAATTTATGTGATTAATTTTAAAATTGATTTTAAGGCTTTAAATTTATGCGATAAGTTTAAAATATTTTAGATGTTTAAAAATTGTATATGATAAATTTTTGAACAAGGAAAATTTTTAAAGTAATGTTTTAAATTTATAAGATATTTTTAAAACTGATTTTAAAAGTCTAAAAATTGTTTATGCGATAAACTTAGTTTATTTAATTGTTAAATAGATGTACACTTTCATTTTATGTTGATAAAATTAGTGTAGCTTTATTTTAATGGCTTGTTAATCTTGTCCCTTATTTGATAACACAAGACAACCCTTTAGGTTAGCCATTAAAAATGATTAAAATTTATTACTTGAATTTTAATGACATGCTATGTTTTAATAAATCATTAACAACAATATTAAGACCTAATTCCTGATTAGGGTAGTCCTTTAAATGAATTTTCAATTCTAATTGTTATAATTAATTTTCATTAAAGGACTTCGCTTCTAGCGTTGTTAATTAAATTTATTACAATCCTAATAACGATTAGGGTAGCACGTGAACCTTATAGTAGATAAGGACTTAATAAAAGTTATTAAACAAATCCTAAAATTTTGAATTTAAGGATTCAACTAGTTGATAGGATTAATTAGTTGTTAATAAAAGCTGTTTAGTCTATGGCATACATACAAAAATGACAAGCTTCATTCAATGGACCATGATCCAGTCAATGTGCTTGGCTAAGAGTTCTGGATCACCCTTTAAGGGATAGTGATCCTGGCTTAGTCAATTCCCTGGCTGAGTTCCGCTGGACCGCAATGTCGCGAATCATGATTGTATGACACCCTGGACTATATCTAAGTCAAATACGTTAATGATCTTTTTCAAGATTAGCCGTAGCCCTCCTTGTTTTAGGGGTTAGCAACTAGAGGGCCCGTGTTATAGTTGTTGAGATACACTCAAGCTGTGACATGGCAACCCTGTAGAAACCAACTCCTTAAATACATAAGATGAAATCTTGACTAACCCTAACCGTCGTCTCGTACCCCGAGCGCCGGCGTAAGTTAAGTCAACGATGTAGTCTGACTTGATGTAGTCTAAGACCTGACCCAAACCAACGTGTCGTGCATACACCGAACTGCGGGGCAAGTCAGGCTAGACACGAAAACAAGGGTCCGACTAGACTAGACATTGTGATTTGGATGAGCACACTCTTGATCACGAATGGCTAGGGGCAAAAACCGATTAAGAGAATCATATCCGATATGATCGATGAAGAGTCATCTTCCGATCGCAGAGTCAATCAACTTGTTGAGCTACACTCAAGGTTGTTTAGACTCAAGGTGATTGGAACTCTTACCCATTAATTTTAATTCGATTAAATCGTTCGTTATTAAACTTTAAAACGATCGTAAAAATAGTGGTAGGATATAGATAGATAAAAGCCAATCTACCTATATTTAATATTGAACATATGCTAAAACTAGGGCAAGACTATGTTTACCGTAGGAATTAAAATATAATATTTTAATAAGTTAATTGGTCAAAAGTTGATTAATTGAATATCAAGTTAAATTCTAATTGATAGAATTAAAACTATATTCTCGTTGACATTAAATGACCTTCTAAAGAACAGACTTAAGAAATATGATTTCATTAAGTTCTGGGTCCAACAAATAAATTAAAGCTTCATGTCACTCGTCTCTATATGAGGCAGCTTGAACATATAGGACATTCAAAGTATGTTTCTCCCTACAACTTGTCGAGCTACCCTCAAGGTTGTATGGACAAACAATTTTGATCCGCAAAGTTCGAGAATTCGATTAAACCGTTTGAGTCGAATACGAGTGCATGAGCGGTGCAAGACTATGTATCCCAACCGGATCTTGAGACAAGCAACTTCTTGAGCTACACTCAAGATTGCAAAGCTCAAGCGTTTGGATACATAAGTTGCTTGCATAGCTATTTATTTATGTTGATATCTAAATGTGATTTAGAAAAGGAAGAAGGCACTCCGGAAAGTCAATCAAGTTAAATAGTTTAATTTATCATTAGTAAAGGCATAAGTAGGAGAAAATAAAAATGTGACATATTTTGATGTCACGATTTCAGAATAAGTTGTTATACAAAAGATGTTTAACACATTTTGACGAATGTCGTCACATTGCTTCTGAAGTAATGTTTTGTGTTAAGTAATTTGTAATAACTATATATATATTAAATGTTAATATATATAAATACACAAGATAGTAGCATACTTATATGGTAAAATTAGACTAGGCCGTATCAAGAGATTAAGCTTCACAAGTCACATAAAGAGGGGTCTGACCTCTCGTATTATGAAGTCTACGGACACTTGTGAGTCTTAGCCTCTTAGATACAATGGTCGAAACCCATCTGTGAGACAGTGAGAGAATGAGTTGTCGAACTCAGTCTAGTACATACTGATGTACCCGAGTCTAGATTAACCAAAATAAGTTTTTCGTATGTTTTATTAAGACACGTGTTCTTGATGAAACACAAGTCTGATAAAATAAAGAACGAAATGACTAAAGTATTTAAACTGATTCGATTAGATCGAATGGTCAAATACTTAGCTAAATAAAATCTTGTGAAATTAAAAGAAAATGTGATTTTCTCTCAGATCAAGTCTGTTAACACATCGGTGTGTTAAAAGGTATGAATCACACTTAATTAGATTTAGTGTGATCCATTGTAAGTGACTCTGAGTTAAATCCTCCATCTGGGTTAAGTCCCAGATAGTAATGCCTAGGTTTTAATAATGTTCTATGAGGACATTATCAATAATATATTCAATAAATCAATCGTAAGGAAGTTGTAAAATTACTCGAATTTTGTAAGACGAAGAGTCGAGTTAAACATCATAACTGATGATGACTCAGTCAACTTCTAGGATAAAATTCGGAGTAGCAACTCCGATTTAAAACTTGATGTAGGTCTGTGTGCGTAAATAAATTTGAGAATTTAGTTTACGTGCCCAAGGAAAATATTTCCTCACTTTCTGCAAGTAAATCTTTAAGTTGAAAGATTGGTGTAGAAAGAAAGTAGTGCAGTACAATCATGTTGGTCGAAAACGGTTTTCATCCTAATTCCTATAAAACGGATTATGTTGAAACCGTCTCGCCAGCAGATGTGTACAGATCTACTCGGACCAAACTCGATGTAAACGCTTAAGTTGACCATGAAAATTGGAGCATTCACTTATAAGTTCGTTTTTCTAAATATGATTTAGACGGACCAACTTATATGAATTAGCCAGAGAGTTTTTAAGGTCAGTGGGAGCGTATAAATTACATGCGAGACATCAAAGGGATGGATCATTTATTCTGACAAAGTTATCAAAAGGTTTGATACTTTATCAGAAATAGATATGAGCCATTTGAAATGACCAATAACTAATTTAAAATAATTATCGTAAGGTACGATGAACTGGATAAGATCCAGGGAAATAAAGTATTATAGATTCCGATAGACCAAGTGAATTATTTGAATGAGATTCAAATGGTTGGTCAAACATAAACATAGAAACCCCTTAAGTCTATAGTGTAGACGGTTTTAGCAGATCCACTCACGAAGGCTCTACCACATGAAGTCGGAAAAACTTATGTGTAAAAACGATATAAGATACCGAGATAAATGGGCCTGAGTGCAAGTGGGAGATGTAGGAATATGATGCCCTCAAGGCCATTTATTCCTGTGTGAATAGCACAAACATCTTGTTCGAAATAACAGTAAGCTGTTTGGTAATGATTTATCTAAGTTATATTATAATTAGATATCGACTTAGGTAAAGTCCTGAGACTTTATGCAAGGTCAAACGGGTATCAAGATGAGTATCTCGATCATGGAGAAACGTTTGACCGTCTGTAGCATAAGTCTAAAATGGTTCGTGGTCGTAGATGTTTCGAGACAAGGATATCGAAACATCGGATAGACCATTGTTTCTTAGTCTTCACCGTTTAGCGGTGGCGATGATCTCATGATCGCTTGACTTGGCGAAGTCGAAGACGAGACACAGGTGCTCATTAGAATGAGTTCACTGAACGATCCACTAGAGTTGTCATATGGTTATATTGACCAATCTGTCAGTGATAACTCTGAGTGATGATAGGATAGTTGGTCTTTTGACTTGAGGTCATTTTGACAAACCTGTGCGTGAACGGTGCCACTTATATCAACTGACCTAGCTTCGAGGCAATGCCTGTCAAAAGGTCTTTTGATTGGGTGTCATTTGAAACGTACGAGGCGAGTAATGACCAAGAGAGGATTCGTCTCTCCCGGTCAATGGGAGTTAGTGTCGTAGAGTTAGTTCGGTCTTTAGTAAAAACTCTGCGCAGAGTATGTTGGAAGAAGTCCAACATTAGTTGACTAAAGATCGATAGAAACTAACCGGAGTCAAGTTATTGGGGTTGACAGTTTGACCGTACCCTAGACTTGATCTACGCGACATATTTAAGACGAAGAGACTATAACTGCGGAATTCATCATGGAAACAGTCAGGGTGGTCCCGACAATACTCATGTCAATGAGTAACCACATAATGATGATTCCTGAAGCAGGGACGGCAACCACTGCTCGTGGTCACTGTCGTATAGGGCTTCGAGCCCAACCTGTTGTAAGGGTCAGGCTGTAGGGTCTCACACAGAGTGCAACGCTTCGTCTAGTAATAGGTAGAAATTAGTTAGGGAGAATAATTGCATTTTTGATGCAAGGGATGGAATAATTGCATTTGATGCAATATGGTAATTTAAGCTTAGATAGGGACAATTTTGCATTTGATGCAAATGCGATTAAATATGTATTAAATTGTTTAATACAATATTTAATAATATAAACGCAAGGAAATGGTTACCGGTAAGACGGGTTCATCCCGCTCTAAACACAGGTTCGAACCGCGTCGAAAACGGAGTCCAAACGAGACCAATAAGTCTATTTAAAGTGTTTAAATAGAGAGCCCAAAACAGACCCAAACAATAAAGCCCACACCTTTAAATAAACTGTATTTGTTTGTGTGTGGGCCCGGCCCAAAGGCCGGGCTTCTCTCAGCCGCAAAAGGGAAAGGGGGCGCCACGTGGCGCCCCCCGGTTGGCCAAACTGGCGCCCATAATGGGCGCCAGGCAGAATTCGCGGGCCCGGGCTTTGCCCGGGCCCGGGCACGTGCGTGCCCGTGCAAATGCACGGGCACGCCACCTGCACGCGGAGGCGCGTGCAGCGCACGCGCCTCGGGGCGCGTGCGCTGCACGCGCCTGGCGCAGTGGGCCCCGCACGCAGCCCTAGGGCTGCGTGCTTCGTGCGGCGGCTGGGTTTGTGTTTTTTGGTGGGGTTTTTGGCATACTTTGACACTCAATTGGAGGGTCAAACGAACTCCGATTGACGAACGGTTTTTTCCTATGCGTTCACCATTGAACGCTTGTCGTATTGATAGGTTGTATCGATCCTGAAGCTCAACGGTGAGTGAGTTAAAATTCACGGAAGTTTGCACTTTGTGAAGTGCAAACTAACTTGATTTTAACTAACCCAAATAATTAGTCCCACATCGGATTTTGAGAAAAGGGGAGAGTCCGTCGCCTATATAAATAGGGGTCTCCCCCCTTCCTCAAAACTCGTCCCAAGCTCTAGATCTGAGCGGCTCTCGTAAATGTTGGAGCACGCTCGGATCTAAGCTTAAATTAATATTTCACTTCTCCCTAAATTTCTGCCTTACTCATGCGGGCTCTAGCAAAGTCACAAAGGAGTTCGGATTCTGAATCTGAAATCTTGACGGAGGTTTCACTCGCATGAAACTTTCTTCGGCGCGTGGTTGGCTCGGCGGCACGGGGATTGATCGCCTCGGGATGCGGAGCGGTTCGAGGAGCGGTTTGGGGAGCGGTTCAAGGAGCGGCTCGGCGTGGGGCGGGAGCAGCTCGGAAGACGGCGCGGAACATCTCGCCTGCTCCAGGGCTGAGATTCCGGGTATGTGGTTAAAGTATTTTATTAGCATTAGTTTAGTTTAATCGCAGTAGGCTAGATCCTTCTTGGGATGGTCAGATCCATCCCAAGTCGGCATAGATCTTGGCATAGGGTCTTGGACCTTAGGGCTAAGTTAAAAAGATTTTAACTGCATGTTAATTTAGATTAACTAGTTTTTCTTCCGCTGCTATTGTTTTTCTGTCTATGTTCCGTCCGACTTAGGACGGGACTAGAGTTTTTGTGCCCTAATGGACCGCCAATTCCCCAACAGGGATCGCCCGAATAGTCATAGAGTTCAACGTGAGGTAGCTTGAACTTATAGGGTATCGGGGTTGAGATCACCCTGCGAGTCAACGGATTGGCCTCCCTGGGGCCGGGGAGGTGCTGGCTCTCCATCCTGCAGGTTGGAATCGCCGGATGAGCCACCTCGGTGCTCAGAGGCGTTCCTCCCTCTCTCCTGAGGGGTAGGACTACGGTCGCGGCTCCTCCGCCTCCCATCTTCCCGTCTAGGAGAACTGTGATCTCGTGGGGGGGGGGCTTCTGATACGAAACTTGCACCCCCTCACCTTAGGGTGGGGGATCTCCCGCGACGGTAGCTTTCAAGAGGATGATCCAACAGGGCATCCCTTCGCACCATCGATGCCGACGCCAAGGGGACTCCTCGGCTCCCCTCTTGGAGCCTCTCTCTCTCTCTCTCTCTGTATCAAGGAGGTGAAGCCATCGACGAGATGCTTCCTTCTATAATCGCATGTACTAGGCGGCTTCTTCCTCCTTATTGATCTCCCTCTGCAGAGCGGCTACCTTCACTTCATCGAACCGCCTCTACTGTGCCACTACTTCCTCATCAAACTAGGGGAGGAGGTCTCTCCTCATGCTGCATGGCTCGAAGGGGCCTCCTGCCCAAGATTGTCCTGCCTGCCGCGCAGCGGTCCACTCCTCCATCATCTTGGTGAAGCCCTGAAAGCTCTTGTAGATGCCGAGGGCCGCGTCCTGAATGGCCGCGGCTGACCCCTTAAGGGGTTGATTCACGGGGGAAGCTCCTCTGGGAGAATGAGGACCTTCGGCCAAAGGTGGCCTTAGGGCGTTATCGATCATGGTCTCAAGCCGACCCAGCCTCCTCAAAGGCAGAGGGGGCGTGACGGCGGGTGACTTGCCGTGGAGAGGATTATGCTGAGAGCATGTGGATCCTGACATGGGTGTAACCCTCGTTCCCACAGATGGCGCCAACTGTTGCGGGTCAAGTCTGCACACAATAGAATTTGTTTGTAGTGGGAATCACGGGTACAATGATTTACCGGTTTTTGGGTGAAGGCAAGGCTAGGGCGACACAGAGCATGCTTCGAGGGTGAAGAGCCCTAGGTCGCCTGGAGATCGTATGACGGTCGCTTGCTCCCGATAGCTGAGGCGAGCTCCCTGCGAGGATGAACAAAGGGCCAGAAAGGCATGGCTGGCAGTTAGCCCTCAGCCTCTCTGATGCCTAAGTCAGCTGGTGACATAAGGTGTAGGCATCAGGCACACTTGGCGACTTTAAGGCAGGTCGGCGAAGTGCGGCGGGCTTATGAAGAAGGCACAGATATATGGACGATATCTGACCTTGTGTATTGAAATGAGTTAGAGGATTTACTGACCATCGATTTGCCAACCCCCTCTATGGAGGCATAAGGGGGTATTTATAGGGCTGAGAGGTGGTTGCTCGCCGTCTTGTCAGCCGTCAAATCATCCCCGCTGGCACTCGAGTGCTGGGGCTGTGTCAGGGATATTTACCACATTAATGGTGTCAGGAGGTGTCAAGGGCATTAATGAGACGCGAGGGGTGGCCATCAGTTCTTCCCATTAACCCCTGGCATTAATGGAGAGTAGGTGAGCTCACGTCACACTGTCAGAGATATTTATGCTTGGTCGCCCTCAAGGGCAAGCGGTAGGCCGGCGAGCAAACTCGGCTCCCCCAGAGGATGCTCCTTGTTGCGGGTAGGCGAGCTGGTCCTTGGCATGGCGAGCTGTCAGGTCACAGCGACGGGTTCCTTGGTGGTCCTTGGAGGCGAGCTTGAGGCGGGGCGAAGCGAACTTCTCGGGACCGAGGCGATCAGCTCGACAAGTGTCCCATCAAGAGAGTCGCTAAGGTGACTGCTTGGGCCTCCCATGTGCATATGTGCGTGAACTCCATGGGCTGGCCTTTAGGGCGTAACACATATTATATTATAAAAACTGTAAGTTCACATACTATATTATGCCTAACTTTATATATAAGTAGTATATATATATATGTGTGTGTGTGTATATATATATATATATGTATATGTATAGATTATATTATAAACATTATACTTTATAAGTTAGGGTTAATATTATTATAATTAGTTAAATTTCTTAGCTTGATGTTTTATAAATCCTTGACGCAGATAAACCACGCCTCTCGTTACAATCACTTGGACACCCAAATTCGCCTCGGCCAGGCAAGTATTTTATTGTATATGTGTTTTAGGTTATTTTGTTTAGATCTTAGTAGCGGAACCCATCAAAAGTTTTTAATACTGTAATAATAACTTCTTATAAACATGTTTGTTCAACTGCTTATGAAATGATTCAATGAACCAAGCGATATGCTTCAATTTGACATGAATGTTTAATGTTTTTATGATCTTTCCTTTCAGCTTGTTTGAACGGTTTATCATCTACCCATTACCAAAATTTAACTATATTAGGTCGAGAGCAGGTCATGACTCTCAGGACATATTTGTGAAACCATCGAATACAGATGGGATGAAACTAGTCGATGACTAGAACAGTACACTTTGGGTGGGGTTGGTTCATGTAGTAGAGTCTGTAAGTGTGTCTTGAACACATTACGGCTACTTCCATACCACACTAATGGAAGCAAGCATCTTGGCCATTTTCCAGATTAGGGATGGCAAGAAGCGTCACGGTAAACCCCCATGATAGGGTGTATCGAGAACACTTTACTTACTCGGACATGGACCTATCACGAGCACAAACAAAAATTGAAAAATATTCAACTTGCAAACTCCCATTAGTTTACTTGAAATGCAAATTTTGTGTTAATCGTTGATAACTCTCTCATGTCATTACTTTCAGCATGCACATAATCATTTATCATGCACACGTTTTCTTTTATGGTCTAATGCTCTTTTGTTCCTTATTTCGCAAGCTTAACATTCTTGCACTTTAAAATTCTTGCCGAGCTATCACGCTGATATATATTTCAATTGTAATTGTGAAATATATATTAGGTCCAGGGTCATAGTATATCGATGACCCCGCTTTGGAGGATCCTAACTAGGAAGTATATCCCGCTGAGCAAAGTTACAAGGACGCTGAGATCCTCCCTGCTGAAGACTAAAGCACCTTTGTAGTCTTTATTTAGTTATATCTGTTGTTGCAGGTGTGATGCTTTCTGTAATAAGATGTACGGCCATGCTTGGCCTTAATTTATTTGTGTACTCTATATATTAAACGCTGGAATACAATGGTGATAATTATTTATGCTATTTTTGATGTTTTACGTGCAAGAATCTGAAATACTAAACGCAACACTTATTGTGCTTAAGTCAAAGAAGAAAGGAAAAAGTCTTCTTCTTTGCTTTAAGCACATGCGGACCCGTTCACATTCTC
The DNA here is from genome assembly GCA_030789695.1 of Scilla litardierei. NCBI lineage: Eukaryota > Viridiplantae > Streptophyta > Magnoliopsida > Asparagales > Asparagaceae > Scilla > Scilla litardierei. The sequence goes on from CM061139.1 coordinate 85,449,748, forward strand.
GTTTCCAAGTATAATGGGAAGCAGGTCATGACAAAAGGATAACATCACGTCTGTCCCATTGTTCCCCAAATTCAAGATCACAGCCTTGCAAATGTATAACGACACTAGAGACCCATGGGAGCATGTTTGCAGATATCAAAACATGATGGAGATTTACGGTGCTGATGAGCCGTACCTCTGCCGAGCCTTCCAAACCATGCTTACAAAGGGCGGACAGTTGGTTTAATAGATTGCTCGATAATAGCATCGGGTCATTCGACGATTTGTCAGACCTTTTTTGTCGGTAGTTTGTTGCAGGGAGACACTGGTGTGCTCTGGATTTAACTCCGAAAATGTACCGTAAGTGCACGGTGTCAAAGCTTTATAATATAGAAAGATATCAATCCCACAAAGAGGAAGTTGATTTAAAGGTCTTGGGTTTATTCAGAGTCTCGAAACAATCTCAGCCGAGGGTGTTCAATTGTTTGTCACAAGTATTTCATATATCAAATTATCAATATAATAAAGACTAGGGCAATAGGAGTCACCACTAGGATCGTCAGATGTCGATGCTAGGTTATAATTTCTATATTGAATTGGTTTTATAGGGAGAGATTGTCGCATGTAAAATGTGGAATTCATGGCCAACTGTCGTTGTATCACTCATCTAACGTATCCCGCGCTTAGCCCCACCATCGTGTATGGCCTTGCATGCGATCTGTGCATTACGAACGAAAACTATTCTCAATCTCCACTCACGCTACCATCGTGGGTTAGAGATTTGATCAGTGATTTGATGGCTCTCATTGATGCTACTATCGTAGATCATCAATTAGTAATATATGACGTCGATGGAAACCATCAAAGTGCGTGCCACTATCGTGGATCATGAACTCTAATTGAATTCACTAACGATCCTAATTAAGTTCATAGGATAGTATGGCTAGGATGTGTGCCACTATCGTGGATCACAAACCCTAAATAGAATCTCCCACAAACTTGGCTGGATCAACCAAATCACATCTCTTTTATACCAAAACAACATAAAAATCGTAACTTTACATCTAAATCCTAAGATCTTAGGGCTCATCCATGTAGGAATATGATGCCCTCGAGGCCATTTATCCCTGTGTGAATAGCACAAACATCTTGTTCGAAATAACAGTAAGCTGTTTGGTAATAATTTATCTGAGTTATATTGTAATGTAGTTAACATTAGATATCAACTTAGGTAAAGTCCTGAGACTTTATGCAAGGTCAAACGGGTATCGAGATGAGTATCTCGATCATGGAGAAACGTTTGACCGTCTGTAGCATAAGTCTAAAATGGTTCGTGGTCGTAGATGTTTCGAGACAAGGATATCAAATCATCGGATAGACCATTGTGTCTTAGTCTTCACCGTTTAGTGGTGGCAATGATCTCATGATCGCTTGACTTGGCGAAGTCGAAGACGAGGCACAGGTGCTCATTAGAATGAGTTCACTGAATGATCCAATAGAGTTATCATATGGTTATACTGACCAATCTGTCAATGATAACTCTGAGTGATGATAGGCGAGTTGGTCTTTTGACTTGAGGTCATTTTGACGGACCTGTGCGTGAACGGTGCCACTTAGATCAACAGACCTAGCTTCGAGGCAAGGCCTGTCGAAAGGTCTTTTGATTAGGTGTCACTTGAAACGTACGAGGCGAGTAATGACCAAGAGAGGATTCGTCTCTCCCGGTCAATGTGAGTTAGTGTCATAGAGTTAGTTCGGTCTTTAGTAAAAACTCTGCGCAGAGTATGTTGGAAGAAGTCCAACATTTATTGACTAAAGATTGATCGAAACTAACCGGAGTCAAGTTATTGGGGTTGACAGTTTTGACCGTACCCTAGACTTGGTCTACACGACATAGTTAAGACGAAAAGACTATAACTGCGGAATTCATCACGGAAACAGTCAGGGTGGTCCTGAAAATACTCATGTCAATGAGTTAACCACATAATGATGATTCCTGAAGCAGGGACGGCAACCACTGCTCGTGGTCACTGCCGTATAGGGCTTCGAGCCCAACCTGTTGTAAGGGTCAGGCTGTAGGGTCTCACACAGAGTGCGATTCTTCGTCTAGTAATAGGTAGAAGTTAGTTAGGGAGAATATTTTGCATTTTTGATGCAAGGGATGAAATAATTGCATTTGATGCAATATGGTAATTTAAGCCTAGATAGGGACTATTTTGCATTTGATGCAAAAGCGATTAAATGTGTATTAAATTGTTTAATACAATATTTAATAAAATAAACGCAAGGAAAAGTTCACGGGTAAGACGGAAATACTCCGGTCTAGACCCAGGTTCGAACGGCGTCCAAATCGGACACCAAATGCTCAAGTTAGAGCCAAAACAATGTAAACCCCAAAGCCCATCAGCCCAAAGGGGCTGATTAAATAAACCCAGGCCCAAGAAAAAAGAGGGGGGCCCGCTGACGCGTGCGTCAGCCTACTGACGCAGGCTGACGCCCGCGTCAGCAGGCCCGCCCGCGTCAGCAGGCCCACCCGCTGACGCGGGTGCCCGCCAGGCGCGGGCGCACGCGCCCAGGAAGTGCTGCGCACGCAGATCGAGGCTGTGGGGCCCCTGGTGGGCCCCACACACCTAGGGTTGCAAACCCTAGGCAGAATCATCTTGACGGCTGCAGTTTTGCGGAAATCGACTTTTGGGCTGATCTTTGGACGGTCAATTGGAGGGTCAAACGAACTCCGATTGACGAACGGTTTTTTCCTATGCGTTCACCGTTGAACGCTCGTCGTATTGATAGGTTGTATCAATCCTAAAGCTCAACGGTGAGTGAGTTAAAATCCACGGAAGTTTGCACTTTGTGAAGTGCAAACTAACTTGATTTTAATTAACCCATTATTTAGTCCCACATCGGATTTTGAGAAAAGGGGAGAGTCCGCCGCCTATATAAATAGGGGTCTCCCCCCTTTCTCAAAACTCGTCCCAAGCTCTAGATCTGAGCGGCTCTCGTAAATGTTGGAGCACGCTCGGATCTAGGCTTAAATTAATATTTCTCATCTCCCTAAATTTCTTCGTTACTCCTGAGGGCTCTAGCAAAGCCACGAAGCAGTTCGGATTCTGGATCCGAAATCTAGGCGGAGGTTTCACTCGCGTGAAACTTTCCTCGGCGCGTGGTTGGCTCGGCGGCACGGGGATTGACCGCCTCGGGATGCGGAGCGGTTCGAGGAGCAGTTCGGGGAGCGGTTCAAGGAGCGGCTCGGCGTGGGATGGGAGCAGCTCAGAAGACGGCGCGGAACATCTCGCCTGCTCCAGGGCTAAGATTCCGGGTATGTGGTTAAAGTATTTTTAGCATTAGTTTAGTTTAATTGCAATAGGCTAGATCCTTCTTGGGATGGTCAGATCCATCCCAAGTCGGCATAGATCTTGGCATAGGGTCTTGGACCTTAGGGCTAAGTTAAAAATGTTTTAACTGCATGTTAATTTAGATTAACTAGTTTTTCTTCCGCTACAAATGATTCGATGTGTCTATGTTCCGTCCGACTCAGGACGGGACTAGAGTTTTTGTGCCCTAAGGGACCGCGAAAACCCTTCAGTGGTATCAGAGCCTAGGTTTGCGTAATCGATCTAGGTACTGCGATTTCATTAAACTTGTTAATGCTTTTAAATGCTTTTCAAATGTTTTTAAAGTTATGAGATAAAATTTTAAAAATGTTTTAGATGTTCAAAAATTCTTTTTGATATTTTTGAACATGAAATTTTTTAAAAATAACGTTTTAAAATTTATGTGATAATTTTAAAACTAATTTTAAACCTTTAAAAGTTTAAAATTATTTTGGATGCCTAAAATTTTTTATATGATAAATTTTTTAAGCATGGAAATTTTAAAATGGTGTTTTTAAATTTATGTGATAAATTTTAAAATTGATTTTAAGGCTTTAAATTTATGCGATAAGTTTAAAATGTTTTAGATGTTTAAAAATTGTATATGATAAATTTTTGAACATGGAAAATTTTTAAAAGTAATGTTTTAAATTATAAGATATTTTTTAAAACTGATTTTAAAAGTCTAAAAATTGTTTATGCGATAAACTTAGTTTATTTAATTGTTAAATAGATATACACTTTCATTTTATGTTGATAAAATTAGTGTAGTTTTATTTTAATGGCTTGCTAATCTTGTCCCTTATTTGATAACACAAGACAACCCTTTAGGTTAGCCATTAAAAATGATTAAAATTTATTACTTGAATTTTAATGACATGCTATGTTTCAATAAAACATTAACAACAATATAAGACCTAATTCCTGATTAGGGTAGTCCTTTAAATGAATTTTCAATTCTAATTGTTATAATTAATTCTCATTAAAGGACTTCGCTTTTAGCGTTGTTAATAATTTATTAAAATCCTAATAACGATTAGGATAGCACGTGAATCTTATAGTTGATAAGGACTTAATAAAAGTTATTAAACAAATCCTAAAATTTTGAATTTAAGGATTCAACTAGTTGATAGGATTAATTAGTTGTTAATAAAAGCTGTTTATTCTATGGCATACATACAAAAATGACAAGCTTCATTCAATGGACCATGATCCAGTCAATGTGCTTGGCTAAGAGTTCTGGATCACCCTTAAGGGACAGTGATCCTGGCTTAGTCAATTCCCTGGCTGAGTTCCGCTGGACCGCAATGTCGTGAATCATGATTGTATGACACCCTGGACTATATCTAAGTCAAATACGTTAATGATCTTTTTCAAGATTAGCCGTAGCCCTCCTTGTTTTAGGGGTTAGCAACTAGAGGGCCAGTGTTACAGTTGTTGAGATACACTCAAGCTGTGACATGGCAACCTTGTAGAAACCAACTTCTTAAATACATAAGATGTAGTCTAAGACCTGACCCAAACCGACGTGTCGTGCATACACCGAGCTGAGGGGCAAGTCAGGCTAGACATGAAAACAAGGGTCCAACTAGACTAGACATTGTGATTTGGATGAGCACACTCATGATCACGAATGGCTAGGGGCAAAAACCGATTAAGAGAGTCATATCCGATATGATCGATGAAGAGTCATCTTCCGATCGCAGAGTCAATCAACTTGTTGAGCTACACTCAAGGTTGTTTAGACTCAAGGTGATTGGAACTCTTATCCATTAATTTTAATTCGATTAAATCGTTCGTTATTAAGCTTTAAAACGATCGTAAAAATAGTGGGAGGATATAGATAGATAAAAGCCAATCTACCTATATTTAATATTGAACATATGCTAAAACTAGGGCAAGACCATGTTTACCGAAAGAATCAATTGATAATATTGCAATTAGTTAACTGGTCAATATGTTGATTAATTGAATATCGAGTTAAATTCTAATTGATAGAATTAAAACTATATTCTCGTTGACATTAAATGACCTTATAAAGAACAGACTTAAGAAATATGATTTCATTAAGTTCTGGGTCCAACAAATAAATTAAAGCTTCATGTCACTCGTCTCTATATGAGGCAGCTTGAACATATAGGACATTCAAAGTATGTTTCTCCCTACAACTTGTCGAGCTACCCTCAAGGTTGTATGAACAAATAATTTTGATCCGCAAAGTTCGAGAATTCGATTAAACCGTTTGAGTCGAATACGAGTGCATGAGCGGTGCAAGACTATGTATCCCAACCGGATCTTGAGACAATCAACTTCTTGAGCTACACTCAAGATTGCAAAGCTCAAGCGTTTGGATACATAAGTTGCTTGCATAGCTATTTATTTATGTTGATATCTAAATGTGATTTGGAAAAGGAAGAATGCACTTCGGAAAGTCAATTGAGAAAGTTAGTTTAATTTATCATTAGTAGAGGCATAAGTAGGAGGAAATGAAAACGTGACATATTTTGATGTCACATTTCGGAATAAGTTGTTATACAAAAACGTCTAACACATTTTTGACTAATGTCGTCACCTTGCTTCTGAAGCAATGTTTTGTGTTAAGTAATTTGTAATAACTATATATATATATATTAAATGTTAGTATATATAAATACACAAGATAGTAGCAAACTTATATGGTAAAATTAGACTAGGCCGTATCAAGAGATTAAGCTTCACAAGTCACATAAAGAGAGGTCTGACCTCTCGTATTATGAAGTCTATGGACACTTGTGAGTCTTAGCATCTTAGATACAAAGGCCGAAACCCATCTGTAAGACAGTGGGAGAATGAGTTGTCGAACTCAGTCTCGTACATACTGATGTACCCGAGTCTATTTTTAACAAAATAAGTTATTCGTATATTTTACTAAGACACGTGTTCTTGATGAAATGCAAGTCTGATAAAATAAAGAACGAAATGACGAAAGTATTTAAACTAATTCGATTAGATCGAATGGTCAAATACTTAGCTACATAAAATCTTGTGTAATTAAAAGAAAATGTGATTTTCTCTCAGGTCAAGTCTGTTAACACATCAAAGTGTTAAAAGGTATGAATCACACTTAGTTAGACTTGGTGCGATCCATAAATAAGTGACTCTGAGTTAACTCCTCCCTCTGAGTTAAGTCCCAGATAGTAATGCCTAGGTTTTGATAATGTTCTATAAGGACATTATCAATAATATATTCATTAAATCAATCACGAGGAAGTTGTATATTTACTCAAATTTCGTGAGACAAAAAGTCGAGTTAAGACATCATAACTGATGATGACTTAGTCAACTTCCGGGATGAAATTCGGAGTAGTAACTCCAATTTAAAACTCCAATTTGAGAATTTAGTTTACGTGCCCAAGGAAAATGTTTCCTCACTTTCTGCAAGTAAATCTTTAAGTTGAAAGAAAGAAAATAGTGAAGTACAATCTTGTTGGTCGAGAACGGTTTTCATCCTAATTCCTATAAAACGAATTATGATGAAACCGGTTTTGCCAACAGATGTGTACAGATCTACTCGGACCAAAGCCGATGTAAAACGCTTAAGTTGACCATGAAAATTGGAGCATTCACTTATAAGTTCGTTTTTCTAAATATGATTTAGACAGACCAACTTATATGAATTAGCCAGAGAGTTTTCAAGGTCAGTGGGAGCGTGTAAATTACATGCGAGGCATCAAAGGGATGGAACATATATTTTGATTAAGTAATCAAAGAGTTTGATACTTTATCAGAAATGGATATGAACCATTTGAAATGACCAGTAACTAATTTAAAATTATTATCGTAAGGTACGATGAACTGGATAAGATCCAGGGAAATAAAATATTATAGATTCCGATAAGCCAAGTGAATTATTTGAATAAGATTCAAAAGGTTGGTCTAATATAAACATAAAAACCCCTTAAGTCTATAGTGTAGACGGTTTTGGCAGATCCACTCACGAAGGCTCTATCACATGAAGTCAGGAAAACTTATGTGTAAAAACGATATTAGATATCGAGATAAATGGGCCTGAGTGCAAGTAGGAGATGTAGGAATATGATGCCCTCGAGGCCATTTATTCATGTGTGAATAGCACAAACATCTTGTTCGAAATAACAGTAAGCTGTTTGGTAATAATTTATCTAAGTTATATTGTAATGTAGTTAACATTAGATATCAACTTAGGTAAAGTCCTGAGACTTTATGCAAGGTCAAACGGGTATCGAGATGAGTATCTCAATCATGGAGAAACGTTTGACCGTCTGTAGCATAAGTCTAAAATGGTTCGTGGTCGTAGATGTTTCGAGACAAGGATATCAAAACATCAGATAGACCATTGTGACTTAGACTTCACCGTTTAGCGGTGACGATGATCTCATGATCGCTTGACTTGGCGAAGTCGAAGACGAGGCACATGTGCTCATTAGAATGAGTTCACTGAATGATCCAATAGAGTTATCATATGGTTATATTGACCAATCTGTCAATGATAACTCTGAGTGATGATAGGCGAGTTGGTCTTTTGACTTGAGGTCATTTTGACGGACCTGTGCGTGAACGGTGCCACTTAGATCAACTGACCTAGCTTCGAGGCAAGGCCTGTAGAAAGGTCTTTTGATTAGGTGTCACTTGAAACGTACGAGGCGAGTAATGACCAAGAGAGGATTCGTCTCTCCTGGTCAATGGGAGTTAGTGTCGTAGAGTTAGTTCGGTCTTTAGTAAAAACTCTGCGCAGAGTATGTTGGAAGAAGTCCAACATTTATTGACTAAAGATTGATCGAAACTAACCGGAGTCAAGTTATTGGGGTTGACAGTTTTGACCGTACCCTAGACTTAGTCTACACGACATAGTTAAGACGAAAAGACTATAACTGCGGAATTCATCACGGAAACAGTCAGGGTGGTCCCGACAATACTCATGTCAATGAGTTAACCACATAATGATGATTCCTGAAGCAGGGACGGCAACCACTGCTCGTGGTCACTGCCGTATAGGGCTTCGAGCCCAACCTGTTGTAAGGGTCAGGCTGTAGGGTCTCACACAGAGTGCGATTCTTCATCTAGTAATAGGCAAAAATTAGTTAGGGAGAATATTTTGCATTTTTGATGCAAGGGATGAAATAATTGCATTTGATGCAATATGGTAATTTAAGCCTAGATAGGGACTATTTTGCATTTGATGCAAAAGCGATTAAATGTGTATTAAATTGTTTAATACAATATTTAATAAAATAAACGCAAGGAAAAGTTCACGGGTAAGACGGAAATACTCCGGTCTAGACCCAGGTTCGAACGGCGTCCAAATCGGACACCAAATGCTCAAGTTAGAGCCAAAACAATGTAAACCCCAAAGCCCATCAGCCCAAAGGGGCTGATTAAATAAACCCAGGCCCAATAAAAAAGAGGGGGGCCCGCTGAAACGTGCGTCAGCGGGCCCGCCCGCGTCAGCAGGCCCACCCGCTGACGCGGGTGCCCGCCAGGCGCGGGCGCACGCGCCAGCTGGGCGCGTGCGCTGCACGCGCCCAGGAAGTGCTGCGCGTGCAGATCGAGGCTGTGGGGCCCCTGGTGGGCCCCACACGCATAGGGTTGCGAACCCTAGGCAGAATCATCTTGACGGCTGCAGTTTTGCGGAAATTGACTCTTGGGCTGATCTTTGGACGGTCAATTGGAGGGTCAAACGAACTCCGATTGACGAACGGTTTTTTCCTATGCGTTCACCGTTGAACGCTCGTCGTATTGATAGGTTGTATCAATCCTGAAGCTCAACGGTGAGTGAGTTAAAATTCACGGAAGTTTGCACTTTGTGAAGTGCAAACTAACTTGATTTTAATTAACCCATTATTTAGTCCCACATCGGATTTTGAGAAAAGGGGAGAGTCCGCCGCCTATATAAATAGGGGTCTCCCCCTTTCTCAAAACTCGTCCCAAGCTCTAGATCTGAGCAGCTCTCGTAAATGTTGGAGCACGCTCGGATCTAGGCTTAAATTAATATTTCTTATCTCCCTAAATTTCTTCCTTACTCCTGAGGGCTCTAGCAAAGCCACGAAGGAGTTCGGATTCTGGATCCGAAATCTAGGCGGAGGTTTCACTCGCGTGAAACTTTCGTTGGCGTGTGGTTGGCTCGACGGCACGGGGATTGATCGCCTTGGGATGCGGAGCGGTTCGAGGAGCAGTTCGGGGAGCGGTTCAAGGAGCGGCTCGGCGTGGGATGGGAGCAGCTCGGAAGACGACGCGGAACATCTCGCCTGCTCCAGGGCTGAGATTCCGGGTATGTGGTTAAAGTATTTTTAGCATTAGTTTAGTTTAATCGCAGTAGGCTAGATCCTTCTTGGGATGGTCACATCCATCCCAAGTCGGCATAGATCTTGGCATAGGGTCTTGGACCTTAGGGCTAAGTTAAACATGTTTTAACTGCATGTTAATTTAGATTAACTAGTTTTTCTTCCGCTACAAATGATTCGATGTGTCTATGTTCCGTCCGACTCAGGACGGGACTAGAGTTTTTGTGCCCTAAGGGACCGCCAATTTCCCTACAATCCATTAGCCCTAGAAACGACTACTCGCAATTCATAGAAGTATCGACACAAGCAAAAATAATATTGATAGTATTCAACATCACAACGAAAGACATCAATACAAGTAAAGAGAGACGAGAAATCGCTACCAAACCAATAGAGACGAAGAATCAAACTCAGAGAATTAAGATCCAAAGATTCCAAAGCAAATTACAATAATAAAAATCAAGTCTTTGTCTCCAAACAATAACGACGGCTCTAAAACTCTCTCTAAAACTAAAACTAGAATAATAAAGCAAGCTACCTAAACCTAGGGTAGAAAATAGGTTTAAAAACAAAGGGGGTGGACCCCACAAAAATCTGGAAAAAGGCCCAACTCGACCCATCAAAATTTGGCTGCGTCGCCCAGCTTGGTCGAGTCGCTCTGCCGTTCAGTCCGAGCTAGGGCTCCATCAATGTTGTCTTTGTTTTGAGTTTGGCTTCAACAATTGGGTGTTCGAACCGAGTAGATGTCCTACTCAGTCGAGCTACAAGAGGGCCACTGCTAGGCTCAAGATGTCATCATGTCTTTGCTTTCGCTCGGTCGAGTCTCTCGGCTCCTCGGTCGAGTCACCTTGCCTGCTTAGTCGAGCTGCATACAGTTGGAAGAGCTTTGAAAATGGTGTTCTGTTGTGCATTCTGCTCGATCGAGTAGCTTTGAGCTCTTTGAATGCGGCTAAGTGTTAGAAACTGAAGCGTAGCCGTCGAGTTGTGATGACCGAGTAGTGGCTCTACGCGGTCTGAGTGATGCATGTATCTTCAGCCTTGGAGCTCTAATTCTGGGCGCAGCAGCTCAGCCTGAGTGGATAGTTCCACTCGGTCGAGCTGACTGAAAATCAGAACATAGAGCTTTTTTGAGCTCTCTTTTCTCCTTCTCTTCCCTTTTCCTCCTCCATCTCGTCAAGCACCTAGTGAACCTTGCCGTTGATGCTTCGGCTAGCTCAAATATGCCCATGTTTCATTATTGCTCCAAATCGCTCCAACGTTCCCGAAAATCCACAAATCTATACAAAAATCAAATATATCGTGAAAAGCGCCATAATATATAGGAAAGTGGACTTTGGACGATGAAAATGCTATGAAAATGTGCAATAAAAGTATGGAAAATATGGACATATCAAAATCCCCCAAGATTACCTCTTACTCGTCCTCGAGGAAGACGAATACGAAGCTCACCGGGGAGTAAAAATAAGAAAACGAAAGAGAATGCAAAGAGGAGGTGGTCGCTAGATGATCGATCTATATTTTACACCTTTTTCTGTATGTTTGCATGCCATTTCGATTGTTCATATTGCGATTTTCATGATTATTCGACGATATTTTGTTACTTTTCACTATTTCTCGTTTTCGTCTGATTTCAGGAAATATGGAGCAATCGGGAGCAAAAATGGGCTAAATGAACTAACGGCACTGAAGGATGAGTGGAAGAAGAAGAACATCGAAGGAATCGACGAGGAAGCGGGGAGGAGGAGAAATAAGCTCTGAAACAGGCCACTCGGCCGAGCAATGCAGTTCACTCGACCGAGTGAACCAGCCTACTCGGTCGAGCAAGATATATGCCTAACCTGAGTACCACACTGCACTCGGCCGAGTGGTTAATTCCACTCGCCTGAGTAGAGAACTCTACTCGGCTGAGTGAAGGGCAAGAATTTGAAGAGAGCCATGCCGACTTCTCTGTTTTTTTGGATGATCTACAGACTGACATACTCGGCCGAGTCACACTTCTCACTCGGCCGAGTCATATTTCCACTGGGCCGAATGACACGAGCACCTAGATTTTCAGATAGCCTCTCACTCTTTTGAAATCTTCTATCATTCCATCAGGCAAAGTATTTTTCTCATATTTATTATGGATAGTAGACTTTATGACAGTTCCAACACCGCCAAGAATGCGCCAATCAAAGGTCGGATAAAATTTAGAGAATTTCTGCATGTTGACGTTACAGTGCTGAAACTGCTACTCGGCCGAGTCATATTTCCACTCGGCCGAGTCAGCGCGGCCCCAGAACTTAAGTCACGGCCAGAGATGACTTTGGGCACGAATTTCAGAGGATTTCTAGGGTTATTTGCTAGAGTTTTGGGGGGACTATATATAGGGTTTGTAGCCGTCATTAGAGGGGAGTTCCATATTAATTTCTTGAAGACTTTTTTAGAGGTTAGGCCATGCCCTAGGCCCCCTCTTGGATCTAAAACCTTGTAATTGGATTGGAATTCTTCATCAAAGCTAAGTATCTTTGTTCTTGTTATTTGAATCATTGATTTGATATCTTTTTGTATGCAAGCAATGTTTTTTATTGATTCCTATATCGTTATTGCTATGCTTGGTTGATCGTTGTTCTAGGGCATGGGGATGAACCCTATGGATCCAATTTCAGATTTGTGATGAATGAATTTCTAAGTTGCTAGAATTGATAGGAGGTTAGGTTGTGATTGATTTATTATGAATAGCTAGGAATTTTTATCGATATGGAGTTTGCAAGAGATTGGATTCTAATTGATGGGAAGGACTAGATATTCGATTTAGGTTTATAATCGAGATGCACTTGACTTGGTTTGCAAGAGATTGGACCAAAGCTAGCATTTTTATTTTAAATCTATACCCATATTCGTTTGCAAGAGATTGGATGAATACGAGCTATCACAATTTAGATTGTAACTTGAGTTTGCACGAGAGTGGGCTCGAGGGGCGATTGAACGATGATGTCGATCTTAAAGCTAGTGGCTTAGGTTAGGGTTTTCAAGAGAGTGGGCCCTAATCTAGGTTGCTATAGACAGGCAATAGCACGAGAGCGTGAGCTTGGTTCTCTATTTAGTTACGACTAGTTCACCTTAATTCAAGTCTTGCAACATTGAGATTCACGATTCACAGAAATGAATGACGATCCGTAGTGGGGATTCCCTAGCCCTAGGAACTTTTATTATATTGAATTGAATCGATATTTTATCCAACATCTTTATCACCGCACCGACATCCATCACCATTTCCATTACATCATACCATAACCACATCCACCAATAAAACATTCGTAGTCGAGCCAACCTGGGATAGATTGGAGCCAACACTACCTCCTCGTGTTTGATACCCGCTCACCACTACACCGTGTGCTTGCGATAAAACTACAATTGTTTTTTGGGTGTATATCCGGGGGCCGATCAAGTTTTTGGCGCCGTTGCCGGGGATGTATTTCCCGTTTGGTGCCAATTTGTCACAATTAGGTTGATTAGACTACGAAAAAAATTATTAAAAAGAAAATTTCACCCCCGCTACCATTATTGTCATTTCTATATTCTTTTGTGCCACTGATATTTTTCTCCAGGTATTTATCTTTGTTGATCAGGTGTTATGGATGATATTATGTGAACCACAGATTTTGATCAGAGTGCTCAGACGGGAGAATACTTTGTTGAGGAAATGCACTGGCCCGAGCTTGATGAGATACAAAGAGACTTTTTCGATGAGATGCATGCATACTAGGTTGAAATACAAGCCAGGATTGAAACTGGTGATTTTCAATTGGAATTGGTGAAAAGAGACCTTAAAATCAATGCGCTCATGCTTAAGGTTGCAATGACGTCCAAAGATATCAGTTCTGCTTCCTCATCTTATGGGCAAGAAGCATCGCTAATCATATTACCAGAGCCATAATATGCCATCGTTGATCCCACATCCTACGATGCAGCTATTGCATATGAAGAGTGGGTGGACGAAAAGGCAGTGGAGGAAGCAGAAATTAAGTCATATGCGCCGCCATAGGAGGACACATTTCAGAACTTATTAGAGGGCCTCTTGGAGTCAGTGAGGTTCACCGGTTCAGCTAGCATTACAACAGGTGATGCATTTGAGGTACGATTTGCAGGTTTTGTTATGAACCGTGTTTCAGCTACATGAGCAATTGAAGATGACATCCATGTCAGTCTTGAGGGAGATAGACAAAATTTTTGGGTTGCTTGCGGGCATTCCCCTTCACATGATACATCCCCACAAGTTGACGCACATGAACAGCCAGCATCACCATTCCAGAGGGAGCCTACATTGATAGTTGATGAGAAGGCAAAAGAGCACCCTGTGGAGCCAGAGCATGCTTTTGAGGAGGCCTTACACATGGAGCCAGAGCTTATCACCGAGGAAGTTGTGCATCGGGATGAGGACACAGCCATTCACGAGGATCCGAACACTACCCTCCTCCATTAGAGCTTTCGCAGCCACCTCATCCTTCCACGGACGCCAAGGACTATCCCACAGAGCTTACTGCTCCCACTCAGGGAGATATTTTTACCTATTCCATTTTTGAATCCTGTATTCCATTTGATATTTATTTTGATTCAGACATTATTGACACGTCATACCTTTTGCAGCATACGTACGATATGGATCGGAGGTATGCTTAGACGTGTCATATCTAAATGAACTTGTCAAGGAGGTCCACACCTATGATCCAGAGTTACCTGAGTAGCTGATAGAGGACACCATGGAGATAGATATCAAAGCACAAGAGGATATTGAATTATTTCCAGGGATGTGTCGTCCACCACTATTTATTTCATATATTTCTATAGACGATCCTCTTTGGAATACTTTTATTATAAGGGTGAAATTTTTGCAGCGAACTGATGCATACTATTCTCTGCAGGGTACAAGTGGAGTCCTTGCGGGAATGCTGGAGGATGCATTGCTAGAGTTTGTTGGTGTTCGTGGACACACACGCCTGGCGGAACCACCGAAGGAGCAGTTGGAGCAGTTGCCTGCACCGGTAAAGATACTGGATCCACCTTTTGTTATAGGTGATATCAATCCAGTAGTGTAGTATTTTATGCTTTAAATAAACACGAATCCTCTCGACAACAAGAGGACCGTATAGATTTGCTTGAATAAATATCACCTCAAATGGCAGCAACAAAAATTTTTACACCCCAAACCCATTATATATATTGATTGCCCTCTTCATATTTTGATGTGTCACACCCTTTTTGCTCACCACCCATCGAGCATCTCTTTCAAGTGAATACTCACATTCTTATTCGTTTGACTCGATCTCGCTTAGCAAAGCCGTGACATTTTTGATCAAGTCATTTGAATAGAATTGTTTGGTATAAGCTTGGGGGAAGGTGCTCTCATACATCATTGAATGTGCATGTAGTTGCATTAGGATTTCATGTCATTCATTTCATCAATTTTCATTCACCCCCTAATTATTATCGTTGTTCCTCATATTCTTCCGTTATGATCACACTGAGGACAATGTGAAGTTTAAGCTTGGGGGAGTGCATTTCCAGGCCATTTAGTTGCACTTTTACTCTATTTTAGGTTTTTTAGAATTTTTCAAAAATTTTGCATCATCTTTTTGATTTTTTCATCTTATTTTCCTTTTATGTGTGTTCATGCATCATATTGTGTGCTTGATTTTCTTTTCTTTCCTCTCTTTTATTTTTATTTCTTTATTTTCTTTTCCTCCTTTTGCTAGATATGTTCCTTATGATGATATCTCTTATTCATTTAGTAGCCATCACGATGCTTACTACTCTTGCCATGCTATTTGGAGTATTTCAGTATCATGTTATCCAGGTGCTTTCTTATATATTCTTTTGATGATTTCTTTATATGAATGCATGCTATTAATTGAAGCTGAATATATGGATTAGTGTTTAGTATGCTTTTGTTGGAAGTGCACCAAGATTCACGCATCAATTGTATAACGGAAGCATCTGCCTTATTGTCTTATTCACCTTCTGTTGCATGCCTGATATGACTGTACTCTTTACTGCTTGACTTCACAATTTATTGAAACGATTGAGAATATCCACGCTTACATATGAGTTTAGTTGATGTATTATCTTATTTAACCATTTGTGCATATCTTAGATTGAACCGAGAGTTACACCATTTCCCTCTCCACATATATCTTTTTATTCTCTCCATGTCACTTGAGTTCACCTCCTAAAGCTACTTATATCGCATCTATTTCCCAAAAATCCCTACAAAAGAAAAAGTTACCTCCCAAAAAGTACAAAAAGCCAAAAAGGAGCCAAAAACCAAAAATACAAATCAAATAGCTCCTACAAAAATTCAAAAAGATAAATAAGAAATAAAAAGTTTAAAAAGGAAAAAAAATATTTCTCTATCTCATTATTGGAGCCACAAAATACTTGGGAAAACCAAGGCAAAAATCTCATTTTCCACTATCATATTCCTTTAAATGCGATGCCTCAAGCTAAGCTTGGGGGGAATTCATTTGACCATATGAGTGAGTACGACATTAGAGTGGAGATGTGCACGAATGGGGAAGTTTGATAATACTGAGACTTAGCGAATTACTTTAGCTATGGAGATTTCTTGTGAATTGATATGAAAATGTGAATGACATGTCTCTTATTCCATTCTCTTTTGCATGCTTGGTGTGATTCTTATATGCTTCTGTTATAACTTTTGATTGAAAAGTGCATTGCCAACATTTGTATATTAAATTCTATGAAATGGATGATGTGGATATGAATTGATTGTATGAATTTAGAGAGTACCTTTTGTTGTTCTTAAAAGCTTGCAAGTACCATGTTTAAGTAAGATATGAAATCTTTATAGCATGTGATTCGTATTTTCCGAGTTGTCGTGATGTGTAGCTTATGGCCTAAGATCTGAGAGAATAATCTAGCGATCCCTCCCACTTCGTATTCCTTTTCTTGCATTTCATTTCCCTTGTCTTCATTTCCCGAGTTCGTCTCTCTACTTATCTTCCTCGAGGACGAGTAAGAGGTAAGCTTGGGGGATTTTGATCGGTCCATATTTTACACCTTTTTTCTGTATGTTTGCATGCCATTTCGATTGCACATATTGCGATTTTCATGATTATTCGACGATATTTCGTTACTTTTCACTATTTCTCGTTTTCGTTTGATTTCAGAAATTATGGAGCAATCGGGAGCAAAAATGGGCTAAAGTAACTAACGGCACTGAAGGATAAGTGGAAGAAGACGAAGAACGTTGAAGGAATCGACGAGGAAGCGGGGAGGAGGAGAAATAAGCTCTGAAATAGGCTACTCGGCCGAGCAAGGCAGTTCACTCGGCCGAGTGAAGCAGCCTACTCGGTCGAGCAAGACTGACCAAAGACATCTGCCTGACCTGAGTGCCACAATGCACTCGGCTGAGTGGTTAATTCCACTCGACCGAGAGAGAACTCCACTCACCCGAGTGAAGGCCAAGAATTCGAAGAGAGCCATGCCGACTTCTCTATTTTTCTGGATGATCTACAGACTAACGTACTCGACCGAGTCACACTTCTCACTCGGCCGAGTCATACAACTTGGCCGAGTCACACTTCTCACTCAGTCGATTCATATTTCCACTCGGTCGAGTCACACTTCTCACTCGGCCGAGTCATATTTCCACTCGGCCGAATGACACGAGCGCCCAGATTTTCAAGCAGCCTCTCACTCTTTTTAAATCTGCTATCATTCCAGCAGGCAAAGTATTTTTCTCATATTTTTATGGATAGTAGACTTCATGACGATTCCAACGCCACCAAGAATGCGCCAATCGAAGGTCGGATGAAATCTGGAGAATTTATGCAAGTTGACGTTGCAGTGATGAAACTACTACTCGGCCGAGTCATATTTCCACTCGGCTGAGTTGGCGCGGGCCTAGAACTTAAGTTGCGGCCAGAGATGACTTTGGGCACGAATTTCAGAGGATTTCTAGGGTTATTTGCTAGAGTTTTGGGGGGACTATATATAGGGTTTGTAGCCGTCATTAGATGGGAGTTTCATATTATTTTCTTGAAGACTTTTTTAGAGGTTAGGCCATGCCCTAGCCCCCCTCTTGGATCTAAAAGCTTGTAATTGGATTGGAATTCTTCATCAAAGCTAAGTATCTTTGTTCTTGTTATTTGAATCATTGATTTGATATCTTTTTGTATGCAAGTAATGTTTTTTATTGATTCCTATATCGTTATTGCTATGCTTGGTTGATCGTTGTTCTAGGGCATGGGGATGAACCCTATGGATCTAATTTCAAATTTGTGATAAATGAATTTCTAAGTTGCTAGAATTGATTGGAAGTTAGGTTGTGATTGATTTATTACGAATAGCTAGGACTTTCTATCAATATGGAGTTTGCAAGAGATTGGATTCTAATCGATGGAAAGGCCTAAATATTTGATTTAGGTTTATAATCGATATTCACTAGACTTGGTTTGCAAGAGATTGGACCAAAGCTAGTAGTTTTATTTTAAATCTATACCCATATTCGTTTGCAAGAGATTGGACGAATACGAGCAATCACAATCTAGATTGTAACTCGAGTTTGTACGAGAGTGGCTCAAGGGGCGATTAAACGATGATGTCGATCTTAATGCTAGTGGCTTAGGTTAGGGTTTGCAAGAGAGTGGGCCCTAATCTAGGTTGCTATAGACCGACAATAGCACGAGAGCATGAGCTTGGTTCTCTATTTAGTTATGACTAGTTCACCTTAATTCAAGTCTTGCAACATTGAGATCCGCTATTCACAGAGATGAATGACGATCCGTAGTGGGGATTCCCTAGCCCTAGGCACTTTTATTATATTGAATTGAATCGATATTTTATCCAACATCTTTATCACTGCACCGACATCCATCACCATTTCTATTACATCATACCATAACCACATCCACTAATAAAACATTCGTAGTCGAGCCAACCTAGTATAGATTGGAGCCAACAGCACCTCCTCGTGTTCGATACCCGCTCGCCACAACACCGTGTGCTTGCGGTAAAACTACAATTGTTTTTCGGGTGTATATTCGGGGGCCGATCACTAGATTGCTCTATCAGATCTCATGCCATTCACCACACATCACGACTACTTAGAAAGTGAATCACATTGCTATCAAGAGATTTCATATCTTAAATGAATATACTACTTGTGAGTTTAAGATCGAACAAAAGGGGCCTCTCTAAAGTTCATGCGATCAACTCATATCTACATCATGCGTTTTGTAGTATCAAATATGCACAACCTTGGCAATGCACTTTTCAACCAAAAGCTATAACTGAAGTATGAAGAATTCATAACACGCATGCAATAAAGAATAGAATAGAAGTCAAGACATGCACGCACTCGCTTCAAATAATAGGAAATCCCCATAACTAAATTATTTCGCTAAGTTTCATTATTATCAAACTTTCCCGTTTTTGCACAACTCCACTCTAATGTCATGCTCACTCGTTTGGTCAAAAGGTTTCACTCCCCCCCGCTTGATCTGAGGTATCACATCCAAGGAATTTTTGGTAAAATAGGAATTTTTGTTTTGGTTTTTCCAAGGGTACAAGTATTGCTCCAAGTAATGAATTTTGAACTTTTCTTTTCACTTTTGAAACTTTTGTTTCTTCTTTTGTTTCTTTTTGAATTTTTGTAGGAGTGATAGGATTTGTATTTTTGATTTTTGGCTCCTTTTTGGCTTTTTGAACTTTTCTAGAGCAAATTTTTTAGTAGTAGGGAATTTTGAGAATGTATGCGATAGAAATAGCGTTGGGGAGTAAAACCAAGTGACATGTAGAGAATAAAAGATATATGTGGAGAATGAATTAATATAACGCTCGGTTCACTCAAAAGTGTGCACAAACAGTTCTGTAAGATAATACTTCAACTAAATTCATATATAAGCATGTGTATTCTTAATCATATCAATGAGTAGTGAAGTCAAGTAATGAGATTTTTAAATCATATCAAGCATGCAATAAGAATGCAAATAAGAAATGAAAGCAAGGCTTCCGTTATACTAGTGATGCTTGAATCTTGGTGCATTTCTAATGAAAGCATACTAAACACTACTCTACACATTCAGTTTCAATAAGCTTCATGCATTCACTTAGAGAGGTCATCAACAGAAATATATTTGCAAGCACTTATGAAGATTAAGATTATGAAATGACTCTGGGTAGCATGGCATGGAAAATAAGCGACGTGACTGCAGTGAAAGCAATAAGAAATATCATCGCAAAGAATTCATCTAGAAAAGAAAGAGAAGAAAAAATGGAGTAAAATAAAAACAAGAATGCATGCACACCAAAAGGAAAGGAAATATGATGCTAAAAAGATAAAAAATGTGGTGAAAATGGATGGAAAAATAAGGTGAAAAGATGTAAAGTGAAAGAAAAATAAATAAAAAGCGATATCACTCATCCCACAAGCTAAAGACAACAATGTCCTCACTGCTAAGAACATGTGCAAAAGACGGAGAATGATGCTGGGTGAATAGGTCCTAAATGAGAAATCCTAGAAGAAGGAACAACTATACAAAAACGAATGGATGCAAATGCATATGCAAGAACAAGCATGCAAATGTTGGTATGATATATATACAATGGATGAAATGGGTTATCCCCCAAGCTATGCACTACTAGGCCCCGTGTGGACAGATGTGCATCGAAAAGAATGAAGGGGGAGAATAGAAGCAAAAGGATGAATCAGGCAGCGGCATCACCCTTTGGAGGTGGTGATGGGTCCCGCTGCTGTGGACCAGAAATAGCATCAGATGGCATTGCAGAAGGGTCAGTATGTGGTGAAACATGTAGTGCTGGTGCAGAAGGAGCAGCTGGTGCAAGTGTGGAAGGTGGTGCACCTCGTGCTCGGAGGATATCTAGAATCTCAGTGATGTCCTACTGCAATGACTGGTGGTGGGAAGTGACTGTCCGGGTGAAGGCGAGGAAGTCATTCCTCAACCTAGCAACCTCAGTCTCAACCGCTGTCAGGTGTGCATCAGTGCTACATGAACTACTAGGATGACGTGCACCACTATGTTCACCTCTCTCTATCTGGGTTCATGCATGTAGTGCACGAGGTTGGAAAGCAAAATCAGGAAAGGGTGACCTACGACGGATCTCAGCAGAAGTGGAAGTAGGAATAGATGTGAGATCTGGTGCAGGGGTCGGGCTAGGGATATTAGCAGGTAGAGACGTCGTGGCGATAAATGTGGTGACATATACCACGACGCTCTCGGCGTAAATGGCAGTGGTGGGGACAAAAGTGTTGCCAGAAGGAGGTGTGGAAACAACATTGGTGGAATTGGATGTGATAGAAGTGATGGTAATGGGGTCCACAGATGCAGATGTAGCAGAGGTAGGGACAACAGTGAAAGCAGGCTCGGTGGGGACATGCTCAATATGCGTAGGCTCTAGAGTAGGTGCAGGAGCAGTGGATACAGAAATGTCCTCAGAGGCGGGCAGTGAATGTGATGATGCAGTAACCTCGGGGATAGTAGTGGAAACTACCCCAGAACTCTTGGCTGTAATGGTGGTGGGTGGGATGGTAGTAGGAGCAACAACAGAAGTGGGGACAGAGGTGCCCTCTACTGGGACAGAAGTGGTAGGGACATCGGCTCTCTCTGGCTCCTCATCAGAACTGAGTACCCAATCATCATTGCCCTCCTCAGCGGCCGGTACTCTAGGCTCCAGCTCGTGAATGGGTGGAATGGGGAGCATGCCAGGAAGTAGCCAATCCAAGTGAACGGGCTCAATGCGTGTGAGGTCAGGGCAGGGTAGGACCATATGCTGCTCCCGCTGAGGACCTAGAAGATAGACCCAATGGTGCTCACTGTGGGGCCGAATGATATGCATGCGTGTGAGCATGTCAAGTGTCAGTGTGGTGGGCCTAGTCGCAACCAAGAGGTCAGCAGCAAGGTTAAGTCCTAGCATGATGGCGAAGAATGTGAAGAAACTACCGCAATAAATCTCTGCACCGGAGGTGGAAGTGGAAACCAGGCGGCTGCACAGTCAACGGGCTGTATCTAACAGGAGGTGAGGGCAGAGTGTAAGCAAGTCGGATGGGTCTGGTCATCACACTAAGTGGACCAACTCAGAGTAGGAGATGGTGCCAAGCTCAGGCCTAGAAAAAATAGTCGTGGAGAGATAGCGCTGAGCATAGCAAAGACATGGATGGACGATGGAGGAAGACTTAGCCCTGCTAGGGCTGAAATGCGGGAGCCCTGCTATCTGTCTCCAAAAAATCTTGGCACTAAAAGATAATGGATATGTGCTGGGTAAATAGGCCTGGGTAGGGTCCGAAATGGGTGGAAAGCGAAAGAAGGCTCCGATCGCATCGAAAGTGACTACTACGTCACGATCCAAAATCCTGAACTTGATGCCCGGGTCGCCCTACAAAATGGAGCTCATCGCCCCGTAGGTGAGGTGAACATAGGTGGTCGTGGTCATCTGCAAAAAGTGCTTCCAACCTATGGCCTGATATAGGCGTTGGACTCTCTCTAGCAAGACTCTGTAGTGCTGGGATGTCAGCGAATCTAGTGGGGATGATGGGATGTCGGGAAATGATCGCGAACCTATCGCTGTGTGCATCGTTCCTGAAGACAATGTCGTATGTCTTCAGGGTCCCCTGGGATGGCTGAGGTGGGGGTGGTGGTGTGGTAGAGGGGTAATGGCCGCACTAGCCCATGGTCAAGTGGTGTGGGGGATGGGGAACGTGAGGGTGGTGGTGATGGAGATGGAGTGGGAGATGGACATCGACTGCGTGTCCGACGAGAAGAGGAAGCACTGAAATCGTCGACTTTCCTCTTCTTCATCGGCGGTCTCCTATCATGTGTCCTAGGAGGCATCATGGGTGGTGCGAAGGAATGCAAACACGAGACATGGCAATGCAAAATATATAAAGGAACGAGTGTACCAAGTCTCGTGAAGCGTGACGATTGCAAGCGAGATGTATGTGCATAGCCTCAAAGTCGGTCCTTCCCCAAGCTAGCTCTAAGCGGATAAGCATATTCCAAGCCCAAACGTAGTCTCGTAGCGCTCCAAGTGTATCTGCACGATATGATAGGAAGAGTATTAGTTGCAGATTAATGAATTAAAAGAGTTTTATGGTTCAAAATTAGAAAAAAATTTCATTTTTAGGGTTGAAATTGAGAGAGAGAGAGAGAGAGAGAGAGAGGGAGGGAGGGAGGGAGGGAGGGAGGGAGAGAGCTATGTGGGAGAGAGTGTGGAGGTGGGAGGTGTGGATGGAAGGGAGGGGAAGGGAGGGGAAGGGTAGACCGAGTGGTGGTCGGTCGGACTCGCGCAGTGCGAGGCACCGGGTCGAGCGGGGGTTTGGGTCGAGGGAGGGTTTGGGAGAGAGTGGGCTCTGGCTCGGGTGTTAGGAAATTTGAGTGGGGGAATTGGGTGGCGTCGGGTCGTTTTTATAGGGCCCGACCGAGCTAGTGCAGCTCGATCGGCTCATTTGTGGGAAAGAAAAATGTGGCCCCCACTCTTAAGTGGCTGCTCGGTCGAGTAGGAGAGACTACACAGTCAAGCTGAAATAAAAACAGAGTGGCCATATCCCTTATTCTGTAGCCTTTGCTACTCGACTGAGCTGCTTACTCAGATCACTCGAGCTGAAATACGATCAGAACCCCCATTAAACTCTTGTCTGCGGTTGCTCTGAGCTCGACCGAGAAGGAGCTACTCGATCGAGTTGAAATCAAAACAGAGTGATAGTTGGTCACGCCCCGCTTTCCAAAAATTTGGAGGCGAAGCGTGAGAAGGTCCGCTCAGACTTGAAGATGCAAAGCTGCAAGTCTGATAAGCGTCAATCAAATTTTTAACTGCAGGTCCTTGCAACGCCAACGGAACAAAGATAATAATATTGAAATGAGACAAAAGTGATATCTCAGAATATCCATAAAATAAGTTTCAACATCACAGAAAAAGCCACCAGGCTAAAAGAAAAAGAGTCTAAAGGCCCAAACATGGCCAACAAAAGTACAAAGTACAAAGTATAGGTGCCACACACCGACAACTAACAACAAAACCTAAAACAAAAGAAAACTCAGCAAAGTCACCAAGAAAGGTCACCGATGTCCACAAAGCTCCTCCTGGGCAGACATGGACTCTGGCTCAGCGTCAGCAACAATCACGTACTCAGCTACGGTCTCTGGCTCAGGGTCTAACATGTGACACCCAAAAGAGCAAGGGGCACATGTCAGCAAGTCTACAAGAGACTTGTGCAAGGAAACTGAAAGTAGGTAAAGCAACCTAGCAGTTCTAGCATGAATGCAATGACATGGCAGTTTAAAGTATGAGTGCAACAAGTAAAGTAAAGTAAAGTAAAGTACGAGCATGGCATTTAAACATGGCATGGATGACAAGTTATACAAGTAACACTCACTAGCACAAGACAAGTAAAGTAAGCACCTCGTGCACAGAGATTTCGCCTTTTGGCTAGAGTGGCTGATCGGGCCAACTCCTAAGCTCAAGTGATCGTTTATCCCTACCCCTCCACGTGTATATGGACTGGCGCCCATCTTCTGGATCACGAGCCAAGAAGTGTTTTATCATGATGGCATAGGGGTGCACCTAGCCGGACAAGGAAATCGGGCATTGGCTTTTGACCAACACACTTGGCCCGCTTCTGGATCACGAGTCCAGGGAGTATTTTTCATGATGGCGTAGGGGTGCACCTAGCCAGGACAAGCAAGTACAAGTATGTAGCGTGTGCTACGAATGCAACATTCAAGACATGGATGACATGACATGGCAGGTAGTAAAGCGTACAGGTAAGGAAAGTAAACATGACAGTTTAGTATGCATGATCAACAAGTTAAAGAGTTGGATCTAGCTTCGTTGTCAAGCTAGATCAATTTAGGTGACGGATCTAGGTTCGTTGTAAAACTAGATCAAGTAGGCGTCTAGCCAGCTATCATTTCACTGACTAGTCTCTTTTACGCTAAAAACAATGAAGTGGCCTAAAAACATGGCCCTAAGCAAGATTTGGCAAGTTTCACTTGCCTGCAAGTACAACGTCTGAGCACATCGTCCAACGAGTCCAAAGTCACAATTATCCTACGTGCACAAGTCCACCGGCCTAAAGTCTATGTTATTACTCTTGATTAGTGGATTTAAAACATTTAAAACATTTTAAAAACATCGATTTTAGTCTTGATTAACAGTCAATAGGTTGGGGGTTCTAGGGGTGCAAAGCGTTACCTCAATACGACGCGAAAGCTACACTGGCGTCGGGTAGCGACGCCAGGGGTTGGAATAAGAGAACGCGCTCCAATTCCTGATTCCAATATAGATTCCTCCCTGGAAAGTTCAGAGCATCAACCGGAGCGACGAGTCCAGATTCCAAAGCTAGCACGTGTGACGACGGGCTACGACGTGTCGCAACATCGTACACGGCCAATCGTCGGAGAGAAAGCACCTAGGTGGGGCTCACAGTAGTCCTAGGGACTAATAGGGGGCCCACAATAACTCTGGAGAACTTGGGGGGCCCACGGTGGCAAGCGGTGCGACGGGTGCGGGGTTGCGACGTTTGGCTCTCGGTCGGACACGCTCGGTGTGGGGGATTCCATCGGTCGGACACATGCGGCGGGGCTGTGCAGCGCTAGGGGTCGGTCGCAGTGGCGGGTGTGGAGAAATCCATCGGTCGGTGCGGTAGAGCGGGCCGGTCAGTGCGGGCGACAGAGCGTTGCAATGTTGCAAGTGTTGCAACGTTGCGGGTGCGGGCGGGGGCTTCGGTCGGGCACGGTGCGGAGCGGAGCGACAGAGCGGGGCTCGGTGCAGGGTTGATGCAGAGCGGGAATGCGGGTCAGGCTCTCAGTCGGTGCGAGCGAACGGAGCGGGCGGGGTTGCAGCGGGTGCGAGCGGATGCGGGTGCGGGCGGAAGCATCGGTCGGAGTGGGGAAAATGGCCTTGTTTCTTCGGTCGGAGCGGGGGAAGTTTGTCGCAACGTTACTACGATTCGTCACAACGTCAAATTTGAGTTTTGGAAGCGGATAGGGTTGTTTTCTTGCGAAAATAGGTCTTCCTAGAGGTTGTTTATATAGTGTAGATGGGTTGACTAGGTCTAGGGCTAATCCTAATGGGATTAGAGTTTAAAATAATTTAAAATTTAAATCTCACCCTCTCCAACTCACCCAAGGCTTGGGTGCGGCCCAAATGAGCTGGAAATTGGCTCAAAAATTATTTAAAACGTTCTAAACTCAAATAAATTTTCTTTAGCCGAAATTAATTTAAAACCTAGCTTTTAAAAATATTTTAAACTTTGCTAAAAATATAAAGTAGGACAAATGAACTCCAAAAATTACAAAATAAATATCGTGGTGTTCGTGATGACGAGAGAAAGCTAACGAAGAAGACGGATCTCAATTTCGACGTCGGACGACGAAACTAAAAATAGAAACGTCTCCCGTCAAAAGTGAAAATCGCCACGTCTCATCGAGTAAGATTAAATTGTGGGAAAACGACTCGAGAAACGTCGTTCCAAATTAGTGCCACAATTTACTACCCTCAGAGACGTTCACAACGTCATATCACGCAAAAGTGTTCACAACTAAACAAAGTCTAAAATAAACACGTGCACGGCCAAAAGCACGTGCACGAACAAGGTACCACGAAAACAGGCCGTTGCATCCTCCCCACCTTAGAATAAAGTCCGTCCTCGGACTTTCTAACATATCTAGTCGCTCTAGTAACTACCCCAATCAGGCCACATTATAATTAAACCAATGAATAGCTATTACAAGTGCTTATATACGCACTAGGTAGTCAAACATTAACACTACCGACATGTATATATATATATATATATATATATATATATATATATATATATATATTCACGTACATTATACACTTATACCCATTATAGTCAGTCAATTTCATACACGTATTTCAATCATATATATAAGCATATATCACTTATATAGCTACTACTTACTTAATCACAAATCAATATTTCAGATACTCATATAAGTATGGTCTTACACTTGCAAATACAATCATTGCTCTACGTCTAGATAACTACCTATGCACAAAACCAACATGGGTATACTACTCCCTAATATTCCTAGTATACATTCAACACATCAACTCATGTAGTCACACCATACCATAATTAAATCCAGTTTCACTATATCTAATATATATATTCACCACTACTATAGTTTCACAATATATAGTCATTCAAATGCATGCAAATAGTTCACCATATCTTCACATCACATACGGTCCTATAACTATATTCACGACACGCCTACACATATACCGTAGTCACCAACACTTATAACTAGGCACATATTTACCCATGCATGGTGCACACCCATATACGCTAACATTTCATTCACATACATCATTCATACCATTATATATCCAGCACATCTACACACCTAGTTTAACTAGCACACATACGTTCACACAGGCAAGTCCTTAGTTAATAACTATACCACAAGACCAACACCTATAACTATATACTGGTGTAGCGACCCACAATCATGTGCATAACACAACCATGCACAAACACTCCTATCACTATACATACATCAAACATCGCTATATTCAAACTACAGACATACATAACCATATACTTAGAGCATACCCACTCAAGCTTGAGTGAGACTCAAAACACATATCAGAATATTCTATATACGTATCACGGCATTTATACCTATACCAATACCACTACAATATATATACGTCTACCAATATAACCATATACGTACCATAGGTCAAACACACTTAATTATTAGTCAGGCAATACTCTCATAGTTCCATCACTCTATATACCATAATAATAATACAGACATCAGTACACGTATAATTATAATACACTCCCTCATACATACGCATTCATCGTATAGTCACACACATATATATTCACACCATATCCTGCTACCTATAATTAATATACTAACCCCTATACTCCATACATAGTTAAGATATGCAATAGTCGTGTATACCTCATGGTATACACGCATACAACATCCCGTAAAAGCAAGCAATACCAATCAAAATTATAATCCTACTACCATATGTATATCACCTATATATACTCATGCAGCAAATATATAACTACTTACGCATAAGCACATTTCATATCTACGTACGAGCACATACTCACACGTACTAACATACAGGTCATATAATAGGCCTACTCACTTAACTATACGTACACCTATTATTATCACACCTAGCATACACATAGCTTTACCAATCATTTTATTTCAACCATTACAAGTATCTCTAGCTACGTACACTCCATTAGATATCCCAACACTAACTCTTATATACACAGGCATCCCTAGTATGGTATAGCTAACCACACACAAATCTATAAATACTAACACACAAACAACCTCATAATATCACGAATAACTCCGAGTATATATATATATATATATATATATACACTAGAAATAACCCGTGCACAGAGTGCACGGCGAATAAAAAACCCACACATAGGATACGGTGAACGCTCGAAACCAAAAGAATGGCGAAAAAAGTGAGTGTGCGTGGCGGTATCGTCGGGGGGTAAAAGGTGAAAAGCAGGGGGTCCAAACTGCAAAAAACACTTGTGGGGGCTTACTGGGAAAAGGAAAATGGCAATTATGTAAATAGATTAGAGAGGATGGGTTTGTGTGGGCACATGAAAAAGGAATGTCATAAATGTAATTAAGGAAAAAAGCAAGGTCCATTGTTTTGGTTCCACACCAACTCACCATAAAGCACACACATTCCAACACCCATTTCAAGGGGAACCCACATTGCCCATGTGGCAAATCTAAGGCCAATCATCTGTCACAATAAACTTGTGACTGGGACAAAGGCTCTCTTTTGTATAATTTTTCATAACCCGTGCCCGTGGGCACGGTTCATTTAAGATTTTCCCCCGCGAAAACTTTGTTCTCCAAAAAATTATTTTCACATCCAAAATTGGGCGGAACAACAAATTATCGTAAAAATATTTAGCGGCACGGGCGCCTTTGGTGCGGAACAACATATTCAACGTAGGCGCCTTTGACACGGACCAACAAATTAGCGTAAAAAAACGACGCGGCACCCTTGGCGCGGAACAACAAATTAGCGTAAAATTTTAGCGGGGCGCCTTCGGCGCGGGCAATTATTCTCATCTTTGCCACATGGGTCAAAGAGACTGTGGGCCCCGCAATGAGGGAGAGATCATTCGATCTGCAGCATTAAGTGCAAGTTAATGTTTTTCCCTAAATGCATTAATTGCGTGCACTCTGCTATTCCCAAGAAACTTTCATTCCTCATAAAGTTTCATTTCCCAAGAAACTTTCATTTCCCTAGAAATGTTTTTCCCTCCAAAATTTTCCACAAAATCGCATCTCAACCATTCATTACTCAAGATTAAATCCAAGCCGAATTTCTATCAACCTGTTTGTCCTAGTCAGCTTGTCCTAGTCATCCCTAGAATTCAAAAACAGTTGTGTTTTAATATATAGATATATCACATAATAGGCAAGCATCAATATACTATGGGGGTATACTCATTCAAGCCCACGTACACAACTTAGGTACGTGCACTACGACTACATCACAAGGTCCAAGGGCCTACTAACAACTTAGAGTTGACACAGACATTGACGGGCACTAAAGCCTAAGCAATAGAGGGAGGTCGAGGTCGAAAGCGTGACGAGAGAAGGATCGATAAGCACGAGTTCAGATAGGACGAATACAAGGAGACAGCTTGGTTAGGTGTAACAGCGATTCACTGGTGAATGTTTAGGTAGGGGAAAGGGAGATGTAGTGATACTTATGTAGGATAGAGGAAGGAAATAGCGTAAATAACTTAAACTAAATACGTGAAATCTGAAGACTGTTGTACTTCAAAAGTTGGAATCCTCGTCTGTATAAAAATATTTGGAGGTCGATAAAACGAGTTGTTCAAAATAAGGTTGAGTCGAATATACATAATAAGAGAAAATGGTTTATAGAAAGTCATTATAAAAGGAAGTAAATCATTCACACGAACATTAAGGACGTAGTTTTTAGAAAATATTATACGGCAGTAATTTAATATAATTTTGGCAAGAATTTTGGAAATTCAAAGAATGAAATTAAAGTAACTGAAGAATTTAAGCTCGTGTTTTAAACGCTTTCAAAGTCTTTTAAGCCAGGGAAAGGAAATTTAAAATGATCAATATTGGAACTACTTTTAGAGGAACCATGATGTGCCAAAAATAAAACTGGTTTACACAAAGCTCTTATCATACGAGAACAAGGAGCCTGGTATGGATATAAAAATAATTGAAATTCAATTTAGTTTAGAAATTATTCTAAAAGTATGTATGGTGAGCGGAAAGATAATAATAATAACTTGGTAGTAGAATTATCAAAATTGATAGCAAAGCTTTAAAATCAAATCATGGAGGGTCTAATTCTGGAAGTGGTTATGAAATAGTAATTTTACAAAAATCTGAAGTAGAGAAAATGACGAGCATAAAATCGACTTGATGAAAGCTGAATTTCCATGTGACTTGAAAAGTATATTAAAAGGAAGCGCGATGTGTCGTTTGAATGGCATAATAAGAAAAGAAAATTATAAGTCGAATTGGACAAAATAAAAGTACGGTTCGGAATAAAATGAATATATGAAAGGAAAATGTATTTTCATAGGTACAAAAGTGTAGGCTGGGAAAATACCATAAGCTAGTATTCACAATTTCGACAAAAGTTTTAAGAATTCAAGTCAACGAAGGAGTATGAAATATAAGATATATATATATATATATTAAAATTTGAACAAATTTAAACTTAGGGAAAGAGGAAATCGAAAAATACTTTCAGAAGATTCAAGGTTTGTAACGGAGAGATTCGAAGATTGACGACGATCGTCATGAGGCGATCTCGTGAATCGAGGCAAGGAAATTGGTCGGATGATCATACATACATACGCCTAGGATATGAACCAGGAAAATCTACGTGAAAACTCTTACGGTCGACCAACTAAAGATTAAGAACTCAGCGCTAAGACTTTCTAAGGAGCTAGACGGTAATGAAATGCATTCAGCTTGGTCTGAAATCGATGAACCCAAGCGAACGACTAAAGGAAATTCTAGAAGTATAATATGGTCAGAGTTAGACAAGAACCACTAAGGTAACTCCTATGACGATTAAATCAATTACTGACAGTGAGTCTAACTAACAATCAGAGGCCTCTAACTAGCAAGCACAGACGTCTAACTAAGTCTTCTTACCACTTAGTGTCATAAGAAAACGACTAGACTCAGGGCTTATGACTCGGATGTTGCAATTTATTTAATGGACATTCCGTTATTATCGTTGTTCCGTTAATTCGCAATTACAAGACTGGACCTGCATGGACCACCAACAAAACCTGTCACGCCCCGCTTCCCAAAAATTTGGAGGCGAAGCGTGAGAAGGTCCGCTCAGACTTGAAGCTGCAAAGCTGCAAGTCCGATAAGCGTCAATCAAATTTTTAACTGCAGGTCCTTACAACGCGAACGAAACAAAGATAATAATATTGAAATGAGACAAAAGCGATATCTCAGAATATCCATAAAATAAGTTTCAACATCACAGAAAAAGCCACCAGGCTAAAAGAAAAAGAGTCTAAAGGCCCAAACATAGCCAACAAAAGTACAAAGTACAAAGTATAGGTGCCACGCACCGACAACTAACAAAAAAACCTAAAACAAAAGAAAACTCAGCAAAGTCACCAAGAAAGGTCACCGATGTCCACAAAGCTCCTCCTGGGCAGACATGGACTCTGGCTCAGCGTCAGCAACAATCATGTACTCAGCTACGGTCTCTGGCTCAGGGTCTATCATGTGACACCCAAAAGAGCAAGGGGCACATGTCCGCAAGTCTACAAGAGACTTGTGCAAGGAAACTGAAAGTAGGTAAAGCAACCTAGCAGTTCTAGCATGAATGCAATGACATGGCAGTTTAAAGTATGAGTGCAACAAGTAAAGTAAAGTAAAGTACGAGCATGGCATTTAAACATGGCATGGATGACAAGTTATACAAGTAACACTCACTAGCACAAGACAAGTAAAGTAAGCACCTCGTGCACAAAGATTCCGCCTTTTGGCTAGAGTGGCTGATCGGGCCAACTCCTAAGCTCAAGTGATCATTTATCCCTACCCCTCCACGTGTATATGGACTGCCGCCCATCTTCTGGATCACGAGCCAGGAAGTGTTTTATCATGATGGCATAGGGGTGCACCTAGCCGGACAAGGAAATCAGGCATTGGCTTTTGACCAACACACTTGGCCCGCTTCTGGATCACGAGTCCAGGGAGTATTTTTCATGATGGCATAGGGGTGCACCTAGCCAGGACAAGCAAGTACAAGTATGTAGCGTGTGCTACGAATGCAACATTCAAGACATGGATGACATGACATGGCAAGTAGTAAAGCGTACAGGTAAGGAAAGTAAACATGACAGTTTAGTATGCATGATCAACAAGTTAAAGAGTTGGATCTAGCTTCGTTGTCAAGCTAGATCAATTTAGGTGACGGATCTAGGTTCGTTGTCAAACTAGATCAAGTAGGCATCTAGCCAGCTATCATTTCACTGACTAGTCTCTTTTATGCTAAAAACAATGAAGTGGCCTAAAAACATGGCCCTAAGCAAGATTTGGCAAGTTTCACTTGCCTGCAAGTACAACGTCTGAGCACATCGTCCAACGAGTCCAAAGTCACAATTATCCTATGTGCACAAGTCCACCTGCCTAAAGTCTATGTTATTACTCTTGATTAGTGGATTTAAAACATTTAAAACATTTTAAAAACATCGATTTTAGTCTTGATTAATGGTCAATAGGTTGGGGGTTCTAGGGGTGCAAAGCGTTACCTCAATACGACGCGAAAGCTACATTGGCGTCGGGTAGCGACGCCAGGGGTTGGAATAAGAGAACGCGCTCCAAGTCCTGATTCCAATATAGATTCCTCGCTGGAATGTTCAGAGCATCAACCGGAGCGACGAGTCCAGATTTCAAAGCTAGCACGTGTGACGACGGGCTACGACGTGTCGCAACATCGTACACGGCCAATCGTCGGAGAGAAAGCACCTAGGTGGGGCCCACAGTAGTCCTAGGGACCAATAGGGGACCCACAATACCTCTAGAGAACTTGGGGGGCCCACGGTGGCAAGCGGTGCGATGGGTGCGGGGTTGCGACGTTTGGCTCTCGGTCGGACATGCTCGGTGCGGGGGATTCCATCGGTCGGACACATGCGACGGGGCTGTGCAGCGCTAGGGGTCGGTCGCGGTGGCGGGTGCGAAGAAATCCATCGGTCTCTACGGTAGAGCGGGCCGGTCGGTGCGGGCGATAGAGCGTTGCAACGTTGCAAGTGTTGCAACGTTGCAGGTGCGGGCGGGGGCTTCGGTCGGGCACGGTGCGGAGCAGAGCGACAGAGCGGGGCTCGGTGCGGGGTTGATGTGGAGTGGGAATGCGGGCCAGGCTCTCGGTCAGTGCGAGCGAACGGAGCAGGCGGGGTTGCAGCGGGTGCGAGCGGATGCGGGTGCGGGCGGAAGCATCGGTCGGAGCGGGGAAAATGGCCTTGTTTCTTCGGTCGGAGCGGGGGAAGTTCGTCGCAACGTCAAATTTGAGTTTTGGAAGCGGCTAGGGTTATTTTCTTGCGAAAATAGGTCTTCCTAGAGGTTGTGTATATAGTGTAGAGGGGTTGACTAGGTCTAGGGCTAATCCTAATGGGATTAGGAGTTTAAAATAATTTAAAATTTAAATCTCACCCTCTCCAACTCACCCACGGCTTGGATGCGGCCCAAATGAGCTGGAAATTGGCTCAAAAATTATTTAAAACGTTTTAAACTCAAATAAATTTTCTTTGGCCGAAATTAATTTAAAACCTAGCTTTTAAAAATATTTTAAACCTTGCTAAAAATATAAAGTAGGTCAAATGAACTCCAAAAATTATAAAATAAATATCATTGTGATCGTGATGATGAGAGAAAGCTAACGAAGAAGACGGATCTCAATTTTGACGT
The DNA here is from genome assembly GCA_030789695.1 of Scilla litardierei. Lineage (NCBI taxonomy): Eukaryota > Viridiplantae > Streptophyta > Magnoliopsida > Asparagales > Asparagaceae > Scilla > Scilla litardierei. The sequence continues at coordinate 85,483,399 of CM061139.1, forward strand.
CAGACGACGAAACTAAAAATAGAAACGTCTCCCGTCAAAAGTGAAAATCGCCACGTCTCATCGAGTAAGATTAAATTGTGGGAAAACGACTCGAGAAACGTCGTTCCAAATTAGTGCCACAATTTACTACCCTCAGAGACGTTCACAATGGCATATCACGCAAAAGTGTTCACAACCAAACAAAGTCTAAAATAAACACGTGCATGGCCAAAAGCACGTGCACGAACAAGGTACCACGAAAACAGGCCGTTACATAGTTTAGCCCTCTTCTGTAGGCCTCTGAGCTCGATCGAGTAGCAGTTCTGCTCGGTCGAGTGGCTCCTCTTTTCCTCTAATGGTTGATCTAATCACATTTCCTCTTCTCCGTTTGGATCTTTCCTCGTCCCTTCTCGTTTATAGCGCTCCCTTCATCGGTCACATGCACATGAAAGTATGCATCTGAAAATTTTAATTTTTTTTATAATTTAAGGATTTTCAACGGAATTAAAAACACTTTTATTTGGTTTTTGACCTAGAATGAAGAAATAATTAAGAAATAAAACTAAAAATGATGAAAAAGTCGGGGTGCCTCCCGATAAGTGCTTGTTTAAAGTTGTAAGCTCGACTCCTTTTGATTTTCAATGATGCTCTTTAATGTTGGGCGCATATGAGATGCGCTCGTCATTCTTCCTTAAGAGGCCATAAGGTGGGATTTGGCTCGTCTTTCTTTGTTGACCTTTAGCGGTCGTAGCGATTGTAGTATTCGGTTGTTGATGGTGAAGTGGTATGTCGGATGGATCCTCGTCTAAGACTTTCAAGTAGGTGTTCAATGCCTTATCATGCATGACATCGCCGTCATCATCAATATCATTCCTCATGGAGTCTCTCATAGTCTCATCTATGGCATACTCTTCAACGACTTCATCTTCAATCAGCTCTAGATAGCTAGCATCTTCGCGCAGGAAGCGCTCCTTCATTGGCTTCTGCAGATGGAATTCAATCTCAATATTACCAACATTCATAGATAAGATCCCCTGATGGACATCTATCAAAACTCCATCTGTGGCCATGAACGGATATCCCATGATAATTTGAGAACTTCCCTCCTCAGTCACGTCCATGATTACAAAATCCACCGACACGCTAATCCCTCCCGGTACATATAGAATGATGTCTCGTGCAATGCCGACCGGGTAGGTGATGGATTGATCCGCCAACTGTATGCTCATAGTCATGGGCTCTAGCTCCGTTCCCGTGTTCAATCTCTTGAAAATGGAGAGTGGCATCAAGCTAATGCTCGCTCCCGAATCAACTAGTGCTCTATTGATGGGGATGCTGCCAATGGAGCACGACACCGTAAAGCTTCAGGGATCAGATAACTTCTTTGGTAGGGTGTTCTTTAAGACCGAAGTGCAACTATCTGCTAGCATCACCGCTTCTTGTTTCCTCTTCCCCGCTATCAAATCTTTCAAGAATTTTGCATAGGTGGGGATCTTTTTAAGTGCATCCATGAAAGTGATGTTCAAGTGAACACCCTTGAGAAGCTCTATGAATTTGGTATACTTCTTTTCAAGCTTCGCCATGGCTAGCCTTTGCAGATATGGATGCGGAGGACGACTTCGCTTATCCTTGTCGGCATCCTTTGGCGTAGATTTCACTGAAGATGGAGTGTGCGTCGGTTCCGTAGCGATAGGAATGGATAGTGTAGTAGGCGAAGTCTCATTTTCTTTGGCCGCAGATGGCTCATCTATCTCTTTCTCCTCGTTCACTACAATGATGGGCTCAGAAATTGTGGTGTCCTCCTCATGAATAGTCGTCGACGATTACGGATTCACATGCTTAGAAACTGGCACCATCACCATATCGGTATTCTTACCTCCTCTAGTTGTCACTGCCACCATCACATTAACTTACCCATGCAGATTTGCTCAGGTTGAGATGGTAATCTCCCTTGAGCTTTAGTAAGTTGGATTATTTGGGCCGACAAGTTATCAATGGTAGCGGAAAGTTGCCTCTGTGTGGCCGCCAATTCTACATTTTGCTTAGCTTGAGCGCTCATAAAGGCCTCTAATGCCACCTCCACCCCAGATTTTTGTGCCACCGATGGTTGGTATTGTTGTTGTTGCTGCTGATATGGTTGACGATTGTAATATCTCATATTCAATGTAATCCTTATTTTTTAGCGTAGTTGGAAGGTTCGTGAACAATAAAAATGAAAGACGTTAGATATTCGAAAGTTTCGAAGGGTTGATGGATTGATCGCAGTCTGTAAGGCCTAGATGGCCTAAATCCATACTGCTGCTATTGTGGAGGTGGTGCTTGTTGTGATGGAGGTTGTGGCGGCCTTGGTTGAGATGATGGTTGTATGGCTCCGCTCGGGTTACTGTAAGAGAATCCTAGATGTGTTTTCCATGCCGAATTTGACCATTGAGGTCTAGGATTGCTCCCCTCACCCGATATATAGTTGATTTTCTCCACCAATACGCACGTTCCTTCATAGGACCCTTCTATTGGAGCATACCCTTGCTTGGCGTAATCTTCATAAGTAGCACATACCGGATCCCTTGGAGGAGTAGGAATGGCGCTCAACCTTTGCTCAATTCTTGCAACTTGCTTAGAGAGGGTCTCAAGTTGCCCATCAAGATGCATATCTACCTTTATCTCAGAATGGCCCGAACCAGTGCCTCTAGCTGTTGAGCGATCATCACTCCATTGTAGATTGTTGGAGGTCATCTGCTCCAAAAGTGATGTGACCTCCACAAGTAGCTTAGCCAATAATGCGCCATTTGCATAGGTGTCAACGATCATATTCGTGTTAGGATTTAGGCCATTATAAAAACTCTGAATAAGATCCCGATCTTGGACACCATGACGTGGGCATTGATGCTGTAGGTTCTTAAAGCGTTCCCAGGCTTCATAAAGTGATTTCTGCAGGAGTTGCTTGAATTTTGTGATCGCGCCCCTAATCCTCACCGTTTTGGACGGTGGGTAATACTTGTTGACAAAGGCCAAGGCCAACTGCTCCCAAGTCTTGAATGTATTCATAGGGTGTGCCCTCAACCAATAAGCTACTTTATCCCTCAGAGTAAATGGGAATAGACGAAGTTTGATAGCATCTTCGCTTACATCTTTAAATTGGAAAGTGTCACACTTGGCCAAGAAGAGATCAATGTGATTATTAGGGTTCTCATGAGGATGCCCATGGACGGGATCCTCCTGCATCAAGTTTATTAAGCAAGTCTTCAATTCAAAGTTACCCATCGCCAGCTGCGGTCGTAAAATAGAAGACATGCTGGAGTGATTTGGCTTTATATAATCTTTAACATTGCAAGAACGTGGAGGAGATGGATGGAGGAGTCTCTGCCATTTGATCTTGTAAAAATTTATTCCTCCTTTCTGCTCTGAGCGGTCTCACTGTCCTTTATATCTCGTGGTCAAAGATTAGATCATTGGATCCCCAAGACGAGTGTTCATGCACATTAAACAAACTCAGGGAAGATGTCAGTAACAAAAAGAAAAAGAATAAAAATATGGATATGTAAGGGATGAATAGAATAACTAACAAGTTCTTTAACCAAGAAAAAACCCAAGTAAAAAAAGTTGCCTCACCGGCAAAGACGCCAAAAGCTTGGTGTGCTCCAGATTTAACTCCGAAAACGTACTGCAAGTGCACGGTGTCAAAGCTTTGTAATATAGAAAGATATTGATCCCACAGGGATGCAGTTGATTTAAAGGTCTTGGGTTTATTCAGAGTTTCGAAACAATGTCAGCTGAGGGTGTTCAATTGGTTGTCATAAGTATTTTCTATATCAAATTATCAATATAATAAAGACTAGGGCAATATGAGTCACCACTAGGATCATCGAATGTCGATGCTAGGCTATAATTTCTGCATTGAATTGGTTTTATAAGGAGATATTGTCGCATCTAAAATGTGGAATTCATAGGCAACTATCGTTGTACCACTAATCTAACGTATCCCGTGCTTAGCCCCACTATCGTGGATGACCTTGCTCGCGATCCGTGCATTACGAACGACAACTATTCTCAATCTCTACTTACGCCAACATCGTGGGTTAGAGCTTTGATCAGTGACTTGATGGCCCTCATTGATGCCACTATCGTAGATCATCAATTAATAATATAAGACGTCGGTGGAAACCATCAAAGTGCATGCCACTATCATGGATCACTAACTCTAATTGAATTCACTAACAAGCCTAATTAAGTTCATTGGATAGTAGGGCTAGGATGCATGCCACTATCGTGGATCACAAACCCTAAATAGAATCTCCTACAAACTTGGCTGGATCAACCAAATCACATCCCTTTTATGCCAAAACAACATAAGAATCGTAACTTTATATCTAAATCCTAAGATCCTATGGCTCATCTATTAGCCCGAGAAACGACTACTCGCAATTCATAGAAATATCGACAAAAGCAATAATAATATCAATAGTATTTAACATCGCAACAAAAGATATCAAAACAAGTAAAGAGAGACGAGAAATCGTTACCAAACCAATAGAGACGAAGAATCAAACTCAGAGAATTAAGATCCAAAGATTCCAAAGCAAATTGAAATAATAAAAATCAAGTCTTTGTCTCCAAACAATAACAACAGCTCTAAAACTCTCTCTAAAGCTAAAACTAGAATAATAAAGCAAGCTCCCTAAACCTAGGGTAGAAAATTAGTTTAAATACAAAGGGGGTGGACCCCACAAAAATCTGGAAAAGGCCCAACTCGGCCCATCAAAATCTGGCTGTGCCGCCTAGCTCGGTCGAGTCGATCTGCCGCTCGGTCCAAGCTAGGGCTCCATTAATGTTGTCTTCGTTCTGAGTTTGGCTTCAGTAATTAGGTGCTCGGACCGAGTAGATGTCCTATTCGGTCGAGCTACAGAGGGCCGATGCTAGGCTCAAGATGTCGTTCTGTCTTTGCTTCCGCTTGGTCGAGTCACTCAGTTACTCGGTCGAGTCGCCTTGCCTGCTCTGTCGATCTGAAGATGGCTAGAAGAGCTTCGAAAATGCTTTTCTGTTAGGTGTTCAGCTCGACCGAGCAGCTACTCTACTCGGTCGAGTCGCTTTGAGCTCTTCGAATGCGGCTAATTGTTGAAAATTGAAGCGTAGCCATCGAGTCGTGTTGATCAAGTAGTGGCTCTACTCGGTTCGAGTGATGCATGCATCTTCAGCCTTGAAGCTCTAATTCTGGGTGCAGCAGCTCGGCCTGAGTGGAAAGTTCCACTCGGTCGAGCTGACTGAAAATCAGAACATAAAGCTCTTTGCGTTCTCTTTTCTCCTTATCTTCTCTTTTCCTCCTCCAATCTTCTTCTCCACCTCGTCAAGCACCTAGTGGACCTTGCCATTGATGCTCTGGCTAGCTCGGATGTGTCCATGTCTCATGATTGATCCAAATCGCTCCAAAGTTCCTGAAAATCCATAAATCTCTACGAAAATCCAATATATCGTGAAAAGAATGATAATATATAGGAACGTGAACTTTGGACGATGAAAATGCTATGAAAATGTGCAATAAAAGTATGGAAAATATGGAAACATCAGATGCTTGAAGCGCAAATCGTCTCATCTCTTCACTCTGAAGCAGTGTGATAAAAAATCAATTCGTGACTTCATCAAGCGCTTCAATGAATAAAGAGTAGAGGTTGAGGACGTTCCGATCTCCACTATCATCAGAGTCCTCACCCATGCAGTCAGAAATAAGCACCTGCTGAGGTCCTTGCATGAATTCTAGTCGAGCAATCTCATGGAGCTGTTCAGTACGACAGATCGATTCATGACCTCAGAGGAAGCACTCGACGCTGCAAAGAAAGACACTCCTAAGCGTCGAGAAGAAGCAAAGCGAGATGCATGACCCTGAGTAAACTCCTGACAAGAACCTCGAGATCGCCGACAAATAGACAAGAGTCCCTGATTAGGGTTCAATATTGCATATTTTACCCCTCATTAGATTATATTTTGTGCATAATTTGTGTTCATTTTGCCTCCGATACATGCATTTTGATGATATCACTTAATTTTGGATCTTATCGTTTTTAAATGCATAAAACATAATTTTTACAGCTTAGTAGCCTCTTCATCTTATTATGCTATTATTTTTTAGTTGAAGTTCGTAAAGTCCCAATTCCAACGCATATTTTTCCAGAAATTTTGGAGGTCGGAACAATTTACTGCATTTTTTGGAAGACAGGGTGACGGAGCTAAAAATTTCTGGTCGAGAAATTCTGCTTTTCCCTTCTTGTGCAGAATTCTGCTATCATTCCAGTGTATATTTCGGTCTAGTAATATTTTTTAGTCGTAATACACTTTCTTACGGTTCCATCGCCACCTGGAACACATTTTTCTGAGGTCGGATGATTTTTCTAGAATTTTCGCAAGACAGGATGACGGTGCTGGAAATTTCTGCTGATTTGTCCTTTAGTTGCGGGTTTTGGGTGCGGATTCGACCCGTTAGTGCTGTTTCCAGACCCGAACTACTGGGTTTATATTTTGGGGCTTCTCCCTCTCTATTCCCCACATTCCACTCTCCTTCTTCTTCATTCTTACGGTTAGAGGCTATTGGAGAGGAGCAAGAAAGCTTGGAGGAGCACTTGGGTGGGGCTTTTATTTTCCTTAGAGAAATCTTGGTGAACTCTTTTCCCTTCTTTGTGTATTTGGATTTAGATATTTGTAACATATTGGATGTTGTTTTTAGAAGTAAAAATCTTTCTTTTCTTGTTATGAGTAGCTAGATCTATCTCTTGTGTGTTGTGTGGTGATATTTGGTTGTTGGGCTTTGTATTTCAATCTTGCATGTTTTATTGATTATGTGTTAGATTGTTGAGATATACTTTGAATTAGGAACCCTAATGGGTATTCCTAGGGTGGAGTTTGCCTAGTAGTACCACTCATGCATACTTGGATGTTTATTATCTCGAATTTCCATACACTACTTTCATTGCACACCAAGTGTTTGATAAAATGCCACATCCACCGATTGCGTTTTCCTTAGCCGGACAGACAATTGAGTTATCTTCGGATTGAATCCATATGCTTAACAAACACATCCCCACACATCACACAAGCTTCCTCGCCTATTTTCCTCCCCGATACTTCCACCCTAGGTTGTTGATTTGGTAGATGATTTCACACACATTTTCACACACATTTCCACCGTTAGCATAGTTGGTTGTAGCTTCGCCTTTATCTCTCCTTTATTAATTGAATTGTGATTGCAAAACAACTTGTCCCCGTGATTCGACCCGGTCTCACTGGATATAAATTTATTACTTGACGTCCTCATACAGTTGGGAGTAGTGCTCAAGCATCTCATACTTGAGACGCGTTCAAGCAATTGGCGCCGTTGCCGGGGACAATGGTATTTGCATTTACATTTTCGATTGCTTTTGGTAATTTTGGCGAGATACTTCCCACTATTAGTGTGAGTCTTTTTCGATTCTTTATTTTTCACTTTTTGATTTGAGATTTCCTTAATTTTCAACTTATTGAGTCTTTTGCTTGTTTATTTTCGTTTTCTTCAAAAATTTTTTTAAAAATTGGCATCACCTTCAAACATTTCATGCATTGACTTGGAGGATATCCCACCTCCACCTTTCTTTCATGGTTCAGAGTGGGAGAACCCTCATTTACATATGAAAAAGTTTGAAGAATGGATGTATTCTTGTCTTGGTGGGAATATTTGTGATGATTGCATATATTTTAGATTCTTCCCCTATTCTTTGCAAGATAATGCTAGATTGTGGTTTGATTCATTGTCTCTCGACTTACATTTAACTTGGTTGTCATTTAGGCTGAATTTCTTCGAGTGTTTTTGACTATTTTCTTGGAGCAAGTACAGGGGCGGTAGGCCATAGAGCAGCATATAGCGAGCTTTACCCAAGCTGATGGAGAGGTCTACCATCAGGCTTGGTAGAGGTTTAGTGATTTAATGTTTGTGTGCCCACATCATTGTTTCCACGAGGATCATCTCCTGCAGATATTTTATACAGGGTTACTACCATCTGGGCGAGATTTTGTATAGATGAGCTGCGGTGGATAATTCTTTGATTATTCGACTGAGGATTCATGGTGTTACCTGATGGACCTTGCAGAGTATGAGGACGCAGTCCAACAGGTTCAGGACCAGCCTGAGGAGCCAGCTGTGGGCTCATTCCAATGTGACCCTATGGAAGAACAAGAAGAGCATGATGGTGGGGTGCATTGGAGCCAAGTAAAGGAAGCTGAATGTCTACATCTTGAGGAGCCAGAGAAGATGGATGATGGGGTGCGTGTCAACCATGTTGATGACAGATATATTTCTTTGTTGGTGGTGATGTTGAGGTGGAGGCATGTGAAGGCACGAGCGAGATTGATGATTTTGGAGAGCCGGATTCTTGTTTTCCATTTACGTCATATTCCCATTTTGAGGTGTACGAGTGCATGGGACGTACTGCTGAGATGGCTTATTTTGAGGAGGAGGAGGATGATATGGGCGAGGGAGTGAGTTTACAGACCATGACGGAGCCCGAGCTAGATCTTCCTCATACTTCAGTGCAGCAGATCATATACCCTTCACCTCGGGATGTGCACCTGATCATCATCCACGATGAGTTTCAGGATAGCCTGGGGATGACGGCAGAGCATATACTTCTTGACAACAAGGATGAGGAGAGCAAAGGAGAATGTAAAATGATTTATATCGAGCCTGAGTTTTCTTGTTCTCCAGATTTGTCTCTGCAGCCAGTTCCCTTTCCTCCTGAGATCGTGCATCAACCATATCCTAGCACCATTATTCAGAGTAGTTTCCACCATATCATGCCTTGCATTTCTGAGTCCCAATTTTTTGAATCCCAATTTGCTCTTCCGCACATTTTTGATTCAGATTGTCGTCGTTTACATTTAAATTCTTTTTCTAACGACCCATTTTGGAATGCTTTTGTTGCTGGACATGAGGACACAGATTGGATTGATGCAGCTCATCTTCTATATGACACATATTATGCAAAAAGGACGCTTGGAGTTGCATTACTGGAATCCAAGGAGGCCGGTAGAGGTCTAGCTCCAAAGCAGCTGGTGGAGGAGCTAAAGGAGCTGATGGATCAGCTACCTCCACAGTTATACATCCGAGATCCACCCTTCGATCACGGTGCTTTCTATCTGTTAGTGTAGATAAATAAAATTAGTGTTTTAGTTATATTTTCTTTAGTAGCATGTTTTTGATTTCTTTTTTTATATATGCTTTTGTTCTAGGATCTTTTGTGAGATCTAATACGCTCCCAACATTGAGGACAATATTTATTTTAAGTTGGGGGGAGAGTGTTAGAATCTTTAGGATTGTTAGGATTTAGATTTTAGCTTAAATTTTTTTTGAGATAGATCCATTTTTCCATCACCCAATATCATGCATATATATCATTTACCCTCCTTGCTCACTTTCTAGCTTTATGCTTAATCCCTTACATGCTTCATATTCATGCATACATTTGGATTCAAACTTTATTTTCAAACTCCTAAATTGTGATTGGCATGCATTTTATTACTTTTTCTTCATGAGATCAATTTTAATATGCCATTTATGATGTGAGTGCATAACTCCATGAATTTTGTCTTCAAAATGGGTTAAATTAGTTTTGAACAAGCTTTGCGATGCATGCGTATGGATTAAGCCTATTGAGTAGAGTAGTTTTCAATTCGATGGGTTTTGATTATGTGCCTAGTGTAGTTGGTTGGTGAGTTGAAAAAAATGAAAGCAAGAAAGCAAAAAGAAAGAAAGAAAAAAAGAAAGAAAAAGAAAAAAGAAAACAAAAACGAGAAAAAAAAGATAAGTGCATCGTTCTTCTAGTTTTGTCGAGTAGCCGGGTCCTCTGCCTCAAGAAGCATTGGGGATTCGCGTCGAAAGATAGGATTTAGGGGAGTGCACGAGAAAAGAATAGTGAATCTTAGGTGATTCGGGTTATTAGGTCCGCGGGGTCCTTTTTGGCCCAATGCCATGAAATCGTCTGATTTGGAAGTCATTGACCGAAAACTCATTACATGGGTCATCCTAAGTATCATATAAAGAAAAAGAAGAATAAATTCACACATCCAACCTCCACAAATTAGGAAAGTGTTGTTTTGGCAAAACCCTGAGATTTGTAAAACTATGATAGAAGGTTGTGTTTTAATCCTCATTCGTGCAAAACATTGCTTGTTCTTCTTTATTTGAACTAAATTGAAGCGTTGTTCATGGGTTTGTTCTCATTCATGGATTGGTATATTGAATTTGAGATTTTGCTGAAAAGTTTATTTTCGTCATGAATAATGTTGAGTTTGATATGTGCTTTTATTGAGAATCTGAATTTATCGCTTGTTTTGCTAGGTACTAGCAAAAATCTAGCTAGGGGGTGTGATTAGGGTTCAATATTACATATTTTACCCCTCATTAGATGGAATTTTGTGCATATTTTGTGTTCATTTTGGCTCCGATACACGCATTTTGATGATATCACTTAATTTTGGAGCTTATCGTTTTATATGCATAAAACATAATTTTTACAGCTTATTAACATCTTCATCTTAGTCTCCTATTATTTCTCAGTTGTTCGTGAAGTCCCGATTCCAACACATTATTTTCTTGAAATTTTGGAGGTCGGAGCAATTTACTGCATTTTTTGGAAGACATGGTGACGGTGCTGAAAATTTCTGGTCTGGAAATTCTGCTTTTCCCCTTTTGTGCAGAATTCTGCTATCATTCCAGTGTATATTCCAGCCTAGGGATATTTTTAGTCATAGTACACTTTGTTACGGTTCCATCACCACCTGGAACACATCATTCCGAGGTCGGATGATTTTTCTAGAATTTTTGCAAGACATGGTGACGGTGCTGGAAATTTCTGCTGATTTGTCCTTTAGTTGCGGGTTTTGGGCACGGATCCGACACATTGTGCTGTTTCCAGACCCGAACTGCTGGGTTTATATTTTGGGGCTTCTCCCCCTTTATTCTCCTCATTCCACTCTCCTTCTTCTACATTCTTAGGGTTAGAGGCCATTGGAGAGGAGCAAGAAAGCATGGAGGAGCACTTGGGTGGGACTTTTGTTTTCCTTAGAGAAATCTTGGTGAACTCTTTCCCCTTCTTTCTGTATTTGGATTTGGATATTTGTAACATATTGGATGATGTTTTTAGAAGTAAAAAAGATTTTTTTTATTGTTTTGAGTAGCTAGATCTATCTCCTGTGTGTTGTGTGGTGATATTTGGTTGTTGGGCTTTGTATTTTGATCTTGCATGTTTTAATGATAATGTGTTAGATTGTTGAGATATACTTTGAATTAGGAACCCTAGTGGGTATTCCTAGAGTGGAGTTTGATGGAAATTGAATTCCACCCCCAAGTAATTTTGATGATGAGCACACCAAATGAATGCTTAGTGTACTAACTACACTACACTTTAAGTATACAGATTTCGTGAAGCTCTACTAATACTCCAAGAAGCACGCATCAACGCTCCACGACAAAGACGAACATGTCTAAACTCAAGTGATGAAGCTCAAGCTCAAACAAAACAAGAAGCTCAAAGAGAAGCTCATCTTCACTTCATCAAGTTGACTAAACTGCCGAAGACATGTTCAGAGTCTAGTGTAAGTGTGTCGTGTCTTTTAGGGTATCTATCAAAGCCATATCAAATAGACAACACACACACACAAATGATTTCGAAATAATTTTTAACTATCTTCAAAATAGTTTTCAAGAGCTTTTCTAATCACTTCATAATTCTCGTAGTGGAACTCCACGCACCCTGGAGTTAACTACCCTTTTGACTAGAACAACGGGAAAAACTCCTCTGGGAGTCGACTACCAAAAGTAGGGAGTCGACTACTTCTCAGGGATGAAAATTTCCTAGATTCCTCTGGGAGTCGACTACCTATAGAGGGAGTCGACTACCTGCTGGAAATTTTCAGACGTTTTGAATTTGAATTTTAAAATCTTTTGAGCAATTTACTCCGAAATTTTTGGGACAAAAGTCAAACAAAATTTGAAATTCAAATCTCAGTTTTCCCTATAAATAAAGCTTAATTCTTTTGTGAAAACATCATCATTGAAAATCAAAATTCGTAAAAGCTCTCGTGAATCAAAGCTCTCTCATTTTTCTCTCTAGCCAGTTTAATTTCAGTTTTTGATCTTGCAATATTTTCCCAATTCTTTTTGAAGATCATATTATTATTTTATTGGCTAAATCGTTTTCAAAATCCTTACTCTTATTCTCTTTAATTTTATTTGAAAGGATTTTTTGAAAAAGCTCTAGATCACAAAGAACTTATCTCGTATCTTTGTGTGATCTAGACTATCATTCTATTAAGCCACTACACAAATTGTCTATATTTTGATTGGCTATAGAATCGGGTGTATTTACCAATCTCTATCATTTATTGTAGAGTATTAGACAAATCTCTTATTGTGTTGATTGTTGGAACACTAGACAAGTCTAGTTGTTGCCAGTTGGAAAGTCCTCGGTTTGTGAGGCAAGGGTAAACTCTAGACAAGTCTAGGTGTTGTGTTCGGAAATCCTGGTCAAGGCTAGGTCGTTGGAAATCCTAACGAGTGAAGTTAGGTGCTTGTATTTGCCAAGGCAGATAGTGGAAATCTCGTACCGGATTGGTCGGGGACTGGACGTACCCAGGGTTGTGGGGAACCAGGATAAAAATCCTTGTCTTTGCGTTGCATTTTCTGTGTTTGATTATTTATCTCTGCAAGCAATTTTTATTTACTTTGTTATTATTATATCTTTGTAATTCTTTGTTCATTTGCATATTGCAAAGATTGTACATTTAATTCCGCTGTGTAAAGATCTATCTGTGTGTAAAGATCTCTTTGTAATCATAATTGTTTATCTTTTATATTTCTATAAGATTAATTAAGTTGATTAAGAACCAAGCGTAGATCACTCTACTTGGTTTCTTAGGCAACATTAGAAGGTTTTGTTTTGTGTTGATTGATTAAAGAAAAGTTTTATCTTTATACAACACTATTCAACCCCCCCTTCTAGTGTTGTTTGCCATCCACAGGATCCAACACTTGGTATCAGAGCAAGGCTACAATAGTGATGGCGTCAACATCTTTTCACTCCGAAGAACTGAACACTATACGACCACCTCTATTCAACGGAACCAACTACGCCAGCTGGAAGATCCGAATGAAGACTCACCTAGAGTCATTGGACATTGAAGCATGGACTATCACCAAAGTCCCGTACATCGCACCCACCGACGTTGAGTTTGGAAAATGGTCTATCGATGACAAGAAGAGAGCTAATCTCAATGCAAAAGCAATGAATGCCTTGTTTTGCGATGTTACAGGAAATGAGTTCAATCGAGTCTCCCAATGTGAGACAGCACATCAAATTTGGCACACTCTTCAGGTAAGTCACGAAGGTACAGAAAAGGTAAAAGAATCTCGTATAAATGTATTACATTCAAAATTCGAAACTTTTAAAATGGAAGAAGGAGAGAGTATCACCGATGTGAATACTCGTTTTACTAACATTACAAATGAGCTTACAGTACTAGGAAAGAAACTTTCCGAGTATGAACAGGTAATGAAGATACTAAGATCCCTCCGACCCGAATGGAAGGGAAAGACCACGGCCATTCGAGAAGCTCACAATGTAAAGGACCTCACCATCGAAGAACTGATGGGAAATCTCATGGCATATGAGATCGAGCTTGAAGAAGACAAGAAAATCGAAGAAAAACCAAAGAAGAAAAATCTTGCATTCAAAGCTCAAGAAGAAGATTCCGATTACACGGACAAAGAAGATCACATCGCGTTCATCTCAAAGAACTTTAAAGAGTTCATCACAAGTAAGTATGGAAAACGATCTTTTAGACCCACTAACGGTATTATCTATTTTGGTTGCAATAAACCAGGGCATGTCAAGAGAGATTGTCCATTGGAAAGAAACAACCTTGATTCCAGAGATCGTGGGAAGAACAAAGAGAATAATGAAAGACGAACCAATACAAGAAACAAGTTTCGACGACCAAAGAAAGAAGCCTATGCAGCCTTCGACCAGAGCGACGATTCTTCATCCGACGAATCCTCAGACGAAGATAATGATGAAAGAAGAGAGACGGCACATATGTGCTTCATGGCATATACATCCTCCAAGGTAAGCTCGCATCATGATTCATCTAGCGACAATGAGTCATCGTCAAGCGATGATGAAAACTTGGACTATAGGGGAGCATATAAAGAGCTATGCAAAATGCATGAAAAGCTCATTAAAGAACATAGAAAAACACTTAGAATTGCTAAAAGAGAGACTAAGGAAAAAGAAGAAGTCATTAAAGAAAATAGTCTTCTTAAAGAGAAAAATGATCTTTTACAAAAGGATATTTTGCTAGTAAATGAAAAGGTTGAAAGTCTGAATAATCTTCTCGTATCCGTCAAAGATAAATACGACGCTACGATGAAAATTATTGAGAATTTCAATAAAGGAAAAGGGAAGCTAGATAATATAATAGGTAATCAAAAAATTTCGTCTAGCAAAACCGAACTTGGCTATGATTCACATCATACCAAGAAACGGGTTAAGCACACTAGGATGCATCATGCTAACGATAATGTTTTAAGCATCTGGGTACCAAAGAGATTATCTGATCAGCAAAAAGAAAGGTACACTACTAACTTTATTCAACAGATTCATTTTAACAAAAATTATAAGTATATTGTTCATGAAGGAACTAAACGGTATTGGGTTTGGTTTCCTAAAGACTAACTCCTCGGACTCAAAACCAAAGAGTACCATAAACGCTTATTTTTCAGGTGCTCAAAAAAGGAGGAAAACAATGAAGAAAATTCAGGGAGTTATAACAGCTGAATCGGAACAAATGCTTTCATTTATTTTTATTTTTTTATTTATAATTATTTTTTAAAATGGGCTGAAATAAGTTAAATTTGTATGTATGATTATGTTTTAGTGCTAAAAATATTCCTTGTTAAAAGAGCTCGTTCAACCTGGACCAAACTTTCTCCGAAATGAGAAAACGACTCTACCCAGCAGGGAGTCGACTACCTACAGGAGGGAGTCGACTACCAGTGCGTAAAATTCTGGGTTGCTCTTTTTTTGACTAACTCCTATTGGGTTCTATTTGAGTGGATGGGTCAAGATCCGTTAAGTCAACTTACCCACTAAGCCTAAAACCCATCCTAGCCACCCAAATCTAGATCTAATGGCTCTCACTTCTCTTCATCTCTTCACTTCATCAAACAAAACCCCAAGAAAACCCTAGAGGTAGCCGACTACCTCCTTTTCCCCTCTCCTCTCTTGGGTTTTCATCTTGAGGCTTGGACTTTTGGAGCAATTTTTTTTATCTTCCTTCAAATTTACTCAAGGTAAAATTTTTTTACTATCATGAACTTTAGTTTTTTCACCTCTCATGGTTATCTAGTAGTGTAAAAATATAGTTTTTTTTGTTGTTTTTACTCTATCTAGATGCCTTTCAAAGGAGCTTTCTCTAAGAAGAGAAAAACTGCTACTGCTGATGTTGATTCTGAGAAAGAAATCATCCTACCCTATCTCTTCAAATCAACTACCTATGAACATTTTGTTAAAGTTTCTAGGAAACCAATCTTGCATGAAAGATTTGTCAAACTTCATGATGTCATCAATTACGGTATTGACAGTCTGCTAGATTTCCAAAACTTAGCAAATTTGTTCTCCTCTGAAAATGTGTATCTGTGTTATCCTAGGCTTGTTCATCTCTTTTATGCAAACATGGATTATGATCTCGTGAAAAGTCGTTTCATTACTAAGGTTCTGGATACCAAACTTGCAATAACTGTAAAATCCCTAGGTGAAGCCCTAGGAATCCCATACTCCGGTATGATCCTTGACAAAATTGAGATGACTGACGAGAATATCCTAGAGAGAATGTATTTGCCTGGTAAACACTTTCAAACCAAACTTCCTTGTAGCCATCTTCGCTATCCGGTGAGAATCTTAGCTAATATTCTGTCGTATAACATAACTCAAAAATCTGGGAGTCATGCTATTCTTTCTGAAAAACAAGCTAAATGCATCTATGCCATTCTTGGTAACATTCGTGTGAATTGGGCTAAAGTCATCATGGATTCCATCCTACTTTCAGCTTCATCTAACAGACCTTCCTCAACTCTTTCTCATGTGCACTATCTGACCATTCTATTCATTAGCTTTAACGTGCCTTTGGATCATGAAACAACCATTCTAGAACCTGCCCGTGTCTTTGATGTTCATGCTCTTGGGAGAATGAATCTCCATCATGACCTTGATGAGAATGTCCCTGAAGAGCAAATCGCTACCGAAGGAGGATCATCATCCTCAAGGCGAGGTAAGAAGGTTGTCATTTCAGATTCTGATGAAGAAAGTGAAGAAGAAGAAAAAGGAAGCGGCGAAGAAGAAGAAGAAGTTCCAGCTTACATCCTTGAACTTCAGGAGATGCTCCTGAAAAAGATTGGAAAATTGAAGATCTCACAGGAGAAAGGATTTGAAGATCTCAATCAAAAGGTGGACGATCTCAAGGAGATCGTTGTGAAAAGCAACAAGATGACTGAGGAGACGCTTGTTATGATCCTTGAAGAGATCAAGGAACTGAAAAAGAACAGCGGTCATCCTTAGCTTCATGAACTTCTATTTCAAAACAATGTTTTTAAAAAAAACAATGATTCTCTAAACTATGGTTTGTAATAACTCTTATTGTGTGATGCTAGCTACTATGAAGTTATCTACTATGCCATACTTAGTTATTCCTATGAACTAACATCTCCATTGCAGGCATATGAAATTGAATTCCTCTTATTTTTAATGTTCCATAGAAATTGTTTTTTTGTTGATGACAAGGGGGAGAAGAATATATGAAATGCAAAAAATATGAATTGTACTTCTAATAACTTCGATGCAGGGGGAGAACCGCATCAAAGCAGGGGGAGTAAGTATACTTGAAAATATTATTCATATTCATGTATTACTTCAAATTTTGCATTTGGGTGTCATCATCAAAAAGGGGGAGAGTGATGGAAATTGAATTCCACCCCCAAGTAATTTTGATGATGAGCACACCAAATGAATGCTTAGTGTACTAACTACACTACACTTTAAGTATACAAATTTCGTGAAGCTCTACTAATACTCCAAGAAGCACGCATCAACGCTCCACGACAAAGACGAACATGGCTAAACTCAAGTGATGAAGCTCAAGCTCAAACAAAACAAGAAGCTCAAAGAGAAGCTCATCTTCACTTCATCAAGTTGACTAAACTGCCGAAGACATGTTCAGAGTCTAGTGTGAGTGTGTCGTGTCTTTTAGGGTATTTGTCAAAGCCATATCAAATAGACAACACACACACACACAAATGATTTCGAAATAATTTTTAACTATCTTCAAAATAGTTTTCAAGAGCTTTTCTAGTCACTTCATAATTCTCGTAGTGAAACTCCACGCACCCTGGAGTTAACTACCCTTTTGACTAGAACAACAGGAAAAACTCCTCTGGGAGTCGACTACCAAAAGTAGGGAGTCGACTACTTCTCAGGGATGAAAATTTCCTAGATTCCTCTGGGAGTCGACTACCTATAGAGGGAGTCGACTACCTGCTGGAAATTTTCAGACGTTTTGAATTTGAATTTTAAAATCTTTTGAGCAATTTACTCCGAAATTTTTGGGACAAAAGTCAAACGAAATTTGAATTTCAAATCTCAGTTTTTCCCTATAAATAGAGCTTAATTCTTTTGTGAAAACATCATCATTGAAAATCAAAATTCGTAAAAGCTCTCGTGAATCAAAGCTCTCTCATTTTTCTCTCTAGCCAGTTTAATTTCAGTTTTTGATCTTGCAATATTTTCCCAATTCTTTTTGAAGATCATATTATTATTTTATTGGCTAAATCGTTTTCAAAATCCTTACTCTTATTCTCTTTAATTTTATTTGAAAGGATTTTTTGAAAAAGCTCTAGATCACAAAGAACTTATCTCGTATCTTTGTGTGATCTAGACTATCATTCTATTAAGCCACTACACAAATTGTCTATATTTTGATTGGCTATAGAATCGGGTGTATTTACCAATCTCTATCATTTATTGTAGAGTATTGGACAAATCTCTTATTGTGTTGATTGTTGGAACACTAGACAAGTCTAGTTGTTGCCAGTTGGAAAGTCCTCGGTTTGTGAGGCAAGGGTAAACCCTAGACAAGTCTAGGTGTTGTGTTCGGAAATCCTGGTCAAGGCTAGGTCGTTGGAAATCCTAACGAGTGAAGTTAGGTGCTTGTATTTGCCAAGGCAGATAGTGGAAATCTTGTACCGGATTGGTCGGGGACTGGACGTACCCAGGGTTGTGGGGAACCAGGATAAAAATCCTTGTCTTTGCGTTTGCATTTTCTGTGTTTGATTATTTATCTCTGCAAGCAATTTTTATTTACTTTGTTATTATTATATCTTTGTAATTCTTTGTTCATTTGCATATTACAAAGATTGTACATTTAATTCCGCTGTGTAAAGATCTATCTGTGTGTAAAGATCTCTTTGTAATCATAATTGTTTATCTTTTATATTTCTATAAGATTAATTAAGTTGATTAAGAACGAAGCGTAGATCACTCTACTTGGTTTCTTAGGCAACATTAGAAGGTTTTGTTTTGTGTTGATTGATTAAAGAAAAGTTTTATCTTTATACAACACTATTCAACCCTCCCCCCCCCCCCCCTTCTAGTGTTGTTTGCCATCCACAGGATCCAACAGAGTTTACCTAGTAGTACCACTCATGCATGCTTGGATGTTTATTATCTCGAATTTCCATGCACTACTTTCATTGCACACCAAGTGTTTGATAAAATGCCATATCCACCGATTGCGCTTTCCTTAGCCGGAAAGACAATTGAGTTATCCTCGGATTGAACCCATATGCTTAACAAACACATCCCCACACATCACACAAGCTTCCTCGCCTATTCTCCTCCCCGATACTTCCACCCTAGGTTGTTGATTTGGTAGATGGTTTCACACACATTTTCACACACATTTCCACCGTTAGCTTAGTTGGTTGTAGCTTCGCCTTTATCTCTCCTTTATTAATTGAATTCGTGATTACAAAACAACTTGTCCCCGTGATCCGACCCGGTATCACCAGATATAAATTTATTACTTGACGTCCTCCTACACTTGGGAGTAGCGCTCAAGCATCACATACTTAAGACGCGTTCAAGCAGTCCCTGAAATAAGGAGCATGCTGCCAAAGATGCTTACGTCGGGTCGAATGCTTCCAAGGTAGAAGTCCTGGCATACGCCCAACGAGAAGGACTCATCAATGAGCCTATCAAGAAGAACATGTATGAAAAAGGGATGACCTCAAATTCTGCAAGTACCATAATGATCACGTGCATGACACCGATGATTGCTGGACCCTCAAGAAGGAGATTGACGCACTAATCAATCATGGTCATCAAAAGAAATCGGGGTGATGACTAATAAAATAAGAAAGGGACCCCAAAGCAGAAATGCAAGGGGCAAATGATCAGGTTTCCAGTTACCAAGGTGGTTGATTTGAAAACTTTTGATCAAAGGTCGAATAAAATCCAGGCGGTAACAACTCCAAGCAGAATAAAAACTACTGTACGTAATTTATCGGTGTCGGCTTTCTAAATTAATAAAGTCTTTTTTCATTCAAAATACATTTTCTCGATGTGACATTTATGAGAATCGTTTTATCTACTATTTAATTAATCTTCGACAACAGTACAACTCACAAGGATCTAATCTGTAGAGGCAATCTAGATGGGCCAGGCTCATTTCAATTCATGTTGTCTTGATGAAAATGAACTGGGGAAAAGGTTGCATGTCAGCCGTAAGCTAAGGGGCCATCCCCTCACAACTGACTGACCCTACTTAGTCTTTAGCTGTAAGACGAAGGGGCCATACCCCCTTGCTACCAAACGACTCTACTTAGTCGTCAGCCGTAAGACGAATGTGCCATACCCCTCGCTACCGATCGACTCTACTTGGTCGTACGAAGGGGCCATGCCCCTCGCTATCGAACGAACCAACTTCATCGTCAGCATAAGCCGAGGGGACACGTCCTCGCAACTGAACAACCAACCTTCGATGTCAGCCGTAAGCTGAGGGGCCACCCCCTCACAACTAACTGACCCTACTTAGTCGTCGGCCGTAAGATGAAGGGGCCATACCCCTTGCTACCGAATGAATCTACTTAGTTGTTGGCCATAAGACAAAGGGGCCATACCCCTCGTTACCGAACAACCCAACTTCGTCATCAACCGTCAGCCGAGGGGCCACCCCTAGCAACAGAATGACCCAACTTCGTCGTCATCCGTAAGCCAAGGGTCCACCCCGTCACATTTGACTGATTCTACTTAGTTGTCCGTCGTAAGATGAAGGGGCCATACCCCTTGCTACCAAATGACTCTACTTAGTCATCGGCCTTAAAATGAAGGGGCCATGCCCCTCTCTACCAAACGACCCAACTTAGTCGTCGGCTGTAAGATGAAGGGGCCATGCCCCTTGATACCAAACGACCCAACTTCGCAATCAACCGTAAGCCGAGAGGGCACCCCCTCGCAATGGAATGACCGAACTTCGTCGTTAGCCGTAAGCCGATGGGCCATCCCCTCGCAATTGAACGACCCAACTTCATCGTCAGCCGTAAGTCGAGGGGCCGCCCCCTCGCAAATGATTGACCCTACTTAGTCATCGGTCATAAAACGAAGATGCCACACCCCTCACAACCAAATGACTCTACTTAGTCGTCAGCCGTAAGACGAAGGGGCCATACCCCTCACAACCAAAGGACTCTACTTAGTGTCGGCCGTAAGTCGAAGGGGCCATACCCCTTGCTACTGAACGACCCAACTTCGTCGTCGGTCGTAAGCCGAGGGGCCTCCCCCTCACCACTGAACGACTTATCGTCAGTCATAAGCTGAGGGGTCACCCCCTCGCAATTGAACGACCCAACTTCCTCGTCAGCTGTAAGACAAAGGGGCCATACCCTGTGCTACCGAGCGACTGTACTTAGTTGTCGGCCGTAAGACGAAAGGGCTATGTCCCTCGCTACCGAATGACCCAACTTCATCATCAGCAGTAAACCGAGGGGCCACCCCCTCGCAATGGAACGACCCAACTTTGTCGTCAGCCGTAAGCCGAGGGGCCACCCCCTCGTAACTGACTGACCATACTTAGTCGTCGACTGTAAAACAAAGGGGCCATACTCCTTGCTACCAAATGACACTACTTAGTCGTTGGCTGTCAGACGAAGGGTCCATGCCCCTTGCTACCGAACGACCCAACTTCATCGTCAGCCGTAAGCCGAGGGGCCACCCCCTTGCAACGGAACGAGCCAACTTCATCGTCGACCATAAGCTGAGGGGCCACCCCCTCGTAACTGACTGACCCTACTTAGTCGTCGATCGTAAGACCAAGGGGCCATGCGCCTTGCTATTGAACGACACTACTTAGTCATTGACCGTAAGACGAAGGGGCCAAGCCCCTCGCTACCGAATGATCCAGCTTTGTCGTGGGAGTAAGCCAAGGGGCCACCCCTCGCAACAGAATGACCCAACTTCATCGTTAGCAGAAGCCAAGGGGCCACCCCCTTGCATTGAAACGACCCAACTTCGTCGTCAGTTGTAAGCCGAGTGGCCACCCCTCGCAGCTGAACGACCCAACTTCGTCCTCAGCCGTAAGCTGAGGGGCCACCCCCTCGTAACTGAACGACCCAACTTCGTCACCATCCGTAAGTCGAGGGGCCACCCCCTCGTAACTGAACGACCCAACTTCGTCACCATCCGTAAGTCGAGGGGCCACCCCCTCGCAAATGATTGACCCTACTTAGTCGTCGGTCGTAAGACAAAGGGTCATACCCCTCGCTACTGAACTAATCTACTTAGTCGTCGGCCATAAGACGAAGGGGCCATACCCCTTGCTACCGAATGACCGAACTTTGTCGTCAGCCGTAAGCCGAGGGGCCACCTCCTCGCAACAGAATGACCCAACTTAGTCGCCAGCCGTAATCCGAGGGGCCACCCCCTCGCTACCGAACGACCCAACTTCATCGTCAGCCGTAAGCCGAGTGGTCACCCCCTCACAACCGAACGACCTAACTTCATCGTCAGCTATAAGCCGATGGACCACCCTCTCGCAACTGACTGACCCTACTTATTCGTCGACCGTAAGACGAAGGGGCCATACCCCCCACTTCCGAATGAATCAACTTCGTCGTCAACCATAAGCCGAGGGGCCACTCCCTAGGAACTGATTGACCCTACTTAGTCGTCGGCCATAAAACGAAGGGGCCATGCCCCTCGCTACCAAACGACGCTACTTAGTCGTCGGTCGTAAGAAGAAGGGGCCATACCCATTGCTATCGAATGACCCTACTTCACTGTTAGCCATAAGACAAAGGGGCCATGTCCCTCACCAACAAACAACGCTACCTGCTCGTCAGCCGTAAGCCGAGGGGCCACCCCCTCGCAACTGAACGATCCTACTTGTTGTCAACCGTAAGCCGAAAGGTCCACCCCCTCTCCACAGAACAACTCTCAACTTTTCGTCAATGGTTAGATGAAGGGTCCACCCCTTTGCTACTAAACTACTTGTTTATCCACATCAGCTACAAGTTGAAGGAACCTCCTCCTTGCAATTTATAAGTCACTGATTTATGGCTTAAAGAACTATACCCTACTCTAACGATTCGAGGGAGTATGGTTAAACAAGTCAATCATCGCCTTGACAAGCAAACGTTCGACCTATCGAAAGGGGCCAATTGGAGACATGGGCATTCATACATGTTCATTTTATTTACAACAAAGAGTTACAAGACAATTATATTCATTTTTGTCAAAATTCAAAATCGTGCTTCTTTTATACCGACCAATAAAAAATTAAAGTTCAAAGCGCCTGGTAGAGTGAGGAATCGCTAAGATTCCTCGATCGAAGTACCATGCTCTTGGTCCCCTGAAGTAGCGACAACCGCAGCTTCACTTGTCTCAGTAACGACCCCATTTATTGAAATGGCAGTTTCCAGGGTTGTCCCTTGATCATCATCTGCCATAGGGTTTTCTAGCTCGTCGTTGTCCATGATGAGGGGTACTAGATCGATCTCCTCTCCAAAACTAGGAATTCATTTCTTTACCTCTATACGGCAATGCTCATAGCCTCTTATATATAGCTCGTCTAGGTTAGGAAGGTTTTCCTTGTATTCCTAGACAGCTTTCTTTGCGATCTCCTTCACGTTAAGCTCTTGGGAGATAACAAGAAGCAGAGCTTTAAGCTCACTCTCCCTAACCTCCCATCTCCTCTTTTCCTAGAGCAGTGCCCTCTCTGCTCGATCCTTTGTAGCTCTCAACTCGTCAGTTTCCATTGAGAGGCTGGCCTCTCTTGTGCTAGACTCTCCCAACTCTTGCACAAGTATAACCTAATCAGAGTTGAGCATTTTTATGAGAAGACCTCATTGCTGCAGCTTTGCATCCCTCTTCTCAGCCAACTTGGCTGCTTCTTCCTCCCTGTTCATGGTGGATTCAAAATTGGCCATCGCTAGTGAGCGACGGTGTAACTCATTGTTTTCCAGAAGTGCCTGCAAGCAAAACATGAAATCACTTCTAAACGCTTGACCCAAGCTTAAACAGAACGAATGTGATTATTACATGAACAATTCCATGAATGGAAATTGTTGCTAGCCTCTCATGATCGACCCTCGCGAGTACGTACCTGTCTCTGGGAAGGGTCAAGTTATCAGCTAATCGAGAGGCGATCATGCAATCCTAGAGAGTCGATTCCTCTCGTCCCATTGGATGAATTGCCTTCAATTTCTCTTCATCGGGGCATTCCACTGGATCTCAGGCTGATCTATTTTCCAATAAGATCGACCTAAATTAAAGAGGAATGTCCTCAGCCAGAGGCTCTGTGGGAAATAAACCTCCCCAAGGCCACGAGTCTTGGCGCTGAGAAGGTCCCTGAGCTGAAGATGACTCCACCGAAGCTTTATCCGACGCTAAATCATGACCTTGCTCAAGGTCCCGATCGCATCCAGAAGCTTGAGCTTGCTATGTGGCTTCAATTGAGACAATGGCTTTGTCCAGTTCATGCAAGTCTGACTCATCAACGATAATTCTTCGCATTAACTTTTTCTTCTTAGCCTTGGCCTTCTTAACCTGGGTCGAGGGGTACACCTCTTTCCTCTTCCACGGACGAATCGGCTTGGGATCCTCGTGGATTACCAGAGGGGGAGCCTCGGTATTCCCGACTACATCCCCCTCCAAATGACCCATAGAAGGGGTGTGCATTTTTTCCTAAGCTTCCCTGACAGAAGCTTTAAGCGCCACCCGCATTCTGGGGTATACCTGATACTCCATTGCAATCATGCCTGTAAAGATGAGGCAAAATTCAAGAAGTAGACAAACAAGGAAGAAATGAATAAGAGAATCCATTTTTTGTCCATACTGTCCTGAGCAATATCGGGTCAGACAAAAGCAATTTTGTCGACTTCTTTGCCTCGGGCGACTTCTTCAAAGTATCAATAGCCTCTTGTTCTTCCTTAGAGGTAGCTTTGTCTTTGTTCATTCCAAGATCACGACTCTCCTACTGAGTGCCAAAACTCGACTCTCCAGAAAATACCACAAACACAAATTGGTCTTTTCATCCTGGGTTGGAGGAAGGGAGGTCGCTAAACATCTTTCTACCTCGTCGAGCGGTTATCAAGTACCAACCCGAAGACTTGAGTGGGGGAAATACAAAGAAGAAATTGAACAGACCCATGGATGGTTCAATTCCATTCATCACGCATAATGCGATGAAGCTAATCAAGTTGCCCACCGCATTCGGCATCAGCTGACAAAGAGAAAGCCCCAAAGACTCCAATACACACAGCATGAATGGATGCATGGGGAATCGAAGTCCCAGTTGAAAAGCCCTGATATAGACTCCAATTTTGCAATCACCGGGGAGGTAGACCCTCTCATCTGGTTGCAGAAGCCAGATCTAGTAATCGTTTCTTACATATTTTTTCTGATACTCAGGGATCTGATCAGCCCTCACTCGATAGGCTAGATCAAAGATCAGTTCAGGAACAACATCACCTCCCTTACCCTTCTTAGGGACGGAGGCCAAAGCCCTAGTGGAAGCATGAAGAGAGGATGAAGCCATTGTCGAAAAGTCGAATCTTGGTTCGAAAGCACTTGAGACAAAGAAGCTTTTTTCTTTCTCTTTTCAGAATCGCCTTATCAAGGTAAATATATACCCAATGATGATCTTAATCGATCGCATTGTATTTGTACACGTGTCAATGATCCAAGCATCCCTTCACATTGGAGTTTGAACCAATGCCATGTACGAATAGAAGGGCAAGGGTTTTGGCGCTTAAAACTAAAATACTCCCGCCTCGAATGCCACGCCCCATGAATTAAACATCACGTCACTCGACCCCAATAGGCGCACTGTCTGTACTCGAGTGACGGGGGCCATTGTTGAATCCTTGCACCAACATTCGAGGGAAGATTCATATTATTCCCAACGAGCCCTCCAAGATATTCTCGGAGCCAACTAAGCCTTCAGAGCCCATTAATGTAGCCAAGCATCGACCCAGTCAACACCCACGTGTCATTTTCCTGTTGAGCTTCAATAGCTCAAGGAGGTAATCGATAATGGCTCATAATTGGCGGGAGGCGTGGGCGACGGTTACCCCTATTGATGAGAGAAGATTGTGCCATCTTAATTGGTGACAGTTAGCTCTTCTAATATCACTTAAAAGACTTCGAAGTCTATAAATACAAAGAAAACAATCAGAAGAAGGGACTCCGAAGGTATGAAAGTACTACAAATCTGAATCTTTATTCTTCCACATATATAATTCTTCCTCATAACGGCTCGCAATGACTAACTCGAGGCAAAACTCCGTGGGTCGATCTCGACAGGCCAGAGTCTTTCCTTAAGTTCCCATTCTAACTTAAGCATCAGAGGAGATTTGGGTCGGAACCCAGATCTGACCCCCCTGACGTTCATTTATGGCGTAAGATATCAAAGCATGACCCAGCTGAAGGGTCGTACGACTGCTCCTGCCCTCAGCTTCTTAAGCATCTCTTAGCCAAAGGGTCGTAAGACAGTAGTATTCATTTACGGGGTCAAGTGGGCTTCTGCATTGCATCATTGTCCCTATCATCATCGACCCTGGTTCTACTAATCAAGGGTCTTACTCCACCAGCTGACGAGGCTCCATCTCGACAGAGAAGTCCACGTCAGCCCTGATACCATTATTGCCAATTTTGGCTTTAACAACATCCTAATCACTAATTACATTCTAAACACTAATTACATAATTTGTAATCACTAATCACTAATTAATTACATGATTTAAAAACTAATCTAGTAATCACTATCACTAATTACATCTACTCTTGCAAAATTACTCATCGCGCACAACATGCAAAAATTTTGCGTGTTGTGTGCGTTGAGTAATTTTGGCTCTGTGGAACAAAATTGCTCAATGCGCATAACATGCAAAAAATTTTGTCTGCAGTGTGCATTGAGCAATTTTTTCGACAGAGCCAAAAATTTTCTGTAGTGTGCATTGAGCAATTTTTTCGACAGAGCCAAATTTTTGCATGTTGTGCGCATTGAGCAATTTTGATCGACAGAGCCAAAATTGCTCACAGCGCACAACATGCAAAATTTTTACCATTTGCTCACCGCACACAACCTGCAAAATTTTTGCATGTTATGCGCGATGAGTAATTTTGCAAGATCAGACCATTTTCTGTACAAAATTAGTTTTTAATCATATAATTATTTAGTGATTAGTAATTACGTATTATGTAATTAGTGATTAGGATGTATTTAGTAATTACATAATTAATGATTTTGAACAAAAAATAACTAATATCTATCATCAAATAATTAATCATGTAATCAAAGATTACATAATCATGTAATTACTCCCTCATCAAATAATTAATCATAACTCTGAATCGTAATCACTAATATCCCTGTATGACTTCTGGTTACGTATTTGGAAGATATTAGTGATTACGATTGGAATTTTGGAAGAAAAATTTAATTAGTGATTAGTGATTACGTATTATGTAATTAGTGATTAGGATGTAATTAGTGATTATGTACTTAGGATGTAAATAGTGATTACATAATTAGTGATTTTGAA
This sequence comes from Scilla litardierei, assembly GCA_030789695.1. Lineage (NCBI taxonomy): Eukaryota > Viridiplantae > Streptophyta > Magnoliopsida > Asparagales > Asparagaceae > Scilla > Scilla litardierei. Next base: position 85,510,541 of record CM061139.1, read on the forward strand.
CGAAAAATCACTACTATCCCTTATCAAATTATTAACTATTTAAGTAGTGATTAAGTATTTGGAAGATTTTAGGGTATTTTGGCCTATGGGCATTTTCGGTATTCCCGTTTGTGCACGGAGCAAAACTTAAATAATAATATTTAATTCGTGCGTGCGTGGAGTAAAACTTTGACCGGTCGTGCACAGAGGAAAATAGTATGTGCACGTAGCAATTCCCAAAGGAGAGGAAGGAGAGTGTTCCATTCCTGGGGGTTATTTAACTTGGATTTGGGGCTCTTCTCCGCCCGTCTAGGTTGGAATTTTACTAAGATTTGGATTTGGATTTGGATTTGGATTTCTTGAAAGGATGGTTTGCTTGAATTTGGACAGTGGTTCGGATTTTGATTTAATAGTTGGATTAATTGATAATAGGTATAACTTGTTATTTTATGGAGAGAATAATGGGTGTTATGTGATATATGTGAGATCTCTCTTATATATTATAACTGGAAATAACCCGTGCACATAATGCATGATGACTAAAGGTGCATGCACACAACCGACAAAAGAGAGAGGGGGGGAGGGAGGGAGGGAGGGAGGGAGGGAGGGAGGGAGGGGAGAGAGAGAGAGAGAGAGAGAGAGAGAGAGAGAGAGAGAGAGAGAGAGAGAGAGAGAGAGAGAGAGAGAGTATGGGTATCGTCGAGAGGAGGAGAGACACACGCGCAACTTAAAAAGAGATAGAAGTGTGTGTGGGGGTGTGTATCGTCGGGGGGTTAAGGGGGTTAAATTGCAAAAAAGAACTTGGGGGGGGGGGGGGGGGGGGGGGGCAAGTGGATAACCCCCAAACCTAACCAAGGGGTAAACGTGGGAAAATCATGAATTAAAGTGCAAAAACGCAAGGTGCCAAGGTGAAAAAAGAACGATGGCAAACCAGTAAATAAGTGGAAAATGGAGGGTCACTTGGCTTTTATGAAAAAGCAGTGGCAAGCTTGCAATTAATGGGAAGGAGGAGGCCATTGTTTTGGTTCTCCACCACCTCAACCCAAACCCAAAACCTAATCCCCCACCACCACCAATCGGGGCCCACCTTGCCCATGTGGCACAACGAAGACCAATCCTTTGTCCAATTGGAACAAAGATGTGGCCTACATTTTGTCCTAGTGGGGTTGTCTCCATCTCTTAATTGTAAGATAGATGTGACATTCTTTTTCATATAGTACAAAGTATCGCATGTGGTGTAATTTTTATCATGCATACCTTTTGTGGTGGAAAATGCGATACGTAATCATATATGAGAGATCTCATATATGTCTTATGATATGCATTGTTCTCTTTTATATAATTAATTAGCCACAGCACGTGAACATATGTCACGAATCATTCAAAATATTGCTCTATAAAATTTCAACCCAATCAAAATCCTCCCCTAACAAATTTGTAGCCTCATTCAAAATAACATACGCAAAATTCAACCGCATTCAAACCCCCCCTCCAAAAGAAATTTGTGACCAATTTCAAAATATCACGCAACAAAAAATTTTAAGCACATTCAAACTAAAATTTAGTTCACCCCAAGAATTGATTCCACCCAGATTTAGTTCCCCCAAAATTTAAAATTTTACGACCATCAAAAATTTAGTTCACTCCAGATTTAAATCTCTAAAAAATTTAAATTAAAATTTAGTTTTCCCCACAAATTTTAGTTTCCTATAATTTAGTTCCCTCCAGATTTAGTTTTTCCAAAATTTAAAATTTTAGTTCCACTCAGTTCCCTCCAGATTTATGTCCATGCAAAATTTTAAGGTTTTCCTCCCAAAATTTCTACAAACTTGTATCATAACCATTGATCCATTAAGATTAAATCTTAACTGTCTTTCTATCCATCTCTTTGTCCTAATCAACAAACTCATTCAAAAACATCCATCATTTGTATAATAGATTAGTTCGCTATAGATTTAGTTCGCTAGATTTAAAATTTTAGTTCCTCTCAAAATTTAGTTCCCCTCAAAATTTAGTTCCCTCCAGATTTAGTTTGCCTCAAAATTTTAAGGTTTTCCCCTCAAAATTTCCATAGACTCTCATCTTTACCATTGATTCCTTAAGATTAAATCTTAACCGTCTTTTTTACCCACCTCTTTTTCATAGTCAGCAAACCCATTCAATAACATGCCTCATTTGTATAATAGATTAATACTACTAGTAAATTTTAACCTGCACCAAGTGTTCATTAAATGAGAAACATAATTAATCAAAACCTTTGGAATATAAATATCTACTGTTTCGAAATTTAGATTAAGTATTTAATATTATATGCCTTTTTATTGGTAATATAAACATTTTATGCCAAAGATTTCAAAGTGTTATATTACTATTAAAAGGAAAACAATGAGATCTTCAATCAAATTATGATACGAATAAAGGTCGTATATAAAGATATCAGCGTATTCGAATGTTAGAAATGCAAGAGAGTTGAGAAGAGTTTCCATTTTATCGTTGGGGTGAATGAGGAGTGGTGGATCTTGGGGAAATAATCTGATGACTTTGTTTGCTTGTTTAAGTCACAAACATCGATGGCTTAAGTGAAATTATTGGAGCCATTATTACACGGGGACCATGTGTCATTAGAGTTTTTTTGACAATAATTGCCCTTATGACAATTATTGTAATTGATATGTATTGTTTGAAATAATAATATTCTATTTGGTCATATTTATCATTGTGATTTTCTTATCTGTATATATAAATGAGTGTATAAAATATATAATTGCATTGATACCGTTCTTGGATTGTGCAAGAAGATGCAGATTATAATGAGAGTATGATAATGAGATCTAATCAAACTACTTAAGCACAATATATAGTGTTTCTGGTAGATAGACTATCAAGAAAGGACATTGATATTTTGGAAAGAGCAGTGTACACTGATTTTTAGCATTAAAATAATAATTGATGGTCTTCTTGCCATTCGATATATAGATATCGTGAGACAATATAAATGTGCTTGTTGGAAAAAAAGTTCACAGAATGGCTTGCCATGAATATTTTACATGGTAACATACTCTTACCATCAATTGAAACTCTTAAGCAGTTGGTGCAAGATAGTCTTTAGATCTGATACATGTTAAAAAAAACCTTGCACGTTGGAGATATATACGTTAGTCTCTACTAATCAACGACACTCCAATTATTGCTAGGTTTTCGCCAAGTATAGTCTAAAACATGCGAAGGGAGGTATCAGTCAAGATGATATTCTTCTTCTCTTGTATGGAAGGTTAGTGTCATAGTAATTTGATATGAAATCATAGTAAATCCTTGTTTAAGATAGAATGGATAAAGTTATTTAGAGTATTGAGTTTGATTCAAGGTAAATATGGTATCACATCATCAACAAATGATTTTAAGATGTTAATAAGGTTTAACAGATATCCATAACATGGATATCTAAGCGACATAGTCATGAGGTAGAGGTCAAATTACATGGTAGATGTTATTGATATGCTTCTTTTGTTAGATAAGAACATTGTCTCATACCAATGAGATCGAAATAAGGTTAGAGAAGGATGGATAGACTTTTTAATATTTTACTGCCAGTAACTTAATTTTATTGTGGTAATTTAATCCCAATTTATTGCACACAAAAGTAAATAATTTCTACCACAATAATTATTCTAATTTTCCATACACAATAGTAAATAAGTTTCATCATAATAAACAATTCTACTTTACCATAAACCTCACTAAAGTAAAGAACACAAGCTTTATCAAGGTTTAACCCCTTAACTACTCTTACAACTAGAAGTATTACTAGAATTAGAAAGAAAACCCCTTACAACACTGTAAAATTGGTGACCCACTATTATTGCTTAACCACTAAATAATATTATGGTTTACAACCACTCTGCTAACCTGATTCTATAAATAATTCTAACCATGAATTACTATCCTTAGTAATCCGTAAATCCACCTGAATGGAAAATAGAGTTTAAAGAAGAAAATTAAAATTATACAATCATTAACAATCAAAATAAAGGGTAAATATTATTCGAGTTACGAATTATCAAGGTTGATGCACGTTCTATTGAATTGTTGCATGCAGCATCTCCATAAGTGAAAGCATACATCTCTTGTGGTCAGAATTGAATTCTATACATAACCTTGAAGTTTGATTTTTTATCCTCTAAAGAGAGTTGGGACCATTTTTCTAACAGAAGAAACTCAGTGTATCTTTTCTTATTTTCTCTGTCTTTTGTGTTTTAGAAAGCCATCTGTAATACTCTCATTTTCAAATCATTAAAAATATTTGTAATTTTTTATCAAATTCATTGAAAATTTTCAGGAGTCAATGTAAACATTGTGAAAAAATTCAACTTAAAAGGATGCTTGTAGACGAAGTTATGACTGTTTGAATATTTCATATCAGAACAACACATACAAGTGGAAAAAGCCAAGTCAATCTGCTCCAAACAATGTGGGACCCATCCTACGCATAATCACACCATGAGCCTGTTGGGATATTGAGACCCACCTCAGTGGATTTTGATGATGTGCACAAAGTGATATATGGACTAATGAACTCATTTCAAGTGTATGTAGATTATTTTATAGATTTAGAGACATTTCTGACGCAAATCGAAGAACTTAAAGCCACGATCAAGAACGTTACAAATTGAAGCTTATGATGATCTTGGATCGTGAGTTAAATGAAGAATTGAGAACAAGAAAAGTTTGCTCAGGATGAAGATTGAAGAATGAAGAGCTAAAGTCATGTGTGTGTGAGTAATTGCGTAGAAATGTAAATCCATAGTATATCTCTCACACAAACATGAAAATGCATTGAAAAATGTTTTTAAAGTATATTACTATTGTATTTCTCATATATAATTTGTATAAATTATTTTTGAAGTATTTTTAAGTATATATATTAAGGTATCCCAAAATAGTCGACTATTTTGGATTGATAGCCGACTATTTCTGTCAGAGATTTTTTCAAAACTCTATGTCAAAATAATAGCCGACTATTTGATAAAATAGCGGACTATCTGGAGGTGATAGTCGGCTATCTAGGAAGATAGCCGACTACCTGTGTCAACTTAAGACAGATTTGGAAATCTACCTTGATTTTTTATAGCCATTGTAGTTGACTTTTGGAGCTAATTTCAAGCTGTTTTGAGCATATTTTATGCCTCCATTTGTCTATAAATAGATGGGATTTCAGTAGTTTAAAATACGGCAATTTCAATATCAAAGAAATCCCTCTATTGCTCTAAAGTGCTAAAGCTTGATTTCTTCTCTTCTTCATTCAAAAGGATACTGTTTTAATTCGTGTGCTAAATCTTTTTAAAGAACATACTCAGTATTTTTATTTAGCCTTTCTTTTGAATACTTGTTCATTTTCATCTCTCCAAGCTTAAACTCTTTCTTCTTGAGATTCAAAATACAAGTCTTTTTATTTTAATCTTTGTGCAAGTGTTTAAAGTTCATATTTTCAAAAATTAAAATACTTGACTATTGATCTCTAAAGCCCAAGAGCAAATTTTAGAGGATCAATTTTCAAGACAACGTTTTTGATCAAATCGTGTTTTATTCAATATCATTTATTTGATCAAGATCTTAGTTTTTATTAAGCCACGTTTCACACATATACTATTGGCTTATAGGAAATCTTGTACTCTTTTTCATATCTTTTGCGAAGTCTTTGGAGAAGACTTGTGTTTGTAATTTCCGAGTTATAAGGGAAATCGTGTTGGAAATTCTAGTTGGTGGAAACTAGATGTGTGCATGGAAATCCTAGTTGGTTGTAACTAGGTGTTGAAAATTCCTAGCGAGGGAAGTTAGATGCTTGTATTTCGTGTTGCAATATAGTAGATTAAATTCTGAAGTGAGTAGGGGACTGGACGTAGGCCAAGGTTGGGCCGAATGAGTATAAAATTCTATGTGTTTACGTTGTGATCTCTCTCTCTAACTTATTATTTATCGCTTGAATTTTTATTTCCGCTGCATCTTATATTCAAGTTGAATATTTTGTTGATTAAGTACAAATCAAGGCAACTCGATTTGAGACTTAGGCAACTCGTAGAAGGATTTTAAATTGCACTAAAAAGTTTATTATTTGTGACAACTCTATTCAACCACCCTTCTAGTGTTGTCTGCCATCCACAGGATCCCACACATGGTATCAAAGCTTAGATTTAATGGCGATGGCATCAACATCTTGTAATGCCCTGATAGTTACTGCACAAGTACTAGAGGGGGGGTGTGAATAGTACTTTAAAATAATTAAGAAGATAATTCCTAATTATCTTGCAAACTCAACCAACAATGCGGAAATGAAAATATGACAACAATAAAACACAATCGCAAACAATCGATATAACGGGTTTGGATCCACCCAAGTCTCCCCGACTTGTTCCCGGTGATCCTACGTCCCAAACACCCGGATCCCCTCCGGATACTTGAGTTAGAAACTTCTAACTCAAATTTGCACTATGAAATACTTGTAGAAACCTCTACAAGATCAAATCATACACAAACGAAAATGTGACTCCCACAAACCGGGATCACACACAACTCTCACAACCGAGAGAAAAACTTGCAATATTCAAAGTTAAATTAAATACAAACTTACCAACAAAATCCTATGCCTTGAGTAAACTTACGATTTTAGGGCAAGAAGGATTTTGGGGAAGATGAAGGCACCAAACCCTAGCTCCAAGATGTTGACCAGCAATGGGGGGCTAGGAAGATGTTGGTGACCATGGATCAAGCTCTTGGCTTGAATGGCTCACAATCAATGTGAATCGCTCTTTGGAAATAAGAGTGAGAGAGATATTCTAGAGAAATGAATGAGCTTGGAAATGAGAATAAATGCTTCTCTTTGATTCTCTAAACTTCAATAAATATCAGCCTTGAATGCTATGAAAGAAGCCCTTCAAGTATATATAGGATAGAGGAAAGAGAGATCAAAAATCGTGGCATTTAATGCTCCAACGGCTCTATTCTGAAGCAGTCTAGTCGGTCAAAGAAGGATCACTGCCCGACTAGATTCTCAACTAGTCGGTCGGTGATTCAACATGAACCGACTAACTGGAGAACATCCAAAAGAGAAGTTCAGACAAGACAGAACTAGTCGGTCTAAGAAGACTTACCAACCGACTAGTTTCACAACTAGTCGGTCGGTGAGTGTTCTTTGACCGACTAACAGATGAAAATAGAATAGGCTGAATTCAAATACAGCTAGTCGGTTTAAGAACAAATTCTAATCGACTAGTTTCTCAACTAGTCGGTCGGTCGTTGTTCTTTGACCAACTAACTGTAAACAGTAAGTTAGGCTGAACAGTGAAAGCTCAACTAGTCGGTCTAAGAAGGATTCCTAACTGACTAGTTTCACAACTAGTCGGTCGGTGAACCTTCTTGGACCGACTAACTGTAAACAGTAAGTGAGCTGAAAATGAACAAGGCATTCTAGTCGGTTCAAGAAGGATTGCTGGCCGACTAGATTTCCATCTAGTCGGTTGGTTCTTCTTCTTGAACCAATTAACATGCACAAGAAGCCGCAATAAGAAGCGTTAAGCTTCGAGAAAGATTCTATGGGCTTCTAATAAGCTCCTAGCTCTAAGATATGAGCATAATGAAGATTAAAACGTAAGACCTACTCAAGGCTTAACATTCTACGAAAAGAAGCTAGAAGACTATAAATAAAACTTGATGAACCGTCTTCAAAAGCTTCAATCGAATCTTCTTGACTTCAATAATGGTCCTAGATCTTCAACGAAGCTTTAGGCACACGATCACGCGCTTTGAGAAGTCTTGAGACGTCGCTTTTGATGAACGTAGAATATTGGCGACGATCTCCATAACTGCGCTCACAAAGAGTTAGTTCACGATATTTATGTTTGTTCATCATCAAAACTAAATCCGAGGAATCAATACTCAACATTCTCCCCCTTTTTGGTGATGACAAACTGTTACGCCTATTTGATCGAGACCCAAGAGACACGAGCCCAGGAGCCCGACTACTGGCCGAGAGCTCATCTGCGCCTTCAAGCCCATTCCACAAGGCCCTATAAGGGACCCTCTCGAATGTCGATCCGACCCGGCCCCGATAACCCGCTGGTCACTCGCCCACTCCTGCAATAACCGCTCCCCCGGTTGCGCGACCACTAAATGGCGGTAATGGGGAGGTGCTGGCATGGCGTAGGGAGCGGCGGGGGGGGGGGGGGATGAGGGGGTACGATTGAGGGCAGGCAAGGGACGTGGGCCAAAGGCAATGACGCTGGGAGCTCTATAAAAGAGAGAGGAAGACGACGAAGCAAGGGACCGCATCTCAGGTATCTAAAGCCTAAGGTACTCCATCAACGACCTAGTTCCCCCATCACATCTCCTTCCTCCCCCGCTCGCGCCGTGAGACGCCGTTCCGATCTCCTCACGAGTCGAACCGTCTCCGCCGGGCCTCCTCTTTCAGATCTCTGTCTGACTTAGGCATCGGAGGGGATTTGGCCGGAACCAAGGTCCGGCCCCCTGACGAGCGTTCTCGTCTACGCAGGAGGCCAGTAGATCATCGGGCCGAGGCTTCCCCTTGCCCCTCGCCGACCACACACCCAGTTGGACGAGTGAGGCTTCCCCTCACCGTCCGATTGCCGAGGCCAAGAGCAACCTACCGAGGCCGAGCGTCTCGACCCGGGCCGAGGCTTCCCCTCGCCCTTCGCCGAACACGCATCTAGCTGGACGACTGAGGCTACCCCTCGTCGTCCTACGTCCAAGGCCGAGCGTCTCAACCAGGGCCGAGGCTTCCCCTCGCCCCATCTGCACCGACTCGAAGCCCCCGAGGGACCCAAGCGGGCCCCTTGACCACGTTGACCGGGTTATCCACGGTCAACGCTTTGTAGTGAGAAAACACTCTGAAACATCTGGCGCCGTCTGTGGGAACCGAAAACCGTCCCACGAAGAAGCAAACCACACCAGCAATGGCACGAGCCAGTAATGGAAGGAAGCGCATGCCCCCCATCCCAGAGGAGGGGAATGGCGCATCCTACGGCAACCCCGAAGACACGACCGTCGGCGATCACCCCGCCCCCTCAACCGAAGAGACCGGTGGCTCAGAACTGGTCACACATGGACAGCTCCGTGCCCTGGCTCAGGAGACCAACGCGAGCCTCCAAACATTGGTCGGGACGGTACAGCAGCTTGTCGGCCCTGCACCATCCAACAGAGGCACGTTAGGCGATGGCCATCGATGGGCGGGGGGTCCCCCGCTCTTGCGATCCGCCGTGGTCGACGACCACGTGACCAAAAAACCGAACGCGGATCGTCGGTTCACGCTCTCTGACTCCCGTCAGGCGAGATCACGCGCCTCCTCCCCTTATCGTGAAAGGAGCCGAAGAGAAACCGAAGGGACGGAGGGCGAATCGATGACTGCATCATCTCGTCGGTCACGGTCGTCTCGCCGCAGGAGAAGCGAACGACACCACTCGAGAGACCGATCACGGCGGAGCAGGAGCCCCCGCCGAAGGAGCCGGGAGCGCCGGGTCAGCATGACCCCCAGCGTGGCGAGGGCCGCGGAGCCGGCCCCGCCGGCGCCTGTGCACCCTCCACCACCGAACGAGCCAGAGGCAGGCGACTGTCGAATCCCCGGAGGCATCCACGGAGACCGGTGCCCCCTATCACGGAGAAAAACCGACGCACGGGTCCCCTCTCGATTCAGGATCCCGGCGCTGGGGAAGTACGACGGGATATGGGACCTGGGACACCACGTAATGGACTACGAGGGGGACATGTCCTTCCAAGGAGCTGACGATGACCTGCTCTGCCGAGGCTTCTATTCAACTCTCAGGGGAGCGGCGAGGACCTGGTACCGCAGCCTGCCCAGCCGCTCCATCGACAACTTTGAGGAACTCACCCAGTTGTTCTGCAAGCAGTTCATGGCAGGGAGACAGATCAAGCCTGATGCTGAACATCTGTTCAACATAGTGCAAGGCCCGGCCGAGCCGCTCCGGCAGTTCATGCGCCGCTTCAATGCGGAGAGGCTGAACGTGAACAGCCCTCCCGACCTGGTGGTCCAAACGGCCCTTAAGAAAGGGCTTCGCCACAGAGGCCTCAAGAAGTCCCTACACAACGATCCCCCGAAGGACCTCCCCGGGATCATGGCAAGGGCCGAGCACTTCATGTTGACCGAGGAGGCCTTGGCTGTGGATGCAGGAAAAGCCACTCGAGGGTTCAAGCGCGGCGACAACGGACGAGGCAGCCCAGAAGGATATCGGACCGAGAAGAGGCCGAGAAACAGGCAGCGCGGAGCAGGTACGAGAGACGCCACCCCAGACGCCATCCTCGCCCAAGTACAGAAGGAAGAACGCACCGATCGCCCCCCACCGAGGGCGAAAAGAGGTGGGAGGAAGGAGAAATACTGCAAGTACCACAAGGACGACGACCACGACACTGAGGACTGCTGGCATTTGAAGAAGGACATTGAGAAGCTGATGAGTCGGGGGCACGCCAGGAGCTTAGCCGATGAGCCGGCCGATGGGGAAGGGACCTCCATGCAGCCGGACAAGGGGAAGAAGATCAACACCGTCCAAGGACCCCTCCGTATCGTAGAGTGAGCGGGCGAGCTCTCTCCCCCAGTCGTAGCCTGGTCCGAGGGGATTATCTAGGTTTACATCCCTCTGTCTAGCCTTATTCCCTATTTCCTTTCCTCCAAATGTACCAGTCCGACAGGACTCTTAAGAGTACAATTGCATTCCCTTTTTGTCTTTTCTTAAATCCTCGACGGAATTGACATTTCACTAATAGTGCAAAAGAATGAAGACTGCCGCCTCACTGGAGGAGGAAGAAGATCTTTGCCCTCGTCGACCGAATCCTGCGCTCATAAGTCTGGGGCAGTTCCCCCAGCAGGCACGGACGCCGACCGGTCCTAAGCCGAGGAGCTTTGCCCTCGCCGACCAACTCTCGCGCTCCGGTCCTAAGCCGAGGAGCTTTGCCCTCGCCGACTGACTCCAGCGCTCGTAAGTCTGGGGGCAGTTCCCCCAGCAGGCACGGGCGCCGACCGGTCCTAAGCGGAGGAGCTTTGCCCTCGCCGACCGACTCCTGCGCTCGTGAGTCTGGGGGCAGTTCCCCCAGCGGGCACGGACGCCGACCGGTCCTAAGCCGAGGAGCTTTGCCCTCGCCGACCGACTCCTGCGCTCATAAGTCTGGGGGCAACTCCCCCAAGACATGGACGCCGACCGGTCCTAAGCCGAGGAGCTTTTGCCCTCGCCGACTGACTCCTGCGCTCATAGGACTGGGGAGAATCCCCCCAGCCAGCGCGAACGTCATCCAGTCCTAGGCCAAGAACAAGGCAGCAACACAAAATACACGAGAAGTCCGAGTAAGTCAATTTCGTTTATAACAGTTAACCAGGGTACAAAAATGTGTCTTATTTACAGGGAATCGAGGCGAAGAGACCTCTCTACAAATAATCCACTTACGACGAATGACAAAGTTCATCACCTACAGAAGCTAGGTCGACACCGACAGAACAAAATTGGTTGACAAAAGACCCAAAGTAGATAGCCCAAGTTAGCAGCCATGCAACCAGCAATTATTGGCCCCGGAGCCGGTAGCGAAGCCAAAGGAGATAGCGGGGCCCGTTTCAAGTAGACTGGCCCAAAGCGAAGCGGATGCTAAAAAATTTGAGGATAAGTGTTGAATATTGGACTCCCCGGATTTGGTTTTGATGATGAGCAAACATAAATAATCCATGAACTAACAATTTGTGAGCGCAGTTTTGGAGATCGTCGCCAATTTCACGAGAACATTCAAAGCGACATCTCAACACTTCCCAAAGCTCATATTCATGTCTAAAGCTTCGTTGAAGCTCTTGCGACGCTTTGAAAGATATGAAGATTCAATCGAAGCTTTCAAAGACCGTTTATTAAAGTTTTATTTATAGTCTTTTAGCTTTGATATATAGAATGTTAAGCCTTGAGTATATCTTACGCTTCTATCTTCATTTCGCTCATTTCGTAGCTCTAGGATCCTTGCACAAGTTCATTCTAACTTCCTCGAAGCGTCGCGCTTCGATTCGGATTTGTATGTGCATGTTAGTTGGTACAAGAACAAGTACTGACCGACTAGATGGTGATCTAGTCGGTCGGCAACTGTTCTTGGACCGACTAGTTTGATTCCTTAATTTCTTGGACTTTACTGTTTACAGTTAGTCGGTCTACGTTGACTCACCGACCGACTAGTTTGTGAACTAGTCGGTCAGTGATGCTTCTTTGACCGACTAGTTGTGACTTACTGTTCACTCTAAAATTCTCCTAAGCTACTGTTTACCGTTAGTCGGTCTAAGAAGGTTTGGTGACCGACTAGTTGACAATCTAGTCGGTCAACTTTTGTTCTTGGACCGACTAAGTCACTTTGCATTCAGACTAAGTTATTTTGCCTCTTAGTCGGTCTACGTTCACTGACTGACCGACTAGTTGTGAAACTAGTCGGTCAGACAGTCTTCTTGGACCGACTAGATTTCTAGGTCTGAAATTCTATCTCTTCTCAGATCTACTCTTAGTCGGTCCACGTTGTTTGGCTGACCGACTAGTTGATGAACTAGTCGGTCAGTGTCTGTTCTTTGACCGACTAAGTCTCACAGATTTCTATCCGTTGGTGAATGACCTAACTTGTTTTTATGAGACCCTATAAATACGAACCTAGGTCATTTCTATCCTTGTTAGAGCTGCCATTAAGAGATTCATTGAGTTCTAAAGAGATAGCCATTCTCCCTCAAATCTAAAGCTCTCTTCCTCACAAGAAACCCATTCTCTCTCATTTCTAGATCTAGAGAGAAGCTTGTTCTTGGTGAGCTCTTCAAGCTATTGCTTGATCCAAGTCTCCAACTCTTTCCTAGGCACCGATTGCTGGTCATTTCCTTGGTGCTAGGTCTTGGTGACTTCATCTTCCTCAAATCTTTCATTTCACCATTTGGGTAAGAAAAACTCAAGGTATAGGATTTTGTGGTAAGATTGTTTATTTCATTTAAACTCTTTAATATTGCTAATTGGTTCTCTCGGTTGTGAGAGAAGATTGTGATCCCGGGTTGTGGGATTCACTTTGCCATTGCATGTATGATTTGATCTTGTGAAGGTTTTTCACAAGATATTCATAGTGGAAATCTTGAGTTAGGGTTTCTAACTCAAGTATCCGGAAGGGATCCGGGTGGTTGGGACGTAGGATCACCGGGAACAAGTCGGAGAGACTTGGGTGGATCCGAACCCATTAACTTCTTTTGTTAGCATTGTTAATTTTGTGTTGTCATTCAATTTAAGCTTCCGCAAATTTATTTGGTAGTTGTTTGCAATTTAATTTGGAATTATACTCCTTATTATTTTAAAGTACTATTCACCCCCCCTCTAGTACTTGTGCAGTAGCTGGTAGGGCATTACATTTGGTATCAGAGCCAGATACTCAGCTATGTCTGCCAACGACAACAAGACCGTGCCTCCACCTTCCAACTATGACACCTTCAGGAACCGTGAAGGAGCGTCATCGGTGATGAAAGGACATTCCTCTACGCGGCCTCCATTCTTCAACGGTACCAACTACGGGTACTGGAAGTGCCGGATGGAGACTTTCCTCCGGAGTGCATCCTTATGGAGGACCACAATGAAGGAATACATCGAACCCAAAGAAGAAGATTTTGAGAAATGGACTACCGCGGAGGTCGCCGCGGAGGTAAGCAATGCCAAGGCAATGAACGCCTTGCAATGCGCTTTGGAGCCCGAGGATTTCAATAAGATATGCACATATAAGAGTGCATATCAAATTTGGAACTCCCTCCTCATTCTTCATGAAGGGACGAGTAGGGTAAGAGACTCTAAACTCGTAGTCGTAAACAAAGATTACGAAATGTTTCATATGCAACAGGGCGAGAAGATGAAAGAATATTACGCTCGCTTCGTTGACATAATAAACGAGTTAGAGGCCCTCGGCAAGTCCTACACTCAAAAGGAGAAGTGCTCAAAGATTATTGAAGGACTTCCCTCTTCTTGGGAAAAATGTACCTTCGCCATCGAGGAAGGTAATGACATGAATAAATATACCGTTGTTCAACTAATGGGTACTTTGATGTCATACGAGGTACGCAAAGATAGCAAGGTGAAGTTACAAGAAAAGATGAAGTCCTATTTGAACCTAGATGCGCCTAAGAAAAAGGCGATTGCATTCAAGGCGGCCTCATCCACCTCTACCGATGATGAGGACTCGGAAGAATAAATGGACATGGAATCCATTGCACTCATGGCAAAGAAGTTCAATCGCTTCTTCCGAAAGGGTAACTTCAAACAAAAATCTAAGTTTACTTCTACTAACGCCTCTCCACCTTTGTGCTTTAAATGCAATAAGCCAGGACACATCAAAGCGGATTGTCCTCAAAACAAGCAAAAGGAGAAGTGGAAGGCGCTGAAGTTCGACAAGTCAAAGAAGTACAAAAAGGGGTACAAAAAGGGACTTGTCGGAACAACATTCACCGACTCCGAGGATTCCTCAAGCGGAGAGTCGGACGATGAGAACGTGGAGCAAGCGCACATGTGTTTCATGGCAAGAGAGGAGCACGATCAAGAATCCTCCTCTTCCGATGATAGTGATGACGAAAGCGATGAGGTAACGATGGACGATCTTAGGAATGCTAACTCTCAACTTTGGTCAAAATACACTAAATTAGTAAATAGATATACTAAAGTAAAAGATGACCTAGCTAGCATTCAAACATCGCCTAAGAATATCATCACCAACAACGACACCGTTGTTGAAGAGTTAAGAAATGAGATTGTGAATCTCAAATCTAAACTTGAACATGTTAGCATTGAGGATGCGAAAGAACATGAGATAGCGGATTTAACTTCTCAAAACTCGACTTTGAGTATTGAGAACGAAAATCTTAAATCTCGTGTTTATGTGCTCACATCGCAAATATCCACTTTGGATACTTCTTTGCGTTCTCTCAAAGAGAAATATGAGGACACATTGGGCCGAATCAACAAATTCAACAAGGGTAAGGGCCATTTGGATAATATCCTAAAAGATTTACTTCCGGCCAAACACCACATTGGCTTAGGGTATATGATGGGAAATTCATCCAAGTCGGTCACTACTTTTGTTAGGCCAACTTCCGAAGCCTCAACGAGTGGGAGCAAACACTCTATTGGTAGTTCATCTACCAATGGTGTTTCCACCTCGTCCACACCCTCTTTCGGAAAGAAACCACTTTGGGTGGACCTCCAAAGAAGGGGCATGCCTACATGTACACCAATAACATGCCACGTATGAACACACGTCCTACTTCACCATCTCACACATATGATGATTTCTATGCTACACGTTCACGGGCACGTGCACACCATGTGAGACACCCTCACGCACGTGTTCCCACACATGCATATGTACTCCCACCTCATCATATGAATAATTCTCGTCGTGCACCATTCCATCATGTCCCGTATACCTATCCACAACATGCATCACGTAGAAATCAACGTCGCATGCATGCACCCAATAGGATGATGGCTCCCAAAATTTTCACTATTTGGAGCCCAAAGGACACAAGTATGGACGAAAAACAAATGTATATGAATGCGTATTTTTCGGATGTTGTGCATAGTAAGAATTATGTGGGGAAGTCTAAGTCCACTTGGACTTGGCTTCCAAAGGTCTAATCCCTTGGACCCAATGACCTTGGGTACCATGATATGAAAGTGTCTATCTTTAGGTACTCAAGGACAAGAAAAAGAAGAGGAGCAACAAATTTAAATTTAGCTCCAAAGGGAATTGGATACTCGATAGCGGGTGTTCAAAACACATGACGGGTGACGCTCGATTTCTCTCCGGAGTGGTTCCCATTGCGAATGGAAACCGCGTCGTATTTGGAGGCAACGAGAGCGGAACCATCATAGGTGTTGGTAAAGTCGGTAACCCCTCTAAACCCTTAATTAGTGATGTTTATCTTGTTAGTGGTTTAAATCATAATCTTATTTCAATAAGCCAACTTTGTGACAAAGATTACAAAGTTAGTTTTGCGAAAGGATTGTGTCATATTTTAAGAAAAGATAATGATAAATTATTATTTTCCGGAACTCGTCATAAAGACATTTATATTTTGGATCTTCCTAAGTCATATGAACAATGTCTCGTTGCTAACACAAGTGAACAACACTTATGGCATCGACGCTTTGGACATGTGAACTTTGGAACACTTTATAAGCTTTCGAAATTAAATTCTATTAAAGGTTTTCCGAAGCTTGTTTTTGAAAAGAAAAGTTTTTGTGATTGTTGTCAACGTGGCAAGCTTCCTAAATCTTCATTTAAACCTAAGAAAAGCATCTCTACTAAACGGCCACTAGAGCTATTACATCTAGACTTATTTGGGCCAACTAGAGTAGCTTCCTTAGGAAATGCAAGGTATGGACTTGTCATCGTAGATGACTATTCAAGATTTACTTGGGTATTTTCATTGTGTAATAAAAATGAAGCTTTTGAAAACTTCACAATTTTTGTTAAGAAAGTACAAAATCTCTTAGGAACCACCATTGTCACTATTCGTAGTGATCATGGAGGTGAATTTGAGAATGAGTCTTTTGAGACATTTTGTGATGAAGTTGGTATTACTCACACCTTCTCTTTCCCTCGTGCACCTCCTCAAAATGGTGTAGTTGAGAGAAAGAATAGGACGCTAGTGGAGTGTGCTCGCACTATGCTTGATGATAGCCAACTTGGCCATCAATTTTGGGCGGAAGCGGTACACACCGCTTGCTATGTGTTTAATAGAATACTTTTGAGGCCCGGCACTAAACAAACTTGTTATGAATTGTTGTTTGGTAGGTTGCCTCAAGTTAAACATTTTCGTGTTTTTGGTTCGAAATGTTTTATTAAGAACACATATGGTAGTTTGGACAAATTCGATCCAAGATCCGATGAGGGGATTTTTGTTGGATATTCTACGCGTAGCAAAGCCTACCAGATATTCAACAAACGAACCTCAACGATCGAGGAGTCGCTTCAGGTCTCATTTAATGAAGGATTTGTTCCAACTAGAATTTCAAATGATAATGATTCTTTGGATGTTTTATGTGATTCGTTTGATAATTCTAAGTCTAATGATTCTATTGATTCTATTGAGACTAACCCAACTAATGAAGTTGTTGAGAATGTTCCTAGTGATCAAGGTATTCCCAAACGGCTTCATTCGGTTCGTGACCATCCCCATGAGCAAGTCATTGGCAATATCTATGATAGTGTCAAGACGAGATCGCAAGTTCACCACTTCGCAAATTGTGCCTTTGCCTCATCGATAGAGCCAAAGAATATTAATGAAGCATGCGAAGATAGCGCTTGGATCTTAGCCATGGAGGAGGAGCTCATTCAATTCGAGAGGAATGAGGTATGTGAGCTTGTTCCATTGCCATCGAAGAACCACACCGTCATAGGGACAAAGTGGATCTTCAAGAACAAAACCGACGAAAACCAAGTCGTCGTACGGAACAAAGCTCGGTTAGTTGCTCAAGGCTATCGACAAGAGTAAGAGTTTTCTAATGTTATGAAGGAACAATTTGAGATGAGCCACATGGGCGAACTCAAATATTTCTTAGGTCTCCAAATTCGCCAATTGAACGATGCAATCTTCATCCACCAAACAAAGTACACGGTGGAGTTGCTAAAGCGATTTGGAATGGAGAATGCCTCCGGGAAAAAGACTCCAATGAGCACGACTACGCATCTTGACAAAGATACGGGCGGAAAAGATGTAGACATTCGTCTATATCGAGGTATGATAGGTAGTTTACTTTATCTTACCGCAAGTAGGCCCGATATTATGTTTGCCGTATGTATATGTGCTCGTTATCAGTCTCAACCTAAGGATTCTCACTTAGTAGCGGTAAAGCGTATTTTCCGTTATCTAAGTTACACTTTAGATTTTGGATTACTTTATCCGAAATCTAGCACGTATGAGTTAGTCTCATACAGTGACGCTGATTATGCGGGATGCAAATCCGACAGGAAAAGTACTAGTGGCACTTGCCATTTTCTAGGAAATTCTCTTGTCTCTTGGTTTTCCAAGAAGCAAAATTCGGTATCACTTTCAACCACCGAGGCGGAATATATTGCCGCCGGTGCCGCTTGTGCCCAGGTTCTTTGGATGAGACACACTTTGAAGGATTTTGGTATTCATTGTGATACTAGCCCTATCATGGTGGATAACCAAAATGCTATTTGTCTCTCAAAGAATCCGGTGCATCATTCCCGATCAAAACACATAGATGTCCGACACCATTTCTTAGATGATCATGTAGCTAAAAAGGACATCATATTAGTGTACGTTGAAACCCAAAAGCAAATCGCCGATATTTTCACGAAACCCCTAAAGGAGGACTCCTTTGTGCGGTTGCGTCGAGAATTGCGGATTATGGGTGAATCCGAGATATAGGATTCATATTTCATTCAATTATCTTGCATGCTATTCGATTTCGCGATATTTTGTTCATGCTAGATTAATTGAATTTTTGGGAATTTTATGTGATATATTTGAATTTATGATCGAATTCGTATTTGAAAGTCGTATTTAAGATTTCGACGTTTTATGGGGTAATTTAGATGACTAATGAGTGAGTTATGATGTTTCATCCAAGTGGTTTGTGAAGAGAAATCAATTATCAATTTTTGGACTCCTCTAGTTGGTCTAAGTTCACTTGTCAACCGACTAGATGCTCATCTAGTCGGTCAGCAAATGAACTCAGACCGACTAGATCAAGCCTATATCTAACTCCTATCATTTTCTTTCGTTAGTCGGTCTCAGTACACTTACCGACCGACTAGATTGAAAACTAGTCGGTCAGTGAATATACTGCGACCGACTAATTCTTGCCCTAGAAATTCTTCTGAGCCACTGTTTCGACTTAGTCGGTTCAAGCTCATTGACCGACCGACTAGATCGTAATCTAGTCGGTCAGTGCTTGAACTGTGACCGACTAAGTGTGTTAGGGCAGTTATGTCTTTTTGATTCCAGACCGACTTATACTCATTCTTGTTCGACTAATTTCATTATTAGTCGGTCTTCTCTCCAGCTCAGCCCGAAAACCCCAACCTCCCACTCGAAACCCTTCGTCTTCCGGCCATCTTTCCGTCGATCGCCGCCGTCCGCCGCCGTCGACTCCACCTCCTAGGTATCTCCCTCCCTCTCTTTGGTCGATTCCTACCCTAGGGTTCGATTTTATCTCTTCTAGCTCCTAGGGTTTCTAGTTTTTGACCTAGGGTTTGTATTTTCGAATTTCTTG
Source organism: Scilla litardierei (assembly GCA_030789695.1). NCBI lineage: Eukaryota > Viridiplantae > Streptophyta > Magnoliopsida > Asparagales > Asparagaceae > Scilla > Scilla litardierei. The sequence continues at coordinate 85,529,812 of CM061139.1, forward strand.
GTTTCTAGGGTTTGTGTTAGCTTCTAGGGTTTGTGCTAGGTTGTGTTTGATCTTATCATCGATTGCTTGTGCTCGTAGTGCTATGGCTAAGACGAGAATTCCAATCGCCTCTTCCGGGGCCTCTCCTATGACCGTAGGGCCTTCCGACCCTAGGAATCCCCCGAAGCCTAAGCGTCGTGCCAAGTCAACCCAAGCCTCTCCATCATCGCATCCTCCTAAGAAGCCTAGGACTGCGATAGCTAAACCACGCAAATCCAAGACCAAAAAGCCTATTCTTCAATCTCCGGCTACTCCTCCCGATTCCGACACTGATTTTATCCCAGAGGATGAGCCTACTAGGGAACCCACTCCACCTCCGAAGACCCGTAAGGCTAAGGGTAAAGCTCCTATGCCAGTCGGCGGTGTAGACATATCGTTGTGCCGCGATGACCCTCAGTGTCTCGCAGCGTACAACCGTATAGAGCACTGTCCACTGTTATTAGAGCATTACGTTCAGTTCTCTGATTTTCTCGGCCTTGTTGATCTTCTGTCCTATAGTGGTCTTCTAGATTATCTCCGATACGACCCCAAGGCCAATCCCAAACCGTATCCTCGCCTCGTGAAATTGTTCTATGCCAATCGTATTCGAGGCCAGTACGACGCCAGCCACTCCATTGAGACGACTGTTTTGGGAACTCCTATAGTTCTCACGGCAGAAATCTTAGGGGAGATTCTTGGTTGTTCATCGTGTGGTCTCCTCCCTTCGGACATTTTCGTAGACGACATTTCTTCCTTGGACCAGTCTATTCTTTCTGAGATTTTCCAGGTTATCCCCTCCGCATTCATTGGTATTCCATCGAAATCCTTTAAGCCGAATGCGTGGGTTCTTAACCTGATTTTGAAGTCATGTCTCCTCCCTAAGTATGGATCCTCTTCACTCCCATCCCAGCCGTTCTTGAAATTGATCTATGCTCTTTTCTTGGGGTGCGAGATTAATTTGGCTCGCGTGATACTCGATAAGATGGATTCTTTCGAGTGTATACGCAAGACCAATAAGTCTGCGCACATTCCATACCCCTGCCTGTTGACTCTTGTATTTCGACATTTCCGAGTCCCTCTCCCTCCTGACGATGAGCGTCCTTTGGGTACGCCTCTGAACGCGACGGCCGTGAAGAAATCTCTAGCGGCACTTCGTCACGTGCAGAGGTCTACCGCATCTGCATCTCAGCCTACTCCGTCAGCTGCTGCAGCCTCCTCTTCCCCTGCTACATTGGACGATGTCGTACGCCTACTTCGTCAGCACGACTCCCGTTTGGCTCGTACTGAGGAGGTAGTCTGCCGTATGGCTCGTATGATGGGGATTAATCTTCCTCCTTCAGTGTCTGAGGCCGAGGAGATGGACGATGAGGAGCTTGACGAGCTTGTCACTTCTTTTGCCCGTGGCGATGAGGCCACTGCTGCTGCTGCTGGTACTTCCACGTCTGCTCCTGGAGTTGGCACCACTTTCGGTGTTCCAGAGCCTTCTGCTTCAGCTCTTCAGCCTTCTGAGCCTGCTGCTGACCAGTCTTCCGAGCCTGCTCATGTATCTCCTGCTGCTGTTGACACTGCTGCTGCTGCTGCTTCTGTCGAGACCCTTGCTGCTGTTGAGATTCCCGTTGATGAGCCTGTTGCTGAGATCTCCACTCCTGCCCCGACGATTCCATCTGTTGAGACACCTCTACTCCCTGCAGAGCCTGAGTCCACTCCGTCGACTGGACTCACGGAGACTGCAGATCCTGCCACCTCCTCGTGATCGCTTGTTTCGAGGACTCTCCACTACGCTTTGGATGATATATCTTAGTGAGAGTATTTTGGGTTAGGATGGGGTTTGAGAGATGTTTTGATGTATTTTTGTGCTTTCTTGATGTCGGAGTTGGATATTATGTTATGATGTTGTTTTGATGTATGTTGATATACTTTGATGATGTCGATGATGTATGATGTTTTTCTTTTTGATGATATGTAGCACTTGATATGATGTACCTCATATATTCGATGTGATATCTTTTTGGATGTACTCATGTTGTCTCTACATATATATATGTTCATCGTCATTCACTTTGTCATTTATTCGTCGTGCATTTGTTTTATATATATTCGTTGAATGCATTTGAAATGTGAATTCATCGCTCGACGATTAAAAACTTGGTTAAATAGATTATATTTCTATATTTATATAGAATTGTTTTCCATGCACAAAATTAACCAAGAATGTTGAATATTGGAGAGTATGTTTCATTATTCAAGAAATGAATAATTATTTGGTATTTTTGATGATTTTTGATCTTTTTGTGATAATGGACATTTTGGCACACCTTGATTTGATTTCCACATTTTTATTCCCTTGGTGTCAAGTTGGTCCATTGTCTATGTCTACGACTCCCGATGTTGGATTTTACATTTCCTAATTGTTGTCGTTGTATGCCCCCCATTTTTAGGATAATGCCAAAGGGGGAGAGATGATGATAATAAATAGCGCAAATGAAAATTTAACTCAATTTCCAAGAATCTAGTTTGATATGTTAGATTCAGGGGGAGTTAAGATATATATAAGGATTTTCAAAATCCGATATTTCGAAAATCGATTCTCTTTATTTATCTCACTCGTCTGCTTGATGCAATTCATATATATTCATTTTGGAATTAACGTGTCATCAATGCAGGGGGAGTAAGTATTTTACATTTGAATTATTATTTTTGATTATTATTTATGTTGGTTTGTCATCACCAAAAAGGGGGAGAATGTTGAATATTGGACTCCCCGGATTTGGTTTTGATGATGAGCAAACATAAATAATCCATGAACTAACAATTTGTGAGCGCAGTTTTGGAGATCGTCGCCAATTTCACGAGAACATTCAAAGCGACATCTCAACACTTCCCAAAGCTCATATTCATGTCTAAAGCTTCGTTGAAGCTCTTGCGACGCTTTGGAAGATATGAAGATTCAATCGAAGCTTTCAAAGACCGTTTATTAAAGTTTTATTTATAGTCTTTTAGCTTCGATATATAGAATGTTAAGCCTTGAGTATATCTTACGCTTCTATCTTCATTTCGCTCATTTCGTAGCTCTAGGATCCTTGCACAAGTTCATTCTAACTTCCTCGAAGCGTCGCGCTTCGATTCGGATTTGTATGTGCATGTTAGTTGGTACAAGAACAAGTACTGACCGACTAGATGGTGATCTAGTCGGTCGACAACTGTTCTTGGACCGACTAGTTTGATTCCTTAATTTCTTGGACTTTACTGTTTACAGTTAGTCGGTCTACGTTGACTCACCGACCGACTAGTTTGTGAACTAGTCGGTCAGTGATGCTTCTTTGACCGACTAGTTGTGACTTACTGTTCACTCTAAAATTCTCCTAAGCTACTGTTTACCGTTAGTCGGTCTAAGAAGGTTTGGTGACCGACTAGTTGACAATCTAGTCGGTCAACTTTTGTTCTTGGACCGACTAAGTCACTTTGCATTCAGACTAAGTTATTTTGCCTCTTAGTCGGTCTACGTTCACTGACTGACCGACTAGTTGTGAAACTAGTCGGTCAGACAGTCTTCTTGGACCGACTAGATTTCTAGGTCTGAAATTCTATCTCTTCTCAGATCTACTCTTAGTCGGTCCACGTTGTTTGGCTGACCGACTAGTTGATGAACTAGTCGGTCAGTGTCTGTTCTTTGACCGACTAAGTCTCACAGATTTCTATCCGTTGGTGAATGACCTAACTTGTTTTTATGAGACCCTATAAATACGAACCTAGGTCATTTCTATCCTTGTTAGAGCTGCCATTAAGAGATTCATTGAGTTCTAAAGAGATAGCCATTCTCCCTCAAATCTAAAGCTCTCTTCCTCACAAGAAACCCATTCTCTCTCATTTCTAGATCTAGAGAGAAGCTTGTTCTTGGTGAGCTCTTCAAGCTATTGCTTGATCCAAGTCTCCAACTCTTTCCTAGGCACCGATTTCTGGTCATTTCCTTGGTGCTAGGTCTTGGTGACTTCATCTTCCTCAAATCTTTCATTTCACCATTTGGGTAAGAAAAACTCAAGGTATAGGATTTTGTGGTAAGATTGTTTATTTCATTTAAACTCTTTAATATTGCTAATTGGTTCTCTCGGTTGTGAGAGAAGATTGTGATCCCGGGTTGTGGGATTCACTTTGCCATTGCATGTATGATTTGATCTTGTGAAGGTTTTTCACAAGATATTCATAGTGGAAATCTTGAGTTAGGGTTTCTAACTCAAGTATCCGGAAGGGATCCGGGTGGTTGGGACGTAGGATCACCGGGAACAAGTCCGGGAGACTTGGGTGGATCCGAACCCATTAACTTCGTTTGTTAGCATTGTTAATTTTGTGTTGTCATTCAATTTAAGCTTCCGCAAATTGATTTGGTAGTTGTTTGCAATTTAATTTGGAATTATACTCCTTATTATTTTAAAGTATTATTCACCCCCCCTCTAGTACTTGTGCAGTAGCTGGTAGGGCATTACAATAAGGCCAGGAGGGACGGCTTAAGGAGCCCGGGCTCGGGAGGACACATCCTTGGGCACTTCACCCGGCTCGGAGCGAGGGGGATCGACCGGCGGAGGGGCTTGCCGAACACGCTCCGCACACTCCCGGAAGGAAGACTGGACGACTTCGACGATCCGGGGGCGATGAGGTCTTCATACGCACCGAAGGCCTCCCTGAGAACCTCGAAGATCCTCTTCCCCAGGGTCTCGATGACGCCCCTCTCCACCTCCTCTGCAAGCCGCGTCACCTGACGCCGATCCGACAGTTCCCTCTGAAGCTCCTCCCTCTCCCGGCGGAACGACTCTGCCGCTTCGACAGCCGACTGATGGACATCCTCCAGCTTTACCTGGAGGTCACCCACTCGTCCCTCCAACTCGGCAACGCGGAGCTTGAGACGTCGAGACTCCATCTGGGCCTCTGTCATAACCACCTCCGCCACCCCGGCCCGCTCCTGGGCCCTCATGGAGGACTCCTCCAGCTCCCTCAGGTGGACGGCTCGACACTGCAACTCCACAGCGAGCGTCGAACCCTGGAAAGACGAGACATGGGCTAAGAAGAGGATAAAGGGAAGGAGAGGATAGCGAGATAACCGAACCTGTTGAAGGATCCAGACCAAGGAATCCGACATCTTGTCGGCAGGAATCTTCTTGAGGAGGCTGCGGTCCCGGGGAGGGACGGAGACCTCGGCAACCTGCTGGGCCAAGGCTCGGTCGACAAACATTGAACTCCCAGGGACGACAAGGGAAGCCATATTGCTCGCCAACAAGGCCCCGATCCCCGGTGATACGTGCGAGGACGCTGCAAGGGGGGTGGTCGACACGGCTACCGAAGGGTCCCCGGTGGTCGCCGCAGGAAGCGCGGAACCCGCCGGACTGGAGGGATCCGCGTCCTCCTTCCTCCTCTTCCCACCGTGGGGCTCCGAAGGCGCCGGAGGGGAGTGCTTCCGCCTCGCACCATCCCCACCCTCGAGAACCCGAGGGGCATGCCAGGGGCAGAAGGAACTGCACCGGACCCGTCATTACCCCGTGCCTCTTGGGCTGACGGGGCGGGTCCGGCCCTTGTGACCCCCCCGGGAAGGGGATCGCCAGAAGAAGAGGCGGGAGGCGCGGCCACCACCTTACCCACGGAAGGCTCGGCTCGGCGCACTTCCTCCTCAACGGTCCGCCGAGGTGCCCTTCCAGAGGTACTACCTCGGCTCCGAGCAGCTCCACGGTGGATCAGTTCATCGACGTCACGGACGAACTCGTGGCCAGCCATCCCTGCAAGGGAAACCAAAATCAGGATGAGTCACAGGGCGATTCAAGACTGAAAAGGCGACCTACCCGGAGACCACAAGACGGCCTTCAGGAGTAGGTCGTCCAACAAGGACCAGATGGACTTCGATTCCAAAGGGAGGGTCGACAGAAGCGCGGCGGCTGCCCGATCAGCGTCTGAGAGAGCTAGCGACGGGCGAGGCTGGACAGACCCGCCCCAACTTGTCAAAATCTGGGCATCCCCCAGGAAGACCATAAAGACGTAGTCCGAACTCCAATCCCCTGACCAGCGGGGCAGCCCGATCAGACATTCCCTCCTCGAGCAGGCTCGGAGCTGTAGCCATGACCCCCGGGCCGACCGTCTGGATCTGGTAAAAATGGAAGAGAAGGGGGAGGGACGGCTCCAGACCGCGGGTACATCAGAGCGTAGCGAAGCCCGTCAGTACCGCAATCGAGCAAGGGGTGAACTGGCAAAGCGACACCGTGAGGTATTCCATGACCTGGATAAGGAAGGGATTGAGCGGGAAACGAAGACCCAGGCGAAACATTTCGACGTAGACGCCGACCTCATTGCTCCTCGGAAGGCAAACCCGCTCGTCAACGAACGGAACGCAGACATCGTACGGGAAGCAGAGATACCTTTCCCGGATCTCAGTGACTGCCGAAGGAACGGTCCTCGACGGCGTACGGAGGACAACCAGGGGCACGTTAAGACGCACGGCAGCCGACGCCATGTCATCACAGGCGTAGTCTGGGAATAGCTTCCCCTTCCCCTTATCTCGGAGGGGACGATTCCTGGAGGAGGAACCTGATCCCACTAGCCGAGGCCTGCCCCACCTGGACTCTGGAGAATCCCTCGCCCCTCGACCGGAACCGCCTATCCTAAGAGCAACCATAATACGAGAGCGAGAAAGGAATTACCTTTTGACTAGTTTGGAAGAGACAAGGAGGCAAAAGCGACAGGAAACTCCGAGTTGTGGAAAACCTAGAACAATGGGAAGAGCAAGAAAGAAGTGGAGATCAACACAGCTGGGGATCTTATATACCAGACGCAGGGACGAATTCGAAGCGCCTGACGAGAACGCGTGACATGACTCGAAGAACCGGCGGCTGATCACTCCTTATTTTACACCTTTTTTCCGCATGTTTGCATGCCATTTAGATCGCCCAAATCATGTTTTTCACGATATATCGACGATATTGCGATGCTTTTCACGATTTGTTGTTTTTGTCGCATTTCAGGTGATTTGGCGCGATTTGGAGTGATCTTGAGATGCGCTCACTTTAGACGGTCACCAACGACCTCCCCGAGGGGTATTTTGCTGTTGGAGAGGAGCGGAAGAAGAATGGACGTCACAGGAGCGACGAGGAGGCCAAAACAATCAGATTGGGCATTTTTTGTGTCCCACTCGGCCGAGTGGAGGAGCCACATTTCAGATGACGGGGGTCTCCATCGATGCTACCAGACTGCGTCTCTTCCCTTTCACGCTAAAGGACAAGGCACTCTATTGGTTGAGGACGCAGGCGGACGGAGTCTTCACCACTTGGGACGAGTTAGCGGGTGCATTTATTGACAAATTCTATCCGCCATCCAAGACGGTGAAGATCCGGAGCGCTCTCATGTCCTTCAAGCAAGGACCACAGGAGACGCTCTATGAAGCTTGGGAGCGTTTTAAGGATTTACAGCATCAATGCACGCACCACAGTATAGAAGATTGGGAGCTAGTTCATAGCTTCTACAACGGTCTCCAACCGGGGACCAAACAAATTATTGATGCCGCGGCGAATGGTGCAATCTTGTCAAAGACTCCCGAGGAAGCTACGGCCCTAATTGAGGAGATGGCCTCAAATAATCAACAATGGGGCGATGAGCGAGGACACTCCACGTCCTCCTTAAAGCCAACAAGCATCTACGAGGTGAAGGCCGTAGCAGAGCTCACGAGCAAATTCGATTCTCTCCACAAGGTGGTGGAGAGATTGTAGAAGTTTATCACGGAGCCCCAAGGAAGCCCATCCACCTCCGCACCGACCAACCAAATGTGTGATTGGCAAGACCAATCTCAAGTCATGTACTCGGGAGGAGAGCAAGGAGAAGGATCCTTGGAGCAAGTACAATATGTTGCGGGGAACCAAGGGTATTGGTCCAATCCGGCCGCACGAAATCATCCGGGATTCTCCTACGCCAACAATGAAGGAGCCTTGAACCCGCCACAACCACCGCCTCAACAAGCTCGACCACCACCACCCCAACAACAAAACTATCCACCGAGGGGGCCTACTCAACAAAACTTTCAACCGAAGCAACAAGTTCCACCATATAGGCCGCCCGGTTACAACCAAGGGTGGAGGAATCAAAATCAAAACCCTCCGCAAGCTCCACAACGATCCGACTTCGAAGCTAGAGTGGAGGCGTTCATGGTCGAGCAAAACAAGGTGAATGCTACTTTGAAGGCGGGGCAAGACTCTCTTAATACCGTAGTGGCCCAAATATCGGAGCAATTAGCGTTGCTCAATCGGAACACTCAACGATTGCCGGCGCAACCGGAGCAAAACCCACGGGGCAACACCGGCCACATCAACGCCGTAGTTGCCGTTACTACTAGAGGCGGGAAGGACACCACCCCCGCTATGATTCCTACCGAGGAGGCCGTGGAGGAAAGCTTGGAGCCGATTGAGCCGATAGTTGAAGTTGAAAAGGAGAAGGAGCCACAAGACAAGGAGAAATCTAGGACGGAGCAATTAATTGAGGAAAGGCGCTTCATGCCACAGGTCCCATTCCCCCAAAGGCTCGCTAGAGCGAAAATGGAGAAAAGGCTAGCGAAATTTCTCGAGTACCTAAGAGGAGTTAGCCTTAACATCCCCTTCCTTGACGCCATCGTCGAGATCCCCACGTATGCTAAATTTTTGAAGGACTTGATTTCGGGGAGGAAAAGGAAGGAGAAGATCATGCTAGCCGAGGAGGGCTCTTGGTTCACCAAGAGAGAGAAGGAGCCGGCAAAATTCAAAGATCCGGGGAGTTTTCGGATTCCTTGCACCTTGGGCAGAGTTCCCCTTCAAAAGGCGTTGGTTGATCTTGGGGCTAGTGTGAGCCTCATGCCCCTCTCCATGTTCTTAAAGCTAAACACCGGGACAAAGTTGAAACCCACCGACATGCGCATTCAATTAGCCGATGGACGGATAACAAGGCCGGTGGGGATCACCGAAGACATACCGCTACAAGTCCCGGGTGGAATATGCTTGCCATGTGACTTCGTGATCATGGACGTCAAGGAGGAGGGAGACACTTCATTGATACTTGGACGCCCGTTCCTAGCCACCGCCGGAGTCATCGTCGACGTGCGCGAAGGTACCTTAACCTTAAACGTCGGAAACATCGAGGTGGAGCTCCACATTCCTAAGGCTATGAAGCATATGCCTTATCACGAGGAACTTGACTACATGGACCTCCTTGATGAGGTGATAGAGGAGGCGATTCCTCACTCAATTGGCACCCTTTTTGATGAAGATTTTGAAGAAGGCCCGGATTTAGGCCATGAAGAGAATAAAGATGATTCCCCCGACTTCTCCGCTGAAGAAGATGAAGGCGACGCTGATGTCGCAAGGATTCGAGAGCTCTGCAAGCTCTCGAAACAAAAGTCTCCAAAGAAAGCTCCGCCGGCACGGAAATCGGCACCACCGGCAAAGCCGTTGACCGGAGCAAATGCTAGCTTGGGGGAGCCTCCCCCCAACACTATTCGAGATAGGAGACCACCGAGGGAGAACGCGCCGCCGCCACATCCAAATCCAAGCGCGCTCCCCGGAAAGTTTGATGGGTGCATCTCATATGCACCAAACATCCCGCATTGATTGAAAATTATAGGGGGTCGAGCTCACGACCTTAAACGAGCGCTTGTCGGGAGGCAACCCGACGGTTTTTGCTTTATTTTTACTTTTTCTTTATTTTCATTTTAGAAATTTTTGGTGTTTTGAGTCGTTCGCCCCAAAATTTTTGTGATAACGGGTCCTATTTTTCTTGACAGGAGAGGAGATAGGTAGATCCATCATGAGGAGTAGGAACGAGACGACGAGGAGCGCCCCAAGAAGGCGCTCGACGCTTAGGAGGAAGATGGAATCGACTGGAGGAAGAAAGACGGAGTTTAGAGCCCAAACGAAGACAAACAGCAGAACACAAGGCTCACTCGGCCGAGCATACTAGTCACTCGGCCGAGTACACAAGTTCGTCCGGTCGAGCCGCTCACGAACGAGGGAAGTCTGCTGTACCCAACTCTCTGTTTATTTTCTTGATTTCGATATAACTACTACTCGGCCGAGTATATATGTTCACTCGGCCGAGTAAAACGGATACCCTCCTAGGGCGAGTCTTGCCGAGTAGCTTAAGTCACTCGGCCGAATGGACTTACTCCACTCGGCCGAGGCTGGCAAAGCCACTCGGCCGAAGCGATAGCGGGGAGGAAATTTTCAATGGTCTCGCTCGGCTGAGTGACCACGTCACTCGGCCGAGTCGTAACTTCTATTATATAAGGACCGGGGGGGGGGGGCGTTTTTCGAAACCGCAAAATTCCCAAACCGCAAAATTTTTCATGCGCAGGTTGCTTTTTGGAGCTTAGGGGAGCTCAGGGGAGCTTCTACGGGCTGTTTTGGACTTCGTGGAGGCGCGGACTTCACACGCTTCCACTGCTTAGCACTCGCGGCGTGTTTGGGTATACTCTTTCCATTCTTTTTGCACACACCACACTTTTCACGTTTTTCGGCGCGCGCTCGGGGCCGATATGCTGCCCCGGACACGGCCTCGGACGAGGAGACCTTCCGCTAAGCGGAAGCGGTCGGATGATGCCGGCCCCGCCCACGAGGTGGAAGAGTCTCCTCCTCCTTCCCCCACACACGCCGTCCACCCAGCACAGCCTGCAGGCCCCGCACACCCCGCACAGCCTGCAGTGCACCCACAGCCCACACAGCCTCTCCCTGCCGACCCACAGCCACCACCACCGGCTTCACTGGTCGGGGCCGCTCGGGATTACGTTCCGAGACGACGCACACCGCGCCGTCTTCGAGCGTATCTCCCAGCGCTCGATCGTACCCTCCAGGTTTGCACACCTCGCTGACCTTGGACGCCTGGGGGTACTAGAGGGGATGCTCACGTTGTACGACAATGTGGGCTGTCGAGATTTTTTCCAGGTGTCGGTGGATACTTTTACCCGCCCGACACTTGAGGTTTTGAGTTCGATTGCCCGGACCGAATAGGGATGCTCATTCAGGTTCATGGATCGAGAGTGCCAGGTCACTCTCGATATGATGAGAGCATTCTTCTCGTGGCCCGCCGTCCCCGGAGCCGATCGTGGTTACGGCCCCACCCATATCCCCCCACCTTCCTTTGACGCCGGTGCCTTCTGGGCCCGGATTACTGGCCACCACGCTGCCTTTGACCCTAGTAGGGCTAAGGCCTCGGCCATTGTCCACCCCGGCCTACACATTGCCCAGCGCCTCATGGCGACCACCTTTTTGGCCAGATATGAGCCGGGCACGATGTCTACGCCAGAGCTCTACATGCTCTATGCGATGACACGTCCCAGAGCTCTATCTAGGGATGGAGACGAGCTTGTCCCCGCCGTCGTGATCGACATTGCGGCTTGGTTTTTAGACCGCATCATTGTATCGGTGGGCGCTCGCTCACCGATATGCTGCGGCGGTCTGATCACCTTGCTTACCATGATGACCGGCGAGGACCTACCTGCCGACTTGCGACGCGTCCCGGGCCCCACTTCTCTGTCGATAGACGTCATGGCCCGGATGAAGATGCTTCGTCCGCATGGTGAGCGTCACTGGGTCTGGTTGCACGGCCCTTTTGGTGCCGACTACATGATTCTCCCGAGCCCTGCTCGGACCCAGATTGCACCAGCCCACGTCGACTGGCTCTTGGCGATGGATGTTCTGTTGGATATGGAAGACGTTTGTACACCCTTGTGGGGGATGTACGAGGGAATACGGACCTCGAACGTTGCGTACACGAAGTCGTGTACAAAGGGAATCTGTTCCCTTGCGGAGAGGATCTCTGGATGAGTGGGAAAGTCGCATTATATATGCATAAGTGCATGCGACATATGGCTAATAAAGGGGGAATATCTTAAGCTTATGTTGTACCATGCATATGGTACAACTTAAGCTTATAATGTGCCATGTATCATGGTACACCTTAATTAAGTTGTTCCAAAGGAACAACTTACCCTAAAATAACTACCTTGGGGGCTATAAATAAGACCCAAGGGTAAGCCATTTCTTACACCTTTTGCATGAAATTCATGCATGCATCTTCTTCCTAGCGAAGCTCTGCAGAAATCCTCTCTCTTCCTCTATTCAAGTTCTTAATCTAAAATAGAGATTTAGATTGTGGATTAGTAGCCTTACTCCGTTCGTGAGAAGACTCGATCCGTCGTGGCGAATCCGAAGGCAAAGTTCCGAGACTACCGTTCCGCATACGCTAGCGTAAGTCTCCACTTTAATTATCGATCCTAACTCTGTTTTGGATAGGATCCCACATGTTCTCATCCCCGCCGCCTACGTGCTCGAGGCCGAGGAGGCCGAGCAGGCCCACGCTGCCCACGCTGCCCACGCTGCCCCCGCAGACCCTGCTGGACACCCTGCCGAGCCTGCCGCCGACCCTGTTGACCCAGTGGCCCCTCAGCCCATACTAGATGCTTCCGTTGCTCCTGACACTGCTGTCGGTGTTGAGAGTACTTTTGCTGAGCCCACTCCCACCACTGTCACCACTTCTGAGGCTGTCCCCACCACTCCCACTGCCACCTCTGGCCCTCTGTCCGTGGAGCCTCTTTGCTCCGCTCTCCCCGAGCGCCCGCCGACCTTTGTTGAGAGTGGAGAGCCCTCGTTTGCCCCAGTCGTGGAGAACATGGATAGCATGATCTCCACTGGGGTCGCGCCTTTTGGTCCACACACTTCCGCCCCAGCGATAGTTACCTCTGTCTCCACCCCTGCCGTATTTTCTGAGAGCGTCGTGGCGTCTGTCCACACTTCTGTGCCACTGACCTCTCTAGCCGCCTCGCAGCCACTTTTGTACTCTTCTTTCGCTGCTTCCGCCTCCACTTCTCACCACCCGCCCTGGCCTCACACTGAGGCCCGGCCCACATTTCCAGGCGCAGCACCTTTTGTTACCTTCCCTGCTGAGCCCGTTACATACTCCACTCGCGTACGCCAGCCCAGACCTGCCCAGCCTCGCCCGGTGCGTCCCTCTACACCACCCCCGCCCGACACTGTATTGCAGAGCATACGTGCTCTTGAGTTGGCGGTGAGTGGTCTTAGAGGTGACCGTAGGACCATGTCCTCCACCGTCTCTACGATGGCTGGACGCTTCGAGCTGATCCCCCAGATCCACTACTGCCTTACACAGATCTTGGAGCGTCTCCCACGCGTACCCCCACCCACCCCAGCTCAGCAGCCTACACCACCACCACCACCACCACCTCCGCCTCAGGACGGAGACGGCGCAGCACCACCTTCTTAGGCACCCTTGATGCCTTGATCCATTCCTGCCGTTGTGCTGCCCGTTTCTGCTGGGTCCTGATGCACTTTTGTCCACCCCTCCCCTCATTTATTTTGGGATTCTATTTTTGATCATATCTATATATATCTTTTTTGGGAGAGAGGGAGAGTTTTTGGTGCCACTTATATATCTGTATCACTCCTATCCGTGCATGCATCATGTCTGCATCATATTTTCATTTCTTTATTTTTCTTTTTTATTTTTTCACTTGTCCATGCATGCATCCTCACTTGCCCCTCACATTTCTTGTCTCTCGGTGTGCCACACTTAGCACATTGAGGACACTGTGCCATTTAGCTTGGGGGAGTGAGTTCTCACGTTCTTTTCCGTTTTGCCACCTTTATTTTTAATTTTTCCGCTTTTGCACTTATTTTTCATCATTTTTCTTTTTATTTTTGCCATGCATCACGTTTTTCTTATTTTCCTGTGTGCCGCATTGCATAGTTCTATTTTCCCTTTATCTTTATTTCTTTTTCATCTCATGCTAGAGATGACTTTTCTGTGATGATGATGACGTTGGATTTAGCTTATTCTATATGCATGCTACATTTGTCATGTCTTAGGTTTTATTTCAGATATCAGATGCTATGACTTGCTTTGCATTTAGAATAGTAACCCACACCTTTTTCCGCATGAAAATGGATGAAATTTTATTATTAGCCGAGTCTGAATATTCATATGTATGCTATCACAGAAAACACACCAAGATTCACGCATTGAATGCCTATATCTGGAGTACTGATTTCTTTTCCTATATCACTTCTATATGCATGAATTGTACACTTCACTTCAGGATGATTGAATGATGTTAGCTATGATATATCTGGATTAGTTAGCTTTTTTGTGATCGAAACTGAGTAGATTAGATTACCCTGCTAAAGTTGTCGTGCATGTCTTATAGAGTGAACCGAGAGTTATATTTATTTCTTTCTCCACAAATCTTGAACATCATTTCTCTACTTTTAAAATCATTGGTGAATCTCCCCTTAGTGATTCTATTTTATGGCATTTTCCCCGCTATTAATTCCTAGCTCCAAATCTCTTATTCTAAAAAAAAAGAGAGAAAAACATTCTTGTACATCATTATCTCTCTCTGAGTTGGGATCGTTGTGTATATGTTTGCTTATTGCAAAGAAAAAAAAACAAAAGAAAAAAAAATCCTCAATAAAAGATCCCATCTCACCTTCTTTCTTTCTTCTTTCTTTTCGTTGCTTTTGGAGCTATATGTATAAACAAATGGGGATGTAAATATTTTTTTTATGCCACCACGCTTATAGATAAGCTTGGGGGAGGGGATCCATTGATGTGTGAGAGAGTGACTACTTGACATTGCACGACAACCTAGGCTAAGTAATATTCTATACTCGGTGAGATTATTTTAGTTTTACGAAGTCCAGAAATCTAAGCCCAGCACTCATTTCATGAAATCCATACTTTTCTATTCTCTCTATTCTATAGTGTGATACTCTTATACTCCAGATAGAAAGCGTTCAATTGAAAAGTGTGTGATCTGTGATATGTATACCGCTTTAAATGATTCAGACGACGTTGATTTTGAAATTATTCCGTTTTTCATGATTATATCGTTGTCCGTGGGTTTTCTATTTCTACTTGCACTATTATACTATGATATCAAAATAAAATTCTTTGACATGTATTTTTCATTCAGAGAATGCTATACGAGTAAGTGAAACCCACGTCCTGAGGAAATGATCTAGCATCCTACCTCTTCGCTTCTTTCTTTCTTACTTTATTTTATTTCGTTTTCATTCTTCTTCGTTTTTCATTTTTCGTTTCTTTTCGCCGTTTTCCGAATCCACCGGTTTCGCCTTTTACTTATCTTCCTCGAGGACGAGTAAGAGGTAAGCTTGGGGGATTTTGATCACTCCTTATTTTACACCATTTTTCCGCATGTTTGCATGCCATTTAGATCGCCCAAATCATGTTTTTCACGATATATCGACGATATTGCGATGCTTTTCACGATTTGTTGTTTTTGTCGCATTTCAGGTGATTTGGCGCGATTTGGAGTGATCTTGAGATGCGCTCACTTTAGACGGTCACCAACGACCTCCCCGAGGGATATTTTGCTGTTGGAGAGGAGCGGAAGAAGAATGGACGTCACAGGAGCGACGAGGAGGCCAAAACAATCAAATTGGGCATTTTTTGTGTCCCACTCGGCCGAGTGGAGGAGCCACTCGGCCGACCAGCGAGACACTGCTCGGCCGACCTGAACAGATACGATTTCTATGTGCACTCGGCTGAGCACCGAAGACCACATCGGCCGAGTGACGATATCGCGTCCGCCCGAGTGGCACCCAGACGAGGCCCTTCCAAAACATCGAAGTTACTGTTTTTTTGCCGCCTGAACTTCAGAAGACCCACTCGGCCGAGTGGATTATTACGTCCGCCCGAGTGCCTTGAAGCCATCGGCCGAGTGAAGACAACTCACTCGGCCGAGCCGCCCCCAAACTGAAGACCCCTGAAGCCCCCGACTTACTGGAAAATGACAGGGTTTTCACTCGACCGAGCGACTTTTGTCACTCGGCCGAGTGCGATGCGCTGCCTGTAGCGAAAACTGTGGAAAACAGGCTGTGCAGGGGTATTTTGGTCACGATTTTTGGACGATTTTTGGGGCTATTTAAGCCCTGTTTTTACCCTAGTTTAGGGAGCCTCTCTCTTAGATTTTTTGCAGCTTTTTAGATTACTTTTTAGCTTTATTATTGTGATTGGAGAAGAGAGAAAACTTGGATTTTTGTTGGATTAATTGAGGAATTACATTGGTTTGCATCTCTCTTCCCTAAAAATTCTATTTTTATTGTTTATATCATTGTTGTGATGAATTCTATTGCTTATTTCATTGATTATTTTTGTGCTATTGCTATGATTTGTGAGTAGTCTCCACGTCTTGGGGCGTGGGGATGAACCCTACAAGCCCTATTTCCTATTTGTGATGAATTGGTAGAAATTGAGCTAGAATCGCTATTAGGTATTAGATTGGGATCGATTTACTACGGATAGCTAGGAATTCACATCAATTGGGATTTGCAAGAGATTGGATCCCAATTTGATAGGAAGCCCTAGAAATCCGAATTGGGTTGGAGTCGGATTTTCGAAGTATCGGTTTGTAAGAGATTGGACCGATACCAGGATTTCCGGTTGCAATTCCATGCCGATACCCGTTTGCAAGAGATTGGACGGGTAGGAACTATCCTAATTTAGATTGTGGACCGAGTTTGCAAGAGATTGGGCTCGGTGCGCAATTGGACGATGATGTTGATCCTAATGCTAGCTTTCCTAGGCTAGGGTTTGCAAGAGATTGGATCCAAACCTAGGATAGCTATAGACCGGCAACAGCGCGAGAGCGTGAGCTTGGTTCTACATTCAGTTGCAACTAGTTCATCCGAATTCTCTTTCTAGCAATTTTGATACCGACGAACCACATTTATGAAATACGGTGAGTAGCGGGAATTCCCCATTCCCTAGACGTTCTTTATTTGATTTGATATTTCGCATATTTGTCTGACGATTGTGACAGGATCGCCCAAGGCAATTTTCTCTGCTCTCAAATAGCCAGGTTGATTCGGAGCAAGCACAGTCATTCGTCCTCCCTGTGTTCGATACCCGCTCGCTGCTACACCGTAAACTTGCGGTAAAACTACAACCGTTCTTTGGGTGTATATCCGGAGCGACCAGCGGCGTTTCGAAATCGGCGCCAAGGGAAGTCCAATCGATCCGCTTCATCATGACCAACATTTATGACCACGCCTCGATTAAAGCGCCACTCGGAATCCCAGGAGGCACATCGGTCGATCCAAGCAAGTCAAGGCCGATCGACCCCACCAAAGGCGGCTCACAAACCCCTCGGCTTCTCAATTAAGACGACCCCGCAAGCGGTGGGGATAATCTTGCAGCTACAACGTGGCAGCATCAGAGGACCGAAGGCCCTTCGGAGCCCGCGCCTTAAAAATATCGAACGGGCCAACTCATGATGACGACTAATAAATGAGTCGGCATCGACTGGCGAGCTTGTCAAAATCGGCAGAAGTCACATCGGCCGAGCCGAACCGACCGAAGCCGATCAACCCGACCGATGGGGGCAATTGTTACGCCTATTTGACCGAGACCCAAGAGACACGAGCCCAGGAGCCCGACTACTGGCCGAGAGCTCATCTGCGCCTTCAAGCCCATTCCACAAGGCCCTATAAGGGACCCTCTCGAATGTCGATCCGACCCGGCCCCGATAACCCGCTGGTCACTCGCCCACTCCTGCAATAACCGCTCCCCCGGTTGCGCGACCACTAAATGGCGGTAATGGGGAGGTGCTGGCATGGCGTAGGGAGCGGCGGCGGGGGGCGGGGGGCGGATTGAGGGGGCACGATTGAGGGCGGGCAAGGGACGTGGGCCAAAGGCAATGACGCTGGGAGCTCTATAAAAGAGAGAGGAAGACGACGAAGCAAGGGACCGCATCTCAGGTATCTAAAGCCTAAGGTACTCAATCAACGACCTAGTTCCCCCATCACATCTCCTTCCTCCCCCACTCGCGCCGTGAGACGCCGTTCCGATCTCCGCACGAGTCGAACCGTCTCCGCCGGGCCTCCTTTTTCAGATCTCTGTCTGACTTAGGCATCGGAGAGGATTTGGCCGGAACCAAGGTCCGGCCCCCTGACGAGTGTTCTCGTCTACGCAGGAGGCCAGCAGATCATCGGGCCGAGGCTTCCCCTCGCCCATCGCCGACCACACACCCAGCTGGACGAGTGAGGCTTCCCCTCACCGTCCGATTGCCGAGGCCAAGCGCAACCTACCGAGGCCAAGCGTCTCGACCCGGGCCGAGGCTTCCCCTCGCCCTTCACCGAACACGCATCTAGCTGGACGACTGAGGCTACCCCTCGTCGTCCTACGTCCGAGGCCGAGCGTCTCAACCAGGGCCGAGGCTTCCCCTCGCCCCATCTGCACCGACTCGAAGCCCCCGAGGGACCCAAGCGGGCCCCTTGACCACGTTGACCGGGTTATCCACGGTCAACGCTTTGTAGTGAGAAAACACTCTGAAACACAAACCAACATAAATAATAATAAAAAATAATGATTCAAATGAAATTTACTTACTCCCTCTGCATTGATGACACAGTAAATTTCAAATTAAATAATAATCATACGCATTAAGCAGATGAGTAAAGTATAAAATGAGAATCCAATTATTGAAATTTCAGATTTGAAATCCATTTTTATATCTTAACTCCCCCTGAATCTAACATATCAAACTAGATTCACGGTAAATTGCTTTGAATTAACAATTAGCACATCATCATTATTAATTCTCTCCCCCTTTGGCATTAGCAAAAAAAGTGGGAGGAGAACAACGACAACAACAATGGCTTCAAATAAAAGCACGTGAGTCGAAGAATACGACCACGGTCCAAATGACACCAAAGGAAAATACGAAGTAAATCAAAGCGTGTTAATGAGACCATAGTCGATAATCGAAAAATAAAATCATCAAAACTCAAATCAATTTCACGTATTGAGTTATGGAACATACTCTCCAATATCAACATTCTTGATGAATTAAGTGCATGGAAAACAATTCTATGTTTTCATAGAATTAATTTCTATTTAATCAAGATAGTCGTCGAGCGACGAAGTTAACATCAGAGACAGTAATATAATGTGCACATAAGAAGTAAATGGAAACACGATGTATATATATATATATATATATATATATATATATATATATATATATATATAAGAACATGGTACATCAAAATTATACATCTGCCAACAATAACATAAACGATCCTCAGATCGGGGCACATCATACAACATATCTCACAGCATACAACGAAGTATCACAAAACATGTATGCAGAAATCCATCAAAAATACATCAAAATGCATCAAAATGCATCACCACCCAACTATCCTACCCCACTCTCTCACAACAAAGATATCATCCAATGTGCACATGGGAGAGTCCTCCAACGCAAGCTCAGGAGGTGGAGGGAGGATATGCAGCAGCAGCAGGCTCTACAAAAGGTGTGGTGGTCTTAGGAATGACCAGAGTGTCAACTGATGGGAGAGTGGCAACGGGAGTGGTCTTGGGAGCACCAACAGACGAAGTGTCCACCGGAGGAATGGTGGCAGTAGGTGTGCTCTCGGGATCACCAGCAGAAGTAGCAGCAGCACGAGCAGACGTACCCTCAGGGGCACGAGCAGCAGATCCAACAAGCTCCTGGAACTCAGCCTCATCCATCTCTTCCTCGTCAGAAACTGACGGAGGAACCTCAATGCCCAAGTGAGAGCGGATGCGAGCTAGCATCTCCTTAGAACGAGAAACACGAGACTCAACACGTCGCAGGGAAACTGCAAACTCAGCGAGCGACAGAGTAGGAGAAGGAGAAGGAGCAGCTGAAGCAGAAGCTGAAGAGTTGTCCTCTGAATGTGTCGAAGCGTCGCAAGAGACTTCTTGACGGCCGTCGCATTCAGGGGAGGACCAGGAGGATGCTGGTCATCGAAAGGAAGAGGGACGTCGAAGTGACGAAAAAGAGAGTCAATAGGCACAGATATGGAATGTGGGCTGACTTGGTGGACTTTCAAATACATTCGAAGGAGTCCATCTTATCAAGAATAATCCGTGCCCAATTGATCTCGCTCCACATGAAAAGAGTGTAGATCAGCTTAAGAAATGGCTGGGAGGGTAAGCTAGATGAGCCGTACTTCGGAAGGAGGCACGACTTCAAGATAAGATTAAGAACCCAGGCATTCGGCTTAAAATATTTTGAAGGGACGCCAATCATGGCGATGTTTAGTATTGGACTCCTCGGATTTGGTTTTGGATGATGAACAAACATAAATATATCGTGAACTAACTCTTTGTGAGCGCAGTTATGGAGATCGTCGCCAAATTCATATGAACATCCAAAGCGACGTCTCGAGACTTCTCAAAGCGCGTGATCGTATGCCTAAAGCTTCGTTGAAGATTTTGGACCATTATTGAAGTCATGAAGATTCGATCGAAGCTTTCGAAGACGGTTCGTCAAGTTTTATTTATAGTCTTCTAGCTTCGTATCGTAGAATGTTAAGCCTTGAGTAGGTCTAACGTTTTAATCTTCATAACGCTCCTATCTTAGAGCTAGGATATTAGTAGAAGTCCAAACGAACTTTCCCGAAGCTTCGCGCTTCGATTCGCGACTTCTTGTGCATGTTAGTTGGTTCAAGAAGAAGAACCAACCTACTAGATGGTGATCTAGTCGGTCGGCAAAGCTTCTTGGACCGACTAGTTTGCCTTCTCAATTCTAAGCTCTTTACTGTTTACAGTTAGTCGGTCTACGTTGACTCACCGACCGACTAGTTGGTGAACTAGTCGGTCAGTGATGCTTCTTAGACCGACTAGTTGAGGTTTCCTTGTACATGCCATGTTACTGTTTATCGTTAGTCGGTCTATGTACATTTGGCGACCGACTAATTGATGAACTAGGCGGTCAACATTTGTTCTTGGTCCGACTAATTCAATTTGTACTCAGACTATTTGTTTTATCTCTTAGTCGGTCTAAGTTCACTCACCGACCGACTAGTTGTGAAACTAATTGGTTGGCAAGTCTTCTTGGACCGACTAGTTCCTTAAGTCTGAAACTTCATCTATTCACTGTTCACCTCTTAATCGATTCATGTTGTTTCACCGACCGACTAGTTGATGAACTAGTCGGTCAGTGGTTATTCTTTGACCGACTAGTTTGGTTCAGAATAGAGTCGTTGGAGCTTTAATTGAAACGTTTTTCTCTCTCTCTCTTTCCTCTATCCTATAAATACTTGGAGTGCTGCATTCATTGCACTCAAGGCTAATATTAAGAGAAGTTTAGAGATCAAAGAGAAAGCATTCAATCTCATTCAAAGCTCATTCATTTCCAATCTAGAATCTCTCCCTCACTCTTATTTCAAAAGAGAGATTCATTGATTGTGAGCCTTCCAAGCCATGTGCTTGATTCTAGGTCACCAACATCCACCTAGGACTCAATTGCTGGTCATTTACTTGGAGCTAGGGTTTGGTGCCTCTTCATCTTCCCCAAAATCCGCTTTGCCCAAATCGTAAGTTTACTCAAGGCATAGGATTTTGTCGGTAAGAATTTCTATTTCAATTTACTTTGATATTGTAAGTGTTTCACTCTCGGTTGTGAGAGTTTGTTTGTGATCCCAGTTTGTGGGAGTCACATTTCGATTTGTGTATGATTTGATCTTGTAGAGGTTTTCTACAAGAATTTCATAGTGCAAATCTTGAGTTAGGGTTTCTAACTCAAGTATCCGGAGGGGATCCGGGTGGTTGGGACGTAGTATCACCAGAAATAAGTCGGGGAGACTTGGGTGGATCAGAACCCGTTATATTGCTTGTTTGCGATTGTCTTCTTTGTTGTCTACATTTACATTTCCGCATTTCCGCATTAATTGGTAGAGTTTGCAAGATAATTAGGAATAAATCTCTTAATTATTTTAAAGTACTATTCACCCCCCTCTAGTACTTGTGCAATAGCTTAGCAGGGCATTACATTAGGTATCGGAGCCAAGTCTACAGCTATGTCTGCCAACGACAACAAGACCGTTCGTCCACCTTCAGATTACATCACCTTCAGGAACCGTGAAGGAGCGTCTTCGGTGATGGAAGGACACTCCTCGACGAGGCCTCCCTTCTTCAACGGTACCAACTACGGGTACTGGAAATGCCGGATGGAAACTTTCCTCCGAAGTGCTTCACTATGGAGGGCCACGATGAAGGAGTATGTCGAGCCCGCTGATGAAGATTTCGAGAAGTGGACTACCGCGGAGGTCGCCGCGGAGGTAAGCAATGCCAAGGCAATGAACGCCTTGCAATGCGCTTTGGAGCCCGAGGACTTCAATAAGATATGCACATGTAAGAGTGCATATCAAATATGGAACTCCCTCCTCATATTGCATGAAGGAACGAGTAGGGTAAGAGACTCTAAACTCGTCGTAGTTAATAAAGATTACGAGTTATTTTATATGCTACAGGGTGATAAGATGAAGGAGTACTATGCTCGCTTCGTCGACATCACAAATGAGTTGAAAGCTCTCGGTAAGACCTACACCCAAAAGGAGAAAGTCTCGAAGATCATCGAGGGACTTCCTTCTTGTTGGGAGAAACGTACCTTCGCCATCGAGGAAGGTAATGACATGAAAACTTATACCGTTGTTCAACTAATGGGTACCTTGATGTCTTATGAGGTTGATCACTCCGTATTTTACACCTTTTTTCTGCATGTTTGCATGCCATTTAAATCGCTCAAATCTTGTTTTTCATGTTTATTCGACAATATTGCGATGCTTTTCACGATTTGTTGGTTTTGTCATATTTCAGGAGATTTGGAGCGATTTGGAGTGATTCTGAGATACACCCACTCCGGAGTGTCACCGACGACTCTCTTGAGGGGTATTCTACGATTGGAGAGGAGTGGAAGAAGAAAGAACGTTGTAGGAGTGACGAGGAGGCAAAAACACGAAGAATGTGCATTTTTAGCATGCCACTTGGCCGAGTGAAGGAGTCACTCGACCGAGCATAGATAGCCTGCTCGGCCGGCCAGATTGGACACGCAACAGAAGCTCATATCAGCGTGCACTTGGCCGAGCATCGGCAGACCACTCGGCCGAGCACTGAGTCACCCCTCGCCCGAGTGGAGCCAAGAAGACGGCAACCAAAACATCCAACTCTCTGGAATCCGTTAGTCAGCCCCAAAGACTGACTTGGCCAAGTGAAGAACGACCGTCCGCCCGAGTGAAGAACGCCCACCGGCCGAGTGAAGAACGCCCACCGGCCGAGTGAAGAAATCTCACTCGGCCGAGTGACTCCCGAGGAGACGACCCCCAAGACCCCCAACTCTCTGGAATCCGTCAGGGTCTCTCACTCGACATTTGTCACTCAGCCGAGTGAGCCGCGCTGCCTGTAGCGTAAGATGCGATTTTTAGGCTGCGCAGGGGCAGTTTCGTCACAGTTTTTTTGGGCGATTTTGGGGGGTATTTAACCCCAGTTTTAAACCTAGTTTAGAGAGCTTTTCAGAACTTTTGCAGCCCCTTTTTGATTTACTTTTTAGGAATTAGATTTAGCTTTTAGGGAGGAAAGAAAAGTGATATTTTGTTGGATGCTATCTTGTTCTTCATTGGTTTGTCTCTCTCCCTATCAAAAACTCCATTTTTATTGATTTATTGAATATAGCTATGAATTCCATTCATTTTACTTGTGAATTTCTATTGGATTTGATTATGAATTGTGAGTAGTTTCATCGTCTTAGGACGTAGGGATGAACCCTACGAGCCCAATTTCAAATTTTTGATGAATTGGTGAAATAATTGCTAGGATTGATTAGGGTTAGTTTGGGATTGATTTAATACGAATAGCTAGGGATTCATATCGATTGGGATTTGCAAGAGATTGGATCCCAACTCGATAGGAAGCCCTAGATATTTGAATTGGGTTACAATTGGATTCCTCCGGAATCGGTTTGCAAGAGATTGGACCGAAACTAGGGTTTTCGATTGTAATTCTATACCAATACCCGTTTGCAAGAGATTGGACGGGTAGGAACTATCCCAACCTAGGTCGTAGCTCGAGTTTGCACGAGAGTGGGCTCGAGATACGATTGAACGATGATGTTGTTCTTCACGCTAGTTTGCCTAGGTTAGGGTTTGCAAGAGATTGGACCCTACCATAGGTTTGCTATAGACCGGCAATAGCGCGAGAGCGTGAGCTTGGTTCTACATTTAGTTGCAACTAGTTCACCCGAATTTCAAGTCTAGCAATTGTGAAACCTACGAATCACAATGATGAGATACAGCAAGTAGCGAGGATTCCCTACCCCTAGGCGTCCTTATTAATTTGTTATTTCTTTTATACAATTGAACGACTGTGACCGCATTACTGCGAACATTTCTCTACCATTCTTATAGCCAGGTTGACTAAAGAAGACACTGTTATTAGGCCTCCTTGTGTTCGATACCGGCTCGCCGCTACACCGTGCGCTTGCGGTAAGACTACAGTGTCGCCGTCCCGGGACGTGTATCCGGGGCGCGATCAAGTTTTTGGTGCCGTTGCCGGAGAGCGTAATAGTGTTTGATTCTACCTAACTAGATATTTTTCTTTTTTGTTCTATTATTTCTATTTTTATTTTACCATTTCTTTGTGCTAACTATTTCTTTGAAACTCTTTTCTCCCTTGCATGTACACGAGATCCTCGGCGAACCCCGAAGAAATACTATACGATCCGAAGATCTAGCGTACATTGAGGAGGATCCGAGCGGAGAGGAGACTCGATACGGAAGGGAATTTTATGACCGAACCTGAGACACCCGAAGACTTGGCGGATCGAATGGCGAGGATCATTTCCATAAGAGATAGGCTTTGGCCTAAGACTTCCTCTACGACCTCGTCCATAGCTATGCCGGAGTTGGCGGACGACAAAAATTTCGAATTGAAGACCGGATTGGTGGTCATTATGCAACAAGATCCTTTTCATGGGAACGCCCATGAAAACCCTCATTACCACATCCAGCTCTTCCTATCAAAATGTGCCACCTTCCAGATGCCGGGCGTCTCCATAGATGCTATCAGACTGTGCCTCTTTCCTTTCAAACTCAAGGACAATGCATTATATTGGTTGAGGACGCAAGCTGAAGGAATCTTCACCACTTGGGATGAATTGGCAAGTGCCTTCGTCGACAAATTTTACCCGCCCTCCAAGACGGTGAAGATAAGAAGTGCTCTCATGTACTTCAAGCAAGGACCACAAGAGACTCTCTATGAAGCATGTGAGCACTTTAAGGACTTGCAACATCAATGCCCCCATCATAGCATTGAGGATTGGGAGCTTGTCCACAGTTTCTACAATGGACTCCAACCGGGCACGAAGCAGATTATTGATGCCACCGCAAATGGAGCCATTTTGTCGAAGACTCCCGATGAAGCTACGGCCTTGCTTGAGGAGATGGCCTCGAACAACCAACAGTGGGGCGATGAGCGAGGACACTCTTCGTCCTCCTTGAAGCCGTCTAGCATTTATGAGGCCAAGGCCGTCGCGGAGCTAGCCAACAAATTTGATTCTCTCCACAAGGTAGTGGAGAGATTGGAGAAGTACATTACGGAGCCTCAAGGAGCCCCTTCTACACCCACGCCGACAAATCATATGAGTGATTGGCAAGACCAATCCTAAGCCATGTGTTTCAGAGTGTTTTCTCACTACTAGGCGTTGACCGTGGAGAACCCGGTCAACGTGGTCAAGGGACCCGCTTTGGGTCCCTCGGGGGCTTCGAATCGGTGCAGAAGGGGCGAGGGGAAGCCTCGGCCCTGGTTGAGACGCTCGGCCTCGGACAGACGCGCTCGGCCTCGGCTGGGAGGGGGACGAGGGGTAGCCTCAGTCACCCGAGTAGATGCACGGCCGTCTGGCGGCGAGGGTGAGTCTCAGACCCGATTAGGACGCTCGGCCTCGGTAGGGCGTGCTCGGCCAAGGAAGGCTGAGGGTGAGGGGAAGCCTCACCGTCCGGTTGATCGAGTGGTCAGAGAGGGGCGAGGGGTAGCCTCGGCCCGTTGGTCTGTTGTTCACCTGCGTAGACGAGAACGCTCGTCAGGGGGGCCGGACCTTGGTTCCGGCCAAATCCCCTCCGATGCCTAAGTCAGATAGAGATCTGAGAAAGGAGGCCCGGCGGAGACGGTCCGACTCGTGAGGAGATCGTGACGGCGTCTCTCGGCGCAAGCGGGGGAGGAAGGAGATGAATTGGGGGAACGAGGTCGTTGATGGAGTACCTTCGGTTTTGTTACCTCAGATGCCGTCCTTTTCTTCGTCGTCTTCCTGACCCTTTTGTAGAGCTCCCAGCGTGATTGGCTCTGGCCCACGTCCCACGCCCGCCATCGATCGTGCCCCATCCGTCCCCCTCGCCGCCGCCCTCTCCGCCATGCCAGCACCTCCCCATTATCGCCATTTAGAGGTCGCGTGTCCGGGGGAGCGGTTTTCGCAGGAGTGGGAGAACGACCAACGGGTTATGGGGGCCGGGTCGGATCGACGTTTCGAGAAGGTCCCTTGTATGGCCTTTGTCGAATGGGCTTTCAGGATGCAGGTGGGCTCTTGGGCTCGTGCTTTATGGGTCTCGGTCAAATAGGCGTAACAATTGCCCCCATCGGTCGGGTTGATCGGCCTCGGCCGGTTCGGCTCGGCCGATGTGACCTCTGCCGATTTTGACAGGCTCTCCAGTCGATGCCGACTCATTTATTAGTCGTCATCATGAGTTAGCCCATTCGATGTTTTTAAGGCACGGGCTTCAAAGCGCCGTCGGCCTTCAGATGCTGCCACGTGTAGTGGCAAGCTTATCCCCGCTGCTCGCGGAGTCGCCTTAAGTTCGAGAAGCCGAAGGGTTTGTGAGTCGCCATTGGTGGGGTCGATCAGCCTTGGCTCGCTCAGATCACCCGTTATGTCTCCTGGGATTCCGAGCGGCGCTTCAATCGAGGCGAGGCCATAAATGCAGGTCATGATGAGGCGGATCGATTGGTCTTCAACTGGCGCCAATTTCGGAGCGCCGCCGACTCTTCGAGCCTCGCCACGCATTCTTGTCAGGCGCTTCGAATTCTCCCCTGGCATATAAGATCCCCAGTTGTGTTGATCTCCACTTCTCCTTCGCTCCTCCCGGTATTCAGAGCCTTCAGCAACTCGGAGTTCCCCGTCGCCTTCGCTTCTTTGTCCTCTCCAAACTAGTTGAAAATAGGTAATTCCTCTCTTGCTTTCATCCCATGGCTGCTCTTAGGATAGGCAGTTCTGGCCGGAGGACGAGGGGTCCTCCGGAGTCCGGGCGGGGCGAACCCCGGCTAGGGGAGTCTGGTTCCCCCGCCGGGAGTCGTTCTCTTCAAGATAGGGGGAAGGAGAAACTTTTTCCAGACTACACCCGTGATGACGTGGCGCTGGCTGCCGTACGACTTAATGTGCCCCCGGTTGTCCTCCGTACGCCGTCGAGGACCCCTCCTTCGGTGGCCGCGGAGATCCGGGAAAGATATCTCTGCTTCCCATACGAGGTTCGGGTTCCATTTGTCGACGAGCGGATTTGCCTCCCGAGGAGCAATGAGGTCGGCGTCTACGTCGAGATGTTCCGCCTGGGTCTTCGCTTCCCGCTCCATCCCTTCTTCATCCAGGTCATGGAACATTTCACGGTGTCCCTGTGTCAGTTCACCCCGTGTTCGATCGCGGTACTGACGGGTTTCGTAACGCTCTGCTGTACCCGTGGTCTGGAGCCGACTCTCCCCCTTCTCTTCTACTTTTACCAGGCCCAGACGGTCGGTCCGGGGTCATGGCTGCTACTCCGAGCTCGTTCGAGGAGGGAATGCCTGATCGGGTTACCCCGTTGGTCAGGGGATTGGAACTTGGATTATGTCTTCGTGGTCTTCTTGGGCGAGGCCCAGATTCTGACAAGCTGGGGCAGTTCTGTCCATTCTCGCCCGTCGTTAGTTCTCTCAGACGCCGACCGGGCAGCCGCTGCGCTTCTGTTGGCTCTTCCTTTGGAAACGAAGTCCATTTGGTCTTTGCTGGACGACCTACTCCTGAAGGCCGTCTTGTGGTCTCCGGGTAGGTCGCTTTTTCATCCCCGGATCGCCCTATGACTCATCCTGATTTCGGTCTCCTTTGCAGGGATGGCTGGCCGCGAATTCGTCCGTGACGTTGACGAGCTGATCCGTCGTGGAGCCGCTCGGAGCCGAGGTAGTACCTCTGGAAGGGCGCCTCGGAGGACCGTTGAGGAGGAGGTGCGCCGAGCCGAGCCTGCCGTGGGTAAGGTGGCGGCCGCGCCTCCCGCCTCTTCTTCTAGCGATCCCCTTCCGGGGGGTGAGGATGGTGCGAGGCGGAAGCGTTCTCCTCTGGCGCCTTCGGAGCTCCACGGTGGAAAGAAGAGGAAGGAGGACGTGGATCCCTCCGGCCCGGCAGGTTCCACGCTTCCCGTGGCGACCGCCGGGGATCCTTCGATAGCTTTGCCAGCCACCCCCCTCGCAGCGTCTTCGCCCGTATCACCAGGGGTCGGGGCCTTGTTGGCGAGCGACTTGGCTTCGATTGTCGTCCCTGGGAGTTCGATGTTTGCTGACCGAGCAGTGGCCCAGCAGGTTGCCGAGGTCTCCGTCCCTCCCCGGGACCGCAGCCTCCTCAAGAAGATCCCGGCCGACAAGATGTCGGATTCCTTGGTCTGGATCCTCCAACAGGTTCGGTTATCTTGCTATCCTCTCTTTCTCTTTATCCTCTTCTTAGCACATGTCTCGTCTTTTCAGGGTTCAGCGCTCGTTGTGGAGTTGCAGTGTCGAGCCGTCCGCTTGAGGGAAATGGAGGAGTCTTCCATGAGGGCTCAGGAGCGGGCCGGGGCGGCTGAGGTGGCCATGATGGAGGCCCAGATGGAGTCTCGGCGCCTCGCCCTCCGTGTGGCTGCGTTGGAGGGGCAAGTGGGTGACCTTGAGGGAAAGCTAGGGGATGCTCATCAGTCTGCTGAGGAAGCGGCGGAATCGTTCCGTCTGGAGAGGGAGGAGCTTCAGAGGGAGCTGTCGGACCGGCGTCAGGTAATGCGGCTGGCGGAGGAGGTCGAGAAGGGTGTCGTCGAGACCCTGGGGAAGGAGATCTTCGAGGTTCTCAGGGGGGCCTTCGGTAAGTATATAGACATCATCGCCCCCCGGATCGTCGAAGTCGTCCAGTCTTCCTTCCGGGAATGTGCGGAACGTGTCCGGCAAGCCCCTCCGCCAGTCGAGTCCCCTCGCTCCGAGCAGGGCGAAGTGCCCGAGGATGTGTCCTCCCGAGCTCGGGCTCCTTAAGCAGTCCCTCCCAGCCTTATCCTCAAATTTTTAAGCATCCGCTTCGCTTTGGGCCAGTCTACTTGAAATGGATCCCCGGCCCCCGCCCTCTCCTTCAGCCCCGCGGCCAACAATTGCTGGTTGCATGGCCGCTAGCTTGGGTCACCTGCTCTGGGTCTTTTGTCAACCAATTTTGTTTTGTCGGTGTCGATCTGAACTCTGTCATTTGTCGCGAGTAGACTGTTTGTAGGGTGTTCCCTTCGCCTTGATCCCCTGTAAATAAGACGCATTTTTGTACTCGGGTTAACTATTATAAATGAAATCGACTTACTTGGAATTTTTGTGTACTTGGCGTTGTTGCCTTGTTCTTGGCTTGGGAATGGACGAAACTGGCGTTGGCTGGGGGTATTATCCCCAGACTTAGGGGCGCAGGAGTCGGTCAGCGAGGGCGAAGCTTCTCGACTTAGGACCGGTTGGCGTCCGTGCCTCCTGGGGAAACTGCCCCCCAGACTTATGAGCGCTGGAGTCGGTCGGCGAGGGCAAAGCTCCTCGGCTTAGGACCGGTCGGCGTCCGTGCCTGCTGGGGGAATTGCCCCCAGTCTTATGAGCGCTGGAGTCGGTCGGCGAGGGCAAAGCTCCTCGGCTTAGGACCAGTCGGCGTCGTGCCTGCTGGGGGAGTCGCCCCCAGACTTATGAGCTCTGGACTCGGTCGGCGAGGGCCAAGCCCTTCGGCTTAGGACCGGTCAGCGTCCGTGCCTGCCGGGGGAATCGCCCCCAGTCTTATGGGCACTGGAGTCGGTCGGCGAGGGCAAAGCTCCTCGGCATAGGACCGGTCGGCGCCCGTGCTTTGCCGGGGGAGTCGCCCCCAGACTTATGTGCACTGGGGTCGGTCGGCAAGGGCCAAGCTTCTCGGCTTAGGACCGGTCGGCGTCCGCGTCTGCTGGGGGAATTGCTCCCAGACTTATGAGTTCCGGAGATAGTCGGTGAGGGCAAAGCTCCTCTTCCTCCTCCAGTGAGGCGGCGGTCCCCGGCCTTTTGCGTTACTGGCGACATGTCAACTACGTCGGAATTTTAAATAAAGACAATAAAAAGAAGGCGTTTGTACTCTCATGGGTCCAGTTGGACCGGTACATTTGGAGGAAAGCGGAAAAGGGGAAATGAAGCCAAACAGAGGGATGTAAAACTAGATATCTCCCTCATACTTAGGCCGCCCCCGGGGGGAAGGATGTTGCCTGCTCACTCTATGATGCGGAGGGGGCCTTGGATGGTGTTGATCTTCTTCCCCTTGTCTGGCTGTGTGGAGGTCCCTTCTCCATGGGCCGGCTCGTCGGCCTGATTCCTGGCGTGCCCTCGGCTCATCAGCTTCTCGATGTCCTTCTTCAAATGCCAGCAATCTTCCGTGTCGTGACCATCGTCCTTATGGTACTTACAGTACTTCTCCCTGTTCTTCCCGCCTCTTTTAGCCTTCGGTGGGGGGCGATCAGCTCGCTCTTCCTTATGTACTTGGGTGAGAATGGCGTCTGGGGTGGTGTCCCTCGTGCTTTCCCCCCG
The DNA here is from genome assembly GCA_030789695.1 of Scilla litardierei. Classification (NCBI taxonomy): domain Eukaryota; kingdom Viridiplantae; phylum Streptophyta; class Magnoliopsida; order Asparagales; family Asparagaceae; genus Scilla; species Scilla litardierei. The sequence goes on from CM061139.1 coordinate 85,560,490, forward strand.
TTGCCTGTTCCTTTGCCTCTTTTCGGTCCGGTATCCTTCGGGGCTTGCTCGTCCGCCGTCGCCACGCTTGGTCCCTCGAGCGGTTTTTCCTGCATCCTCGGCCAAGGCCTCCTCGGTCAGCATAAAGCGCTCGGCCCTTGCCATGATCCCGGGGAGGTCCTTTGGGGGGTCGTTGTGCAGGGACTTCTTGAGGCCCCTGTGGCGAAGCCCTTTCTTAAGAGCCGTCTGGACCACCAGGTCGGGTGGGTTGTTCACGTTTAGCCTTTCCGCATTGAAGCGGCGCATGAACTGTCGGAGTGGCTCGGCCGGGCCTTGTACTATGTTAAACAGATGTTCAGCACCAGGTTTGATCAGCCTCCCCGCCATGAACTGTTTGCAGAACAACTGGGCGAGTTGTTCGAAGCTGTCGATGGAGCGGCAGGGCAGGCTGTGGTACCAGATCCTCGCCGCTCCCCTGAGAGTAGAATAGAAGCCCTGGCAAAGCAGGTCATCGTCAGCTCCCTGGAAGGCCATGTCCCCCTCGTAGTCCATCACGTGGTGCGCCGGGTCTCCTATTCCATCGTACTTTCCCAGCACCGGGATCCGGAATCGGGAGGGGACCCGTGCGTCGGTTATTCTCCATGACAAGGGGCATCGATCTCCGTGGATGCCTCCGGGGATGCGGTACTCGCCTGCCTCTGGATCGACCGGGGGTGGGGGTACCACCGGCGCCAGCGGGGCTGGCTCCGCAGCCTTCGCCACACTGGGGGCCGGGCTGTCCCGACGTTCCCGACTCCTCCTACGGGAGCTCCTGCTCCGCCGCGATCGGTCTCTCGAGTGGTGTCGTTCGCTTCTCCTGCGGCGGGACGATCGCGATCGATGAGACGAGGCCGTCCTTGATTCGCCGTCCGTCCCTTCGGTCTCTCTTCGGCTCCTTTCACGATTGGGTGAGGAGGCGCGTGACCTCGCCTGACGAGAGCCAGACAGCGTGAACCGACGCTCCATGTTCGGTTTCCGGGTCCCGTGGTCGTCGACCACGGCGGACCGCAAGTGTGGGGGACCCCCCGCCCATCGATGGCTGTCGTCCAACGTGCCTCCGTTGGGTGGCGCAGGGCCGACGAGCTGCTGCACCGTTGCGACCAACGTCTGGAGGCTCGCGTTGGTCTCCTGAGCTAGGGCGCGGAGCTGTCCCTGCGTGGCCAGTTCTGAGCCGCCGGCTTCTTCGGTGGAGAGGGTGGAGTGGCCGCTGACGGGTGTGCCCTCGGGATTACCGTTTGTTGTGCCATTCCCCTCCTCTGGGATGGGGGGCATGCGCTTCCTCCCATTGCTGGCTCGTGCCATTGTTGGTGTGGTTTGCTTCTTCATGGGACGGTTTCTCGTTCCCACAGACAGCGCCAGATGTTTCAGAGTGTTTTCTCACTACTAGGCGTTGACCGTGGAGAACCCGGTCAACGTGGTCAAGGGACCCGCTTTGGGTCCCTCGGGGGCTTCGAATCGGTGCAGAAGGGGCGAGGGGAAGCCTCAGCCCTGGTTGAGACGCTCGGCCTCGGACAGACGCGCTCGGCCTCGGCTGGGAGGGGGACGAGGGGTAGCCTCAGTCGCCCGAGTAGATGCACGGCCGTCTGGCGGCGAGGGTGAGTCTCAGACCCGATTAGGACGCTCGGCCTCGGTAGGGCGTGCTCGGCCAAGGAAGGCTGAGGGTGAGGGGAAGCCTCACCGTCCGGTTGATCGAGTGGTCGGAGAGGGGCGAGGGGTAGCCTCGGCCCGTTGGTCTGTTGTTCACCTGCGTAGACGAGAATGCTCATCAGGGGGGCCGGACCTTGGTTCCAGCCAAATCCCCTCCGATGCCTAAGTCAGATAGAGATCTGAGAAAGGAGGCCCGGCGGAGACGGTCCGACTCGTGAGGAGATCGTGACGGCGTCTCTCGGCGCGAGCGGGGGAGGAAGGAGATGAATTGGGGGAATGAGGTCGTTGATGGAGTACCTTCGGTTTTGTTACCTCAGATGCCGTCCTTTTCTTCGTCGTCTTCCTGACCCTTTTGTAGAGCTCCCAGCGTGATTGGCTCTGGCCCACGTCCCACGCCCGCCATCGATCGTGCCCCATCTGTCCCCCCTCGCCGCCGCCCTCTCCGCCATGCCAGCACCTCCCCATTATCGCCATTTAGTGGTCGCGTGTCCGGGGGAGCGGTTTTCGCAGGAGTGGGCGAACGACCAACGGGTTATGGGGGCCGGGTCGGATCGACGTTTCGAGAAGGTCCCTTGTAGGGCCTTTGTCGAATGGGCTTTCAGGATGCAGGTGGGCTCTTGGGCTCGTGCTTTATGGGTCTCGGTCAAATAGGCGTAACACCATGTATGCAGGAGGAGAGCAAGGAGAAGGAGCTTTAGAGCAAGTTCAATATGTCACGGGGAATTCTGGATATTGGGCCAATCCGGCCGCTAGAAACCATCCGGGTTTCTCATATGCCAATAATGATGGTGCATTGAATCCCCCGCCACAACAACCTCCTCAAGCTCGAGCTCCACCACCACCACAACCGAATTATCCACCAAGGGGGGCACCGCAACAAAACTTCCCACCGAGGCAACAAGTGGGACCTTATAGGCCACCAGGGTATAATCAAGGATGGAGAAATCCCAACCCTCCACAAGCTCAACCACGTCTGGATTTTGAAGCTAAGGTGGAGGGGTTTATGGCGGAACAAAGAAAGATTAACGCCACATTGAAGGCGGGACGAGATTCTCTCGCCACCGTCATCGCTCAAATTGGGGAGCAACTTGCTTTGCTCAATCGAAACAACCAACAATTGCCGGCTCAACCCGAGCCGAATCCACGGGGCAACACCGGCCATATCAATGTGGTCGTTGCAGTTACAACAAGAGGAGGAAAGGATACCACTCCCCCCATGACCCAAATCAAGGAACCCGTGGTGGAGAATCTACAAGAGAGCGAGCCGACAATTGAAGTTGAAAAAGAGAAGGATCCGTAAGGGGAAGTGAAGTCTAGAGAGGAAGAGCTTATTGATGAGCGCCGATTTATGCCACCGGTGCCCTTCCCTCAACGGCTAGCTAGAGCCAAGATGGAGAAACGGCTAGCCAAGTTTCTCGAGTATTTGAGAGGGGTGAGCCTCAATATCCCCTTCCTTGACGCTATGTGGAAATCCCATCTTACGCCAAGTTCTTAAAGGAATTGATTACGGGAAGGAAGAGGAAGGAGAAGATCATGCTCATGGAGGAAGGGACATGGTTCACAAAGAGGGAAAAAGAGCCCGCCAAATTTAAAGATCCAAGGAGTTTCCGGATTCCTTGCACTCTAGGTGGCGTCCCCTATAAAAAGCATTGGTAGATTTGGGGGCTAGTGTTAGCCTCATACCTCTCTCCATGTTCCGGAAGTTGAATACCGTCACGAATTTAAAGCCTACCGACATGCGGATTCAACTAGCGGACGGGCAGATTACAAGGCCGGTTGGGATCACAGAGGACATCCCACTCCAAGTTCCGGGGGCATATGTTTGCCATGCGATTTCATGATAATAGACATCAAGGAGGAGGGCGATACATCGCTCATACTTGGACGCCCATTCCTCACCACCGCCGGTGTCATCGTCGATGTGCGGGAGGGGACTCTTACCTTGAACGTCGACAACATCGAAGTAGAGCTCCATATACCGAAGGCAATGAAGTACATGCCGTATCATGAGGAGCTAGATTACATGGACCTCCTCGATGAGGTCATTGAAGAGGCGATCCCCCACTCCATCGGCGCACCCCACGAAGATAGCTTCGAAGAAGGCCTAGATTTGGTCGAGGAAGAGAAGATGGAGCACTCCCCCGATATCTTCATGGCAATTAATGATGGCGACACTGATGTCGCAAGAATATGGGAGCTCTGTAAGATCTCGAAGTTGAGGACTCCGAAGAAAGCTCCACCGATACGACGATCGGTGTCACTGGCAAAGTCGAAGACCGGAGCAAGCTCTAGCTTGGGGGAGCCACCCCCCAACATTACCCGTGATGAAGGGGCACTGGGGAAGACCACACACCACCATAATCCAAATCCGAGCGGTCTTCCCGGCAAATTCGACGGGTGCATCTCATATGCACCCAACATCCCGCGCTAAATTGAAAATTTAAAGGGGTCGAGCTCAAGATCTTAAACAAGCGCTTGTCGGGAGGCAACCCGACGGTTATCACATTATTTCTATTTTAGTTTTTATTTTTATTTTAGACTTTATTAGTGTTTTTGAGTCGTTTGCCTGAAAAATTGTGACAACGGGTCCTATTTTCTTTGACAGGAGGTGGAGGAAAGGATATCTATCATATGGAGGATGACCAAGGCAAAGAAGAGCGCTCCAGGAATGCGTTCGAGGCTTAAGAGGAAGAAGAAACCACTTGGAGGAAGAAAAACAGAGAGTAGAGCCAAAACAGAGCCCCGAAGCAGGAAACAGAGCCTCACTCGGTCGAGCACCATAGTCACTTGGCCGAGCAAAGAAAGCCATCCGCTCGAGTGGCGCACCAACGAGGGAAGTCTTCTGTACCCAACTCTCTGTCTTTTTTTGTGATTTCAGTATAAACTTCCACTCGGCCGAGTATATTTCTTCACTCGGCCGAGTGAAACTGATACCCTCCTAGGGCAAAAATTTCTGAGTAGCTTGAGCCACTCGGCCGAATGCACTTTTTTCACTCGGCCGAGGGTGGCAAAGCCACTCGGCCGAGTCGTAAGCGGAGGGAGAAAATTTAAAAACTTTTTCATTACGATCACTCGGCCGAGTGACATAGTCACTCGGCCGAGTCGTAACTTCACTTATATATTGCGAACGGGCTCGGCACGAATTTCCAAGCGACATTTTCACCCAAATCGCCCGAACCCTGCACCTGTTGGTCTCCCTCGCCCGTGATCGACTCCCACTCGCCCGAATCGCCACGCTGCCGGCCCCCGCTCGCCCGACCACCGTCGGCCGAGCATCCACCGCCGACCTCCGCCTCCGGCGAGCTCCCTCGCCGCCGGCCGACCGTTGGAAACCCCAAAAACCGCCACTTTGCTCTTTTTCCCCTATTTTCGACGATCCGTACGCCCATTGAGCCCCTAACTCAAATTGATTTCTTTATTTATCTGTTATACCCCATCTCCCCCATGTATTTTGAATTTCATACGCTGATATCATTGTTTGATGCACATGTTATCTTGGGGGAGCATAGGGGAGCTTTCAGACGCGTTATTGGCTTCGTGGAGGCGGCGTCTTCACACCTATCCGCTGTTTTGCTCTCGCGGCGTGTTCAGGTACCTTCGTTCCATCTTTTTAGCATGCCACATTTTTCACTAGTTGGGTGAGCACTCGGGGCACACATGCCGCCCCGTACACGGCCACGCACTCGGGGAGCTTCCGCCAAGCGGAAGCGGACGGATGAGCCCGGCCCCTCCCACGGTAGGGAGGACTCCCCTCCACCTTCACCACCTCACCCCACACAGCCACTTCCAGCCGACCCCATCCACCCGCAGCCACTTCCAGCCGATCCCGTTCACGCACAGCCACCACCGGCTCCCGTTGTCAGGCCGCTGGGGATTACGTTCAGAGACGACACACATCACGTCTGATTTGAGCGTATCGCCCAGCGCCCGATAGTACCCTCCAGGTTCGCCCATTTAGCTAACCTAGACCGCCTGTGGGTACTTGAGGGGATGCTCACGTTGTACGACAACGTGGGTTGGCGAGATTTTCTGTTTGTGTCGGCGGACACCTACGTCCGTTCGACACTCGAGGTACTCAGCTCGATCGCCCGGACCGATGAGGGATGATCCTTTAGACTCATGGATCGAGAGTGTCGGATCACTCTCGATATGCTTCGAGCATTCTTTCAGTGTCCCGCAGTCCACACGCCCGACCGAGCCTACGCCCCCATACACATCCCTCCCCCCTCTTTCGATTCACACGCCTTTTGGGCCAGGATCACGGGTTTACCACACGCCTTTGACCCTAGTAGGGCCAAGGTCTCGTCCATAGTCCACCCCTGCCTCCGCATATCACAGCGCCTTATGGCGACCACTTTTCTAGCGAGGTACGAGCCTGGGACGATGTCTACGCCTGAGCTCTATATGCTCTACGCGATGACTCGCCCCAGAGTTTTGGATAGGGATGGTGTTGCGATGGTCCCTGCCGTTGAGATTGACGTCGCTAGCTGGTTTTTGGACCGCATCATCGTATCGGTGGGTGCTCTCTCCCCGATATGTTGCGGCGGCCTGATCACCCTGCTAGCCCTGATGACCGGCGAGGACCTTCCGGCCGACCTGCGTCGACCTTCAGGCCCCACTTCAATTTCGATAGACGTCATGGCCCAGATGAAGATGCTTTGTCTGCACGGCCAGTGGCACTGGGTATGGTTGCACGGTCCTTTCGGTGCTGACTACATGATCCTCCCGAGCCCCGCTCGGACACACATAGGACCGGCACACTAGGACTGGCTTCTGGTGATGGATCTCCTGATCCCCAGCGCCTACGTGCTTGAGGCCGAGGAGGCTGAGCAGGCACTCCCTGCACCTGTAGACCCTGTGTTCCCTCAGCCTGAGCCTGCACTTTCTGCCGCTCCCAACACCACTGTCCACACTTCTGCCGGTGTCGGGAGTACACTTGCTGAGCCGTCCTCCACGCCCACCACGTCTACCACCACCCCCACCACTACTGTGCCCCTGTCGGTTGAGCCCCTCACCTCTCTGTTACCCGAGCGTCCACCCACCATACTTGAGATCGGCGAGTCTTCCTTCGCTTCTGTCGTGGAGACCCTATCCACTTTGATCTCCGCTGGGGTTTCGCCTTTTGTTCCCCACACTTCCTCCACAGCGGTCGACCCTTCTGTCTCCACCGTAGCTGTCCTATCTGAGAGTGTCGTGACGTCTGTTCCCACGTCTGTGTCACTGACCTCTCTTACCGCCTCGTCATCGATTTTGTCTTCCACTTCCACTACTGCTGCTTCCACCTCACACCAGCCTGCGTACCAGCCTCGCACTGAGGCTGGGCACCCACTAGTGAGCACAGCCCCCTTTCCACCCATGCCTGCTGTCCCGATCACCTACACCGACCGTGTCCGACAGCCCCGACCTGCTCAGCCTAGACCTGTCCGTCCCTCCGCTCCACCACCCCCTGACGCCTTAGTCCAGAGCGTTCATGCTCTTGAGGGGGCGATGAGTGGACTCAGGGGTGATTTTAAGGCTCTGTCTGCCACAGTCACCGCCATGCAGCACCGCCTCGAGTTACTTCCCGGCATACACTTTTGCCAGATTCTCGAGCGACTGCCACGACCACCACCACCCACCCAGCAGACTGTTACCCAGCCACCACCACCACCCCCACCTCCGCCTCAGGACGGAGATGGCACAACACCACCAGCTTAGGCACACCCTTGATGCCATTGATATTTTTTGCCGTTATGCTGCCCATTCTCTGCTTGGTCCTGATGATTTTTGCCCACCCCCTCCTCCCATCACTATTTTTGTCCACATTTTGTCATATCATTCTATATCCTTTTTCGGGAGTGAGGGAGAGTATTTTTGGTGACATACACATATCGGCATCACTCTTATCCTTGCATGCATCACATTCGCATCATATTTTTCATTTTGTTATTTTTACTTCTTTTTATCATGCATGCATAGCCACCCCCCACCCATTACCTGTCTCTCGATGTGCCACACTTCGCACATTGAGGACACTGTGCACTTTAGCTTGGGGGAGTGAGTTCTCACACTTTTGGCTTTTATCACCTTTATTTTTAGTTTTTCCACGTTTTTTTCACTTTTGCACCCATTTTTCATCACGGTTTTCTTTTTTTTACCATGCATCACGTTTTTTCTTATTTTCATTGTGTGCTGCATTGTAAATATCTTTGTTTTTTTCTTTTGCCTTTATTTCTTTCATCTTTTGCTAGAGATGACTTTTCTGTGATGATGATGACGTGGCGTTAGCTTTTCTCTATATGCATGCTATATTTGTCGTGTCATAGCTTTTTATTTCTGATATCATATGCTATGTTCTGCTTTGCATTTAGAAATGGTAACCCACTCTCTTTTGCTGTATGAAAATGGATGAAATTCTATTATTAACCGATGTCTGATGATTCATATGTATGATATCGTAGAAAATACACCAAGATTCACGCATTGATGCTTATATTTGGAGTACTGCTTTCCTTTCTCACATCACTTCTATTTGCATGATTTGTACGCTTCACTTCGGGTTGATTGAATGTTTGCTAGCTTTGATAAATCTGGATTAGTTTACTTTTTGAGATTAAACTGAGTAGATTATATTACCCTGCTGAAGTTGTCATGCACGTCCTATAGAGTGAGCTGAGAGATACATTTATTTCTTTCTCCACATATCTTGAACATTATTTCTCTATTTTATATTCATTGGTGAATCTCCCCTTAGCAATTCTATTATTGGCATCCCCCGTTATTATATCTTATGCTCCAAATTCCCCAACACCCAAAGAAAAAAAATACTTGTATATCCTTCTCTTTGATTTGGGATCATTTGTGTATATATGTTAAAAAAAGAGAAAAAAAAGAAAAAGAAAAAGATTTGAGAATAAGAAAAGAAAAGAGAAAAGAAGTTCGAAAACGATCCCATCTCATATCCTTTCTCTCTTTCTTCCTTCTTTTGCTTTTATTTTTGTTTTCTTTGATTTTTGGAGCTTCATAAAATACGGGGACGTAAATATTGTTTTGTGTATGCCACCACGCTTATAGATAAGCTTGGGGGAGAGGATCCTATGATGTGTGAGAGAGTGACTACCTGACGGTGCATGACAACCTAGGCTAAGTAATATTTTATACTCGGTGAGATTGCTAAAGTTTCACGAAATCCAGAAATCTACGTTTAGCATTCATTTCATGAAAACCACACTTTTTTCTATTCTTACTACTCTATCGTGTGATATCTCTTATACTCCTTATAGAAAGCATTCAATTGAAAAGTGTGTGATCTACGATATTGTATACCGTTTTAGATGCTTCAGACGATGTTAATCTTAGAATTATTCCATTTTTCATGCTATATTGATATTCTTGGGTTTTCTATTTCAAATGCACCATTATACTATGATATCGAGATAAAAGTCTTTGACATGTGTTTTATATTCGGTGCATGCTATATGAGTAAGCAAAACCCACGTCTTGAGAAAAATGATCTAGCAACTTCCCTATTCGTTTTCTATTTTGTTTTTCGTTTTCCGTTTTCTGCCTTTCCATCGTTTTCTTTATCTTTATCCACCGGGTTCGCTTTTTATTCATCTTCCTCAAGGACGAGTAAGAGGTAAGCTTGGGGGATTTTGATTACTCCGTATTTTACACCTTTTTTCTGCATGTTTGCATGCCATTTAAATCGCTCAAGTCGTGTTTTTCACGTTTATTTGACAATATTGTGATGCTTTTCACGATTTGTTGTTTTTGTCGTATTTCAGGAGATTTGGATCGATTTGGAGTGATTCTGAGATACACCCACTTCGAAGTGTCACCGACGACTCTCTTGAGGGGTATTCTGCGATTGGAGAGGAGTGGAAGAAGAAAGAACGTCGTAGGAGCGACGAGGAGGCAAAAACACGAAGAATGGGCATTTTCAGCATGCCACTCGGCCGAGCATAGACAGCCTGCTCGGCCGGCCAGATCGGACACGCAACAGAAGCTCATATCAGCGTGCACTCGGCCGAGCATCGCCAGACCACTCGACTGAGCACTGAGTCACCCCTTGCCCGAGTGGAGCCAAGACGACGGCAACCAAAACATCCAACTCTCTGGAATCCGTCAGTCAGCCCCAAAGACCGACTCGGCCGAGTGACGAACGACCGTCCGCCCGAGTGAAGAACGCCCACCGGCCGAGTGAAGAAATCTCACTCTGCCAAGTGACTCCCGAGGAGACGACCCCCAAGACCCCCCAACTCTCTGGAATCCGTCAGGGTCTCTCACTCGGCCGAGTGACATTTATCACTCGGCCGAGTGAGCCACGCTGCCTGTAGCGTAAGATGCGATTTTTAGGCTGCGTAGGGGCAGTTTCGTCACAGTTTTTTGGGCGATTTTGTGGGGTATTTAACCCCAGTTTTTAACCTAGTTTAGAGAGCTTTTCAGAACTTTTGCAGCCCCTTTTTGATTTACTTTGTAGGAATTAGATTTAGCTTTTAGGGTGGAGAGAAAAGTGATATTTTGTTGGATGCTATCTTGTTCTTCATTGGTTTATCTCTCTCCCTATCAAAAACTCCATTTTTATTGATTTATTGAGTATAGCTATGAATTCCATTCATTTTACTTGTGAATTTCTATTGGATTTGTTATGAATTGTGAGTAGTTTCATCGTCTTAGGGCGTAGGGATGAACCCTACGAGCCCAATTTCAAATTTGTGATTAATTGGTGAAATAATTGCTAGGATTGATTAGGGTTAGTTTGGGATTGATTTAATACGAATAGCTAGGGATTCATATCGATTGGGATTTGCAAGAGATTGGATCCCAACTCGATAGGAAGCCCTAGATATTTGAATTGGGTTACAATTGGATTCCTCCGGAATCGGTTTGCAAGAGATTGGACCGAAACTAGGGTTTTCGATTGTAATTCTATACCAATACCCGTTTGCAAGAGATTGGAAGGGTAGGAACTATCCCAACCTAGGTCATAGCTCGAGTTTGCACGAGAGTGGGCTCGAGATACGATTGAACGATGATGTTGTTCTTCACGCTAGTTTGCCTAGGTTAGGGTTTGTAAGAGATTGGACCCTACCCTAGGTTTGCTATAGACTGGCAATAGCGCAAGAGCGTGAGCTTGGTTCTACATTTAGTTGCAACTAGTTCACCCGAATTTCAAGTCTAGCAATTGTGAAACCTACGAATCACAATGATGAGATACGACAAGTAGCGGGGATTCCCTACCCCTAGGAGTCCTTCTTAATTTGTTATTTCTTTTATACAATTGAACGACTGTGACCGCATTACTGCGAACATTTCTCTACCATTCTTATAGCCAGGTTGACTGAAGAAGACACTGTTATTAGGCCTCCATGTGTTCGATACCCGCTCGTCGCTACACCGTGCGCTTGATGTAAGACTACAGTGTCGCCGTCCCGGGACGTGTATCCGAGGCGTGATCAGAGGTACGCAAGGATAGCAAGATAAAGTTGCAGGACAAGATGAAGTCCTACTTGAAGCAAGACGAGCCAAAGAAAAAGGCTATTGCTTTCAAGGCCGCTCCATCAACATCTACATCGACCGATGATGAAGAATCGGAAGAAGAGTTGGACTTGGAATCCATTGCCCTCATGGCAAAGAAGTTCAACCGGTTCTTCCGGAAAGGTAATTTCAAGAACAAATCCAAGATTAGTTCTTCTAACGCCTCCTCTCCTTTGTGTTTTAAATGCAACAAGCCAGGACACATAAAAGCGGAGTGTCCTCAAAACAAACACAAGGAGAAGTGGAAGGCGCCAAAGTTCGACAAGTCCAAGAAGTACAAGAAAGGGTACAAAAAGTGGCTTGTCAGGACATTCACCGACTCCGAGGATTCCTCAGGCGGAGAGTCAGACGATGAGCAAGTGGAGCAAGCACACACGTGCTTCATGGCTAAAGAGGAGCAAGATAAAGATTCTTCCTCCGATGATAGCGACAATGAAGGCGACGATGTGGTAACAATGGATGACCTTAGAAATGCTAATGAGAAATTATGGTCTAAATACACTAAATTAGTAAATAGATATACTAAAGTAAAAGATGATTTAGCTAGCATCCAAACCTCGCCTAAAACTATCATCACCAACAACGACACCGTTGTTGAAGAGTTGAAAAATGAGATTGTAAATCTCAAGTCTCAATTTGAACATGTTAGCATTGAGGATCCGGAGGAACACAAGATAGAGGATTTGACTTCTCAAAACTCGACTTTGAGTATTGAGAATGAGAATCTCAAATCTCGTGTTTATGCACTCACATCGCAAGTATCCACTTTGGATGCTTCGATGCATTCTCTCACCGAGAAATATAAGTGCACATTAGCCCGAATTAATAAATTCAATAAGGGTAAGGACCATTTGGATAACATCCTAAATGACTTACTTCCGGGCAATCACCACATTGGCTTGGGGTATAAGACGGGAAGTTCATCCAAATCGGCCACTACCTTTGTTAGGCCAACTTCCGGTGACTCAATGAGTGGTAGCAAACACTCTATTGGTAGTTCATCTACCAATGGTGCTTCCACCTCGTACACACCCTCTTTCAGAAAGAAACCCACTTTGGGTGGATCTCCAAAGAAGGGTCATGCTTATATGTACACAAATACCATGCCACGTAGGAACACACGTCCTACTCCACCAGCTCACACATATGATGATTTCTATGCTACACATCCACGGGCACGTGCACACCATGTGAGACATCCTCATGCACGTGTTCCTCCACATGCATATGTACACCCACATCATCGTATGAATAAATATCATCATGCCCCATTTCATCATGTTCCTTATGCCTATCCACGACATGCATCACGTAGGAATCAACAACGCATGCATACTCCCAATAGGATTAGGGCTCCCAAAATCTTCACTATTTGGAGCCCAAAGGACACAAGCATGGATGAAAAACAAGTTTATATGAATGCTTATTTCATGAATGTTGTGCATAGTGATAATTATGTGGGGAAGTCTAAGTCCAATTGGACTTGGCTTCCAAAGGTCTAATCTTTTGGACCCAATGACCTTGGGTACCATGATACGATATTTTCTATCTTTAGGTACTCAAGAGAAAGAAACGGAGCAACAAATCCAAATTTGGCTCCAAGAATAATTGGATACTCGATAGCGGGTGTTCAAAACATATGACGGGTGACGCTCAATTGCTCTCCGGAGTGGTGCCCATTGCAAATGGAAACCACGTCGTCTTTGGAGACAACGAAAGCGGAACCATCATAGGTGTTGGAAAAGTGGGTAATCCTTCAAAACCTCTAATAAGTGATGTTTACCTTGTTAAAGGATTAAACCACAATCTTATTTCAATAAGCCAACTTTGTGACAAAGGTTACAAAGTTAGCTTTGCGAAAGGAATGTGCCATATTTTGAATAAAAATACTAATGATGTATTATTTTCCGGCACACGCCATAAGGATATATATATCCTAGATCTTCCAAGATCACATGAACAATGTCTCATTGCCAACACAAGTGAACAACACTTATGGCATCGATGTTTTGGTCATGTGAACTTTAGAACACTATTTAAACTTTCCAAGTTAAATTCTATTAGAGGCTTCCCTAAGCTAGTCTTTCAAAAGAAAAGCTTTTGTGACTCGTGTCAACGAGGCAAGCTTCCAAAATCTTCTTTTAAACCTAAGAAAAGCATTTCATCTAAGCGGCCACTAGAGCTATTACATCTAGATTTATTTGGGCCAACTAGAGTTGCTTCATTAGGAAATGCACGATGTGGACTTGTCATCGTTGATGACTTTTCTAGGTTTACTTGGGTATTTTCATTGTGTAATAAAAATGATGCTTTTGAAAACGTCACAATTTTTGTTAAGAAAGTACAAAATCTCATTGGAACCACCATTGTCACTATTCGTAGTGATCATGGAGGGGAATTTGAGAATGAGTCTTTCTCAACTTTTTGTGATGAAGTTGGTATTACACACACCTTTTCATTCCCTCGCGCACCTCCTCAAAATGGTGTCGTTGAGAGAAAGAATAGGACGCTAGTGGAATGTGCTCGCACTATGGTTGATGATAGCCAACTTGGCCATCAATTTTGGGTGGAAGCGATACATACCGCTTGCTATGTGTTTAATAGGATACTTTTGAGGCCCGTCACCAAACAAACTTGTTATGAATTGTTGTTTGGTAGGTTGCCTCAAGTTAAACATTTTCGAGTTTTCGGTGCAAAATGTTTTATTAAAAACACGTATGGTAGTTTGGACAAATTCGATCCAAGATCCGATGAGGGAATTTTTGTTGGATATTCCTCACGTAGCAAAGCCTACTGGATATACAAGAAACGTACCTCAACGATCGAGGAATCACTTCATGTTTCATTTAATGAAGGTTTTGTCCCTACTAGAATTACTAATGATGATGACTCCATGGATGTCTTATGTGATTCGATTGGTAATTCTAATTCTATTGATTCTATTGATACTAACCCGACTAATGAAGTTTTTGAGAATGTTCCTAGTGATCAGGGAATTCCCAAACGGCTTCATACCGTTCGTGACCATCCTCATGAGCAAGTCATTGGCAATATCCTTGATAGTGTCAAGACGAGATCGCAAGTCAACTACTTCGCGCATTGTGCCTTTGCCTCCTCGATAGAGCCAAAGAATATTAATGAAGCATGCGAAGATGGTGCTTGGATCCTTGCCATGGAAGAGGAACTCATTCAATTCGAGAGGAATGAGGTTTGGGAGCTTGTTCCATTGCCATCGAAGAACCACACCGTCATAGGGACAAAGTGGATCTTCAAGAACAAGACTGACGAAAACCAAATCGTCGTCCGGAACAAAGCTCGGTTAGTAGCTCAAGGCTATCGGCAAGAGGAAGGTATAGATTTCGAAGAATCCTTTGCTTCGGTAGCTAGATTAGAATCTATTAGATTATTGTTATCTTTTGCATGCCATAAGGATGTTAAATTATTTCAAATGGATGTAAAAAGTACATTTTTAAACGGAGATGTTGTTGGGAAAGTTTATGTTTCTCAACCTCCGAGTTTTATAAATGAAAAATTCCCAAACCATGTTTTCAAACTTAAGAAAGCACTTTACGTTTTGAGACAAGCTCCTCGAGCTTGGTATAACCGTTTAAAGAATTTTCTTTTGGATTTAGGTTTTAAAATGGGAGAAGTTGATTCCAAATTATTTGTTAAGTACTCGAATAATGATATAATTTTAGTTCAAATTTATGTTGATGATATCATTTTCGGTGCTACTAACTTTGCTCTTTGCGAAGAGTTTTCTAATGTGATGAAGGATTAATTTGAGCTGAGCCACATGGGTGAGCTCAAATATTTCTTAGGTCTCCAAATTCGCCAAATGAACGATGCAATCTTCATCCACCAAACGAAGTATACGGTGGAGTTGCTAAAGCGATTTGGAATGGAGAATGCCTCAGGCAAGAAGACTCCAATGAGCACTACTACACATCTTGATAAAGATACGAGCGACAAAGATGTAGACATTCGTCTATATCGAGGTATGATAGGTAGTTTACTATATCTTACTGCTAGTAGGCCCGATATTATGTTTGCCGTATGTGTATGTGCTCGTTATCAGTCTCAACCTAAGGAATCTCACTTAGTAGCGGTAAAACGTATTTTCCGTTATTTAAGTTACACACTCGACTTCAGATTACTTTATCCAAAGTCTAGCACATATGAGTTAATCTCATATAGTGACGCAGATTATGCGGGATGCAAATCCGACAGGAAAAGTACTAGTGGCACTTGCCATTTTATAGGAAATTCTCTTGTCTCTTGGTTTTCCAAGAAGCAGAATTCCGTATCACTTTCAACCACCGAGGCGGAATATATTGTCGTCGGTGCTGCGTGTGCTCAGGTTCTTTGGATGAGACACACTCTTAAAGACTTTGGTATAAACTGTGATACTTGCCCTATCATGGTGTATAACCAAAGTGTAATATGTCTCTCTAAGATTCCGGTACACCATTCCCGTTCGAAACACATAGATGTCCGTCACCATTTCTTAGATGATCATGTGGCTAAAAAGGACATCATATTAGTGTACGTTGAAACCCAGAAGCAAATCGCCGATATTTTCACGAAACCCCTAAAGGAAGACTCCTTTGTGCAGTTGCATCGAGAATTGGGGATTATGGGTGAATCCGAGATTTAGGATTCATTTTTTATTCAATAATCTTGCATGCTATTCAATTTCATTATATTTGCACATGCTAGATTTATTGGAATTTTCTGGATTTTTTGTTGAATTTTCGGAATTTATGCTCGATTTATTCTTGAACATCAAATTTAAGATTTTCGATGTTTAATGGGGGTAGTATAATGATTAATGAGAGTATTTCGATGTTTAGTCCAAGTGCGATTAGGAGAGAACTCAAAATTTCAATTTCTAAATTTTTTGAACTCTGTTAGTCGGTTCATGTTCATTGACCGACCGACTAGATCATCATCTAGTCGGTCAGTGAATGAACTCAGACCGACTAACTCAAGCCCTAAATTTGGCTTCTGTTTCTGTTTGCAATTAGTCAGTTCAAGCTTATTGACCGACCGACTAGATCATCATCTAGTCGGTCAGTGCTTGAACTGTGACCGACTAATTGCATCGGGGACTGCTTGGTCTTTTCGCATTCCGATCGACTTAAACTCATTCTAACCGACTAAATCTCTCTTTAGTTGGTGCGATTTCTCCTTCAAACCCCCCAAACCCCCGAGCCCCTTCGTATTCCTCCTCTCCTCCGGCCGTTTTTCCGTCGCTTGCGTCAGTTCTCCGACCGTCGATCATCCCTAGGGTATCTCTCCTCCCTGTCCTAGCTGTTTAGGGATAGATTTCAGATCCTAGGGTTAGGGTTTCTTAGATTTTCAACCATTTTCAGTTGCTAGGGTTTCGGCTAGGGTTTGCTTTAGATCTCGATTTCTAGTGTTGATTGCTCGTGTCTTGTCGCGCTTATGGCGAGAACACGTATCCCGATCGATCCCTCGAGCCCGTCCCCTATGACCGTAGAGTCACCTCCTAGGGAACCCTCGCAACCCAAACACCGATCGAAATCCACCCATCCATTGTCGTCGTCGCCTCCTCTTAAGAAGACGAGGACGGCGATCGCCAAGCCCCGATCTCAACCCAAGCATAGAAAGCAACCCGTTTCACTAGCTTCATTCCGTGCTCCCACTCCTCCGTCTGATTCCGACACGGAATACATTCCGGAGACCGAGCACACCGCTCGGGATCCTACTCCTCCACCCCGTCCTACTACCCGACAGCCTAAGGGGAAGGCTCCGATGCCAGTTGGTGGTGTCGATATCTCTTTATGTTGTGACGACCCGTTGTGTCTCGTGGCATATAACCGTATCGAACACTGCCCACTGCTGTTGGATCACTTTGTACAGTTCTCTGACTTCCCAAGCCTTGCTGATCTTCTGTCATCTAGGGGTCTTATCGATTATATTCGATATGACCCTAAGGCGAATCCGCATCCATACCCTCGCCTTGTCAAGCTATTCTACGCCAATAGGGTTCGCGGTCAGTACGATGAGACTCATTCGATTGAGACTACTGCCTTGGGGACACCGATAGTCCTCACGGCAGAAGTCTTAGGAGATTTGATAGGTGTCTCCTCGTCTGGCCTTCTTCCTTCTGATATTTCAGTAGACGATATTTCTGAGCTTGATCAGGTGATGCTTGCCGAGATCTTTCATGAGATTCCTCCTGCCATGATTGGCGTCCCCTCGAAGTCCTTCAAGCCGAATGCTTGGGTACTTAATCTGATCTTGAAGTCGTGCCTCCTTCCGAAGTACGGCTCTTCTTCATTGCCATCCCAGCCTTTCCTTAAGCTCATTTACGCCATCTTTATGGGGAGCGAGATTAACTGGGCTAGGATCATACTCGATAAGATAGATTCTTTCGAGTGTATCCGAAAGTCCACGAAATCTGCTCATATCCCATGTCTGTGCCTGTTGACACTTGTTTTCCGTCACTTTCGTGTCCCGCTTCCTCCAGATGATGAGCGTCCCCTCGGTCCCCCTCTGAATGCGACGGCCGTCAAGAAGTCTCTTGTGGCGCTTCGTCACGTTCAGAGGACGACCCCGTCTGCTTCAGCCCCTGCCTCTGCTTCAGCCTCAGCTGCTCCCTCTCATACTCTTGCTGACCTCACACGTTCGTTGAAACGTGTGGAGTCTCGGTATGCTCGCACTGAGGAGATTCTCGCTCGCATTGCTTCTCACTTGGGGATTGATATCCCACCGTCAGTTTCTGACGAGGATGAGTTGGATGAGGATGAGATCGAGGAGCTTGCTCGTGCTGCTACTACTCGTGCCCCTGAGGGTACTTCTGGTGCTGCTGCTTCGTCTGCCGGTGACCCCGAGAGCACACCTGTTGCCACCGTTCCTGCGGTGGATACTTCGACTGGTGCTCCTGAGGCCACTCCCATCGCTCCCGTGGACACTTCTGCTGATCCGGTGACCACCAGTCCTGCTGCAGAGCCTGCTGCTGCTGCAGATCCTCCTGCTGCCTCCTGAGCTTCTCTGAGGACTCTCTTAGTCCACTTTGGATGATTTATATAATGTGAGAGAGTTTGGGTAGGATAGAGGGTGGTTATGTATTTTGGATATTTTGATGTATTTTGATGGATATGTATGTTTTGTGATACTCCAATGTCTTGTGTGATATGATGTATTTTGTGCCCCGATCGTTGGATCGCTTTTATGTATGTTGTCGATGTATCATTTTGATGTACTCATGCTTCATATATATATATATATATATATATATATATATATATATATATATATATATATATACACATCGATGTTGACATTTATTCTCTTGTGAACATTATATTCTTTTTATGTCTCTGATGTTTGATTTCGTCGCTCGACGATAATAACTTGGTTAAATAGAAATTATTTCTATGGAAACATAGAATTGTTTTCCATGCACTAAATTAACCAAGAATGTTGATATTGGAGAGTATATTTCATAACTCAATTCGTAAAATTAATTTGAGTTTTGATGATTTTATTTATCGATTTTCGACTTTGGTCTCATTGACACGCTTTGATTTAATTCGTATTTTCCTTTGGTGTCATTTGGACCGTGGTCGTATTCTACGACTCCCGTGCTTTTTTAGCCATTGTTGTCGTTGATCTCCCGCTCTTTTTGCTTATGCCAAAGGGGGAGAGATATAATAATGACGATGAGCTAAATGATAATTTAAGCATTTATCCAAGAATCTAATTTGATATGTTAGATTCAGGGGGAGTTAAGATATAAAAATGGATTTCAATTCCTAAATTTCAATAATTGATTCACATTTTATACTTTACTCGTTTGCTTGATGCGTATGATTTTTATTTATTTTTGAGATTAACGTGTCATCAATGTAGGGGGAGTAAGTAAATTTCATTTGAATCATTATTTTTTATTATTATTTATGTTGGTTTGTCATCACCAAAAAGGTGGAGAATGTTGAGTATTGGACTCCCCGGATTTGGTTTTGGATGATGAACAAACATAAATATATCGTGAACTAACTCTTTGTGAGCGCAGTTATGGTCAAATTCATATGAACATCCAAAGCGACCTCTCGAGACTTCTCAAAGCGCGTGATCGTATGCCTAAAACTTCGTTGAAGCTTTTGGACCATTATTGAAGTCATGAAGATTCGATCGAAGCTTTCGAAGACAGTTCGTCAAGTTTTATTTATAGTCTTCTAGCTTCGTATCGTAGAATGTTAACCCTTGAGTAGGTCTTACGTTTTAATCTTCATAACGCTCCTATCTTAGAGCTAGGATCTTAGTAGAAGTCCATACGAACTTTCCAGAAGCTTTGCGCTTCGATTCGTGACTTCTTGTGCATGTTAGTTGGTTCAAGAAGAAGAACCAACCGACTAGATGGTGATCTAGTCGTTCGGCAAAGCTTCTTGGACCGACTAGTTTGCCTTCTCAATTCTAAGCTCTTTACTGTTTATAGTTAGTCGGTTTACGTTGACTCACCGACCGACTAGTTGGTGAACTAGTCGGTCAGTGATGCTTCTTAGACCGACTAGTTGAGCTTTCTCTGTACATGCCATGTTACTGTTTATCGTTAGTCGGTCTATGTACATTTGGCGACCGACTAATTGATGAACTAGTCGGTCAACATTTGTTCTTGGACTGACTAATTCAATTTGTACTCAGACTATTTGTTTTATCTCTTAGTCGGTCTAAGTTCACTCACCGACCGACTAGTTGTGAAACTAGTTGGTTGGAAAGTCTTCTTGGACCGACTACTTCCTTAAGTCTGAAACTTCATCTATTCACTGTTCACCTCTTAGTCGGTTCATGTTGTTTCACCGACCGACTAGTTGATGAACTAGTCGGTCAGTGGTTGTTCTTTGACCGACTAGTTTGGTTCAGAATAGAGCCGTTGAAGCTTTAATTGAAACGTTTTTCGCTCTCTCTTTCCTCTATCCTATAAATACTTGGAGTGCTGCATTCATTGCACTCAAGGCTGATATTAAGAGAAGTTTAGAGATCAAAGAGAAAGCATTCAATCTCATTCAAAGCTCATTCATTTCCAATCTGGAATCTCTCCCTCACTCTTATTTCAAAAGAGAGATTCATTGATTGTGAGCCTTCCAAGCCACGTGCTTGATTCTAGGTCACCAACATCCACCTAGGACTCCATTGCTGGTCATCTACTTGGAGCTAGGGTTTGGTGCCTCTTCATCTTCCCCAAAATCCGCTTTGCCCGAAATCGTAAGTTTACTCAAGGCATATGATTTTGTCGGTAAGAATTTCTATTTCAATTTACTTTGATATTGTAAGTGTTTCACTCTCGGTTGTGAGAGTTTGTTTGTGATCCCAGTTTGTGGGAGTCACATTTCAATTTGTGTATGATTTGATCTTGTAGAGGTTTTCTACAAGAATTTCATAGTGCAAATCTTGAGTTAGGGTTTCTAACTCAAGTATCCGGAGGGGATCCGGGTGGTTAGGACGTAGGATCACCAGGAACAAGTCGGGGAGACTTGGGTGGATCTGAACCTGTTATATTGCTTGTTTGCGATTGTCTTCTTTGTTGTCTACATTTACATTTTCGCATTTCCGCATTAATTGGTAGAGTTTGCAAGATAATTAGGAATAACTCTCTTGATTATTTTAAAGTACTATTCACCCCTCCCTCTAGTACTTGTGCAGTAGCTTAGCCGGGCATTACAGGCGGGAGGGATGACATGAAACATTTCGGCAAGCATCGCCTGGTTAAGATCAGAAATATCATCGACAGAGATATCGGCAGGAAGAAGGCCAGAAGATGAGACACCTAACAAGTCCCCTAAGATTTCTGCTGTGAGGACAATTGGTGTCCCCAAGCCAGTCGTCTCAATGGAATGAGTGTAGTCATACTGACCCCGGACACGATTCGCGTAGAAAAGCTTGACAAGACGGGGGTACGGGTGAGGGTTCGCCTTGGGGTCATGGCGAAGATAGTCGATGAGGCCGCTATGGGAAAAAAGATCGGCGAGATGTGGAAAATCAGAGAACTGAACGAAGTGCTCCAATAGCAATGGACAGTGCTCAATACGGTTGTAAGCCGCGAGACACAACGGGTCATCACGACACAACGATATATCTACACCGCCCAAAGGCATGAGAGCCTTCCCCTTAGACGGACGAGTGCTAGAACGAGGAGGAGGAGTAGGAGCCCTAGCGGTATGCTCGGTCTCCGAAATATACTCAGTGTTGGAGTCAGAAGCGGGAGGAGTGGGATTACGAAATGAAGTAGGCTTAGATTGAGTAGATCAGGCTCTAGGCTTAGCGGTCGCCGTCCTCTTCTTCTTAAGAGGAGGTGAAGAAGACGATGGATGGGTCGATTTGGCTCGGTGTTTGGGTTGAGGGGGGGTCCGTAGATGGAGACTCTACGGTCATAGGAGACGGACGCGAGGGTTCGATGGGGTACATGTCTTCGCCATGATCGAGACGAGACACGCGCAAACGAACTAGAAATCTAAAGCTAGGTCGAAAATCAAACCCTAGACAGACCCTAAAAACAAACTGAAAATCGACGAAATCTAACCCTAAAACGAGAGAGAAGGATACCTAGGTGGAGGAGAGAGGGAGATCGACGGCAAACGATGGAGGAGATGGCCGGAAAAGTCGACAAACGGCGGTGGAGAGTGAGAAGACAAATGGTTTTGGGCTGAGAAGAGAAGTTTGCACCGATTAGAATGGATTCTAATCGGTGCGGGGCTTAATAAATCGATTGGAAGACCAAAAGACGCAATAGTCCCCGACGCATTTAGTCGGTCACAGTTCAAGCGCTGACAGACTAGAATGAGATCTAGTCGGTCGGCCAATGAGCTTGAACCGACTAAGTGCAAACAGTAACTGAAGCCAACTTTTGAGCAAGAGTTAGTCGGTCTGAGTTCATTCACTGACCGACTAGAACACAATCTAGTCGGTCGGCCAATGAACTTGGACCGACTAAGAGAGTCCAAAAATTTGAAATTTAGAAATTTTGAGTTCTCTCCTAATCGCACTTGGACGAAACATCGAAATACCCTCATTAATCATTATACTACCCCATAAAACATCGAAAATCTTAAATACGACGTTCATGAATATTTCGAGCATAAATTTCAAAAATTCAACCAAAAATCCAGAAAATCTCAACAATTCTAGCATGAGCATATATAAAGAAAATTTAACATCGTGCAAGATTATTGAATAAAATATGAATCCTAAATCTCGGATTCACCCATAATCCCCAATTCTTGACGCAACCGCACAAAGGAGTCTTCCTTGAGTGGTTTCGTGAAAATATCGGTGATTTGCTTCTGGGTTTCAACGTACACTAATATGATGTCCTTTTTAGCAACATGATCATCTAGGAAATGGTGTCAGACATCTATGTGTTTAGAACGGGAATGGTGTACCGGATTCTTAGAGAGACATATTGCGCTTTGGTTGTCCACCATGATAGGGCAAGTATCGCAGTTATACCAAAGTCTTTAAGAGTGTGTCTCATTCAAAGAACCTGAGCACACGCAGCACCGACGGCAATATATTCCGCCTCGGTGGTTGAAAGTGATACAGAATTCTGCTTCTTGGAAAACCAAGAGACAAGAGAATTTCTTATAAAATGGCAATTGCCACTAGTACTTTTCCTGTCGGATTTGCATCCCGCATAATCTGCGTCACTATATGAGATTAACTCATATGTGCTAGACTTTGGATAAAATAATCCGAAGTCGAGTGTGTAACTTAAATAACGGAAAATACGTTTTACCGCTACTAAGTGAGATTCCTTAGGTTGAGACTGATAACGAGCACATACACATACGACAAACATAATATCGGGCCTACTAGCAGTAAGATATAGTAAACTACCTATCATACCTCGATATAGATGAATGTCTACATCTTTGCCGCCCGTATCTTTATCAAGATGTGTAGTAGTGCTCATTGGAGTCTTCTTGCCCGAGGCATTCTCCATTCCAAATCGCTTTAGCAACTTCACCATGTACTTGGTTTGGTGGATGAAGATTGCATCGTTCATTTGGCGAATTTGGAGACCTAAGAAATATTTGAGCTCACCCATGTGGCTCATCTCAAATTGATCCTTCATAACATTAGAAAACTCTTCGCAAAGAGTTAAGTTAGTAGCACCGAAAATGATATCATCAACATAAATTTGAACTAAAATGATATCATTATTCGAATACTTAACAAATAATGTAGAATCAACTTCACCCATTTTAAAACCCAAATCCAAAAGAAAGTTCTTTGGACGGTCATACCAAGCTCGAGGAGCTTGTATCAAACCGTAAAGTGCTTTCTTAAGTTTGAAAACATGATTTGGAAATTTTTCATTTATAAAACCCGGAGGTTGAGAAACATAAACTTCCTCAACGACATCTCCGTTTAAAAACGCACTTTTTACATCCATTTGAAAGAGTTTAAAATCTTTATGGCATGCAAAAGATAACAATAATCTAATAGATTCTAATCTAGCTACCGGAGCAAAGGATTCTTCGAAATCTATACCTTCCTCTTGCCGATAGCCTTGAGCTACTAACCGAGCTTTGTTTCGGATGACGATTTGGTTCTCGTCGGTCTTGTTCTTGAAAATCCACTTCGTTCCTATAACGGTGTGGTTCTTCGAAGGCAATGGAACAAGCTCCCAAACCTCATTCCTCTCAAATTGAATGAGTTCCTCCTCCATGGCTAAGATCCAAGCACTATCTTCGCACGCTTCGTTAATATTCTTTGGCTCTATTGAGGAGGCAAAGGCACAATGAGCGAAGTAGTTGACTTGTGATCTCGTCTTGACACTATCAAGTATGTTGCCAATGACTTGCTCATGGGGATGGTCACGAACTATATGAAGCCGTTTGGGAATTCCCTGATCACTAGGAACATTCTCAAAAGATTCATTAGTAGGGTTAGTAACATTAGAATCAATAGAATTAGAATTACCAATAGAATCACATAAGACATCCATGTAGTCATCATCATTAGTAATTCTAGTAGGGACAAAACCTTCATTAAATGAAACATGAAGTGATTCCTTGATCGTTGAGGTTCGTTTGTTGTATATACGGTAGGCTTTGCTACGGGAGGAATATCCAACAAATATCCCCTCATCGGATCTTGGATCAAATTTGTCCAAACTACCATACGTGTTTTTAATAAAACATTTTGCACCGAAAACTCGAAAAAGTTTAACTTGAGGCAATCTACCAAACAACAATTCATAACAAGTTTGTTTGGTGCCGGGCCTCAAAAGTATCCTATTAAACACATAGCAAGCGGTATGTACCGCTTCCGCCCAAAATTGATGGCCAAGTTGGCTATCATCAAGCATAGTGCGAGCACATTCCACTAGCGTCCTATTCTTTCTCTCAACAACACCATTTTGAGGAGGTGCGCGAGGGAAGGAAAAGGTGTGAGTAATACCAACTTCATCACAAAAATTTGAGAAAGACTCATTCTCAAATTCCCCTCTATGATCACTACGAATAGTGACAATGGTGGTTCCAATGAGATTTTGTACTTTCTTAACAAATATTGTGAAGTTTTCAGAAGCATCATTTTTATTACTTAAGGAAAATACCCAAGTAAATCTAGAAAAGTCATCAACGATGACAAGTCCATATCGAGCATTACCTAATGAAGCAACTCTAGTTGGCCCAAAAAGATCTAGATGTAAAAGCTCTAGAGGCCACTTAGATGAAATGCTTTTCTTAGGTTTAAATGATGATTTTGGAAGCTTGCCTCGTTGACACGAATCATGTCACGTCCCGCTTCCCAAAAAAGACGGAGGCGAAGCGTGACTAAGGCCCGCTTAGGCCGGGGCGGAGAGCCCAGACCCAATAAGCGTCTGTGGTATTCCAAAACGAAGGAAACAGGTCCCTGCAAGTTAGTTCGAAACAATAAAAGTACTGAAAGAGATATCATTTCATTTTATTCCAAAATAACATCCAAAAAGTACTGAGAGTCTAAAACACCCGAAGGGCTACAACTGCAGAAAAAGAAAGTACTGGTGCAAGCACCCAACCTAGGCAAGAAAACAACAGGGGCTAAACACCCAATCTAAACTGGAACAGTACTCTGGATCAGCAACTGGAGGCCTCTAACTCTGGTCCTCCTCAGGGTCGTACTCCGGATCAACGTCCTCCGGCTCTCCGTCAGCTGGCAAGTCCGCCTCGTCGACGTACTCTGGCTCAACACCTGACGTACAACACCAAAAGAAGGAACTGTACGTCAGGTCAGGTCTACAAACAGGGTTAGACCAAACTGCAAGTGTATCAACTTTTAGACAATGTTTTACTGGTTGATTAGCATGCTGGGGTTATAACTGAGTAACAAACAGAAGTAACGCAGCAGGAAAGTAAAACGGGACAAGTAGTAGTCGTAGCGTGTGCTACCAACTACGGGACTAACCTACAGGTGTCAAGACAAGTCGGGACGTGACGGAAACAAGGCAAGACAAGACAAGTGAGACACGAAAGGGTTCACGCTTTACGGTTCGAGGGGGATCAGACCCTCTTGCCGTGCGCACGCTCAACCCAACCCCAAACCCCAAGACAAGACAAGACATGACACCAGTACAAGGGATCACTCGCTCTAGCTTGGCGAGTGCCCTATTGCCCGCAGGCTGTGTATCCATACAAGGGATCACTCTCTCTAGCTTGGAGAGTGCCCAATTGCCCGCAGGCTGTGAATCTGTACAAGGGATCACTCGAAGAGTGCCCTATTACCCAGCGGGCTGTGCAAGACGGGACGGGACGTGACAAGACAGGAAGGTTTATTCTAGGGTCTCCACACACACGCACACACATGATAGCCCTACAATATCAAAAGTTGTTGTCAGACTCAAACTTCGTCGTCAAGTCTGAGCCGTCAGGAGTCGTCCCGGACGCTATCATTTCACGTCTGGTTCTATTTGTTCACAGTTAACAATTCTAACCAACTAGGGCCTAAGCACGGCCCAAAGTGCAAGTGGATACACTTGCCTGCGATGGTGAGTGTGTCGTCCTCTCGAAGCGTCTCGTCCAGTCGTCGCGTCCACGGTAGTCCGTCTGAAACAGTGACACGGCGACGGTGTCAGGTCGCGTCTTCAGTAAATCCTATTTTAGGTTCATTTCTAGATTGAACGTGGCTACCCTAACAGTCACGAGTCAAGTTTGTCTGATCAGCCTATCCGACGATTCAAACCTATGTGCACAGTCAAAAGTCTGATCGTCAGTCTACGGTTCCACATCGTTTTAAAAGGGTAGAAATTAAATTTACTGTGTTAAATTGCCGATTTTAGTTAGGGTTCAGTTTTCGCTACAGGTGGGTTGTGCTACGAGCTTCGGGAACTAACATGTTTGGTGTCTGGAGTAGTGCGGACGTAGCATCTGAACGGCAGGAAGTCTGCGTCGTCTACAGCGTCTCGGCTACGGGTAGCGTAGCAAGACTTGTCCGGGCAGCGGACAAAGTGCGCGAGCAACGAGTAGAGGTGAAAACAGCGTCAACGGCGATGTCAATGCTGAAACAACGAGCAACAGTAGCAGAAGAGGCGATACGACTTCACCGTAACTCGGTCGAAGGCTGTCTGACCTATGAGGAGGCGGTGGGGGTGTCTCCGACCTCGGGGGAGGTCGACGGCGATTGGGGACGGCCTCCGGTGACGACAGTAGGCGAGCGGCACCAGAAAAGTCACAGCAGCAGCGTCGGGCTGCTGCTATTACCGCTGCGTAACGTAACACAGCCCGACGAGGCTGTGTCGGCTCCTTCCGGTGGTCGAGAGGGCTCCGGGGGGTAGCTGGCAGTCGAGGGATCTCGCAGACGGTTGGAGGCGGCATGTGCGACGGTCGAACGGTCGGAAAAGTGCCATCGGTGTGGGCTATAGCTCGTGTGAGGAAGAACTCACTGGCGGGATCTCCAGTTGTCGTCGACGGGCACATGCGGGGTCACGGCGACTGCGGCGTCGCACGGGCTGCAGTGTGATCGGAGAAGGTCGCTAACGGCAATGGCGGGCTTCGGCGATCGGGAATCCGCAGCAGCGCGGGGTGCTTCTGCGGCTTGCTGCTGCACGGTCGCCGGTGTTCAGGCGGCCTCGGTAGCGTCGCGGCGATCACACGAGGGGGCGGAGGTCAGAAGACGAGTACAGCGGTGGTCGGAGGTCGAGTGCGGGGTCGGTGAGTGTGCTGCGAGAGAGACGAGAGAGAGAAGTATCGGCGTAGGGTGTTTTCGATGGCAGCTGAAAACTTTCGTAACCTAGGTTTTGCTGCTTCACGTGGAGAGAATGACTTTGGGTTTTAATAATATTAGATTTGATATTTAACTATAAGGTATAGGTTAAGTGGGAGAGAGAGAGAGAGAGAGAGAGAGAGAGAGAGAGAGAGAGAGAGAGAGAGAGAGAGAGGGAGAGTGCCAATTGGGAAAGAAATAGGTGCAGATAGAAACTGAAAACAAATCCCCTTACGTACGGGATTTGCTAGGATTTGAATCACAAATTCGAAATTCAAGTGATTAGGGCTAAGATCAACGGCCGAGATTTCACCGGGCGATATCTCTCAATCCGGGCGTCGGAAAAATGATCTGAAAATACCGGGGCGATCGTGGAGACGAGACGCACAGATCTATAGAGCCTGATCGTATGTAACGCCTACCAAAAATTTACGTAAAATTGGAAGAGGCGTTTTGAGCCAATTGACTAAAACGCCCCCATCGTTCAAAGTCGTTTCCGAGAAAACGAGCCGTGAAATGACGTTGCAAACCAACACCACAATTGTAGTACTCTCAGAGAGTGTCACAACGACATATCACACAATAATATTCAAAATCAAATAAAGTCAAAAATAAACACGTGCACGATCAAGAGCACGTGCGCAAAGAAAGTACGATCAGAAACCGACCGTTACATCCTCCCCAACTTAGAAATGATTCCGTCCTCGGAATCAACATCAAGCATCGCTGGGAAAAAGATGCGGGAAGCGCTCTCTCATATCATCCTCACGCTCCCAGGTGGACTCTCCAGGTGATCCGTGACGCCACATCACTCTCACCAGGTCGACTATCTTATTCCTCATCTGCTTCTGTCGACGGTCCAAGATCTACACAGGCTGTTGGTCATATGTCAGGTCCGGACGGACCGTAATCTCTGAGAAATCCACAGTGTGCGATGGATCACTGACGTACCGACGTAACTGAGATACGTGGAATACGTCGTGAACACCCTCCAAAGATGGTGGCAGAGCAAGGCGGTAGGCCACTGCTCCCACACGCTCTAACACATCAACTGGCCCAATATACCTCGGAATCAGCTTTCCCTTCTTCCCGAAACGAATAACTCCGCGGTTCGGAGAAATCTTCAGGAAGACGTGATCTCCAGGCTGAAACTCCAAAGGTCTCCTCTTGGCATCTACCCAATGCTTGAAGCGATCCTGTGTAACTCTAAGCTTCTCCCTGATGTCCCTCACAACATCCACAGCTTCCACTATCATCTCCGGACCTAACAGCTCCCGATCTCCGATGTCATCCCAGCTCAGTGGCGATCGACATTTCCTCCCATATAAGGCAGCAAACGACGCCATGCCAATGCTCTCTTGGTAGCTGTTGTTATATGAGAACTCCACCAAGTGAAGATGGTCTTCCCATGATCCCTTCAAATCGAGCGTACAAGCTCGCAACATATCCTCCAGAATCTGAATAGTCCTCTCGGACTGGCCATCAGTCTGTGGATGGTACGCCGTGCTGAAACTCAGACTCGTACCCAAATGCTCCTGCAAACTTCTCCAGAACTGAGATGTGAACCTCGTGTCTCGGTCAGACACAATGCTCACGGGG
Organism: Scilla litardierei; assembly: GCA_030789695.1. NCBI lineage: Eukaryota > Viridiplantae > Streptophyta > Magnoliopsida > Asparagales > Asparagaceae > Scilla > Scilla litardierei. The sequence goes on from CM061139.1 coordinate 85,589,485, forward strand.
ACTCCATGTAAGCGTACAATCTCCTGCACGTACACAGTATACGTTACAACCAACTCAAGAGGGAAATTAAAGGAGAAGTAAAAAGAAATTTACCTCCAGATATTTCCTCGCCAAAGCTTCCGTAGACTGGCCCACTCGGAATGGGATAAAGTGCGCAGACTTGGTCAACCGATCTACGATCACCCAAACTGCGTCGTTCTGCCTCGGGGTCCGAGGTAAACCAGTCACGAAGTCCATCGTAATATGTTACCACTTCCACTCTGGAATAGGAAGCGGTTGCAGTAACCCAGCAGTACGATGGTTCTTAGCCTTCACCTGTTGGCATATCAAACACTTGGCAACGCTCCGTGCCACACTCCTCTTCATGCCAATCCACCAATAATTCGGAGGGAGGTCCTTATACATCTTGGTGCCTCCAGGATGTATAGAATATGGCGAGCTATGAGCCTCGCTCAACAACTCCTCACGAACATCACCTGCAGGTACACAGAGTCTACTGCCATACCGCAGCGAACCATCCTCATGAATCACGAACTCCGTCCGTAGTCCAGCTTCAACCTGCCTCCTGATCCTCTGCAGCTTCGGATCTCCTGCCTGTGCTGCCTTGATCCGAACCATGATCGTGGACTGAATCTGTAAATTCATGAACAAATGAACCACACCAGGTAGGACAACCTCCAAATCCATCTCTCTCAGCTCCTGCTGAATCCTCCAGTCGGCAGTAAGCATCATCGCAGAAGTCTACTCAAAGCATCTGGCACTACGTTCACCTTCCCTGGGTGATACTGCAAATCAATCTCGTAGTCATCCATGAGCTCTAACCATCGTCTCTGACGCATGTTGAGCTCTTTCTGCATAAAAATGTACTTCAAGCTCTTGTGATCGGTGAAGATCTTCACGCTCTCACTCAGCAAGAAGTGCCTCCAAATCTTCAGTGCAAAAATCACTGCTGCCAACTCTAGATCATGCGTCGGGTAATTCTTCTCATGTGTCCTCAACTGACGAGAAGCGTACGCGACCACGTGGCCATGCTGATGCAAGACGCATCCTAGGCCCTTCCCTGATGCATCACAAAACACTTCGAAGCCTCCGCTCCGATCCGGTACAACCAGAACTGGTGCTGTGGTCAACCTCGCCTTCAAGATACTGAAAGCCTCCTCACAAGCATCAGACCAAAGGAACTCCACATCCTTCATCGTCAGCTTCGTCATCGGCTCTGCAATCTTCGAGAAATCTTTGATGAACCGCCGATAATAGCCTGCTAAGCCAAGAAAGCTCCTGATATCTGACACTGACTGTGGGGTCGGCCAATCTCTGACTGCTCTGACCTTATCCGGATCTACAGATATGCCATCACCGGACACCACGTGTCCCAGAAACACGACCCTGTCCAGCCAGAACTCGCACTTACTATACTTGGCATAAAGCTTGTGTCGCCTCAGCGTCTCCAGCACTGTCCTTAGATGACAGATGTGCTCCTCCTCAGACTTCGAATAAATAAGAATGTCATCAATGAAGATGACAACAAACTTGTCACTTGCATTTTTTGATCGCATCTTGGTCTTAAATTATTGAACTGTTAGACTGTGAGTGTTTAGATTCCGGACGTGAAATGATAGCGTCTGGGTCACCCTGATGACTTAGACTTGACGACGAAGTCTAAGTCCGACGAAACAACAACTTGTGACACTTTAGGATTATCTTGTGTGTACGTGCGTGTGGACACCCTAGAATAACTCTCCCGTACACTAGTCATGTCTTGTCACTGTTACACAAAAAGCCTTTGGGCATTTCAGATGCTTTCCGAGCGGAAGTGATCTCCGTGATACAAAAAGCTTCGGGCGTTTCAGATGCTTCCCGAGCGGAAGTGAATCTCCGTGATACAAAAAGCCTTCGGGCGTTTCAGATGCTCTCCTTGCGAGAGTGATCTTCGTGTTACAAAAGCCTGCGGGCGTTTCAGGTGCTTCCCTAACGGAAGTGATCTCTGTACTTCTTGTCCTGATTTCTGGGGTTTGGGGTAGGGTTGAGCGTGCGCATGGGGAGAGGGTCTGATCCCCCTCAACCCTTAAGGCATGAACCCTTCGTGTCGTATCGTGATGTGTCGTGTCCTATTTGTCTTGTCTATCTTCGTCTTGTCCTGACACCTTTAGGTTAGTCCCGTAGTCGGTAGCACACGCTACGACTACTGCCTGCTACGCTTTACTTTCCGGCTACGTTACTTCTGTTGTGACTTTGTTATAACCCCAGCATGTTAATCAACCAGTAAAATGATGATTAATAGTTTAGTACACTTGCAGTAGAGTCTGACATTCTGTTGTAGACTTTACCTGACGTACAGTTCCTTTCTTTGGTGTTGTACGTCAGGTGTCGAGCCGGTGTACGACGAGCAGACCGAGCTACCAGAGGACGTCGAGCCGGAGGACGTCGATCCTGAGTATGTGCCTGAGGACGACCAGAGTTAGAGATCCCCACTGCTGATCCGGAGGTTCCACTTTAGTTGTTTGGGTGCGTGGCACCCTTTTGTTTTCCTTTCTAGGTTGGGTGCTTGCACCTGTAGTTTCCTTTTCTGCAGTTGTAGCCCTTCGGGCGACTTAGACTCTCAGTACTTTGGATATTTATTTTAGAATAAAATGATTGTCTTTCTTTTTTGTACTTTTATTGTTCTGTACTAACATGCAGGGACCTGTACCTTCGACTTGGAGTACCACACAGACGATTATTGGGTCCGGGCTTCTCGTCCCGGCCTAAGTGGGCCTTAGTCACGCTTCGCCTCCATTGTTTTGGGAAGCGGGGCGTGACAAGTCACAAAAGCTTTTCTTTTGAAAGACAAGATTAGGAAAGCCTCTAATAGAATTTAACTTGGAAAGCTTAAAAAGTGTTCCAAAGTTCACATGACCAAAACGTCGATGCCATAAGTGTTGTTCACTTGTGTTGGCAATGCAACATTGTTCATGTGATTTTGGAAGATCTAATATATAAATATCCTTATTGCGTGTGCCGGAAAATAACAAATCATTATTATCTTTTCTAAAAATATGGCACATTCCTTTCGCAAAGCTAACTTTGTAACCTTTGTCACAAAGTTGGCTTATTGAAATAAGATTGTGGTTTAATCCTTTAACAAGGTAAACATCACTTATTAGTGGTTTAGAAGGATTACCAACTTTACCAACACCTATGATGGTTCCGCTCTCGTTGCCTCCAAAGACGACTCGGTTTCCATTTGCAATGGGCACCACTCCGGAGAGCAATTGAGCATCACCCGTCATGTATTTTGAACACCCGCTATCGAGTATCCAATTATTCTTGGAGCTAAATTTGGATTTGTTGCTCCGTTTATTTTTCTTGAGTACCTAAAGATATAAATATCATTCCATGGTATCCAAGGTCATTGGGTCCTAAAAGATTTGACCTTTGTAAGCCAAGTCTAATTGTACTTAGACTTCCCAATGTAATCATCATTATGCACGACATTCATAAAATAAGAATTCATATAAGCTTGTTTTTCATGCATGTTGGTGTTCTTCGGGCCCCAAATAGTGAATATTTTGGGAGCCCTATTCCTATTGGGAGCATGTATGTGTTATTGATTTCTACGTGATGCATGTCGTAGATAGGCATATGGCACATGATGAAATGGTGCAAGATGATAATTGTTCATATGATGGTGTGGATAAACATATGCATGTGGAGGAACACGTGCGTGAGTGTGTCTCACATGGTGTGCACGTGCCCGTGGATGTGGTGCATAAAAATCATCATATGTGTGAACATGTGGAGTAGGATGTGTGTTCCTACGTTGCATGGTATTGGTGTACATATAAGCATGACCCTTCTTTGGAGGTCCACCCAAAGTGGGGTTCTTTCCAAACGATGGTGTGTACGAAGTGGAAGCACCATTGGTAGATGAACTACCAATGGAGTGTTTGCCCCCACTCGTTAAGGCATCGGAAATCGGCCTAACAAAGGTAGTGGCCGATTTGGATGAATTTCCCATCTTATACCCCAAGCCAATGTGATGATTGGCTGGAAGTAAGTCATTTAGGATTTTATCCAAAGGGTCCTTACCTTTATTGAATTTATTAATTCGGCCTAATGTGCACTCATACTTCTCGGTGAGAGAAGGCATAGAAGCATCCAAGGTGGACACTTGCGATGTGAGTGCATAAACACGAGATTTGAGATTCTCATTTTCAATACTCAAAGTTGAGTTTCGAGAAATCAAATCCGCCATCTCATTTTCATCTGATTCCTCAATATGAACATGCTCAAGTTGAGATTTGAGATTTACAATCTAATTTCTCAAACCTTCAACAACGGTGTCGTTGTTGATGATGATAGGTTTAGGCGAGGTTTAGAGACTAGTTAGCTCATCTTTAGTCTTAGTATATCTATTAACCAATTTAGAATACTTAGACCATATTTGCTCGTTAGCTAATCTAAGGTCATCCATAGTTACCTAATCGCCTTCATCCTCGCTATCATCGGAGGAAGATCCTTGATCATGTTCCTCTCTAGCTATGAAGCACATGTGTGCTTGCTCCACTTGCTCGTCATCCGACTCTCCACTTGAGAAATCCTCGTGGGAGTCGGTGAATGTCCCGGCAAGTCCTTTCTTGTACCCTTTCTTGTACTTCTTTGACTTGTCGAACTTTGGTACCTTCCACTTCTCCTTTTGCTTGTTTTGAGGACAATCTGCTTTCATGTGTCTTGGCTTATTGCATTTAAAGCACAAAGGAGCAGAGGTGTTAGTAGAACTAAACTTAGATTTGTTCTTGAAATTACCTTTCCGGAAGAATCGGTTGAACTTCTTTGCCATGAGGGCAATGGATTCCAAGTCCAACTCGTCTTCTGAATCTTCATCATCGGTAGATGTAGATGTAGATGGAGCGGCCTTGAATGCAATCGCCTTTTTCTTTGGCTCGTCTTGCTTCAAGTAAGACTTCATCTTGTCCTGCAACTTTAGTTTGCTATCCTTGCGTACCTCATAAGACATCAAGGTACCCATTAGTTGAATGAAAATATATTTACTCATATCATTACCTTCTTCGATGGCGAAGGTACGCTTTTTCCAACAAGAAGGAAGTCCGTCAATGATCTTTGAGACTTTCTCCTTTTGGGTGTAAGTCTTTCCAAGAGCCTCCAACTCGTTGGTGATGTCAACGAAACGAGCATAGTACTCCTTCATCTTCTCACCCTGTTGCATATGAAATAACTCGTAATCTTTATTTACAACAACGAGTTTGGAGTCTCTTACCCTACTCGTTCCTTCATGCAAGATGAGGAGAGAGTTCCAGATTTGATATGCACTCTTACATGTGCATATCTTGTTGAAGTCTTCGGGCTCCAAGGCACATTGCAAGGCATTCATTTCCTTGGCATTGCTTACCTCCGCGGCGACCTCCGCGGTAGTCCACTTAGCGAAATCTTCTTCTTCGGGCTCGACGTACTCCGTCAACGTGGCTCTCCATAGTGAAGCGCTCCAGAGGAAGGTTTCCATCCAGCATTTCCAGTACCCATAGTTGGTACCGTTGAAGACGGGAGGCCTTGTCGAGGAGTGTCCTTCCATCACCGAAGAAGCTCCTTCACGGTTCCTGAAGGTGTTATAGTCTGAAGGTGGACGAACGTTCTTGTTGTCGTTGGTAGACATAGCTATGAACTTGGCTTTGATACCAAATGTAATGCCCTGATAGCTACTGCACAAGTACTAGAGGGGGGTGAATAGTACTTTAAAATAATTAAGAAGATAATTCCTAATTATCTTGCAAACTCAACCAACAATACGGAAATGAAAATATGACAACAATAAAACACAATCGTAAACAATCGATATAACAGGTTCGGATCTACCCAAGTCTCCCCGACTTATTCCTGGTGATCCTACGTCCCAAACACCCGGATCCCCTCCGGATACTTGAGTTAGAAACCTCTAACTCAAATTTGCACTATGAAATACTTGTAGAAACCTCTACAAGATCAAATCATACACAAACGAAAATGTGACTCCCACAAACCGGGATCACACACAACTCTCACAACCAAGAGAAAAACTTGCAATATTCAAAGTTAAATGAAATACAAACTTACCAACAAAATCATATGCCTTGAGTAAACTTACGATTTTAGGGCAAGAAGGATTTTGGGGAAGATGAAGGCACCAAACCCTAGCTCCAAGATGTTGACCAGCAATGGGAGGCTAGGAAGATGTTGGTGACCTTGGATCAAGCTCTTGGCTTGAATGGCTCACAATCAATGTGAATCTCTCTTTGGAAATAAGAGTGAGAGAGAGAGATTCTAGAGAAATGAATGAGCTTAGAAATGAGAATAAATGCTTCTCTTTGATTCTCTAAACTTCAATAAATATCAGCCTTGAATGCTATGAAAGAAGCCCTTCAAGTATATATAGGATAGAGGAAAGAGATAGCAAAAATCGTGGCATTTAATGCTCCAACGGCTCTATTCTGAAGCAGTCTAGTCGGTCAAAGAAGGATCACTGACCAACTAGATTCTTAACTAGTCGGTCGGTGATTCAACATGAATCGACTAACTGGAGAACAGCCAAAAGAGAAGTTCAGACAATACAGAACTAGTCGGTCTAAGAAGACTTGCCAACCGACTAGTTTCACAACTAGTCGGTCGATGAGTGTTCTTTGACCGACTAACAGATGAAAATAGAATAGGCTGAATTCAAATACAGCTAGTCGGTTTAAGAATAAATTCTAACCGACTAGTTTCTCAACTAGTCGGTCGGTCGTTGTTCTTTGACCGACTAACTGTAAACAGTAAGTTAGGCTGAACAGTGAAAGCTTAACTAGTCGATCTAAGAAGGATTCCTAACTGACTAGTTTCACAACTAGTCGGTCGGTGAACCTTCTTAGACCGACTAACTGTAAACAGTAAGTGAGCTGAAAATGAACAAGGCATTCTAGTCGGTTCAAGAAGGATTGCCGACCGACTAGATTGCCATCTAGTCGGTTGGTTCTTCTTCTTGAACCAACTAACATGCACAAGAAGCCGCAATAAGAAGCGTTAAGCTTCAGGAAAGATTCTATGAGCTTCTAATAAGATCCTAGCTCTAAGATATGAGCGTAATGAAGATTAAAACGTAAGACCTACTCAAGGCTTAACATTCTACAAAAAGAAGCTAGAAGACTATAAATAAAACTTGACGAACTGTCTTCAAAAGCTTCAATCGAATCTTCTTGACTTCAATAATGGTCCTAGAGCTTCAACGAAGCTTTAGGCACACGATCACGTGCTTTGAGAAGTCTTGAGACGTCGCTTTTGATGATCGTAGAATATTGGCGACGATCTCCATAACTGTGCTCACAAAGAGTTAGTTCATGATATTTATGTTTGTTCATCATCAAAACCAAATCCGGGGAATCAATACTCAACACATCTCACCACTCCGAAGGTCTCAACACTAAACGTCCACTGTTGTTCGACGGAACAAACTGCGAAAATTGGAAGATCCAAATGATGATTCATCTACAATTCGTAGACATTGATGTATGGATGTCGGGAAATCTAGTCCCATCCCAAGTGGGGTTGATGATGATCACACCAAATGTTATTGTATACTAATTATATTTCTTAAGTGTGCAGGTTGTGCAATAAGCTAATTGAAGCTCGAAGCATATTCCGAGAAGAAGAACGATAACTACACATATAGAAGATGAAGAAGGATTGAGCTCACATTCCATGTCTACATTCTGAAGCTTTACTTAAGCACAGGAGGAGCTCAAATATGAAGCTCAAAGACTGTGCTTAAGCTCAAGCTAAATAAGATCTCAAATTCAGTGAAGCATATGAAACAAAGCTCAAGCTAAATAAGATCTCAAATTCAGTGAAGCATATGAAACAAAGCTCAAGCTCATCCATGGATTCAAGTTCTTCATAGTGACTAGTGTGTGAGTTGTTTTTCATTTTTCTTAGGATTATGTTAAAGCCAAGAAAGAATATGCACACACACACAAAGATTTTTGAAAATGGTTTTGAATTAATGTTACTATTACATAAACTTATTTTCAATAATATAAGAGCAAAACTTCTTGAGAAAATCATTTTTCAAGGAGTCCTCCAAACACCCAGGAGTTGACTGCCTCTCAGTAGCACATTTTCTCAGAAAACTGCTATGAGAGTCGACTACCAAACTTGGGACTCGACTATAGATGTAGCAGAATTTCTCAGAAATTTCTTTGGGAGTCGACTACCAAAGTTGGGAATCGACTACCAGCTGTCGACGGCCAGATTCATTGAATCAGTTTTATAGCCGTTTGGGGGCAAAAGTCAAACGTATTTTGAAATAATTTGAATTCATTTTGAGCCCTATAAATAGAGAGCTATTGAGACTATTTTCAAAATCAACTATTCTTGTCATGCCCCGCTTCCCTAAAATGGAGGCGAGACGTGAGAAGGTCCGCTCAAGCGTGGAGCTGTGAAGCTACACGCCCGATAAGCGTAAATTTAGTATAAGCAGGTCCCTGTAATTGCAAACGAAACAACAACAATAATAATAATAATATGAGACGGATATGAAATACCAATCCCACAGTTTGTCCACAAAATATTCAACATCACAGAAAAGCCACCAGGCTAAAAGAAAGAGTCTAAAGGCCCAGAACAAGGCCAAACAAAAATACAAGCATAACAGAGTATCAAACTAGGTGCCACGCACCGACAACCTAAGGAATCTAACAAAACTAGACGTAGACACTAAGACTGATCTCCAGTGTCTACGAAGTCCTCGTCCAACACGGGCGCAAGCTCGGCGTCCGCAAACACCTCACCCTCAGCATGTAACTCTGGCTCAGGGTCTAACAAGTGTCACCCAAAAGAGAAAAGGGGCACATGTCAGCAAGTCTAAAAGACTTGGGCAAGGAAACTGAAAGTAACTAACAACCTAGCACTTACAACATTAAACAATGACACGACAGTTTAGTTGATGCAGCAGTTTAAAAGAGAGACAAGCACACACGATGTAGCGAAAGCTACCAATTCACTAATCACTTTTCACTTATCACTGTTTATCACTTCGTGCATAGAGAGTCCACCTGCTGGCCAGCTCGTGGCTCAGGCCGCTTATCTCTTATCACTATTAATCACTTGTACACTAGAGATTTTGCCTGCTGGACGGAGTGGCGGATTAGGCCAACTCGGGGCTCAGGTGGCCGCATATCTCTTACCCCACCCATATGTGTCGAGCGTTGGGGTTTCCAACTACAGGGCCCGCTTCTGGAACACGAGCCAGGAAAATAATAGTATTGTAGCGTGTGCTAGGCAATCACGATGAATAATCAATATGCAATACAATGAACAGATATTTGTGTACCGTTAATAGGAATTGAACATGACAGGCAAAGATGCAGGGATGATATGAACAGATAATTGCGTACCGTTAATTGAATTTAAACGTGACATACAAGCATGATGAGAGTGACGGATCTAGCTTCGTTGTCAAGCTAGGTCAAAGGCGTCTAGACAGCTATCCTTTCACTGTCTAGTCTCTTTTACGCTAAAGCAAGGGAAATGGCCTAAGACATGGCCCAAAACAAGAGATGCAAGTTTCACTTGCCTGATACCGGGGTTGACGAGCAATGAAGATCGTCACAAGCTAAACTACGGATGGATCACTATTATGGCAAAACAATCATTAGAACAACGATTCTAAATCGATTCCTTATTAGAATCCTAACTTCTAATAATCCATTTTATTAGGGTTTCACAATGTCAATGGGGGTTATGCTAAAACTAAAGGAATCGAGTATTACCGTGAAGAAGCGGAGGAACGATGCCGAGCAACCACGGCAACGGAAGAACGATCCGGCTCAGATCTGGAAATGAGGGAAAAATCTGGAGAAATGGGTTTTGATATGGATTTTGGGGGTTTGATGAAGGTTTGGGGAAGATGGAAGGTGAGTTGTGACTAGGGAGGGTTTGGATGATGGAGGATGAGCTTGGGATGGAGGATTAATGGTTTGAGGAAGATGGGGGCTCAATGGGGGAGAAATTAGGGTTTTAGGTAGTGAGAGAGAAGAAGAAAACGTTTAGAGGGGTATTTATAGAGTTTGGTGGCTGCTAGGGCAAAACTAGAGTTTACAGCACTGGTTAGTCGGTCAAAGAACAACCACTGACCTACTAGTTTGGGAACTAGTCGGTCGGTTGACCAATGCAGACCAACTTAGTGTAAACAATAGCTTCAGTCGAAAACCTGAACTAAGAGTTAGTCTGTCAAAGAACAACTACTGACCGACTAGTTTGACATCTAGTCGGTCGATGAACGTTCTTAGACCGACTAAGAGTAAACAGTAACTCGTCTGTACAGAAGAAATAAGAATTAGTCGGTCTGAGTACAAAACTTAACCAACTAGTTTAACAACTAGTCGGTCGAAAGATGAACTTAGACCGACTAATAATGAACAGTACTGATACCAAGAAAATAGTAAATGAGTTAGTCGGTTAAAGAAGCATTGCAGACCGACTAGTTTGCAACCTAGTCGGTCAACCAACGTTCTTAGACCGACTAACGACAAACAGTAACTCCTGAATAACTTTTCAAGCACGCTAGTCGGTTCAAGAAGGTTTACCGACTGACTGGATCGTCATCTAGTCGGTCGGTGCCCCTTCTTATACCGGCTAACGTGCACCAAAAGTTCCGAAATGGAGCGCTAAGCTCCGGGATGGTTTCCTAAGTCTCCTAGGCTCGTTCTAACTCTAAGATATCGACATTATGAAGCCCGTCACGAATGACTTACTTCAAACACGCCGACCGACGGAAGAATCTAGAAATCACGACGAAACGGACGAAAATGAAAACTACGGAGACGGAAAAAGGAAATCACAACAAGGGAAAGCAATCAAATATATAATACTCATAATAAACTCCATACATGAAAACCAGTCGTTACATCCTCCCCAACTTAAGAAAATTCCGTCCTCGGAATTCCCAACACTCACGTGTCCGGAAACAAAAGTGGGTAGCGCTCTCGCATCTCATCTTATCTCTCCCAAGTAGACTCTCCCGACGAACCGTGCCGCCACATCACTCTAACAAGATCGACGTCCTTGTTCCGAAGTGACTTCTGACGCCTGTCCAGAATCTGCACTGGATGCTGGTCATACGTCAAATCTGGGCGAACGGCGATCTCCGAGAAATCTACGGCGTGAGACGGATCACTGATGTATCGACGAAGCTGCGACACATGGAAAACATCATGGACTCCTTCCAAAGATGGCGGCAAGGCTAAGCGGTAAGCTACTTCGCCGACCTTCTCCAAAACATCAAACGGTCCAATGTATCACGGGCTCAACTTCCCTCGCTTCCCAAAACGAATCACTCCACGATTCGGGGAAATCCTCAGAAACACATGATCGCCCGGCTGAAACTCCAAAGGACGACGTTTCGCATTTGCCCAATGCTTAAAACGGTCCTGAGCAATCCTCAGCCTCTTCCGAATGTTCCTGACAACCTCCACAGCCTCCACAATCATCTCAGGTCCCAACAGCTCCCGATCACCAACGTCATCCCAACTCAATGGCGATCGACATTTCCTCCCATACAAAGCGACGAAAGGCGCCATGCCAATACTCGCTTGGAAGCTGTTGTTGTAAGAAAACTCCACCAGATGTAGGTGGTCCTCCCACGAACCCTTGAAATCCAACATGCACGCCCTCAGCATGTCTTCCAAAATCTAAATCGTCCTCTCGGACTGGCCATCCGTCTGCGGATGGTACGCCGTGCTGAAACTCAGACGCGTACCCAAGCTCTTCTGCAAACTCTGCCAGAACTGAGATGTGAACCTCGTGTCTCTGTCCGACATGATGCTCACGGGGACTCCGTGAAGTCGCACGACCTCCTGCACGATTCATGTTACATCACTATCCAAACTAGAAAAAAGGAAATAAAATCGGAGGGTAAAAGAATTTACCTCCATATATCTCCTCGCTAGCGCCTCAGTGGACTGTCCCACTCGGAACAGAATAAAGTGCGCAGATTTGGTCAATCGATCTACGATCACCCAAATCGCGTCATTCTGCTTCGGACTCCGAGGCAGTCCAGTCACGAAATCCATAGTGATGTGTTGCCACTTCCACTCCGGAATCAGAAGCGGTTGTAGCAACCCGGCCGAACGCTGATGCTCCGCCTTCACTTACCGACAAACCAAACACTTGGCCACACTCCGAGCCACACTCCTCTTCATACCATGCCACCAATAATTCAGACGAAGATCATGGTACATCTTAGTGCCGCCAGGATGCACAGAATACGGCGAACTGTGTGCCTCCACCATCAACTCCTCTCTAACATCCCCAGCTGGCACACACAACCTAGCTCCAAACCTCAGCGAGCCATCCTCATGAATCAAAAAGCCAGTCCGCAGACCGGCTTCCACCTGCTCCCGAATCTTCACCAGCTTCGGATCCTTAGCCTGGCCAGCCTTAATCCGATCCACGATCGTCAACTGTACCTGCATGTACATCAACGAAGAAGCCTCTCCGGGAAGAACAATCTCCACACCAGACTCGCAAAAATCTTGTTGCAATCTCCACTGCGAGGTCAAAATCATCACCGCCGGAAGCCTACTCAAAGCATCTGGCACCACATTCACCTTGCCAGGGTGAAACTGCAAATCAATCTCATAATCCGCCATGAGCTCCAACCATCGACGCTGTCGCATGTTGAGCTCCTTCTGGGTAAAAATATACTTCAAGCTTTTGTGATCGGTGAAGATCTTCACTTTCTCACTCAGCAGGAAGTGCCTCCAAATCTTGAGCGTAAACACAACAGCAGCTAATTCCAAATCATGTGTCGGGTAATTCTTCTGATGAACCTTGGGCTGACGAGACGCATAAGCCACTACATGCCCGTGCTGATGCAACACACAACCGAGACCCTTGCCAGAAGCATCGCAAAAGATCTCAAATCCATCGCTGCGATCAGGCACAGCAAGAACAGGGGCAGTCGTCAGTCTCTCCCTCAGAACACCAAAAGCATTCTCACAATCACCCGACCAAACAAAAGCAACATCCTTCCGCGTCAACCTGGTCATCGGCTCGGCAATACGGGAAAATTCCTTTATGAAACGCCGATAATAACCAGCAAGTCCAAGGGAACTCCGAATCTCAGACGCAGACGACGGAACAGGCCACTCTCTGATGGCCCTAATCTTCTCGGGATCCACAGAAATACCATCTCCAGTCACCACATGCCCCAGAAAAGCAACCATGTCCAGGCAAAACTCGCACTTCGAAAACTTAGCATACAAACGATGTTGAATATTGGACTCCCCGGATTTGGTTTTGATGATGAGCAAACATAAATAATTCATGAACTAACAATTTGTGAGCGCAGTATTGGAGATCGTCGCCAATTTCACGAGAATATTCAAAGCGACATCTCAACACTCCCAAAAGCTCGTATTCAAGCCTAAAGCTTCGTTGAAGCTCCTGCAGCGCTTTGGAAGTTATGAAGATTCAATCGAAGCTCTCAAAGACCGTTTATTAAGGTTTTATTTATAGTCTTTTAGTTTCGATTGATAGAATGTTAAGCCTTGAGTATATCTTACGTTTCTATCTTCATTACGCTCATTTCGTAGCTCTAGGATCCTTGCACAAGTTCATTCTAACTTCCTCGAAGAATCGCGCTTCGATTCGGACTTTGTTGTGCATGTTAGTTGGTACAAGAACAAGTACTGACCGACTAGATGGTGATCTAGTCGGTTGGCAACTGTTCTTGGACCGACTAGTTTGATTCCTTAATTTCTTGGACTTTACTGTTTACAGTTAGTCGGTCTATGTTGACTCACCGACCGACTAGTTTGTGAACTAGTCGGTCAGTGATGCTTCTTTGACCGACTAGTTGAGACTTACTGTTCACTCCAAAATTCTCCTAAGCTACTGTTTACCGTTAGTCGGTCTAAGAACGTTTGGTGACCGACTAGTTGACAATTTAGTCGGTCAACTTTTATTCTTGGACCGACTAAGTCACTTTGCTTCAGACTAAGTTATTTTGCCTCTTAGTCGGTCTACGTTCATTGGCTGACCGACTAGTTTTCTAGGTCTGAAATTCTATCTCTTCTCTGATCTGCTCTTAGTCGGTCCATGCTTTGTGACTGACCGACTAGTTGATGAACTAGTCGGTCAGTGAGTGTTCTTTGACCGACTAATACTCACAGATTTCTTTCCGTTGGAGATTGACCTAACTTGTTTTTATGGGACCCTATAAATACGAACCTAGGTCATTTCTATCTTTAATAGAGCTGCCATTAAGAGATTCATTGAGTTCTAAAGAGATAGCTATTCTCCCTCAAATCTAAAGCTCTCTTCCTCACAAGAAACCCATTCTCTCTCATTTCTAGATCTAGAGAGAAGCTTGTTCTTGGTGAGCTCTTCAAGATATTGCTTGATCCAAGTTTCCAAATCTTCCCTAGGCACCCATTGCTGCTCATTTCCTTGGTGCTAGGGTTTGGTAACTTCATCTTCCTCAAATCCTTCATTCCACCTATTGGGTAAGAAAAACTCAAGGTATAGGATTTTGTGGTAAGAATATTTATTTCATATAAACTCTTTATATTGCTTATTGGCTCTCTCGGTTGTGAGAGAAGTTTGTGATCCCGGGTTGTGGGATTCACTTTGCCATTGCATGTATGATTTGATCTTGTGAAGGTTTTTCACAAGATATTCATAGTGGAAATCTTGAGTTAGGGTTTCTAACTCAAGTATCCGGAAGGGATCCGGGTGGTTGGGACGTAGGATCACCGGGAACAAGTCGGGGAGACTTGGGTGGATCCGAACCCATTAACATCGTTTGTTTGCATTGTTTATTTCATTGTTGTCATTCAATTTAAGCTACCGCAAATTGATTTGGTAGTTGTGTGCAATTTAATTTGGAATTATACGCCTTATTATTTTCAAGTACTATTCACCCCCCCCTCTAGTACTTGTGCAGTAGCTGGTAGGGCATTACATTTGGTATCAGAGCCAGATACTCAGCTATGTCTGCCAACGACAACAAGACCATGCCTCCACCTTCCAACTACGACATCTTCAGGAACCGTGAAGGAGCGTCATCGGTGATGGAAGGACATTCCTCTACAAGGCCTCCATTCTTCAACGGTACCAACTACGGGTACTGGAAATGTCGGATGGAAACCTTCCTCCGAAGTGCATCCTTATGGAGGACTACAATGAAGGAGTACAACGAGCCCGAAGAAGAATATTTTGAGAAATGGACTACCGCGGAGGTCGCCGCGGAGGTAAGCAATGCCAAGGCAATGAACGCCTTGCAATGCGCATTGGAGCCCGAGGATTTTAATAAGATATGCACATGTAAGAGTGCATATCAAATTTGGAACTCTCTCCTCATACTACATGAAGGGACGAGTCGGGTAAGAGACTCTAAACTCGTTGTCGTAACCAAAGATTACGAAATGTTTCACATGCAACAGGGCGAGAAGATGAAAGAATATTACGCTCGCTTCGTTGACATAATAAACGAGTTAGAGGCCCTCGGCAAGATCTACACTCAAAAGGAGAAGTGCTTAAAGCTTATTGAAGGACTTCCCTCTTCTTGGGAAAAACGTACCTTCGCCATTGAGGAAGGTAATGACATGAACAAATATACCGTAGTTCAACTAATGGGTACTTTGATGTCATACGAGGTACGCAAAGATAGCAAGGTGAAGCTACAAGAAAAGATGAAGTCATATTTGAACCTAGATGCGCCTAAGAAAAAGGCGATTGCATTCAAGGCGGCTTCATCCACATCTTCCGATGATGAAGACTCGGAAAACGAGTTGGACTTGGAGTCCATGGCACTCATGGCCAAGAAGTTCAACCGTTTCTTCCGGAAAGGTAACTTCAAGACCAAAGGTAAATTTGGTTCTTCTAACGCCTCTTCCTCTCCTTTGTGTTTCAAGTGCAATAAGCCAGGACACATGAAAGCGGAGTGTCCTCTCAACAAACAAAAGGAGAAGTGGAAGGCGCCAAAATTCGATAAGTCCAAGAAATACAAGAAGGGGTACAAGAAAGGACTTGTCGGAGCAACATTCACCGACTCCGAGGATTCTTCAAGCGGAGAGTCGGATGATGAGAAAGTGGAGCAAGCACATATGTGCTTCATGGCAAGAGAGGAGAACGATCAAGGATCCTCCTCTTCCGATGATAGTAATGACGAAAGCGATGAGGTAACGATGGATGATCTTAGAAATGCTAACTCTCAACTTTGGTCAAAATATACTAAGTTAGTAAATAGATATACTAAGGTAAAAGATGACCTAGCTAGCATTCAAACATCGCCTAAGAATATCATCACCAACAACGATACCGTTGTTGAAGAGTTAAGAAATGAGATTGTGAATCTCAAATCTAAACTTGAACATGTTAGCATTGAGGATGCGGAAGAACATGAGATAGCGGATTTAACTTCTCAAAACTCGACTTTGAGTATTGAGAACGAGAATCTTAAATCTCGTGTTTATGTGCTCACATCGCAAATATCCACTTTGGATAATTCTTTGCGTTCTCTCAAAGAGAAATATGAGGACACATTGGGCCGAATCAACAAATTCAACAAGGGTAAGGGCCATTTGGATAATATCCTAAAAGATTTACTTCCGGCCAAACACCACATTGGCTTGGGGTATATGATGGGAAATTCTTCCAAGAAGGTCACTACTTTTGTTAGGCCAACTTCCGAAGCCTCAACGAGTGGGAGCAAACACTCTATTGGTAGTTCATCTACCAATGGTGCTTCCACCTCGTCCACACCCTCTTTCGGAAAGAAACCCACTTTGGGTGGACCTCCAAAGAAGGGGCATGCTTATATGTACACCAATTCCATGCCACGTAGGAACACACGTCCTACTCCACTATCTCACACATATGATGATTTTTATGCAACACATTCTCGGGCACGTGCACACCATGTGAGACACCCTCACGCACGTGTTTCCACACATGCATATGTACACCCACCTCATCATATGAATAATTCTTTTCGTGCACCATTCCATCATGTCCCGTATGCCTATCCACAACATGCATCACGTAGAAATCAACGGCGCATGCATGCACCCAATAGGATGATGGCTCCCAAAATTTTCACTATTTGGAGCCCAAAGGACACAAGCATGGACGAAAAACAAATGTACATGAACGCTTATTTTTCGGATGTTGTGCATAGTAAGAATTATGTGGGGAAGTCTAAGTCCACTTGGACTTGGCTTCCAAAGGTCTAATCCATTGGACCCAATGACCTTGGGTACCATGATATGAAAGTGTCTATCTTTAGGTACTCAAGGAAAAGAAAAAGAAAAGGAGCATCAAGTTTAAATTTAGCTCCAAAGGGAATTGGATACTCGATAGCGGGTGCTCCAAACACATGACGGGTGACGCTCGTTTGCTCTCCGGAGTGGTTCCCATTGCGAATGGAAACCGCGTCGTATTTGGAGGCAACGAGAGCGGAACCATCATAGGTGTTGGTAAAGTCGGTAACCCTTCTAAACCATTAATTAGTGACGTTTATCTTGTTAGTGGTTTAAATCATAATCTTATTTCAATAAGTCAACTTTGTGACAAAGGTTACAAAGTTAGCTTTGCGAAAGGATTGTGTCATATTTTAAGAAAGGATAATGAAAAATTATTATTTTCCGGAACTCGTCGTAAAGACATTTATATTTTGGATCTTCCTAAGTCATATGAACAATGTCTCGTTGCCAACACAAGTGAACAACACTTATGGCATCGACGCTTTGGACATGAGAACTTTGGAACACTATATAAGCTTTCAAAATTGAATTCTATTAAAGGTTTTCCGAAGCTTGTTTTTGAAAAGAAAAGTTTTTGTGATTGTTGTCAACGCGGCAAGCTTCCTAAATCTTCATTTAAACCTAAGAAAAGCATCTCTACTAAACGGCCACTAGAGCTATTACATCTAGATTTATTTGGGCCAACTAGAGTAGCTTCCTTAGGAAATGCAAGGTATGGACTTGTCATCGTAGATGACTATTCAAGGTTTACTTGGGTATTTTCATTGAGTAATAAAAATGAAGCTTTTGAAAACTTCACAATTTTTGTTAAGAAAGTACAAAATCTCTTAGGAACCACCATTGTCACTATTCGTAGTGATCATGGAGGTGAATTTGAGAATGAGTCTTTTGAGACATTTTGTGATGAAGTTGGTATTACTCACACCTTCTCTTTCCCTCGTGCACCTCCTCAAAATGGTGTAGTTGAGAGAAAGAATAGGACGCTAGTGGAGTGTGCTCGCACTATACTTGATGATAGCCAACTTGGCCATCAATTTTGGGCGGAAGCGGTACACACCGCTTGCTATGTGTTTAATAGAATACTTTTGAGGCCCGGCACTAAACAAACTTGTTATGAATTGTTGTTTGGTAGGTTGCCTCAAGTTAAACATTTTCGTGTTTTTGGTTCGAAATGTTTTATTAAGAACACATATGGTAGCTTGGACAAATTCGATCCGAGATCCGATGAGGGGATTTTTGTTGGATATTCTACGCGTAGCAAAGCCTACCGGATATTCAACAAACGAACCTCAACGATCGAGGAATCGCTTCATGTCTCATTTAATGAAGGATTTGTTCCAACTAGAATTTCAAATGATAATGATTCTATGGATGTTTTATGTGATTCGTTTGAAAATTCTAAGTCTAATGATTCTATTGATTCTATTGAGACTAACCCAACTAATGAAGTTGTTGAGAATGTTCCAAGTGATCAAGGTATTCCCAAACGGCTTCATTCGGTTCGTGACCATCCCCATGAGCAAGTCATTGGCAATATCTATGATAGTGTCAAGACGAGATCCCAAGTTCACCGCTTCGCAAATTGTGCCTTTGCCTCATCGATAGAGCCAAAGAATATTAATGAAGCATGCGAAGATAGCGCTTGGATCTTAGCCATGGAGGAAGAGCTCATTCAATTCGAAAGAAATGAAGTTTGGGAGCTTGTTCCATTGCCATCGAAGAACCACACCGTCATAGGGACAAAGTGGATCTTCAAGAACAAAACCGACGAAAACCAAGTCGTCGTCCGGAACAAAGCTCGGTTAGTAGCTCAAGGCTATCGTCAAGAGGAAGGTATCGATTTCGAAGAATCTTTCGCTCCGGTAGCTAGATTAGAATCAATTAGATTACTTTTGTCTTTTGCATGCCATAAGAATTTTAAATTATTTCAAATGGATGTTAAAAGTGCATTTTTAAACGGAGATGTCGTTGAGGAAGTTTACGTTTCTCAACCTCCGGGCTTCGTAAATGAAAAATTTCCAAATCACGTTTTTAAACTAAAGAAAGCTCTTTATGGTTTGAGACAAGCTCCTCGAGCTTGGTATGATCGCCTAAAGAATTTTCTTTTGGATTTGAATTTTAAAATGGGCGAAGCCGATTCAACACTTTTTATTAAGCATGCGAATAATGATATTTTATTAGTTCAAATTTATGTTGATGATATCATTTTCGGTGCTACTAACTTCGCTCTTTGCGAAGAGTTTTCTAATGTGATGAAGGAACAATTTGAGATGAGCCACATGGGCGAACTCAAATATTTCTTAGGTCTCCAAATTCGCCAAATGAACGATGCAATCTTCATCCACCAAACGAAGTACACGGTGGAGTTGCTAAAGCGATTTGGAATGGAGAATGCCTCTGGGAAAAAGACTCCAATGAGCACGACTACGCATCTTGACAAGGATACGGGCGGTAAGGATGTAGACATTCGTCTATATCGAGGTATGATAGGTAGTTTGCTTTATCTTACCGCGAGTAGGCCCGATATTATGTTTGCCGTATGTATATGTGCTCGTTATCAGTCTCAACCTAAGGAGTCTCACTTAGTAGCGGTAAAGCGTATTTTTCGCTATCTAAGTTACACTTTAGATTTTGGATTACTTTATCCGAGATCTAGCACATATGAGTTAGTCTCATATAGTGACGCTGATTATGCGGGATGCAAATCCGACAGGAAAAGTACTAGTGGCACTTGCCATTTTCTAGGAAATTCTCTTGTCTCTTGGTTTTCCAAGAAGCAAAATTCGGTATCACTTTCAACCACCGAGGCGGAATACATTGCCGCCGGTGCCGCTTGTGCCCAGGTTCTTTGGATGAGACACACATTGAAGGATTTTGGCATTCATTGTGATACTAGCCCTATCATGGTGGATAACCAAAGTGCTATCTGTCTTTCAAAGAATCCGGTGCACCATTCCCGATCGAAACACATAGATGTCCGACACCATTTCTTAGATGATCATGTTGCTAAAAAGGACATCATTTTAGTGTACGTTGAAACCCAAAAGCAAATCGCCGATATTTTCACGAAACCCCTAAAGGAGGATTCCTTTGTGCGGTTGCGTCGAGAATTGGGGATTATGGGTGAATCCGAGATATAGGATTCATATTTAAAATTCAATCATCTTGCATGCTAATATATTTTGCGATACTTTATTCATGCTAGATTAATTGAATTTTTGGGAATTTTATGTGATTTATTTGAATTTATGATCGAATTCGTATTTCAATGTCGTATTTAAGATTTTGACGTTTTATGGGGTAATTTAGATGACTAATGAGTGAGTTAGGATGTATCATCCAAGTGGTTTGTGAAGAGAAATCAAATTTCTACTTTTGGACTCTTCTAGTCGGTTTCAGTTCACTTGTCAACCGACTAGATGCTCATCTAGTCGGTCAGCAAATGAACTCAGACCGACTAGATCAAGCAAATATCCATCTCCTATCATTTTCTTTCGTTAGTCGGTCTTAGTACACTTTCCGACTGACTAGATTGAAAACTAGTCGGTCAGTAAGTATACTGCGACCGACTAAATCTAGCCCTAAAAATTCATCTGTGCCTCTGTTTCGACTTAGTCGGTTCAAGCTCATTGACCGACCGACTAGATCGTAATCTAGTCGGTCAGTTCTTGAACTGTGACCGACTAAGTGGGTTAGGGCAAATGTGTCTTTTTGATTCCAGACCGACTTATACACACTTTCTATTCGACTAAAATCTTATTTAGTCGGTCTCCTCTCAGCTCAGCCCGAAAACCCCAAATCCCCCTTCGAGCCCCTTCGCATTCCGTCGTCTCCGGCCGTTTCTCCGGCCATCGCCGCCGTCCGCCGCCGTCCGCCGCCGTCGACTCCACCCCCCTAGGTATTTTCCTCCATCTCCTTGGTCGATTCCTTCCCTAGGGTTTCCGATTCGTTTCTCTTAGGGTTTGTGCTCCTAGGGCATTACATTTGTGCTCCTAGGGCTTGTGCTTCGGTTTCTCACTTCTAGGGCTTGTGATCTCTAGGTTGTACTTGATCTTATTATCAGTTGCTTGTGCTCTTAGAACTATGGCTAAGACTCGCATTCCGATCGCCTCTTCCGGGGCCTCTCCTATGACCGTAGGGCCTTCCGACCCTAGGAATCCCCCGAAGCCTAAGCGTCGTGCCAAGTCTACCCAAGCCTCTCCTTCGTCGCCTCCTCTTAAGAAGCCTAGGTCTGCTTCCGTCAAGCCCCGCAAATCGAAGACCAAAAAGCCTATTCTTCATACTCCGGCTACTCCTCCCGATTCCGACTCTGAATTTATCCCTGAGGATGAGCCTACTAGGGAACCTACCCCACCTCCGAAGACCCGTAAGGCCAAGGGTAAAGCTCCTATGCCAGTTGGCGGTGTAGACATATCGTTGTGCCGCGATGACCCTCAGTGTCTCGCCGCGTACAACCGTATAGAGCACTGTCCACTGTTGTTAGAGCATTACGTTCAGTTCTCTGATTTCCTCTGCCTTGCTGATCTTCTGTCTTATAGTGGCATTCTAGATTATCTCCGATACGACCCCAAGGCCAATCCCAAACCGTACCCTCGCCTCGTGAAATTGTTCTATGCCAACCGTATTCGAGGCCAGTACGACGCCAGCCACTCCATTGAGACGACTGTCTTGGGAACTCCTATAGTTCTCACGGCAGAAATCTTGGGGGAGATCCTTGGTTGTGCGTCGTGTGGTCTCCTCCCCTCGGACATTTCTGTAGACGACATTTCTTCCTTGGATCAGTCTATTCTTGCAGATATTTTCCAGGTTATCCCCTCCGCATTCATTGGTGTTCCTTCGAAATCCTTTAAGCCGAATGCGTGGGTTCTTAACCTGATTTTGAAATCATGTCTTCTTCCGAAATATGGATCCTCTTCACTCCCCTCTCAGCCGTTTTTGAAGCTCATATACGCTCTTTTCTTGGGGTGCGAGATAAATTGGGCTCGCGTGATACTCGATAAGATGGATTCTTTCGAGTGTATACGCAAGACCAATAAGTCTGCGCACATTCCATACCCCTGCTTGTTGACTCTCGTATTCTGTCATTTTCGAGTTCCTCTCCCTCCTGACGATGAGCGTCCTTTGGGTACGCCTCTGAACGCGACGGCCGTGAAGAAATCTTTAGCGGCACTTCGTCACGTGCAGAGGTCTACCGCATCTGCTTCTCAGTCTACTCCGTCAGCCGCTGCAGCCTCCTCTTCCCCTGCTACTTTGGACGATGTCGTACGTCTACTTTGTCAGCACGACTCCCGTTTGGCTCGTACTGAGGAGGTCGTATGTCGTATGGCTCGTATGATGGGGATTGAGCTTCCTCCTTCGGTGTCTGAGGCCGAGGAGATGGACGATGAGGAGCTTGACGAGCTTGTCACTTCTTTTGCCCGTGGCGATGAGGCCACTGCTGCTGCTGCTGGTGTTTCCACTTCTGCTCCTGGAGTTGGCACCACTTCCGGTGCTCCAGAGCCTTCTGCTTCAGCACTTCAGTCTTCGGAGCCTGCTGTTGACCCTGTTGCTGAGCCTGCTGATATTCCAGTTGACACTTCTGCTGTCGAGACCCTTGCTGCTGTAGAGCCTGTTCCTGAGATCTCGACTCCTGCCCCGACGATTCCATCTGTTGAGACGCCTCTACTCCCTGCAGATCCTGAGTCCACTCCGTCGACTGGACCCACGGACGCTGCAGATCCTGCCTCCTCCTCGTGATCGTTGTTCCGAGGACTCTCCATATACGCTTTGGATGATATATCTTAGCGAGAGTATTATGGGTTAGGATAGGGTATGAGGGTTATTATGTTTTGATGTATTTTGGATGTCGTCGCTGCTGCTGTATTTATTTTGATGATGATGATGATGATGGTGTATTTCCTTTTGATGGGTATATTGTACCGATGATGTTGATGTATTTCTTTTTGATGATATGTAGCGCTTGATATGATGTATCTCATATATTCGATGTGATATCTTTTTGGATATACTCATGTTGTCTCTGCATATATATATATGTTCATCTTCATTCACTTTGTCGTTTATTCGTCGTGCAAATTTTAATATTCGTTGAATGTATTTGAAATGAGATTTCGTCGCTCGACGCATGAAAACTTGGTTAAATAGATTTAAATTCTATAATTGTATAGAATTGTTTTCCATGCACAAATTTAACCAAGAATATTGAATATTGAAGAGTATGTTTCTTTATTCAAGGAATGAATAAACATTTGGTATTTTTGATGATTTTGATTATAGTTGATTTTTATTGATAATGGAAAATTTGACACACCTTGTTTTGATTTCCACATTTTTCCCTTGGTGTCGAGTTGGTCCATTGTCTTTGTCTACGACTCTCGATGTTGGATTTACATTTCCTAATTATTGTCGTTGTATGCCCCCCATTTTTGGGATAATGCCAAAGGGGGAGAGATAATGATAATAAATAGCGCAAATGAAAATTTTAACTCAATTTCCAAGAATCTAGTTTGATATGTTAGATTCAGGGGGAGTTAAGATACATATAAGGATTTTTTCAAAATCCGATATTTCAAAAATCAATTCACTTTATTTATCTTACTCGTTTGCTTGATGCAATTCATTTATATTCATGTTGGAATTAACGTGTCATCAATGCAGGGGGAGTAAGTATTTTACATTTGAATTATTATCTTTGATTATTATTTATGTTGGTTTGTCATCACCAAAAAGGGGGAGAATGTTGAATATTGGACTCCCCGGATTTGGTTTTGATGATGAGCAAACATAAATAATTCATGAACTAACAATTTGTGAGCGCAGTATTGGAGATCGTCGCCAATTTCACGAGAATATTCAAAGCGACATCTCAACACTCCCAAAAGCTCGTATTCAAGCCTAAAGCTTCGTTGAAGCTCCTGCAGTGCTTTGGAAGTTATGAAGATTCAATCGAAGCTCTCAAAGACCGTTTATTAAGGTTTTATTTATAGTCTTTTAGTTTCGATTGATAGAATGTTAAGCCTTGAGTATATCTTACGTTTCTATCTTCATTACGCTCATTTCGTAGCTCTAGGATCCTTGCACAAGTTCATTCTAACTTCCTCGAAGCATCGCGCTTCGATTCGGACTTTGTTGTGCATGTTAGTTGGTACAAGAACAAGTACTGACCGACTAGATGGTGATCTAGTCGGTCGGCAACTGTTCTTGGACCGACTAGTTTGATTCCTTAATTTCTTGGACTTTACTGTTTACAGTTAGTCGGTCTATGTTGACTCACCGACCGACTAGTTTGTGAACTAGTCGGTCAGTGATGCTTCTTTGACCGACTAGTTGAGACTTACTGTTCACTCCAAAATTCTCCTAAGCTACTGTTTACCGTTAGTCGGTCTAAGAACATTTGGTGACCGACTAGTTGACAATTTAGTCGGTCAACTTTTATTCTTGGACCGACTAAGTCACTTTGCTTCAGACTAAGTTATTTTGCCTCTTAGTCGGTCTACGTTCATTGGCTGACCGACTAGTTTTCTAGGTCTGAAATTCTATCTCTTCTCTGATCTGCTCTTAGTCGGTCCATGCTTTGTGACTGACCGACTAGTTGATGAACTAGTCGGTCAGTGAGTGTTCTTTGACCGACTAATACTCACAGATTTCTTTCCGTTGGAGATTGACCTAACTTGTTTTTATGGGACCCTATAAATACGAACCTAGGTCATTTCTATCTTTAATAGAGCTGCCATTAAGAGATTCATTGAGTTCTAAAGAGATAGCTATTCTCCCTCAAATCTAAAGCTCTCTTCCTCACAAGAAACCCATTCTCTCTCATTTCTAGATCTAGAGAGAAGCTTGTTCTTGGTGAGCTCTTCAAGATATTGCTTGATCCAAGTTTCCAAATCTTCCCTAGGCACCCATTGCTGCTCATTTCCTTGGTGCTAGGGTTTGGTAACTTCATCTTCCTCAAATCCTTCATTCCACCTATTGGGTAAGAAAAACTCAAGGTATAGGATTTTGTGGTAAGAATATTTATTTCATATAAACTC
This sequence comes from Scilla litardierei, assembly GCA_030789695.1. Classification (NCBI taxonomy): domain Eukaryota; kingdom Viridiplantae; phylum Streptophyta; class Magnoliopsida; order Asparagales; family Asparagaceae; genus Scilla; species Scilla litardierei. The sequence goes on from CM061139.1 coordinate 85,614,788, forward strand.
TTTATATTGCTTATTGGCTCTCTCGGTTGTGAGAGAAGTTTGTGATCCCGGGTTGTGGGATTCACTTTGCCATTGCATGTATGATTTGATCTTGTGAAGGTTTTTCACAAGATATTCATAGTGGAAATCTTGAGTTAGGGTTTCTAACTCAAGTATCCGGAAGGGATCCGGGTGGTTGGGACGTAGGATCACCGGGAACAAGTCGGGGAGACTTGGGTGGATCCGAACCCATTAACATCGTTTGTTTGCATTGTTTATTTCATTGTTGTCATTCAATTTAAGCTTCCGCAAATTGATTTGGTAGTTGTGTGCAATTTAATTTGGAATTATACGCCTTATTATTTTCAAGTACTATTCACCCCCCCTCTAGTACTTGTGCAGTAGCTGGTAGGGCATTACAAACGATGCTTCCTCAACATCTCCAACACCGTCCTCAAGTGCGATGCATGCTCTTCCTCCGACCTCGAATAGATCAGAATGTCGTCAATAAAGATAACGACAAACTTATCCAAAAAGTCGTAGAAAATCAGGTTCATCAAATTCATGAAAACTGCGGGTGCGTTAGTTACGCCGAAGGGCATAACCACAAACTCATAGTGTCCATACTTCGTCCTGAAAGCTGTCTTCGGCACATCATCCTTCTTCACCTTCAACTGATGATAACCACTCCTTAAATCCAACTTAGAAAACACCCTCGAACCTCCAAGCTGATCAAAAATATCATCGATGCGAGGCAACGGGTATTTATTCTTAATGGTCACCGCATTCAACTCCCGATAGTCCACGCACATGCGACGCGAACCATCCTTCTTCTTCACCAGCAGCACCGGTGCTCCCCACGGAGACACGCTGGGATTAATGTAACCCTTCTGCATAAGCTCATCCAACTACTTCCGCAACTCTTCCAATTCTGCAGGCGCCATGCGGTATGGTGCCTTCGAAATCGGCTGCGCCCCTGGAATCAAATCAATAGAAAACTCCAAAGCTCGATCAGGCGGCAAACCAGACATCTCCTCGGGGAAGACGCCACCAAAATCTTGCACCACAGCTGGCCACTCCAACTCCATCTGCATAGCCACAACATCCATCGGTCTGGCCCGAAATCTGACCGGACCCAACGAACTGCTACCATGGCTGAACTCAAATACTGGATGTCCGGGAATCTCGAACACCACCCTCTTCCTCCGACAGTCAATCGTAGCATAGAAGCTCGCAAGCCAATCCATCCCAAAGACCGCATCGTAGTTGGTGATGTTGTGGACAATAAAATCAGCATAAAGTTCATGTCCACAAACCACCACAGGGCAAGGGCCGCACCCACGATGCACCGAGACTACTCCATTCCCTGTAACGATGTTCCAACTCTTGGAGAGAGGGGATGTCGACAAGGAATGCTTCTCCACGAAGCTCTGGGCCAAAATGCACATCGACGCACCTGAGTCAAAGAGGACTCGGGCAGGGAACATGCAAACCAAAACCACACCTAACAAACAGTCTAATCAATCAAATCTTATTCTAACAACATTCATACACAAGCAACCAACATAATTTTAACAATCAACCAATTAAGAAAGGAACAACTAGATTGAAAGTTACCTGTAATGACCTCATCCATGTCCAAAATCTCCTCCTCGGTCATCAGAAATGCCTGCCTCCTCGGCGGAACAGCCTGCCGAAAGGCATGCCCTTGTGGAACAAGGGGTACCCCATGACCTGCGGGCACCGGGGCTCTCTGCTGCAACGGCGGGGCAGCAATAGGTGCCCGCCAAGGCTGCTTCAACCTCGGGCACTCCCTGAGAGCATGGGCGGGATCTCCACAGGCAATACATTGCCCCAAGAACTTCTTGCACGATTCCTTGATATGGCCCTCCTTGCCACAGAAATGGCAAGTCTTCCGAACAGGCCCTCCTGGCCTCTTAAACTGAACAGGCTGGTTCGGCCTGAATCCAGGTCTAACCACAGCTCTCGCCTGTTCCACAGGCCTCTTCCCAGCACCAACAATAGACCCCCTCCTCTGGTTCACAAGCAGCTCCTGCCTCTTGGCTGCTACTAAAACCTTCTGATAAGATTCCCGGTCAGAAGAGGTCACAAAACTCTGGAGCTCCGAAGCAAGTCCCTACAGGAACCTCTGAGCTCTCTCCTCAGTGTCCTGCACCATCTTCGGTGCAAACTGACTCAGCCTCATGAACTCTTGGTGATACCGGTCCACCGACGAGCTTCCCTGCTTCAGATCGATAAAACGCTGCAGCATCTCTTCCCTGGCAGCTTTTGGGAAGAACTCACCATCAAACCTGGCCTTGAAGGTAGCCCAAACGATCGGCTCCTCTAACATCTTCTCTTTAGCATCCTACCAATTCCTGGCGTTATCCCTCAGCTGGCGCTTCGCCAAGTCATCCCAACTAACTTCGTTGACCTTGGACATCTTCAGATTGTCCTCGATATTCCTCATCCATTCATCAGCAGCTAGTGGACCTTCGGTTCCATCAAAATATGCAGGACCCAGCTCCCTGAACTGCTTCGCCCCAGGCTCAGGAAGAGGGGCTTCCACTACCCGAGCAGCTCGAGCTACCGGAGCATTCTGTACCTGCAGAAGCACACCCTGCTGAACTTGCATCATCTGCATCATCATCCGCATCATCTCTCCGTTAGTGGGCTCCCGCTCAGGCTCCTCGTCATGAAGGGGCGCACCACTACCACCACCACGGGTGATTCGCCTTCCTGCCATCTAATGAAACAAAAAACGAAACAATTAGACTCATAGCTTAGGGCTCAGATGTCGAACTTATTTGTTGGACAATCTTATATTATTATCGTTATCCCGATAATTGCAGTTACAGAAGGACATGCATGGGCCACCACTAAAACCTGTCACGCCCCGCTTCCCTAAAATGGAGGCGAGATGTGAGAAGGACCGCTCAAGCGTGGAGCTGTGAAGCTGCACGCCCGATAAGCGTAAATTTAGTATAAGCAGGTCCCTGTAATTGTAAACGAAACAACAATAATAATAATAATAATATGAGACGGATATGAAATACCAATCCCACAGTTTGTCCACAAAATATTCAACATCACAGAAAAGCCACCAGGCTAAAAGAAAGAGTCTAAAGGCCCAGAACAAGGCCAAACAAAAATACAAGCATAACAGAGTATCAAACTAGGTGTCATGCACCGACAACCTAATCAATCTAACAAAACTTGACGTAGACACTAAGACTGATCTCCAGTGTCTATGAAGTCCTCGTCCAACACGGGCGCAAGCTCGGTGTCCGCAAACACCTCACCCTCAGCATGTAACTCTGGCTCGGGGTCTAACATGTGTCACCCAAAAGAGAAAAGGGGCACATGTCAGCAAGTCTAAAAGACTTGGGCAAGGAAACTGAAAGTAACTAACAACCTAGCACTTACAACATTAAACAATGACATGACAGTTTAGTTGATGCAGCAGTTTAAAAGAGAGACAAGCACACACGATGTAGCGAAAGCTACCAATTCACTAATCACTTTTCACTTATCACTGTTTATCACTTAGTGCATAGAGAGTCCACCTGCTGGCCAGCTCGTGGCTCAGGCCGCTTATCTCTTATCACTATTAATCACTTGTACACTAGAGATTTCGCCTGCTGGACGGAGTGGCAGATCAGGCCAACTCGGGGCTCAGGTGGCCGCATATCTCTTACCCCACACATATGTGTCGAGCGTTGGGGTTTCCAACTACAGGGCCCGCTTCTGGAACACGAGCCAGGAAAATAATAGTATTGTAGCGTGTGCTACGCAATCACGATGAATAATCAATATGCAATGCCATGAACAGATATTTGCGTACCGTTAATAGGAATTGAACATGACAGGCAAAGATGCAGGGATGATATGAACAGATAATTGTGTACCGTTAATTGAATTTAAACGTGACATACAAGCACCGTCTAGTCTCGTTGTCAAGCTTCGTTGTCAAGCTAGGTTTGCGTACCGTTAATTGAATTTAAGAGTGATGGATCTAGCTTCGTTGTCAAGCTATGTCAAAGGCGTCTAGACGGCTATCCTTTCACCGTCTAGTCTCTTTTACGCTAAAGCAAGGGAAATGGCCTAAGACATGGCCCAAAACAAGAGATGCAAGTTTCACTTGCCTGATACCGGGGTTGACGAGCAATGAAGATCGTCACAAGCTAAACTACGGATGGATCACTGTTATGGCAAAACAATCATTAGAACAACGATTCTAAATCGATTCCTTATTAGAATCCTAACTTCTAATAATCCATTTTATTAGGGTTTCACAATGTCAATGGGGGTTATGCTAAAACTAAAGGAATCGAGTATTACCGTGAAGAAGCGGAGGAACGATGCCGAGCAACCACGGCAATGGAAGAACGATCCGGCTCAGATCTGGAAATGAGGGAAAAATCTGGAGAAATGGGTTTTGATGTGGATTTTGGGGGTTTGATGAAGGTTTGGGGAAGATGGAAGGTGAGTTGTGACTAGGGAGGGTTTGGATGATGGAGGATGAGCTTGGGATGGAGGATTAATGGTTTGAGGAAGATGGGGGCTAAATGGGGGAGAAATTAGGGTTTTAGGTCGTGAGAGAGAAGAAGAAAACGTTTGGAGGGGTATTTATAGAGTTTGGTGGCGGCTAGGGCAAAACTAGGGTTTACAGCACTGGTTAGTCGGTCAAAGAACAACCACTGACCGACTAGTTTGGGAACTAGTCGGTCGGTTGACCAACGTAGACCGACTAAGTGTAAACAGTAGCTTCAGTCGAAAACCTGAACTAAGAGTTAGCCGGTCAAAGAACAACTATTGACCGACTAGTTTGACATCTAGTCAGTCGATGAACGTTCTTAGACCGACTAAGAGTAAACAGTAACTCGTCTGTACAGAAGAACTAAAAATTAGTCGGTCTGAGTACAAAACTTAACCGACTAGTTTAACAACTAGTCGGTCGAAAGATGAACTTAGACCGACTAATAATCAATAGTACTGATACCAAGAAAATAGTAAATGAGTTAGTCGGTTAAAGAAGCATTGCAGACCGACTAGTTTGCAACCTAGTCGGTTAACCAACATTCTTAGACCGACTAACGACAAACAGTAACTCCTGAATAACTTTTCAAGCCCGCTAGTCGGTTCAAGAAGGTTTACCGACCGACTGGATCGTCATCTAGTCGGTCGGTGCCCCTTCTTATACCGGATAACGTGCACCAAAAGTTCCGAAATGGAGCGCTAAGCTCCAAGATAGTTTCCTAAGTCTCCTAGGCTCGTTCTAACTCTAAGATATCGATGTTATGAAGCCCGTCACGAATGACTTACTTCAAACACGCCGACCGATGGAAGAATCTAGAGAATCACGACGAAACGGACGAAAATGAAAACTACGGAGACAGAAAAAGGAAATCACAACAAGTGAAAGCAATCAAATATATAATACTCATAATAAAATCCATACATGAAAACCAGTCGTTACAATTCTTGAGCAAAAATTCAAATTCTCTCAAGGCATACAAGTTTTTTAATTTCCATCGCTCTCTAGGTTTTTTAGCCAGACCGTTTTAAATTTCAGATCTTGATCTTGTGCGTATTTTTATATCTTCTTTTAAGATCTTTTTATTTGGCTATTATAAGTTGTTTTTCAAAATCCTTTCTACTTTTTTTGAATTTTCTTAAAAGGATTTTAAAGCAACAAAAGTTTCTTGATCACATTGAATGATCTAATATTCTTTGTTTGATCAAAGAAATGATTAATTCTTTAGCCACATAGAGCACAATTGTACATTATTCTTGGCTATAGAATTATTGGGTGTAAAACCAATCTCCACTTATTTATTGTGGTGAATTGGATGATCTTACTTTGAGTCTCTTGGAGATAAGGGCGTTGGAAATCGTAGCTAAGGCTAGGTGGTGTTATTGTAAATCCTAGTTGAGACTAGGTGGTTGGAAATCCTAGTGGTGGAGCTAGGTTGTTGGAAATCCTAGTGAGTGAAGCTAGGTAATTGTATTGCTAAGGCAATAGTCGATTTAATCTCGATCTGTGACGGTCGAGGACTAAATGTAGCCATGTGGGAAACTAGGATAAAATCGCTTCTCTCTCTGTATGAATTTTCTGTAATTGTTTATTGTCATTTACTTTACGCTCATTTATTTATTGTTTAAGTATATGTCACTTGCAATCACGTGTTAATATATTCTTGCTCATTAATCGCAAGCTTTTATTTCATTCTGCTTGAGATTTATATTATTATTGTTGCTCTTTTGATCTCAATCATTGATATATCACCGCATCTTTATTTGGAGATCATCGTGTTGATTAAGGACCAATCGTAGATCACTCTACTTGGTTCCTTAGACAATAATGGAAGTGAAGTTATTCGTTGTGTTGGTAATTTACGAAAAAGTTTTTTATTCATACAACACTATTCAACCCCCCTTCTAGTGTTGTTTGCCATCCACAGGATCCAACACTTGGTGTCAGAGCAAGGTTAAGGTGATGGCATCAATAGCATTATTTCCTCCCGGATGTAGCATTCATACTCCACCAACCTTTGACGGTACTTTCTATTCCCAATGGAAAGGAAGGATGGAGATCTTTTGGAGGCACAAGATCTAAAGTACGTACGATTTCTTAGAGAACCATATGAAATTCTAACCACTCCTCAAACTAAATGGAATCCAGATCAAAAAGAAGCCTACTTCAGAAACATAAAGGTAACTCATTTACTTTATAATGGTTTAACTAATGAGATGCTAGATCTTGTAGAAGAGGCAGACACCGCACATCAAATACTCAATATATTGGAAGAATGATTCAAATCAAGTTCTAAAGGAATCCAAACACCTATGGAGACAACCCATTCAAACGATGAGAGCTTTAGGAAAGAAATATACATGATGGCTCATCAGGACAACAAGGACGAGGTATGTGAATCTAGTTTTGATGATGAAAATGATTTTGACGTTGCTAGTGCATATGAAAATTTATATAGAGAATACGAAATATTGAAAAAGAAATACACAAGTTTAGATAATAAATATAATGTTTTGCATGATGAACATGACAATCTTAAAAGCAAATATGATTCCCTTTCTAGTGAGTACGATTCAATAAAACATCATTGTAATATTAATAATGATTGTGAAGATTTGAGAATTAAATATGATAAATTAGCTTGTGATCATGATGCTCTGAAAAATGAACATGCTCTATATGTTTCTACTCTAAGTGATAAGTTCAATATACTTACCAATGACATTTTTTTAAGTAAGCTTAAGCATGAGGAACTTGTTCTAAGACTTGAAAAGGTTAAGAACAAACTAAATGAGAAAGCTACTTTATCTTGTATGCATGAATCTACTTCAAGAAATAATTTTGTTCAAAATGTTGTGCATAAAGATGTAAAAAGATATGCTTTTATATATTGTAAAAATGGTAAACACAATGTACATCATGATAAGAATACTTCTCACAATATTGTACGTCATATTTATGTTGCACTTGATTCTAAAAGACTTGTTAGAAATAATGTTATATGGGTACCAAAACATTTGAGTAATCATAAGAAAAATGTTTATGTTTGCAACATGTTTAAAAGTATGCATAGGAAATCAAATTCAAATCGAATTTGGGTTCCTAATAAATGATCCTTACATATATACATCTTTAGGGTATCCGTGTGCTTCATGAACATCATTTTGATACCCATTGCTTAGGGTTGAACATAAAATATAGAATTATGTCTAACAACTTGGACCCAATCAATAGTGGGTACCAAATATATTTAGCTATTTTCTTTCATGACATATGGATAATGGACAGCGGATGTTCTGCACACATGACCTAGAACGGTTTAAAGATGATTGATGGAGGAACCGTAACTTTCGGTGACAACAAGAAAGGAAAAATTATTGGTATTGGTAATATCGACGACTCTTCAAAACCTCTTATCAAAGATATTAGTTTGTTAAGCGCGATAAAACATAACTTAATAAGCATAAGTCAATTGTGTGATAAAGGTTTGAAAGTTATTTTTACATTAGATACTTGCTTAGTTTATGATAATGATATGAAGAACATTCTTGTTAAAGGGAAGCGAGTTGAAAATATCTATGTGCTTAGCTTAAATGATTATGATTCAAATGTATATTTAATTGTTTCAACAAATGACCCGTTGCTATGGCACATATGTTTTAGTCAAGTAAACATCAAAAACATGAGTACGATATCTAGGAAAGAGTTGGTGCATGGTCTTCCAAAACTAAATTTTAAATTGGACAAAATGTGTGACTCATGTTAACTTGGAAAAATGCATAAAAGCACATTTAAGAGTATTGGAGCTCTCAGCTCTAAAAGGCCACTTGAATTACTTCATATAGATTTGTTTGGCCCAGTTAGAACTTCATCTCTTTATAATAGCAAATACGTATTTGTTATAGTTGATGATTTCACACGATACACGTGGGTATTATCCTTATTCAATAAGAATCATGCCTTCCGTGAATTTAAAATATTTTTCAAAATAATTGAAAGATTATACTCTTTGAAAATTATTTTTATAAGAAGTGATCACGGTGGTGAATTTGAAAATGAACTTTTTCAAAGATTTTGTGAAAAACAAGGTGTTTCTCATACATTTGCTTTTCCTAGAGCTGTTCCTTAAAATGGAAAAACAGAACACTCCAAGAGTGTGCACGTACAATGTTGTGTGAAAGCAACCTTCCAAAATATTTTTGGGTGGAAGCTGTAGCAACTGCGTGCTATATTCAAAACAGAGTTTTAATTAGAAAACCTTTTGAAAAGACGCCTTATAAGTTGTTGCTCCAACAAATTCCAAAAGTATCTTATTTTAGGGTTTTTGGTTGTAAATGCTATATTCTTAACACAAAAGATAATTTAGATAAATTTGACTCCAAAGCAGATGAAGGCATATTTATCGGTTATTCTTTTCATAATAAAGCATATAAAATCTATAATAAAAGAACCAAAGATGTTGTTGAAACTATGCATGTAACATTTGATGAATCCTTTACTAGCAATACTCGCATTAATATTGATGATGATGTTGCACATATTTGTGATGTTAACACTTCCACTCCTTCACCTAAATATTTTCCTGAAGTTACACATCACACACACACACACACACACACACACACACACACACACACACACACACACAAGTTATTGGTGCTATTGATGCAGGTGTTAGAACTAGATCTCAAATAGAACACATGACACATGTTACATTTGTTTCTAACATTGAGCCGAAAAAGGTAGATGCAGCTTTTGCAGATGAAGCATGGATTGAAGCCATGCAAGAAGAACTTCTCCAATTTGAAAAAATCAGGTATGTGAACTAGTCCCTAGGCCAGAAGATCGTCCAGTCATCGATACAAAATGGGTGTACCTGAACAAACTAGACGAGGATGGAAATGTGGTAAGAAACAAAGCAAGGAAGAATTCGAGATGAGCCACATGAGCGAGCTTACGTACTTCCTAGGATTGCAAATCAAGCAGTCAAAAGAGGGAACCTTCATTCACCAAATGAAATATGCTAAAGATCTACTCAAAAGGTTCAGGATGGAGAATGCATCAGGAAAGAATGTACCTATGGCCACATCCACCTCTTTAGATAAAGAGGAAGCAGGTAAAAAGGTTGATCAAAAAACATATCGAGGTATGATCGGTTCTTTGCTTTATTTAACTGCAAGCCGACCTGATATAATGTTTAAGGTATGCGCTTGTGCACGATTCCAATGTGACCCAAAGGAATCACACCATAAAACCGTAAAATACATATTTAGATATCTTAAGACCACTTCTGACTTTGGATTGTTTTATCCCAAAGGTAGCACCTTTGATTTAATTTCATATAGTGACTCAGACTATGCTGGTTGCAAAGCCACTAGAAATAGCACAAGTGGAACATGTCATTTCCTTGGACACTCTATTGTCTCGTGGTTTAGCAAAAAGCAAAGCTCGGTCTCACTATCAACTACTTAGGCAGAGTATATAGCTGTCGGACATGTGTGTGCACAAGTACTTTGGATGAAACAAATCTTAGTAGACTATGGTATTAATACATCTACTTGTGTAATTTATTGTGACAATAAAACAACTATTAATTTAATTAAGAATTCTGTTTTTCATCCAAAGACAAAACATATATATTTTAGACATAGATTCATAGATGATCACTGTGTTAAAAAGGATGTAGAACTTAAGTATGTACCTTCTAAACATCAAGTTGCAGATATTCTCACGAAACCGTTGAAAAAGGATATATTTTCAAAACTTCGTCTAGATTTACGAATCATGGGGGAAAAGGAATTGAAACAAGATTGACTCTTTTCACTCATGTTAAATTTTTGTTAACTCCATTTGTCACTTGATAATTTGTATGTATACTATCATATTTTTGTATGTTGACAAGGGGGAGAAAAAGCAAAAAGCAAAAACATGAATGAATAATATATGATAATATGTTGCTAACCAGCTTTGATGCAGCGGAGTATGTTGTGATTTGATACCACATCTAAGTAGAGGGAGTGAGTATACTTACTCATTATTTTTCTAGTCATATACATATTATTCATATGTTTTTCATTTGGGTGTCATCATCAAAAAGGGGGAGATGTTGGGAAATCTAGTCCCACCCCAAGGGGGTTTGATGATGATCACACCAAATGTTATTGTGTACTAATTATATTGGTTAAGTGTGTAGGTTGTGTAATAAGCTAATTGAAGCTCGAAGCATATTCCGAGAAGAAGAACGATAACTACACACATAGAAGATGAAGAAGGATTGAGCTCACATTCCATATCTACATTCTGAAGCTTTAACTTAAGTACACGAGGAGCTCTAAGATGAAGCTTAAAGACTGTGCTCAAGCTCAAGCTAAAGAGGACCTCAAATTCAGTGAAACATATGAAACAAAGCTCAAGCTCATCCATGGCTTCAAGTTCTTCATAGTAACTAGTGTGTGAGTTGTTTATCATTTTTCTTAGGATTATGTCAATGCCAAGAAAGAATATACACACACACAAAAAGATTTTTGAAAATGGTTTTGAATTAATGTTACTATTACATAAACTTATTTTCAATAATATGAGAGCAAAACTTTTGTAGAAAATCATTTTTCAAGAAGGAGTCAACCTCCAAACACCCGAGAGTTGACTGCCTTTCAGTAGCACATTTTCTCAGAAAACTGCTCTGGGAGTCGACTACCAAACTTGGGAGTCTACTACCAGCTGTAGCAGAATTTCTCAGAAATTGCTCTGGGAGTCGACTACCAAAGTTGGGAGTCGACTACCACCTGTCGACAGCCCGATTCATTGAATCTATTTTATAGCCGTTTTCGGGCAAAAGTCAAACGTTTTTTGAAATAATTTGAATACATTTTGAGCCCGATAAATAGAGAGCTATTGAGACTATTTTCAAAATCAATTATTCTTGAGCAAAAATTCAAATTCTCTCAAAGCATTCAAGTTCTCTAATTTCTCATCTCTCTCAAGTTTTTTTAGCCAAACCGTTTTAAATTTCAGATCTTGATCTTGTGCGTATTTTTATATCTTCTTTTAAGATCTTTTTATTTAGCTATTATAAGTTGTTTTTCAAATCCTTTCTACTTTATTTTGAATATTCTTAAAAGGTTCTTAAAGCAACAAAAGTTTCTTGATCACATTGAATGATCTAATATACTTTGTGTGATCAAAGAAAAGATTAATTCTTTAGCCACATAGAGCACACTTGCACATTCTTTCTTGGCTATAGGCTCATGTGTCAGGTAGGGGGACCAGTAGGATGCTAAAGTATCCTCGGGTTTTCTAGGAATGGAAGTAGATGTGTTGCCCTTGGATGTGTTGTATCTGTCATCTCGCTCGAGGTAGATAACATCAATGTCTTCTCCCTTCGATTCCTCTCCATCCATCCACTCATCGTATGAGCTAGCTGTATCAGTAGGTGGGGGAGTGACAACAGCGCAAACCGGCTCTGCGGTGACACCTCCCGAGTGTCTCATCACAGGTCTCTCATCAAAAGTGGCTGCATCTGTGACTAGTACCGTTGTCTCCTCAGATGTGGAAGCATCAATGTTCTCGGTCTATCCCTCGGGCTCATGAGATAGAAGAGTCATGCTGATATCATCGACCTTTTGTTGCAATTTAAGGGGTTCATTTAGCTCAGCGTAGATTTTCTTATGTTGAAATTCAAGAATTTCCATGCTCTTCTCCATCAGTGCGAGTGCCAAATTGATGGGATGGTCAATACTCAAGAGACAGACGCGGCTTTCGTATGGCAAGTGTCCCTCTATGTCACAAGACTTGCAGTAGGCATAACACTCTGAATAGTGATTATATCCTTCCATCTGCTATGGGTCCTATGAATAATATCTGTATTCTTCCATTGGAGCCTCATACTGTGTCGAATAATCATTGCCTGAATAGTCCCAAAATTGCTCCATTGTACCTGAATAGTAAAAAAACGAACACCCTGGAAAAGATATCAGTGGTACAAAAGGATAAAAATAATGATAAAGCATGTGGTAGCGAAAAATATCTTTTTATTTCTTTTTATAAAATTTTCAAGTATTTTATATTTTATTCTTTTTATTTATTCGAAGTCTGGCAACCTAATTGTGCTACATAGATAATATGTCGGAATACCTCACTGGCAACGGTGCCATTTTGTTGACACAAGGATGTGCACCCCCCCAGAAAGGTGTGCACACCCTCACCCCCAAGTGCAAGGGTGTCAGAGCAATATATTCCAGATGAGTTTGGGGTCAAATCCACAGGAAGGGGGTGCAATACTACCTATCGATTCCTAGGTTGGTTAGGCTTTGGGTTTTATTGTGGATGTGGATTACGAAAGGGTCGTAATGGCAATGGATGTGAATGGCGAGGGTGTCACAATAAACAAAACACAACCAAATACTCCACACAAAAGAAAGGAATAAAACAGGGGAAATGAATGAGAGATAACTACTAAGGTGTCGGTATTCCCACTACCGCTTCGGGCATGAAGAACGATGTATAGGTGCCAATTTCTTGATACACTAGCTACGTAGTGATGGTGCCACTCTCGTGATACACCACTATGCCACTCTCCTGATTCATCTCACTACACATATCTTTAAGTATTGGATTTATCCTAGGGTGAGTTCATCAACCACCAAGAGTCGTCAATTCAAGGGTTCTAGGCTGGTTAATTCCTAGATTCAAAATGTAATTAAATTCCTTCCATAAGCTAAGATCCCAACAATCAAAGAATATACATCATAAATATAGATTTGGTTCCATTCTCAGGGATCACCATCTCTATCAAATAGCCATAACAATAGGGTTCAACCTAACCCTAGAAATAAATCTACTCAAACATAGCAACAAATATGAAATCAATAGAAAACATTGTATGCCTCATAAGAAATAATGAAATTAAGATTAAAAAAGGAATACTTAGCTTTGTAAATGATCTGATACAAAATCACCAAGGAGGGGGCTGATGGTGTAGCCTAACCTCTGAAAATGTCGTCCAAGAACCAAAAAGGCCCCCCTACGACGGCTACAAAGTTTCTTATATAGTACATCCCAAACCCTAGAAAACCCCAAGGAAACCCCAAAAATTCGTACCCAAAGCCAATAAGGGCTGTAACTTAAGTTGTGGGCCCCATACAATTCGAAATTCGCTGTCTCCTTAGCTCGGTCGAGCGCATTGAACAGTTCTGCCCGAGCACAATTTCCAGCACAGATTCATCAATTTACAGAAATTCCCTAGGACTCATCCGACATCCATTTTGTACATATTTAGTGGTGTTGGAACTGGTATGAAGTCCACTACCTGGAAAAAATATGAGAAAAATTGTGTAAAATCTTGGATGATATCAGATCTTCAAAGAGTGAAGGGCTTTCCAGTTTTCTGCACTTTCTACTCTGCTATTCCGAGTGCAGGTGCCGCTCGGTCGAGCACGCCCTAGTACTCAGTCAAGTGCCTCTTGAGGCTCCAAAACTTAGTTCTGGAATGTGGGGGGACTTGCTCAGTCGAGCGGGATGGCCGCTCAGTCGAGCTAAATTGACAGAGAAACTTAGGCCAAATTTAGTTGGGTCGCTCAGCCCGAGCACATGGGTCGCTTGGAGGCCGTTGAGCGGCCTTTAGCCTGTAAGCATACTTGCCTTTGTTTTCTCTCTTCTTTTTGGGACATCATCTCGGTCGAGTGGGATAGCTGCTCGACCGAGTGACGTGGAAATTCAGCCCAGATCAGCTCACTTTTTGGCCTTCTCTTCTTTCTTCCTTCCTCTCCTTTCTTTCTTTCTTTCTCCTCTTGCTTCTCTCCAGTAGCATGAACTCCTCAAATACGATGCCATTGATGCTCCGGCATCGATGATTATGTCCTTCTCTCCCATATGCTCCAAATTTCTCGATTTTTACTGAAAATGCAATAAACCACTCGAGAGTCAAATAGTTCAGGAAATCAATGAAATATGGGAATTTACCATGCTTTAAGCAGTGATTTTGATGTGTAAACATATAGAAAATATGTGGAACTTAGGGACACATCAGTCACCCGAGCTCCGAAGGGCCTAAATTCCCAGATCGACACGGTCTGACCTAAATCAATGCGACCACGTCGAATCTTTCTTTCTGAAGGAGTCCCAAGTGTGTAAACTCTCCCAGATCGACACGACCGCATCGATTCTTTGATGCAACCACGTCGATCTCCATTTTAGGGGGGTTGAAGGCCAAGTTCTACAGCTGAACGATGCGACCACATCGATTTCCGACATGGTCGGGTCGGTTCGATTTTTTTTCCCAATTTTAGCTATGATTTGGGTTCCTATTTAAAGACTTGTGCACTGCCAGAGTGAGGGGGACGACCATCTGATTCATTTTCTTCCCTTTTTAATTTTTTATAGTTTTAGAAGTAAGAGTATGTTAAATGAGGCTTTTTTCCGGTTTTCCTTCGTCGACGTGCTTGTAACTTTGTATAATTTATATTACCACTATTGGAGATAAGTAATCTCTTTTTTTTCATATTTCTTATGTGTTTTGATGTTTTCTTATTATTCTTCTTGTTATTCTCTGTGTTTCTTGATGTGTTGTGGGTAGATTTTGATCTAGGGCATGGTGGATGCCTATTTATGGATTTGAGCAGGGGTTGAGCCAATTGCTTGGCTATTGAATGATTAAATAGAGTAATGATTAGGAAGATTATTATCCACATATATTGATTTCTTTAGATTGGTCGCCAACATAAGTTGGGGTCACTCTAGGGTTTTCAATCCATTTGTGCGATTCATACTAATTACTTCGCCAACAGAAATCGGGGCGTAATAAGAGCCCTCCTAGCATTGACCAAGTTTTTGACAATGAGAGTGGCCGAACAGTAGTTGAGGAATATTGTCAACTTAATGCATCAGTCGTGTAACTATGTGCTACGGAAGTCGGCTTAGTCACACGAGGGGTAGTCATGTCATAGCATCACGAGAGTGGGGGGGCATGAGATAACATGATAAACGATCCTATCATAGCATCATGGAAGTGGGATGTAGGTGATTTCCTCTAGGTCAGGCAACCTCACCCTAAGATGATTCAATAGCCACGCCACGAGGGCATTCCTATGCTCAGACCACATTAGAGTGACATCTAGCCCTAGAGCCCCTTTCATTCTGTTTATTTCTCCCTATTCTGCATAACATTCACATGTAGCTAACCACGTCTTCGTATTGGCTAGTACTCCATCACCCAACCTCCCTATGGATGACCCGTTTGTGCTAGGACGACAGCAGTGCGCTTGCAGTATAAATATCGAGAGCTTTAGTTAGCGCAAAACTATGCATGGGTCCGAACGCAGTTACATCGCATGTGTCTCATGCCTATACATGGGTGTAGACCCTACAGGCATATGCGCATCAATGCAGTCTGCCGCATGCGAGCATACCCCCCTTTTGTTTTTCTTTTTTTCTTTTAAGAGTCGTGTTTATTTTTAAATGTTGAAAATAAATATAAATAAAATTCAAATTTTTTTGAAAGGTAAGTAAAATTATATTAAGAATCAAAATATATACAAATACAACTTGGTAGATATCAGGATGAGCACAATAGGGAGAGGAGCGGACACAAGCGTCGTCACTCTCCTCTACGATCTCCGATGGAGTTCCCTTCCCCTGTGTTGGAAAGGGGAAAGAACCCCTGCTTTCTGATCGTGGACAAGGTGACTTGGGTTCAAGCGGAGGGGAGAATCGCCAGGACAAGGAGGGATGGCAGGTTGTTCAGCGAAGGCTACCAAGATCCAAGGAGGTGCTTTTCTCTAGGGGATCTAAGCAGGGATCCTACCAATTCTACCGTCCTTAGGGCAGGAGGGTATCGGGGGAGGTAAGACCTAATTCCTTCATCAATAAAGCTTGGGGGGGATTGTAGGCAAGGTGTATGATAAATTGCCCGCGAGAGCTCCAGCCACATTAAGCATCAATCCCTCACCGACTAAGATGAGGTGTGCTCTAATCGGCGCAAGTACGGGGACTCAATGGGAATGTCCTTCGTCCCGCCAAAGATTTGTGAGGATGGCTCCTGTGTTGCCAGAGTGCCTACAGAGCTTTTGGATAGGGGTTCAAAATTTTGGGAGTTTACCCTTGTTGGGTATGTGCTTGGAGATATTCCCTTCTATGTGCAGATTCTCTCATGGCAGGAGAGGTTATGGAAGCCTAGGAATAGAGTTCAAACTTACAGCAAAGACAACGGCTTCTTCTACTTTCGATTTGAGTCTAAAGAGGATTGTGAAAGAATACTTCATGGAGGGCCTTGGCTATTTGATGTGCGGCTGGTGGTCCTAAAATGCTGGAGCCCAAATATCCGCCATGATCGGGACATACTCACATCCATCCCAATCTGGGTGCAGCTCCATGGGATTCCCCTTAACATGTTTAACCTGGCCATCCTCAACATAATATGTTCAGTTATTGGTGTGCCCCTTTGCTTGGACCGGGCAACATCAAAGTTGGAAAGAATCACTTTTGCTAGATGTTTGGTAGAGGTGGAGTCGAAGAAGCCCTTGCCTCAGATGGTCAACATTGAGCTTGATGACGGTTCAAAATTAGCCATTGAAGTCAAGTATGAGGGGGAACCTCCGCGTTGTAGCTCTTGTGTCTGTTTCGGGCACATAAATAAGCAATGTCCAAGTCAAGGAAAGCAAGCTGGAGAGGCCACCTTACATACAACTAAGGATGCTCCTCTCGATGTAGGGATGAATACACAGGAGACTACTGGCGAGAATGACAATGTCCTGGGCACGCAACCTGATAAGGTCCCTCTTTGTTTGTATAAGCTAAAGAGGGTTGTGGGCTACCTGAAATTAGTCAAATCTTCGATGCATAAGCAAGAATTGGCTATTTCCCATGCTCCAATCACAGGGGAGAAGGCAGATTCAGCAATAAACAAGCAAGGCCCTGTTGTATTGGGGACCAAATCGAAGGAGAATAATAAAATTCAAATTATTCTAATGTATATATATTAAAAGTTTATTTTCTTAATATTTTTGGTCCAAAATAAATAAAATTTATCTTATTTTCCTCAAAATAAATAGTGTCCTAGTTTTGATTATTCTTTTTTAAAATCCATATCTTTGAAGGAATAATTTAGAAAATTCAAAATAAATATTCTTTTGTAAAAATAAGTGATTCCCCCTTTCACAAAAAGTGAAAATGTGAATTTTTAAAAATGTGAATTGTATATTTCATTGAATTTGTTAAACTGGCCATCACATGGTCAATATCACCTGCAAACACTTCAACAAACATGTTAGAAATATTCACATAAGTTTGTTATAATAAAATTGAAAACACCTTCGGGGGGTGAATAGGGTGTATGACATAAATAAAAAATTAAGCACATAATAATCAAGTAAATAATCAGAGTATCACACAAATAACAGATTTTGAACGAAGTGGCTCGCCGCCTAGACTCCTTGCCTCTGCTCCGACATCTCTGACGTGCGCTTATATTTCATATATTCATGCACGTCTTCTTT
Source organism: Scilla litardierei (assembly GCA_030789695.1). Lineage (NCBI taxonomy): Eukaryota > Viridiplantae > Streptophyta > Magnoliopsida > Asparagales > Asparagaceae > Scilla > Scilla litardierei. The sequence goes on from CM061139.1 coordinate 85,632,794, forward strand.
TGTGTTTTTCCGTTATTTTCTGTCGTCCCGTATCCGTTTTCTTGTATTTTCTAGTTTTCTTTCACTTCTCCATGTTTTTGTGTGTTTGCAGGAGATTGCCCACGTAGGGGACACATAACGAAGATATTATAAGTCCCCGGAGCAACGGGAGGAGTCACGCATGATCCAGGGGGTCAAACGACCAAGATTACTATCTTTCAGCCCCCACCCAATCGGTTGGATACAGCCAACTGATCGGGTGATGCACGCGTGCACGACCCGGACAGCCGTTGAAGCAAAAGAGCATCAACCAACCGGGTCGACGACCGATTCAGCCCAACAGACTTCTCGGAAAATTGAAGCTGAATTCCAACCGATCGGGTGACCTTCACCCGACCGGTTCATCTGTAGCCGATTCCCCCAAGAGACGACCCGGAGAACTCACCCGACGGCCAGCTGACCGTGCCAAAATGTCGCAAGTCTCTGTCTTTTGGGTGATGTTTTCCAACCGATCGGTTGATTTATCAACAGATCGGTTCACCCGGTGACCGCAAGATCCAAACGACTAGCCGCTTCCACCAACCGATCGTGTCACCTGACCGGGTGAAGTTTCTGAAGACAGCTGCCAAAGATCGCAGCAGGTCACCCAATCGGTTGATACTTCAACCAATCGGGTGACGTCTTTTTCTATATATGTATATAAGCCCTAGGTTTTCAGAAACGGGAGCTGTGTATTTTTCGTCTTTTTTCCCTATTGTGACGGCTGGAATTTTTTTTGGTTATTTGTAAGTGTTCAAATCTTTGTCAAACTTTGATATTATCTTAATTGCAATACTACTACCACATTTCAATTACCTGATTATGTTTTTAACGGTCGATTTTTTTTGGATCGCTTTTTAGCTATAATGTGTGAGTAGTCCCCTAATCTGGGATTTTGGTGGAAACCCCTTCGTGGGTTCTCCCTAATGCGTCCATAGGACTAGGATATCGATAGGGAATAGGAATCTATTGTTACGCAGGGTGTTTTATTTTCATCAGCGTGAAAAAGACCGCCTTTGACCGTTGGGCCAAGGGGGAATAAACTTGGCGGTTGACTCCCTAGCCATAGTTCACGCCCCTAGCGTAGACATCGAATCCTTGCACGCGAGAGCGGCAGGACGAGATGTTGGGAGTTATCATTGCGAGCTTAGTGCTCCCGGAGTCGGTCAGTGTTAATGGACATGGGAATGCCTACTGACCGAACCCAGGTAGTCCGGCGTATCATCCTGGGCACCGACCGGAATATCGGGCCCGCGGGACGCTGGTATCACTCTTAGAGGCAACGTCTCACCACTAAAGCCTAATTCCGATCGTTGTCCTATCCGCTGGTCGTAATGGCGAGAACACATGATAGGGTGGAAACCGAAGTCCCGGGTTTCCCTTTATATTGTTTAACCCTATCTTTACATTCCATGACAACCCAACCATCGATTCGGGCTAGCTCACCCCTCGGGTGAATTGGTTCCTTTTTGAAACAAGCACAACCACGCCTCCCTGTATTTGACCTCCAAGCCACATTACAACACCGTGAGCTTGCGGTACAAATATTTTAAATCTCGCGTCCCCCATCTTATTACACACTTGCATGATCACACAAACCGGGGGGATGTCAAGCTTTATGGCGCAGTTGCCGGGAAGGCAACGTGTTTGTTTTCATTTAGGACCTAGTAATCTCTGAGACTAGCTCATGAACGTGGTCGCTAGACTACGTTTTATCCAAAAATCATAAAAATTTCAATAAACAGATTCTTTCCCTACCACCATTATCAATTTGTGCTATTCCTTGTACCACTGACGCGCTTGTCGTAGCCAAAATTTTTGTTTGGCAGGTGAATTATGTGGATGCCCGATGGATCATACATCGGAAATTTTGATGCTTACATTCCATACGGTGCTCAGATGGGGGGATATGCGAATTATCCGCAGGTCGTGGCAGTTTGCAAAGCTTGTGGGATGCAGTGACATACAGCCAACCATTGCCAATTCAGTGCCCAACCCTACACCCCACACTCATATACCCACGACCTACATCAAGAACCCTCCCATCCTTACCCCCAAATTTCCACACCCCATCCTCCACCAAGATCGAGCCTTGAATTATTCTTGGAAAACTCCATTGCAACTCAAATGCACTGGATATCACCTCCGCTTCCATCACCACTCCCCCCACCGATGTCTGACCTCGAATTATTATTAGAAGACAATATTTTAAATCAAGGCCGGATGACTCCATCACTTCCACTTCCACCACTTACGACCGATCTTGAGTTGTTAGTGGCGAATTCCTTTGTAAATCAAGGCCCGACAACACCATCACCCTCATCTCCATCTCGGGAATCTATCCTTGAGTTATTGATGGAGGATTCCACGGTAACCCAGTGCCATGTGGCATCACCAATTCCATTGCCGCCTACCACTTCTACTTTTGGGGATGAAGCAGTCGTGTCTCATACATCATCGACAACTTGCACCACGGAAGGTAACTCTTATGGTTTACAATTTGAAAATTTTGATATGAGTCCCCTTCCCCATGCAGGTACAATTTTTGAGACATACGGCGTCGAGGAGGTCATGGAGGATGTCTATATCGATGAGGAGGGAGAGCATGGAGCCGTGAACGTCACGACTCATTCTATTGAGCCTCATGCTCCCTTGCCTCTACCACTACCTCCACAGCTCACCCTCACTCCACCAGAGGCATCACATCCACTAGAGCTTAGTGCTCCCACTCAGGGAGATTTTTAGACCATATTTCTGAATCCCGTATTACACTCCACGTATTTTTAGATTCAAATACTACTAACATGACATACCCTCCAAAGGATCCAGATTCACATTATACAGAGATATATCAGGGCATGTGAGCACCTGACGAGCTAGTCGCTGAATGTAGACAGGAGATCATTGCGTCACCGCCAGGGCATAGCACCACGTTCTCAGGGAGTCATCGTCAACTTTTTCCACGCTTTACATTGCACTTTGACGACACTCTTTGGGATACGTTTATTGCGGGGAAGGATTTTTCATCACGGACTGATGCTCCTTTCCTTTCGAAAGATTTAGGTGGACATCATCGGGAGAAGCTTGTGGGAGCATTGCTGGAGTTCGTTGGAGTTTGTGGCACCAGAATATTGGCAGAGCCACAGAAAGAACAGGAAGAGAAGCTTCCTGCTCCGCTTCAGATCGTAGATCCACCGTTTGCTCAGGTGTATCTAAATCCAGTAGTGTAAAAATTTTACCGCTCCCTAGTCTAGACTTGAATAAACTCGTCTCCTCTCGGCAGCGAGAGGAGCGTATTAGGATTAATCGCTTTTCTTTGAATAATATTTGCCCCCATGCTGCACCCCTCCATCCTCTTCCGTGGAGGACGAGGACAGTTCTTCTCCTGCATTTTGATTTCTTTCTTTATCTTTTCCGATCTTCCCCCTAGCGTATTTCTGCATCACCATGATCATATCGCATTGCTAGCATTGTCATGTCCAGCTTGGGGGAAATCGAATTTTGCGTGTGATATCGTGTTTTCTTGTGTCGTGTGCTTGTTTATATATGTCGTGTGGTGTGTTTTTCTATCTTTTATTTTTCCTCCTTTAATTTTCAGTTTCATATGTGTATTTTTCTCGTTTTTCATTTCTCTTTGTGTTGGTGCGTATTCCCCCCCATTTTCATTGCCCTCCCATATTTACTTTTATTGCATTGATGGCAATGCAAGTTTCAGCTTGGGGGAGTCGCACTTCGTGCGTCGTTTTGTGTCTTTTTCTTCGTTTTGAGTCGTTTTCACCGTGTTGTTCTTTTTCTTTCTTTCATTTTTTCTGCTCTCTCTCCTAGAGATGACCCCAAATGATGAATTGCCACAGAATCACACACACACCTAGCATGGCTTCGATAATCACATTCACTAACCCTAGGAAGCTGAGTCCTCTTGCATTTCATTCATCGTGGGTCCATTTTGCTTTTGTGTGAGTCATGTGTCGTGTCTAGCTTACGGTGTGCATCTACTGTGTGATTTTGATTTATATACCTATCCTGGAATGACCCCTAGATTATCATGTTTCGATTTGAATATGCGGTATTTGCTTCTCCTGTCTGCCTCTATATGCATGCTATATTTATATCGTATATTTCAGTTCGCATGTGTCAGGATTCCACAGTTAGGACTAGGATAACCCATTTAGCCTATGCTCTGATTAGTAAAGAAAATCTCCCTTGCCCAAGTGTCTAGAATCCGATTTCTTTTTTATTTGACTTGGTGCAAATCCCCTCGTCATGTATCGTTCTCCCACTTGGGAGAGTACACACATGTATATACCCAAAAGTCCAAAAATCCAAAAAAAAAGAAAAAAAGAGAGAGAAAAGAAAAACCCAAAAAAAGAAGAAAAGAGAACAGAAAATTATATATATATATATATTTTTTTTTTGAAAGGTAAGCGAAGATTTTATTGAGTTATGTAATGTACAGAGTAATTACATTATAGAGATTAATAGGAATTGGTCTCAAGAGAGAGAGGAGAGGACACAAGCGTCGTCACTCTCTACAAATGATCCCTCAACCTATCAAAATCTACACCAGACAGCATACAAAAGCCCATACAGGACCGGAACTATCCATACAAGTCCAAAACCCCTCATGATCATCTAACCATTGTCTCTGAAGATCCAGTTTGCGAACACTTTAGCTTCATTTTCCCCAGAGGGCTCTAGGTCCCTTAGCGCAACCCTGATATCTGATACAATCCCCTTAAATAGAATTGTCTTACAGCGATTTTCATTTTCAAAAATCCTCCGGTTCCTTTCTCGCCAGATATGATATACAGTAGCTGAGAGAACGGATTTGCAAAGAATACTTAGGCCGGATTTACCCCCATATTGCGCAGAGGGGAATTAATATCAAGCATAAGTAGAGCACGACGGAGAATGTAACTAGAGTAAGAGCAGTCAAAAAATAGGTGCTCCACGGTTTCTTCGAAATTACCGTCACACAGACTGCAATGTGGGGGTGAGTCAAGCCCCCATCTACTCATCTTTGATCTGGTTAGCAGTTTATCCTTGAAAGCTCTAAGCAGGGTAAGGGACATCTTTGGGATGTGATAAGGAAACCAAATTAATTTATGAGAAGGGAATGGAGTACCTCTACGTCTAACCCCTTCCCAAGCTTGTCTAAAAAGAAACTCCTTTCCTGGTGCCCACTCCCACCGGTCAGCGCCAACATGTAATTTGATCTTGTTGAGGATAGGCCGGATTTCAGTGATGGCCGGATCATCTATCCAGTTTTCAGAATCACAATAATCACTTACTTTCTTCATAGAGGCATGCTCAGGCACTTCATATATATATTTGAGAGGTCCACAATCTAGCCAGTTATCCTGCCAAAAAAGAGTGGATTTGCCGTCCCTTACCTTCAACCTTATAAGCTTTTGAGAGAAATTTCTACAATTTAACATATGCTTCCAGGTACCAGATTGGGTAACCAGCCCCTTCGCAGCATAAAATCCACCGCATCCACCATATCTTTTCCTCATATTTGCCGCCCATAGGCCTCCTGAGGTGAGGTATCTCCAGGTAAGTCTAATACCAGCCGCCACATTTAAATCCTCCAACAATCTGATTCCAATTCCTCCTTCAGATTTTGGTGTGCACATATCTTTCCAGGACCATGCTTTTGAATTACCCCAAATAAATCTCCTACAGGCCGATGTAATAGTGCGCAAAATAGTGCGAGGAACATGGAATGCTTGCATCCAAAATGCAACAATGCCATAAATGACAGTCCTTACCAGCTCAATTCGTCCCGCTATAGATAATGCAGTAGAAGACCAGCCCATTAAACGCTTCTTGCACTTATCAACTAATCTGCCAAACATTGGAGATTTTGGATATTTTGAGGAGAGAGGTAACCCCAGATAGGTTGTAATAGTAGTAGCCAGCCTAATGCCCAGAAAATTAGCGAGCTCATTTTTTGCCTTTACTCCCTTACTAAAGATAGCAGCACTTTTTTCCCAATTTACATGAAGCCCCGTATAATCAGAAAATTCATTTAGGAGATTTAGAATGCCAGTGAATGTTCTCTTGTTTGCACGGCAGAACACAAGCAAATCATCAGCAAATAACAGATGTGAAATGCTACCAGATCACCTCATAGGCTCAATAGTACGCCTATTAATTGCCTTTTCAATAAGAATGGAAAAAACCTCCATAATGATAACGAACAAATACGAAGAGAGGGGATCACCTTGACGAATGCCTCTGTTTCCCCCAAAATGACCCACCGGAGTCCCATTAACCATTACTGAAAAGGTTGCAGAAGATATACACTCACGAATCCATCCAATGAAAATATCAGAGAACCCCATCTGGTATAGGAGGTAATAGATCAAATCCCTGTTGACGCTGTCGAAAGCTTTCCGCAAATCAAGTTTTAGACAGGCCTTGCCCCCCATGGGATTGCTGAAGTCCCTTATTTGTTCATGGGCGAGAAGGCAACAATCAGAAAGCAATCTTCCTTTTAGAAATGCCGCCTGGTTAGGAGAAATCAGCTCATGGATCACAACTTTAATCCTGTTACATAATATTTTGCTGACAATCTTATAAAGCACATTACAGCATGCAATTGGCATGTAGTCTCCCAAATTTGAGGCATTGGAATTTTTAGGGACAAGGGTTAGAAAAGTATGATTTATTTGGCGCAACAATTGCCCAAAGCTAAAGAAGGATTTAATGGCATTAATTAACTCTTTACCGACGAGGTGCCAGTTTTGCTGGAAAAAATACCCATTAAAACCATCAGGCCCAGGCACCTTATCTGGGCCTATTTGGAAAACAGCAGTTTTAATCTCTTCATCAGAAATCCTCCTATCAAGCCATGCCGCGGCTTCTCTAGTCAGTAAGCGTTTTGGAACAATCCTCGGAAAGTTCTTCCGGTAATAATTCTGAGTATACAAACTCGAGAAGAAATCCTGCGCTTCTGACTTCAGAGCATCATAAGATTTATTTTGATTGCCAGACGGATCAACCAAATGGCCCAAGTTGTTGTGACAATGCCTAGATTTCATTGCATTGTAGAAGAACTTTGTATTTCTATCCCCAAGGGACAACCAATTTTGGCGACTTTTTTGGCGTAGCATATCCTCCTCGAGCATCATTGCCCTAGCCAGATCATTTACTAATTTCAGCTCAGTTGCCTGCAAGTTGACATCCGCATGAAGGGATGGATTGCTTCTGATAATCGCCAGGTCATTGCGAATGTTATCAATAAGGCGCCTAGGGGCATGATCTGACGCCCAGCTTCTCAAATGGTGCTTTAATCTCTTCAGTTTATGAGAAATAATAAACATTGGTGTGCCAGAAATAAATCCGGACCAACTTCTCTTGACAACATCATTAAATCCTGGACATTTAGTCCAATAATTAAAGAATTCATGTGTGAATATATATATAGCCAAAAACTCAAAAAAATACATATATCCAAAACCCAAAAAAAATTCATGTGTGAATATTTTTCTTCCTACCGAGAATAAAGGGAAGGCGAGAATTTGCACCGAGTGTTCTACTCCACATCATCTCAACCCCCCATCGCTTTCGAAAACACTTGGAATAGGGAATTTCTAGCTATTATCTAGGCGATAGTGTGGTGATGTCCAAGTCCATAACTGTGGAGTCCCTGACACATGATACGTTTCGATTCTTACTTTCTTCTCATACATGCTTGAGCTACATATTCACCGCTTATTTCAAATCGAATCGATATTTGGGTCTTTTCTTGGATTTGTGTATATGGAGCCTATAGCACAATGTAGATAGTGACACCATCTGCTAGCACATGACCACACTCACTCGCGCTTCACCGCGAGGGCCCACGACACTTGTCTGGACTCGTTTCCTTTGGTTTAGTGTTTTACTTTGGCGTTTGCTTGCTTGGTGTGGCGTTTTAGATTTTGTTGGCCCTGACGGGCGATTTAGGATTTAGAGTTCTCTTTTTCTCTCTTTCTCTCTATTTTCTCCCTCCGAGTTCCTACTCTCACTCGTCTTCCTCGAGGACGAGGAAGGGTTCAGCTTGGGGGATTTTGACGTGCGCTTATATTTCATATATTCACGCACCGCTTCTTTTGTGTTTTTCCGTTATTTTCTGCCTTCCCGTATCCATTTTCTCGTATTTACTAGTTTTCTTTCACTTCTCCGTGTTTTTGTGTGTTTGCAGGAGATTGCCCACGTAGGGGACACATAACGAAGATATCATAAGTCCATGGAGCAATGGAAGGAGTCACGCGTGATCCAGGGGTCAAACGACCAAGATTACTATCTTTCAGCTCCCACCCGATCGGTTGGATCCAGCCAACTGACCGGGTGATGCACGCGTGCATGACCCGGACAGCCGCTGAAGCAAGAGAGCATCAACCGACCGGGTCGACAACCGGTTCAGCCCAGCAGACTTCTCGGGAAATTGAAGCTGAATTCCAATCGATCGGGTGACCTTCACCCGATCGGTTCATCTGTAGCCGATTCCCACAAGAGACGACCCGGAGAGCTCACCCAACGGCCAGCTGACCGTGCCAAAACGTCGCAGGTCTCTGTATTTTGGGCGACGTTTTCCAACCGATCGGTTGATTTATCAACCGATCGGTTCACCTGGTGACCGCAAGATCCAAATGACTAGCCGCTTCCGCCAACCGATCGTGTCGCCTGACCGGGTGAAGTTTCTGAAGACCGATGTCGAAGATCGCAGCAGGTTACCCGATCGGTTGATACTTCAACCGATCGAGTGACGTCATTTTCTATATATATAAGCCCTAGGTTTTCAGAAACGGGAGCTGTGTATTTTTCTGTCTTTTTTCCCTATTGCGACGGCTGGAATTTTTTGGTTATTTGTAAGTGCTCAGATCTATGTCAAACTTTGATATTATCATAATTGCATTACTACTACCGCATTTCAATTGCCTGATTATGTTTTTAATGGTTTATTTTCATTTAGATCGCTTTTTAGCTATAATGTGTGAGTAGTCCACTAATCTGGGATTTTGGTGGAAACCCCTTCATGGGTTCTCCCTAATGCATCCATTGGACTAGGATATCGATAGGTAATATGAATCTATTGGTTACGTGGGGTGTTTTATTGTCATCGGCGGGAAAAAGACCGCCTTTGACCGTTGGGCCAAGGGGAAATAAACTTGGCGGTTGACTCCCTAGCCATAGCTCACGCCCTTAGCGTAGACATCGAATCCTTGCGCACGGGAGCGACATGACGAGATGTTGGGAGTTATCGTTGCGAGCTTTGTGCTCCTGGAGTCGGTCAGTGTTAATGGACATGGGAATGCCCACTGACAGAACCCGGGTAGTCCGGCATATCATTCTGGGCACCGATCGGAATATCGGGCCCGTGGGACGCTGGTATCACTCTTAGAGGCAACTTCTCACCACTAAACCCTAATTCCGATCGTTGTCCTATCCATCGGTCGTAATAACGAGAACACATGATAGGGTGGAAACCGAAGTCCCTGGTTTCCCTTTATATTGTTTAACCCTATATTTATATTCCGTGACAACACAACCATCGATTCGGGCTAGCTCACCCCTAGGGTGAATTGGTTCCTTTCTGAAACAAGCACAACCACGCCTCCCTGTGTTCGACCCCCAAACCACACTACAACACCATGCGCTTGCGGTACAAATATTTTAAATCTCGCGTCCCCCATCTTATTGCACACTTGCATGATCACACAAACCGGGGGGACGTCAATCTCCCTGAGGGTACACCCCTTTTATAACCAAAAATGAAAATGTTGATCACATTTGTGCGTGGTGATCGAACCGATTCATGATAAGACAAAGAATTGTTCGCCCAATGATAGCCTCTAGATGAAGTTATTCAAAAATACAACTCATGCTAAAAATAATGAAAAATAATTTAATACAGAGATTAAAATCAGAATAATATCACCATAGCATAGAGCGTGAAGTTATAATCATCCTGGTAAAAATGGTTCGTCAATCTGAGCTCTGTGGAGAAAGTTATGCACTTTTCAGCGTCGTCCGTAGAACTCCTTTTTCTTCATCCAACTTTGATGAACTCTTAAAACTTGGATGAAGGAGTATGGATTTTGACTAGTAAGGTGTCACGCCCCGCTTCCCAAAAATATGGAGGCGAAGCGTGAGAAGGTCCGCTCAGACTTGAAGCTACAAAGCTGCAAGTCCGATAAGCGTCGATCAAATTTAAACTGCAGGTCCTTGCAACGCGAACGAAACAAAGATAATAATATTTAAATGAGACAAAAGAGATATCTCAGAATATCCATAAAATAAGTTTCAACATCACAGAAAAAGCCACCAGGCTGAAAAGAAAAGAGTTTAAAGGCCCAAACATGGCCAACAAAGTAAAAAGTACAAAACAACGGTGCTACGCACCAACAACTAACAAAAGGCCTAAAGCTCAACAAAACTCAAAGCAGGGTCACCGGTGTCCACCAAAATCCTCCTGGGCAATCATGGACTCGGACTCAGCGTCAGCAACTCATCACGTACACAGCAACGATCTCTGGCTCAGGGTCTAACATGTGGCACCCAAAGAGAAAGGGGCACATGTCAGCAAGTCTGGAAGACTTGTGCAAGTGAAACTGAAAGTAAAGTGAACAACCTAGCAGTTCTAGTATGAATGCGATGACATGGCAGTTTAAAGTATGAGTGCAACAGGTAAAGTAAAGTAAAGTACAGTACGAGCATGACATGACATTCACAAGACAAGTACAAGGCAAGGAAAGTAAGCACCTCGTGCACAGAGATTCCGCCTTTTGGCTAGAGTGGCTGCACTGCCAGCTCCTAGCTCAAGTAACCGTTTATCCCTACCCCTCCACGTGTATCGGGCATTGGTTTCTGGCCAACACATGAGGCCCGCTTCTGGTCCACGAGCCAGGAAGTGTGTAAACAAGTATGGCGTAGGGGTGCACCTAGCCGGTCCAGGGAACCCGGGCATTGGCTTTTGACCAACACATGAGGCCCGTTTCCCCCGGAAGTAGTATTCAAGGAGTACAAGTAATGTAGCGTGTGCTACGATGCAACAATCAATGCATGGATGACATGGCATGGCAAGTAGTAAAGCGTACAAGTAAGAAAAGTAAACGTGACAGTTTAGCATGCATGAATGACAAGTTTAAGGGTTGGATCTAGCTTCGTTGTCAAGCTAGATCATTTAGGTGACGGATCTAGTTTCGTTGTCAAACTAGATCAAGTAGGCGTCTAGCCAGCTATCATTTCACTGACTAGTCTCTTTTACGCTAAAAGCAAGTAAGTGGCCTAAAAACATGGCCCTACACAAGAGTTGGCAAGTTTCACTTGCCTGCAAGTTCGACGTCTGAGCACACCGTCCAATGAGTCCAAAAATCACAATTATCTACGTGCAAAGTCCAACGGCCTAAAGTCCATATTATTAATCTTGATTAGTGAATTTAAAACATTTAAAATACTTTAAAAATACTGATTTTTAGTCTTGATTAGCATGCAATTGGGTTGGGGTTCCTAGGGGTGCAAAACGTTACCTCAACACGACGCGAAAGCTACACCGGCGTCGGGTAGCGACACCGGGGGTTGGAATAATAGAACGCGCTCCAAGTCCTGATTCCAAAATATATTCCTCGCTGGAAAATTCAGAGCTTCAACCGGAGCGACGGTTCCAGATTCCAAAGCTCGCACGTGCGACGACGGGCTACGACGTGCGACGACGTCGTACGCGACGGATCCTTGAAGAGCAAGCACCTAGGTGGGGCCCACAGTAGTCCTAGGGGCCTTTGGGGGACCCACAATACCTCTGGAGAACTTGGGGGGCCCACGGAGGCAAGTGGTGCGACGGATGCGGGGTTGCGACGAGTGGCTCTCGGTCGGACACAGCCAATGCGGAGAGATTTCTCGGTCGTGCGCTCAAAATGCGGGGGCTGCGACGTTTGGGCTGCAGCGGCTGCGGTGCAGTGCTTGGTGCGGGCGCTTCCTTCGGTCAGACCGGTCGGGGGCTTCGGTCGTGCGCTTGGATGCGGGCGGGACAGCGTTGCAACGTTGCAACGCTTGCAACGTCGGTCAATGCGGAGCGGCGGGTCGGTCGTGCGGGCTGCGGAGCGGGGCGACAAGCGGCAACGGATGCGGAGAGCTTGTGCGGAGCGGGGCCTCGGTCAGACCGAGGGCTCCTCTCGGTCAAGCGGGGGAACGGGGCGGGGGTTGCTGCAGCGGTGCGGACGGGGCGGATGCGGAGCTTGCCCTCGGTCGGAGCGGGAGATTGCGGGGGGTTTCTTCGGTCGTGCGGGGGCTGTACGTCGCAACGTTGCGACGATTCGTCGCAACGTCCAAAATGAGTTTGGAAGAGGCTAGGGCTAATTTCTTGCGAAAATAGGACTTCCTAGGGGTTGCTTATATAGTATAGATGGGTTGACTTGGTCTAGGGCTAAATCTAATAGGATTAGAAGTTCAAAAAGATTTAAAATTTGAAATTCAATTACTCCAACTCATCCAAGGGTTTGACCTGGTCCAAATGAGCTGGAAATTGGCTCAAAAATTCTTTAAAACGTTTTAAACTCAAATAAATTTTATTTGGCCGAAATTAATTTAAAAATAAATTATTAAAAATAATATAAAACTTGTTAAAAATATAAAAGTGGTCAAATAAACTCCAAAAATTATAAATTAAATATCGTGGTGATCGTGGCGACGAATGTGAGCTAACTAAGAAGACGGATCTCAGTTTTGACGTCGGACGACGAAACTAAAAATAGAAACGTCTCCCGTCAAGAGTGAGAATCGTCACGTCTCATCGAGTAAGTTTAAATTGTGGGAAAACGACTCGAGAAACGTCGTTCCTAATTAGTGCCACTATTTAATACTCTCAGAGACGTTCATAACGGCATATCGCACAAAAGTGTTCGCAAACAACCAAAGTCTAAAACAAACACGTGCACGGCCAAAAGCACGTGCACGAAAAACGTACGACGAAAAGTGGTCGTTACATCCTCCCCACCTTAGAATAAAGTCCGTCCTCGGACTTTCTAATATAGCTAGTCGCTCTAGTAACTACCCCAATCAAGTCACTTTATAATTCAAACCAAGTATAGTCATTACAAGTGCTCATATATGCACTAGGTAGTCAAACATTATTACCACCAACACTTATATATATACATTCACGTACGTATACACTTATACCTATTATAGTCCGTCAACTTCATACATGTATTTCAATCAGGTACATAAACTTACATCCCTTATATAACTGCTACTCACAAACAGTAGTTCAGATACTTATATAGGATAGTCTCACACTTAGCCAATACAATCATCGCTCTACCTATATGTAGCTACCTATGCACAAACATCCAGGGTATACTACCCTCTAATATTCATCCATTACCAAGCATCTCAACACATATAGTCACACCATACCATTATTAAATCAAGTTCACTATATCTAATATACATTCACCACTACTATAATTTCACAATATATAGTCATTGAAATACATGCAATTAGTTCACCATATATTCACATCACGTACGGTCCTATAACTATATTTACGACACGCCACATAGACCATAGTCATCCATACCTATAACTAAGCACATACTTACCCGTGCATGGTGCACTCCCATACACGCTAACATTTCATTTTCATACGCCAATCATACCATTATATAACTAGCACACCTACACACCTAGTTTTAGCTAGTACACATACGTTCACACAACAAGTCCTTAGTAAATAACTATACCGCAAGACCAACACCTATAACTATATACTGGCGTAGCGACCCACAATCATGTGCGTAGCACAACCAGGCACAAACACTCCTATCACTATACATACATCAAGCATTGCTATATTCAAACTACAACGTACATTCAATATGCTTAGAGTTTATCCACTCAAGCTTGAGTGAGACTCAACACACATATCAGAATATTCTATATACGTAACACGGCATTCATACCTATACCAATACCACTCTTATATTTATACGTCTACCATACAACCATATACATTCCATAAATCAATCACACTTAATATTTAGTCAGGCAATACTCACGTAGTTCAATCATTCTATATACCATAATAATAATAATATAGACATCAACATACGTATAATTATAATACGCTCCCTAATACATGCATACGTATTCATCGTATAGTCTCACACATGTAACATATATATTCACACCATAGCCTACTACCTATAATTAGTACACCAACACCTATGTACATACATAATTAAGATGTACGATAGTCGTGTATACCTCACGGTATGCACGCATGCAACATCCCGCAAAAGCAAGCAATACCAATCAAAATTATAATCCTACCACTATATGTATATCACATATATACTCAGGCAACAAACATAACTACTTACGTCTAAACACTATATATATCTACCTACGAGCACAAACTCACACGTAATAATATATAGATCACTCAATAGGCCTACATACTTATCTATAAGTTCACACATTATCATCACACCTAGCATATACATAGCTTTACCAATCATTTTATTTCAACCATTATAAGTATCTCTAATTACATACATTCCATTAGACATTCCAACGCTAACTCTTATATACTCAAGCATCCCTAGTATAGTATAGCTATCCACACAAAATCCATAACTACTATCTCACAACAACTTCATACTATCACGAATAACTCCGAGTATATATATATATATATATAAATATATCACACAATAGGCAAGCACCAATATACTATGGGGGGTACACTCATTCAAGCCCACGTACACAACTTAGGTACGTGCACAACGACACCTCTCAAGGGTCCAAGGGTCTACTAACAACTAAGGGTTGACACAGACATTGACGGACCCTAAGGCCTAAGCAATAAAGAGAGGTCGAGAGCGAGACGAGGAAGGATCGATAAGCAGGAGTTCAGATAGGACGTATACAAGAAGACAGCTTGGTTGGACGAAACATTGACTCAAAGGTGAGGTTTAGGTTGAGGGAAAAAGGAGATGTAGTGATGCTTTATAGAGGGGGAAAGAAATAGGGTAAATAGCATAAGCTAAAATACGCGGAGTTTGAAAACTGTTTGTACTTCAAAAGTTAAAATCCTCGTCTGAAAAGAAATATTTAGGGATCGATAAAACGAGTTGTTCAAAATAAATTTGAGTCGAACATTCTTAATAAGAGAAAATGGTCTATTGTTTCTAAAAATCATTTTGAAAGGAAGTAAAATCATTTACGCGAATATTAAGGACATGGTTTAGAAAATTCTATCAGTCAGTAATTTAATAAAATGTTGCCAAAAGTTTTTTGAAAGTCAAGGAATGGAATCAAGCAACAGAAGAATTTAAAATCAGGTTAAATGCTTTCAAAACTTTGGGCTATGGAAAATTGAAGATAATCAATTTGAAACTACTTTTTAGAAAACCAAGGTTTGCCAAAAATGTAAAACTGATTTACACAAGGTTCTTAATACACGAGCACAACAAGTTTGGCACGGTTATAAAAATAGTTGAAATTCAATTTGGTTTAGAAATTTTTCTAAAAGCGTGTATGGTGAGCGGAAAGAAAATAGTAGTAACTTAGCATAAGAATTATCAGAATCGAATAGCAAATCTTTAAAATCAAATCAGGGAGGGTCTAAAGCAGGAAGAGGTTATGAAAATAGTAATTCTGCAAAAATCTGAAATAGTGAGAACGACGAGCAAAAACCAACTTGCGGAAATCCGAAATTCCATGTGACTTGAAAAGTATATTAAAAGTAAACACGGAGTATTATTCAAATGGCATAAATAAGAGAGAAAATTATAAATCGAGCTGAGCAAAATAAAAGTACGGTTCAGAATAAAATTAATATATGAAAAGACGACATGAGTACGAAAACATAGGCTGGGAAAAATATTATAAGCTAGAGTTCAAAATTCCGACAGACGTTTTTAAAAAAATTTAAATCAATGAAGAAGTATGAAGTATAAGTATATTAAGATTTTGAACAAATTTAAACCTAGGGAAAGAGGAAATCGAAAGATACTTTTGGAAGATTCAAGATTGTAACGAAAAGGTTTGAAAATTGACGACGATCGTCATGGGGCGATCTCGTGAATCGAGGCAAGGAAATTGGTCAGGTGATCAAAACATTCATATGCCTAGGTTATGAATCAGGAAGGTCTACGGAAAGTCCTACAGTCGACCAACTAAAGATTAGGAACTAGGCGCTAAGACTTCTAAAGGTTAGACGGTAAAGAAATGCGTTCAACTTGGTCCGAAATCGATGAGCCCAAAAGCGAACGTCTAAAGGAGGTTCTAGAAGTCTAATATGGTTAGGGGTAAACAAGGACCGCTAGGGTGACTCCTACGACGATTGAATCAATTGCTAGAAGGGGGGTCTAACTATCAATCAGGGGCTTCTAACTAGCAAGCACAGACGTCTAACTAAGTCCCTTACCACCTAGTGTCCTAAGAAATCGACTAGACTCAGGGCTTCTGACTCGGATGTTGCAATTTATTTAATGGACATTCTGTTATTATCGGTGTTCCGTTAATTCGCAATTGCAAGACTGGACCTGCATGGGCCACCAACAAAACCTGTCACGCCCCGCTTCCCAAAAATATGGAGGCGAAGCGTGAGAAGGTCCGCTCAGACTTGAAGCTACAAAGCTGCAAGTCCGATAAGCGTCGATCAAATTTAAACTGCAGGTCCTTGCAACGCGAACGAAACAAAGATAATAATATTTAAATGAGACAAAAGAGATATCTCAGAATATCCATAAAATAAGTTTCAACATCACAGAAAAAGCCACCAGGCTGAAAAGAAAAGAGTTTAAAGGCCCAAACATGGCCAACAAAGTAAAAAGTACAAAACAACGGTGCTACGCACCAACAACTAACAAAAGGCCTAAAGCTCAACAAAACTCAAAGCAGGGTCACCGGTGTCCACCAAAATCCTCCTGGGCAATCATGGACTCGGACTCAGCGTCAGCAACTCATCACGTACACAGCAACGATCTCTGGCTCAGGGTCTAACATGTGGCACCCAAAGAGAAAGGGGCACATGTCAGCAAGTCTGGAAGACTTGTGCAAGTGAAACTGAAAGTAAAGTGAACAACCTAGCAGTTCTAGTATGAATGCGATGACATGGCAGTTTAAAGTATGAGTGCAACAGGTAAAGTAAAGTAAAGTACAGTACGAGCATGACATGACATTCACAAGACAAGTACAAGGCAAGGAAAGTAAGCACCTCGTGCACAGAGATTCCGCCTTTTGGCTAGAGTGGCTGCACTGCCAGCTCCTAGCTCAAGTAACCGTTTATCCCTACCCCTCCACGTGTATCGGGCATTGGTTTTTGGCCAACACATGAGGCCCGCTTCTGGTCCACGAGCCAGGAAGTGTGTAAACAAGTATGGCGTAGGGGTGCACCTAGCCGGTCCAGGGAACCCGGGCATTGGCTTTTGACCAACACATGAGGCCCGTTTCCCCCGGAAGTAGTATTCAAGGAGTACAAGTAATGTAGCGTGTGCTACGATGCAACAATCAATGCATGGATGACATGGCATGGCAAGTAGTAAAGCGTACAAGTAAGAAAAGTAAACGTGACAGTTTAGCATGCATGAATGACAAGTTTAAGGGTTGGATCTAGCTTCGTTGTCAAGCTAGATCATTTAGGTGACGGATCTAGTTTCGTTGTCAAACTAGATCAAGTAGGCGTCTAGCCAGCTATCATTTCACTGACTAGTCTCTTTTACGCTAAAAGCAAGTAAGTGGCCTAAAAACATGGCCCTACATAAGAGTTGGCAAGTTTCACTTGCCTGCAAGTTCGACGTCTGAGCACACCGCCCAATGAGTCCAAAAATCACAATTATCTACGTGCAAAGTCCACCGGCCTAAAGTCCATATTATTAATCTTGATTAGTGAATTTAAAACATTTAAAATACTTTAAAAATACTGATTTTTAGTCTTGATTAGCATGCAATTGGGTTGGGGTTCCTAGGGGTGCAAAACGTTACCTCAACACGACGCGAAAGCTACACCGGCGTCGGGTAGCGACACCGGGGGTTGGAATAATAGAAAGCGCTCCAAGTCCTGATTCCAAAATATATTCCTCGCTGGAAAATTCAGAGCTTCAACCGGAGCGACGGTTCCAGATTCCAAAGCTCGCACGTGCGACGACGGGCTACGACGTGCGACGACGTCGTACGCGACGGATCCTTGAAGAGCAAGCACCTAGGTGGGGCCCACAGTAGTCCTAGGGGCCTTTGGGGGACCCACAATACCTCTGGAGAACTTGGGGGGCCCACGGAGGCAAGTGGTACGACGGATGCGGGGTTGCGACGAGTGGCTCTCGGTCGGACACAGCCAATGCGGAGAGATTTCTCGGTCGTGCGCTCAAAATGCGGGGGCTGCGACGTTTGGGCTGCAGCGGCTGCGGTGCAGTGCTTGGTGCGGGCACTTCCTTCGGTCAGACCGGTCGGGGGCTTCGGTCGTGCGCTTGGATGCGGACGGGACAGCGTTGCAACGTTGCAACGCTTGCAACGTCGGTCAATGCGGAGCGGCGGGTCGGTCGTGCGGGCTGCGGAGCGGGGCGACAAGCGGCAACGGATGCGGAGCGCTTGTGCGGAGCGGGGCCTCGGTCAGACCGAGGGCTCCTCTCGGTCAAGCGGGGGAACGGGGCGGGGGTTGCTGCAGCGGTGCGGACGGGGCGGATGCGGAGCTTGCCCTCGGTCGGAGCGGGAGATTGCGGGGGGTTTCTTCGGTCGTGCGGGGGCTGTACGTCGCAATGTTGCGACGATTCGTCGCAACGTCCAAAATGAGTTTGGAAGAGGCTAGGGCTAATTTCTTGCGAAAATAGGACTTCCTAGGGGTTGCTTATATAGTATAGATGGGTTGACTTGGTCTAGGGCTAAATCTAATAGGATTAGAAGTTCAAAAAGATTTAAAATTTGAAATTCAATTACTCCAACTCATCCAAGGGTTTGACCTGGTCCAAATGAGCTGGAAATTGGCTCAAAAATTCTTTAAAACGTTTTAAACTCAAATAAATTTTATTTGGCCGAAATTAATTTAAAAATAAATTATTAAAAATAATATAAAACTTGTTAAAAATATAAAAGTGGTCAAATAAACTCCAAAAATTATAAATTAAATATCGTGGTGATCGTGGCGACGAATGTGAGCTAACTAAGAAGACGGATCTCAGTTTTGACGTCGGACGACGAAACTAAAAATAGAAACGTCTCCCGTCAAGAGTGAGAATCGTCACGTCTCATCGAGTAAGTTTAAATTGTGGGAAAACGACTCGAGAAACGTCGTTCCTAATTAGTGCCACTATTTAATACTCTCAGAGACGTTCATAACGGCATATCGCACAAAAGTGTTCGCAAACAACCAAAGTCTAAAACAAACACGTGCACGGCCAAAAGCACATGCACGAAAAACGTACGACGAAAAGTGGTCGTTACATAAGGAGATGATGGATGCTCTGTGAAAATTTCTGCTTAAAAATCATGTTTCTGATCTCTTACTTTTATAGAACATTAGAATTCATCTTTAAGTAGAATCCTTAATCTTCAATTCAAGTTCCAAATCTTCAAGTTAAGTCCTCTTGATTTGAATAACTTTCTTTTAATTGAAAACCTCATAGGAATTGGTCTTTAACGTCAATAAGAACTCATAGTCATACTAAGAAGTCAGATATGGACGCTTGATTAGTCAAACTGGTCAAATCTAGTCCAATCTGGATTTCAACATATGTGGCATGGTCATGCAGGAAGTTGCATGGCCATGCTGGCACTGTGCACGAAGTAGCCATACTTTCTGTATGCTTTGCCCGGCCATGCCGTAGGGTGCACGGTTGTATAGGCTCTTGTAGGAAAATCCTCAAAGTTACGGTTTCATTTCAACGACCGTGTTGGCTCCTGCATGGCCATGCCACTTTGGCACTTACATGACTGATACATCTTATACATCCACACAACCGTGCTGATTTGGTATGGTCGTGCAAAACACTGTTTTGCACATTTTAGCTCCTTTAGACCTCCTTTTGACATGAAAAACACTAGAAAGATTTATTAAAACCATATGACTTGTTATGCATCATCAAAATTAAGTTTGACCTTAGTTAGTGAGCTAACTTAGGCTAGCAATCTCTCCCTTTTTGAGGATAGAAAACAAGCAAAGAAAAATTAAGATAAATAAATATCGAGCAAGTCGAATAGTGCCTCATGAACATGATACAATACCCCCCATCTATGTGCTCTCCATAAGAAATGTGACATGCTCCCCCTAAATGCATGCATCTCAATCTCTCAAAATTTTCTATTCCTCTCCCCCTTTTGACATCAATCGAAAAGGATAATCATGAATAATAGAATGTCATCAACTTCATTTAAATTTTTAAGCAAGAGACATGAAACAAAATTAGCATATCGAAGAGACACGAAATTGATAAAGACACTTTCATATCTATGTGTACTCCCCACAAACTCAAAATATGCACAACGTCATGAATCATCGAAAGCATACGATCATTGCTCAAATATAAAATGAAGATATCATTAAATATCTAACTTGAATCATTGGTACATGTTTAGAGAACCGAAAAATTGAACCCATAAATCGTCTTAAACAAGTTTTTGTATATTCATCTCTTTGGAATAACTATCAAGCATGATTTAGGGAGACAACCAATATAGGATTTCATAATGTTAAATTTCGGGTCGTTTGGAGTTGATGTGCACTAAATGGTTACTTCATCAACCACAATCATGCATATTACTTAGCGCACCTCCGGAATCTGGTTATTAGCTGCATGTTTCAATTATATTTTCATATTTTCGTTCTCTTTTTCATTTTCATTTTCTTTGGCTATTTTTTGCCAATATTTCTCTTTGTTTTTTTACTATGTCGTTGTTCAAAATAGTGACACATAAAGGCATCTACATATTCGACTCCTACTGCTTAATTCATCTAAAAGAATCATCTACGTTACATTTGACAACTGTTTTTTAATACTAGGGCTAACTAGGACAAGCTGACTAGGACACACATGTTGATAAAAAGACGGCTTGGATTTAATCTTGAGGAATGAATGGTTGAGATGAGATTTTTTGGAAAGTTTTGGAGGGAAAAACATTTCTAGGGAAATGAAAGTTTGTGGGGAAATGAAACTTTTTGGGGAATGAAAGTTTCTGGGAAATAACAGAGTGCACGTAATTAATGCATTTGGGAAAAAAATTTAACTTGCACTTAATGTTGCAGATCGAATGCTGCTACAGATCGAATGATCTCTCCCCAACACGTGGCCCACCGTCTCTTTGACGCATGGGATAATAAGATGAGAATAATTTCCCGCGCCGAAGGCGCCTTTGGGGGGCCGCGCCGAAGGCGCCGCTAAATTTTTTTACCGCTAATTTGTTGTTCTATGCCATAGGCGCTCGCGCCGAATTTCTTGTTCTATGCCGAATTCGTTGTTCGGCACCTTCGCTAAATTTTTTTACGCTAATTTGTTGTTCCACGGCAAATATTCCCGCGCCAAATTTGTTGTTCTATGCCGAATTTGTTGTTCTGCATCGAAGGCGCTCGCTAAATATTTTTACACTAATCTGTTGTTCCGCACCGAAGGCGTCCACATCAAATTTGTTGTTCTACGCCGAATTTGTTGTTCCGTGTCGAAGGCGCCTACGCCGAATTTGTTGTTCCACGTCGAATGAGCCCATGCCGCTAAATATTTTTCAGCTAATTTGTTGTTCTGCGCAATTTTGGCTGTGAAAATAATTTTTTGGGAAACAACGATTTCGCGGGGGGAATCTTAAATGAACCGTGCATGCAGGCACAGGTAATGACTAGCAGAGTGCACACAATTAATGCAATTAGGAAAAAACTTTAATTTGCACTTAATGCCGCAGAGCTCAACGCGGGGCCCACCATCGCTTCAACGCATGGGGCAACAAGATGAGAAAAATTTCTTACGCCGAAGGCACCTACCAAATTATTGTTCCACACCTAAAGCACCCACGTCGAATTTGTTGTTCTACGCTGAATTTATTGTTCCGTACCGAAGGTGCTGGCTAAATTTTTTGTTCCGCACCGAAAGGGCCCGCACCGAATTTGTTGTTCCATATCGAAGGCGTCTGTGCCGCTAAATATTTTTACGCTAATTTGTTGTTCCGTGTAATTTTGGTTGTGGAAATAATTTTTTCGGAAACAAAAATTTCGCGGGAAAAAATCTTAAATGAACCGTGCCCGCAGGCACGAGTTATGACTAGTATGTATGTAAATGTAAAGACAATATAAAAGAGTTCAATCTTTTAGAGCCTAAAAATCATCCAGCAATTTTTCATAAATTATATGACTATACCAACTAAAAAGAAATTTAAACAATTAAGCATGTTAACAATGAACAAACAATCAAGAGCAATTTGAGTATAGGGATTCTTCATCAACATAAAATGTCATTATCAAAATCATATTTAATGTTTATAAGATTTCTAAAAAATTTCATACTGAAAAGCTTATTAAGATTTCAATAACATTAATGACATACATTTATGAATATCCAAACAATGATATCATTGACTGACATATGCTCATGCAAACGATGAATTAGTCCATGATGTCATGATCCAATAGAAATCTCCCGACGCATCAAATATGGCAAACAAGATAATTAAAACTTTCTTCATTACCTTCATTTGCTCAAATCAATGCCAATTTTTGCCAAGACAACATATGCTTTCAACCGAATCCTAATGATGCATCTACAGAAGAAGATGTACCTTTTGGCATACATGTTTTGGATCCAAAAGTGTTAGCAGATGATTTTCTTTGCTTTATATGATGTTTAGGAACCCATATGAAATTCTCAGGATGAATGCAAACAAAGCAAAGATGGATCACATGTCCCTTTTTATTACAATAAAAACATGTATCATTCGAGTGAGTAGAACTAGAAGAAGGCATGTTTACATCATTCATGCTAGATGGAGAGCTTATGTATCTAGCAAATCTCTTTTCCATGGAGTTTCTAGGTCTCTTAGCTGGTTGCTTCTTTTAAAACTCTATGCCATGTTTCCTAGAATGATTGTTTAATCCATCTAACATCTCATTAAAGCTTTTTGACTACTAGTGAATTTTTTATTATGTTGCTAAGATTTTGATATTCTTTCTCTAGTTCTTTAATTCTAGCTTCATGATTTTACTCTTTTTCACTCTTTTCTACTTCACTAGCAATGTTTTTTCTTCTTATTAAATTAGATTTTTATTTTTTAAGTTATTCAATTTTCTCTTCATACGTAAGACCTTAGAATTTAAGGAGCTAATTTTCTCATTTAATTCTTTAGCCAAATTAGAGTTTTCAATCTCTAACTTAGCTAATTTGTTATTAGCTTTCTTTAATTATAAAGTTCTAGTCTCTAGTTTAGTTTCATTAATATTATCTATAATTTATTTTAATTCTTTCATTTTATGAACAACTCTTCTTTTTCATGTTCGACACTTCCAAGTTGGTCTTCTCAAGATTCACAACATCTTTCAAGCTTAACATACTTTGGGACCATGTCTTGAAAGAGATCTACTAAATATTCATAGGCTTCTTCCATATCAACGAACATGTTATCACTAAATTCAAGACCACCTCTATGAAATATAGATATAGATTCTACCTTTCCGCTTCCCGCCAAGAAACATGTGACATTGTCGTAGTTCAAATCATCTTCTGAAGATAGCTCCTTTGCATCGCTATTGCCCCTGTGGCCTATGCATCCTCTTGCCTCTATTAACTTCTTTTTTCTTTCCTTTTGTCACGCACTGCTTCCCATTATACTTGGGAGTGAGAACGCGAGCGGGTCCGCATATGCTTAAAGCAAAGAAGAAGTACTTTTCTTTCTTTCTTTTTTGACTTAAGCACAATAAGCGTTTATGGGTTAAGTTTGGAAGGTTCTTGCATGCGAATATCAGAACAACAGAATATCATTATTACACTTCAATGCCCAGATTACATGTACACAAACAAGGCCTAGCATGGCCATTACAAACAGTTACAAGAGAGAAAAGTACACCTAAATAAAATACATCACAAATATTAAAATTATAGCGGCATTGTGAAAGCACGCCATTCCTCAACAGTGGATCTCAGCGTTCGGGCACCAGCTCAGCCTCAAGGTATGCTCATCTACAAAATCTTTCTCAGAACCTGACGTATATTTCGCAAGATAACAAACATGGAAATATACGTTAGTGAGGATCGCTCGGTAAGGTTTAAAATGTTAGAAAATGGACACTGGACAAGATACTATAATAATATAAGTTTAGTTTGAAAGGCTTTGAAGATGCGTAACACAATAAGACCATAATAAGGAAAAATATGGCAGCGTAAAAAACATGCGAGCATAGCAGAGTGTAGTGTACGAAGTAGTGAGCATGGCAATTATGGTGTACAAAGTTACGTGTAGTAAACATGACAAGCAAATATGAGCATGATAAAAGGAGCTGGCATATTACACAACGTATAATGGTGGCAGCAGAAGTAAATAGGTGCATCATTCAATCTTCTAATCTAGTGATAAGCCCAATGTCTGAGGTCAGAAGAAACTACAATTACACCCAAACCAACGGGAGCTACCCATGGCTCTGTACTTACCGACCCCATCCGGACGACAGTCAAATTTACCATTGGGGTGAAATCCAACATTTCAACCTCTACTACAATGGACTACCCCACGCAATGTGTCAATGTGTATCTGTACTGTTCAATGTATGCCACATGGCCCAATATTCCTTAAATGCCCCTAATGGCCCAATACTCTGTACATGCCCCGCGGGCCCAATATCAAAATTTATTTAAGGATGGACAAACCAGAGATAATGTAACACCAATAACAGACAGCAAGCAATATGAGTAAAATGACAGAACCATTTAATAATTTCCATTACGCTGTGAATATCATGATTAACAACATTAAGGGTGAAAGAAAAACAAGACGTTTAATTAAAACATTTCACAAGGTCCATTGAAATGCTTCGAACATTATTTATCAGCATGATTAAAGTGTTGAGTATTGATTCCCCGGATTTGGTTTTTGATGATGAGCAAACATAAATATCGTGTACTAACTATTTGTGAGTGCAGTTTTGGAGATCGTCGCCAAAGTCATTTGAACATCCAAAGCGACGTCTCGAGACTTCTCAAAGCGTGTGATCGTGTGCCTGAAGCTTTGTTGAAGCTCAAGGAGTATCATTGAAGTCAAGAGTGAAGATTGAAGCTTTGAAGACGGTTTGTCATATTGTATTATTTATTGTCTTCTAGCTTCATAGTTTAGAATGTTAAGCCTTGAGTAGGACTTACATTATAATCTTCATTTCACTCATATCTTAGAGCTAGGATTATCTTAGAAGCCATTAGAAACTTTCCCGAAGCCTATCGCTTCTTCCCTCGGCTTCTAGTGCATGTTAGTTGGTTCAAGTAGAAGAACCAACCGACTAGATGACGATCTAGTCGGTCGGCAATTCCTCTTGAACAGACTAGAATGCCTTGCTCATTTCAGCCCAGATTTGTTGATCAATTAGTCGGTCAAAGAAGAGTCACCGACCGACTAGATGACTATCTAGTCGATTAGGAATCCTTCTTAGACCGACTAGTTGAGCTTTCACTGTACAGCCATAGTTACTATTTATCGTTAGTCGGTCAAAGAACGTTTGTCGACCAACTAGTTGAGAAACTAGTCGGTCAGCATTTGTTCTTAAACCGACTAAATCAACTTCAAGTCAGCCTTCTATATTTCGATTGTTAGTCGGTCAAAGAACACTCATCGACCGACTAGTTGTGAAACTAGTCGGTCTGCAAGTCTTCGTAGACCGACTAGTTGTCTATCTCCTGTACTTCGACTTGTGGCTGTTCAACTGTTAGTCGGTCTACGTTGAATCACCGACCGACTAGTTGATGAACTAGTCGGTCAGTGATCCTTCTTTGACCGACTAGTCTGGTTCAGAATATGACCGTTGGGAATCTTTTGAACATGATTTTTCTTGCCTCTATAAATACAAACCTAATTCGTTTGAGGCAAGGTTAGAGGTCCATTATCCAAGTATTTTCAGACCTAAGAGAAGAGTTTTCTCAAGCTAATTCCAAGCTCTCTCTTCCTCACAAGAATCTCTCCCTTCACTCTTTGAGCCAAATTCCTCAAGAGAGATTCTCTCCATTGTGAGCATTCTAAGCTAAGGGCTTGATCTAAAGTCACCAACTCCACCCTAGGCTTCCATTGCTGGTCATCTTCTTGAAGCTAGGGTTTGGTGGCATCATCTTCCTCAAAATCCCTCTTTGCCCTAATTTGGTAAGTATACTCAAGGCATAGGATTTTGTGGTAAGTATTTCATTGTTTTCATTTCAATTGATATTTGAATTGTGTCTCTCGGTTGTGAGAGAGTGTTGTGATCCCGGGTTGTGGGAGTCACATTTACTATGTGTATGATTTGGCCTTGTGAAGGTTTCTCACAAGAATTTCAAAGTGCTAAATCTTGAGTTAGGGTTTCTAACTCAAGTATCTGGAGGGGATCCGGGTGGTTAGGATGTAGGATCATCGGGAACAAGTCGGGGAGACTTGGGTGGATCCGAACCCGTTACATGCTTTGTTTGCGTTTGTCTATTATTGTTGTTTGTAGTCTATTCCGCATTGTTTTTTGTATGTTTGCACAATAATTAGGAATAACTCTCTTGATTATTTTAAAGAACTATTCACCCCCCTCTAGTACTTGTGCAGTAGCTTCACAGGGCATTACAATTGGTATCAGAGCGAGATTCAAGAGCTACAGAGTCGGATACCAATTTACAATTGGTATCCGAGCCAGAGTTCAGAGCTATGACAAACAACGACTACAATGTCTTCAAGGATCGTCAAGGAGCTTCTTCAGTTTTGGAAGGGCTATCCTCAGTCAGGTCTCCTCACTTCAACGGTACCAACTATGGGTACTGGAAATGCCGGATGGAAAACTTCCTCCGGAGCGCTTCACTTTGGAGAGCCACGATGACGGAGTATGTCGAGCCCGCCGAACAAGATTTCACGAAGTGGACTACCGTGGAGGTCACCGCGGAGGTAAGCAATGCCAAGGCAATGAATGCCTTACAATGTGCGTTGGAGCCCGAAGACTTCAACAAGATATGCACATGTAAGAGTGCATATCAAGTATGGTACCAACTCCTCATCCTACACGAAGGAACGAGTACGGTAAAAGATTCTAAACTCGTTGTCGCTAACAAAGAATTTGAGTTGTTTCATATGGAACCGGGTGAAACCATGAAGGACTACTATGCTCGCTTCGTGGACATATCCAACGAATTGGAAGCTCTCGGGAAGATCTACACCCAAAAGGAGAAAGTCACGAAGATTATCGACGGACTTCCTTCTTGTTGGGAAAAGCGTACCTTCGCCATCGAGGAAGGTAACGATATGAATAAGTACACGGTTGTACAACTAATGGGTACCTTATTGTCTTACGAGGTACGCAAGGAGAGCAAGATAAAGATGAAGGAGAAGATGAAAGCGTATGTAACGACTGGTTTTCTTGTATCTGGATTTATTATATTATAATATATGTTTTGGTGGATTTTCTCCTCTTGTGTGGTTTTCGTCTCCGTAACTTTCGTTTTCGATCGTTTCGTCGTGTTTTCTCGTTTCTTCCTTAGGATCGTCGATTTTGAAGTATGTCATTCGTGACGGGCTTCATAACGGTCGTATCTTACTATTAGATCAAGCCTAGGAGTCTTAGGAATAGATCCCGGAGCTCCGCGCTCCGTATCGGAACTTTTGGTGCTTATTAGCCGGTGTAAGAAGGGGCACCGACCGACTAGATGACGATCCAGTCGGTCAGCAATCCTTCTTGGACCGACTAGTTGGCTTTCTAAATTTCTCAGGAGTTACTGTTTATCGTTAGTCGGTCTAAGAACGTTGGTTGACCGACTAGGTTGCAAACTAGTCGGTCGACCATGCTTCTTTAACCGACTAACACATCATCTAAATTTTAGTATTTGTACTGTTCATTCTTAGTCGGTCTAAGTTCATCTTTCGACCGACTAGATGACAAACTAGTCGGTCAGTAGTTGTTCATCGACCGACTAAATCCAAATCCTATTTTCGTTCAGAAGTTACTGTTTACACTTAGTCGGTCTGCGTTGGTCGACCGACCGACTAGTTGCCAAACTAGTCGGTCAGTGGTTGCTCTTTGACCGACTAATCTGTGTTAAAACCCTAATTTTTGGGCAGCCGCCAGCCCATCCTATTTAAACCCCTCCCAAACGTTTTCTTCTTGCTCCACTCGACCCAAAACCCTATTTTCTCCCCCATTGAGCCCCCATCTTCCTCAAACCCTTATTCCTCCATTCCAAGCTCATCCTCCATCATCCAAACCATCCCTCAACACATTCTACCCCTCATCTTCCCCAAAATCTCATCAAATCCCCAAAATCCCCCAAAAACCCTAGTTCTCCAAACTTCTCCATTCGTTTCCAGATCTGGTCCCTAGGTTCTCCGGAGTGTTTCTTCCGCTTCCTCACGGTAAGAAATCGATATCTTGATGTTTTCATAACCTATTTGTATTTTTATGAAACCCTAATGAATGAATGTTGTTTTGATGATTGTTTCCCCATAACAGCGATTTCCCCGTAGATTAGCATCCGCGAGACGAACCTTCGTGATCGTCATCCCCGGTGCTAGGCAAGTGAAACTTGCCACTTAGGGTTTAGGCCATGTTTTAGGCCGTTTTGCTTGTTGTAGGCGTAAAAGAGGCTAGGCGACGAAATGATACTCGCCTAGGCGCAAATTGGGGAACTAGCTTGACAACGAAGCTAGGTCCGACATTATCATGTTGCACAATTACCATGTCATGTTTAAATTCCATTAACGGTATGCAAAATTAATTGTCATGTCATTGCATTCCTTAAGTGATCCCGTGATTGTGTAGCATCGCTACAATACTTGTGTTTCCTGGCTCGTGACCAGAAGCGAGCATAATGAGTTGCTAACCCCAACGCTCGATATTGAATTGTGAACTAAGAAACAAGCTCCCGTGCTGGGCAACCCTGGCTCACTTGCTGGGCTCATGTACAGGGACACTGGCTTGTTTACGTGTGGGATGGGGTAAGAGTTAAGCGGTCATTCAACTGGGAGTCTGCCCAATCAGCAACTGCAGTTGTAAGGCGTAAACTCTGGGGTGGGGTAGTGTTTAGTGACGATCAGCGTGAATGTTGTACCACTCAGCTGAAGGGCGTAAACATCTACAACAACAGTGAAACGTGAATAGTGAATTGATTGAGATTGTTAGTAGCTTGGCTACTCTTGTCTTGTCCCGATAATTATTCTCTTGTACTTATTGTCTCGCCATGTCTTGATTGTGCACTCATGTATAACTGCCATGTCATGCATACTAACACTGCTAGGTTGCTAGTTGCCTTACTTTCAGTTTCCTTGCCCAAGTCTTTTAGACTTGCTGACATGTGCCCCTTTACTCTTTTGGGTGACACATGTTAGATCCTGAGCCTGAGTACCTTGTTGAGGACGAGGTGTTTGCTGACGTCGAGCCCGATCTTGTGTTTGACGGGGAGTACGTGGACACTGGGGACCAGTCCTAGTGTGTTCGTTGTGTTTTTCTTTTGTTTAGACTGCTGTTTTGTTGTCGGTGCGTAGCACCTATACCTTGTTATGTTGTTGGTTTTGTTGGCCTTGTTCTGGGCCTTTAGACTCTTTCTTTTAGCCTGGTGGCTTTTCTGGATGTTGAACTTATTTTCATGTTGGACAATTTATGAGACATGAGAGTTTTATTTCTGTCTCTCCATTTATTATTATTGTTGCTCCGTTTGTGGTTACAGGGACCTGTTTACGTTTTATTGACGCTTATCGGGTTTGGGGCTTCACAGCTCCACTCTCGTGCGGACCTTTTCACGTCTCGCCTCCATTTTAGGGAAGCGGGTTGTGACAGGTTTTGTTGGTGGCCCATGCAGGTCCTTCTGTAACTGCGATTATCGGAATAGCGATAATAATATTAGAATGTCCAATAGACTAAGTTTGACGTCCGAGTCATAAGCTATGAGTCTAATCTGATTCGTTTTCTGTGTCATTAGATGGCAGGAAGGCGATTCACCCGTAGTGGAGGTAGTGGTGCGCTCCCTCATGATGAGGAGCCTGAGCGGGAACCCACTAACGGTGAGATGATGCGGATGATGCTCCAGATGATGCAAGTGCAGCAGGGCGTGCTCCTGCAAGTCCAGAATGCTCCACTTGCTCGAGCTACCCAGGCTCTTCCGGATGCCCCTCGCTCTGAGCCAGGAGCGAAGCAATTTCGGGAGCTGGGTCCCGCATATTTTGATGGGTCTGAGGGTCCTCTGGCTGCCGATGAGTGGATTCGGAACATCGAGGACAATCTGAAGATGGCCAAGATCACCCCGACTGGATGGGTTGATTTGGCGAAGAGGCAACTCAAGGATAATGCTCGGAACTGGTGGGATGCGGAAGAGAAGATGTTGGTGGAGCCGATAGCTTGGGCTACCTTTAAGTCCAGGTTTGATGAGGAATTCTTTCTGAAGGCTGCGAAGAAGGAGATGCTGCAGCGCTTCATTGATCTGAAGCAAGGGGGCTTGACGGTGGACCAGTACCACCAAGAGTTCACTAGGCTGAGTCGGTTCGCACCAAAGATGGTGCAGGATGCTGATGAGAGGGCTCAAAGGTTCCTGCAGGGACTTGCTTTGGAGCTCCAGAGTTTTGTGTCTTCCTCCGATCTGGACTCTTATCAGAAGGTTCTGGTCACTGCGAGAAGGCAGGAGCTGAACCTGAGTCAGAGGAGAGGACATGTTTCTGGTGTTAGGAAGAGGCCTATGGAGCAGGCCAGGGCGGTGGTTAGGCCTGGTTTCAAGCCTAATCAGCCCGCTCAGTTTAAGAGGCCAGGAGGGCCTATTCTGAAGACTTGCCATTTCTGCGGCAAGCCTGGCCACATCAAGGATCAGTGTCGGAAGTTTTTAGGCCAGTGTCTGGTTTGTGGTGATGCTTCCCATGTCGCGAAGGATTGTCGGCATGCGGGTCCGCTGCGGAGGGCGCTTGTTGCAGCACAGCCGTTGCAGCAGCGAGCGCCTGTTCCTGCTGGTCATGGAGCGGCTCTTGTTCCGCAGAGGCAGGCTTTCCAGCAGGCTGTTCCACCGAGGAGGCAGGCTTTTCTGATGACCGCTGTGGAGAGCGAGGCTGTGGATGAGGTTATCGCAGGTAATCCTCAATCTAGCTGTTACTTTCCTAGCTGGTTTTGATGTTAGATTGTGTCGTTTGCTTGAACATGGCTGTTTGCTAGACTAGGGTTTGATTGTTAATTGCTTGTTAGGTGTGGTTTTGGTGTGCACATTTCCTGCACGAGTCCTCTTTGACTCTGGTGCATCGATGTGCATTATTTCTCGAAGCTTCGTGGAGAGGCATTCCTTGTCGACGTCCCCTCTTCCCAAGAGTTGGAATATCGTTATAGGGAATGGCATGGTCTCGGTGCATCGTGGTTGCAATTCTTGCTCGTTAGTGGTCTGTGGACATGAGCTTTTCGCTGATTTCATTGTCCACGACATCATCAACTATGATGCAGTTCTTGGGATGGACTGGCTTGCGAGCTTCTACGCTACGATTGACTGCATGAGGAAGAATGTGGTGTTCGAGATTCCCGGACATCCAGTATTTGAGTTCAGCCGTGGTAGCAGTTCGCTTGGTCCTGTCAGATTTCAGGCCAGGCCGGTGGAGGTTGTGGCTATGCAGATGGAGCTGGAGTGGCCAGCTGTGGTGCGAGATTTTGGCGACGTCTTCCCCGAGGAGATGTCTGGTTTGCCACCTGATCGAGCTCTAGAATTTTCTATCGATCTTGTTCCAGGTACGCAGCCGATTTCGAAGGCGACGTATCGTATGGCACCTGCAGAATTGGAAGAGTTGCGGAAGCAGTTGGATGAGCTTTTGTAGAAGGGTTATATTAATCCTAGTGTGTCTCCGTGGGGAGCACCGGTGCTGCTGGTGAAGAAGAAGGATGGTTCGCGTCGCATGTGCGTGGACTATCGGGAGTTGAATGCGGTGACCATTAAGAATAAATACCCGTTGCCTCGCATCGATGATATTTTTGATCAGCTTTGAGGTTCGAGGGTGTTTTCTAAATTGGATTTGAGGAGTGGTTACCATCAGTTGAAGGTGAAGAAGGGAGATGTTCCGAAGACAGCGTTCAGGACGAAGTATGGACACTATGAGTTTGTGGTTATGCCTTTTGGTGTAACCAACGCACCCGCAGTTTTCATGAATCTGATGAACCTGATTTTCTACGACTTTTTGGATAAGTTTGTCGTTATCTTTATTGACGACATTCTGATCTATTCGAAGTCGGAGGAAGAGCATGCCTCGCACTTGAGGACGGTGTTGGAGATCTTGAGGAAACATCGTTTGTATGCTAAGTTTTCGAAGTGCGAGTTTTGGCTGGATAGAGTTGCTTTTCTCGGGCATGTGGTGACTGGAGATGGTATTTTAGTGGATCCCGAGAAGATTAGGGCCATCAGAGAGTGGCCTGTTCCGTCGTCTGCGTCTGAGATTCGAAGTTTCCTTGGACTTGCTGGTTACTATCGGCGATTCATTAAGGACTTTTCCCGTATTGCTGAGCCGATGACCAGGTTGACGCGGAAGGATGTTGCTTTTGTTTGGTCGGGTGATTGTGAGAGTGCTTTTGGTATTCTGAAGGAGAGGTTGACGACGGCCCCTATTCTTGTTGTGCCTGATCGCAGCGGTGGATTTGAGATCTTTTGCGATGCTTCTGGTAAGGGTCTCGGTTGTGTGGTGCATCAGCACGGACATGTTGTGGCGTATGCGTCTCGTCAGCTTAAGGTTCATGAGAAGAATTACCCGACGCATGATTTGGAGTTGGCTGCCGTTGTGTTTGCTCTTAAGATTTGGAGGCACTTCCTGCTGAGTGAGAAAGTGAAAATTTTCACCAATCACAAAAGCTTGAAGTATATTTTTACTCAAAAGGAGCTCAACATACGACAGTGTCGATGGTTGGAGCTTATGGCGGATTATGAGATTGATTTGCAGTTTCACCCTGGCAAGGTGAATGTGGTCCCTGATGCGCTGAGTAGGCTTCCAGCGGTGATGATTTTGACCTCGCAGTGGAGATTGCAGCAGGATTTTTGCGAGACTGGTGTTGAGATTGTTCTTCCTGGGGCGGCTTCATCGTTGATGTACATGCAGGTACAGTCGACGATCGTGGATCGGATTAAGGTTGGCCAGGCTGAGGATCCGAAGCTGGTGAAGATTCGGGAGCAGGTGGAAGCCGGTTTGCGGACTGACCTTTGGATTCATGAGGATGGCTCGCTGAGGTTTGGAGCCAGGTTGTGTGTGCCAGCTGGAGATATTAGAGAGGAGTTGATGGTGGAGGCACACAGTTCTCCATATTCTGTGCATCCTGGTGGCACCAAGATGTACCAGGATCTTCGTCTGAATTATTGGTGGCATGGTATGAAGAGAAACGTGGCTCGGAGTGTAGCCAAGTGCTTGGTTTGCCAACAAGTGAAGGCGGAGCATCAGCGTACGGCCGGGTTGCTACAACCGCTTCCGATTCCGGAGTGGAAATGGCAACACATCACTATGGATTTCGTGACTGGACTACCTCGGAGTCCGAAGCAGAATGACGCGATTTGGGTGATCGTAGATCGATTGACCAAATCCGCGCACTTTATTCCGTTCCGAGTGGGACAGTCCACTGAGGATCTAGCGAGGAGATATATGGAGGTAAAATTCTTTTACTCTCCATTTTATTTCCTTTTCCTAGTTTGGATAGTGATGTAACGTGAATCGTGCAGGAGGTCGTGCAACTTCACGGAGTCCCCGTGAGTATCGTGTCAGACAGAGACACGAGGTTCACATCTCAGTTCTGGCAGAGTTTGCAGAAGAGCTTGGGTACGCGTCTGAGTTTCAGCACGGCGTACCATCTGCAGACGGATGGCCAGTCCGAGAGGACAATTCAGATCTTGGAGGACATGCTGAGGGCGTGCATGTTGGATTTCAAGGGTTCGTGGGAGGACCATCTACATCTGGAGGAGTTTTCTTACAACAACAGCTTCCAGGCGAGTATTGGCATGGCGCCTTTCGTCGCTCTTTATGGGAGGAAATGTCGATCGCCATTGAGTTGGGATGACGTTGGTGATAGGGAGCTGTTGGGACCTGAGATGATTGTGGAGGCCGTGGAGGTTGTCAGGAATATTCGGGAGAGGTTGAGAATTGCTCAGGACCATTTTAAGCATTGGGCGGATGCTAAACGTCGTCCTTTGGAGTTTCAGCCGGGCGACCATGCGTTCTTGAAGATTTCCCCGAATCGCGATGTGATTCGTTTCGGGAAGCGAGGGAAGTTGAGCCCGCGATACATTGGACCGTTTGACATTCTGGAGAAAGTTGGCGAGGTAGCTTATCGTTTGGCCTTGCCGCCATCTTTGGAAGGAGTTCACAATGTTTTCCATGTGTCGCAGCTTCGTCGATACATTGGTGATCCATCTCATGCGGTGGATTTTTCGGAGATTACCGTTCGCCCCGATTTGTCATATGACCAGCATCCAGTGCAGATTCTGGACAGGTGTCAGAAATCGCTTCGGAACAAGATTGTCAATCTTGTGAGGGTGATGTGGCGACGCGGCTCACCTGGAGAGTCTACTTGGGAGAATGAGGATGAGATGCGAGAGCGTTTCCCCCTTTTGTTTCCGGACACGTGAGTGTTTGGAAATTCTGAGGACGGAATTTTTCTTAAGTTGGGGAGGATGTAACGACTGGTTTTCTTGTATCTGGATTTATTATATTATAATATATGTTTTGGTGGATTTTCTCCTCTTGTGTGGTTTTCGTCTCCGTAACTTTCGTTTTCGATCGTTTCGTCGTGTTTTCTCGTTTCTTCCTTAGGATCGTCGATTTCGAAGTATGTCATTCGTGACGGGCTTCATAACGGTCGTATCTTACTATTAGATCAAGCCTAGGAGTCTTAGGAATCGATCCCGGAGCTCCGCGCTCCGTATCGGAACTTTTGGTGCTTATTAGCCGGTGTAAGAAGGGGCACCGACCAACTAGATGACGATCCAGTCGGTCGGCAATCCTTCTTGGACCGACTAGTTGGCTTTCTAAATTTCTCAGGAGTTACTGTTTATCGTTAGTCAGTCTAAGAACGTTGGTTGACCGACTAGGTTGCAAACTAGTCGGTCGGTAATGCTTCTTTAACCGACTAACACATCATCTAAATTTTAGTATCTGTACTGTTCATTCTTAGTCGGTCTAAGTTCATCTTTCGACCGACTAGATGACAAACTAGTCGGTCAGTAGTTGTTCATCGACCGACTAAATCCAAATCCTATTTTCGTTCAGAAGTTACTGTTTACACTTAGTCGGTCTGCGTTGGTCGACCGACCGACTAGTTGCCAAACTAGTCGATCAGTGGTTGCTCTTTGACCGACTAATCTGTGTTAAAACCCTAATTTCTGGGCAGCCGCCAGCCCATCCTATTTAAACCCCTCCCAAACGTTTTCTTCTTGCTCCACTCAACCCAAAACCCTATTTTCTCCCCCATTGAGCCCCCATCTTCCTTAAACCCTTATTCCTCCATTCCAAGCTTATCCTCCATCATCCAAACCATCCCTCAACACATTCTACCCCTCATCTTCCCCAAAATCTCATCAAATCCCCAAAATCCCCCAAAACCCCTAGTTCTCCAAACTTCTCCATTCGTTTCCAGATCTGGTCCCTAGGTTCTCCGGAGTGTTTCTTCCGCTTCCTCACGGTAAGAAATCGATATCTTGATGTTTTCATAACCTATTTGTATTTTTATGAAACCCTAATGAATGAATGTTGTTTTGATGATTGTTTCCCCATAACAGCGATTTCCCCGTAGATTAGCATCCGCGAGACGAACCTTCGTGATCGTCATCCCCGGTGCTAGGCAAGTGAAACTTGCCACTTAGGGTTTAGGCCATGTTTTAGGCCGTTTTGCTTGTTGTAGGCGTAAAAGAGGCTAGGCGACGAAATGATACTCGCCTAGGCGCAAATTGGGGAACTAGCTTGACAACGAAGCTAGGTCCGACATTATCATGTTGCACAATTACCATGTCATGTTTAAATTCCATTAACGGTACGCAAAATTAATTGTCATGTCATTGCATTCCTTAAGTGATCCCGTGATTGCGTAGCATCGCTACAATGCTTGTGTTTCCTGGCTCGTGACCAGAAGCGAGCATAATGAGTTGCTAACCCCAACGCTCGATATTGAATTGTGAACTAAGAAACAAGCTCCCGTGCTGGGCAACCCTGGCTCACTTGCTGGGCTCATGTACAGGGACACTGGCTTGTTTACGTGTGGGATGGGGTAAGAGTTAAGCGGTCATTCAACTGGGAGTCTGCCCGATCAGCAACTGCAGTTGTAAGGCGTAAACTCTGGGGTGGGGTAGTGTTTAGTGCCGATCAGCGTGAATGTTGTACCACTCAGCTGAAGGGCGTAAACATCTACAACAACAGTGAAACGTGAATAGTGAATTGATTGAGATTGTTAGTAGCTTGGCTACTCTTGTCTTGTCCCGATAATTCTTCTCT
Organism: Scilla litardierei; assembly: GCA_030789695.1. Taxonomy (NCBI): domain Eukaryota; kingdom Viridiplantae; phylum Streptophyta; class Magnoliopsida; order Asparagales; family Asparagaceae; genus Scilla; species Scilla litardierei. The sequence continues at coordinate 85,669,386 of CM061139.1, forward strand.
TGTACTTATTGTCTCGCCATGTCTTGCGTGTGCACTCATGTATAACTGCCATATCATGCATACTAAAACTGCTAGGTTGCTAGTTGCCTTACTTTCAGTTTCATTGCCCAAGTCTTTTAGACTTGCTGACATGTGCCCCTTTACTCTTTTGGGTGACACATGTTAGATCCTGAGCCTGAGTACCTTGTTGAGGACGAGGTGTTTGCTGACGCCGAGCCCGATCTTGTGTTTGACGGGGAGTACGTGGACACTGGGGACCAGTCCTAGTGTTTTCGTTGTGTTTTCCTTTTTTTAGACTGCTGTTTTGTTGTCGGTGCGTAGCACCTATACCTTGTTATGTTGTTGGTTTTGTTGGCCTTGTTCTAGGCCTTTAGACTCTTTCTTTTAGCCTGGTGGCTTTTCTGGATGTTGAACTTATTTTCATGTTGGACAATTTATGAGACATGAGAGTTTTATTTCTGTCTCTCCTTTTATTATTATTGTTGCTCCGTTTGTGGTTACAGGGACCTGTTTACGTTTTATTGACGCTTATCGGGTTTGGGGCTTCACAGCTCCACTCTCGTGCGGACCTTTTCACTTCTCGCCTCCATTTTAGGGAAGCGGGTCGTGACAGCGTACTTGAAGCAAGACGGGCCAAAGAAAAAGGCGATTGCTTACAAGGCCGCTCCATCCACCGATGATGAAGAATCGGAAGAAGAATTGGACATGGAAGTTTTGGCCGATTTGGCAAAGAAGTTCAACCGATTCTTCCGACAAGGTAAGTTGAAGAGTAAATCAAAATTTATTTCGACTAATGCTTCTACTCCCGTGTGTTACAAATGCAATAAGCCAGGACATATCAAGTCGGATTGTCCTCTATACAAACACAAGGAGAAGCGGAAGGCATCCAAGTACGACAAGTCGAGAAAGCACAAGAAAGGACTTGTCGGCACATTCACCGATTCCGAAGAGGACTCCTCAAGTGGAGAGTCGGATGATGAACGAGTGGAGAAAGCACACACGTGCTTCATGGGAAAAGAAGAACGTGTACAAGGGACTTTCTCCGATGATAGCGATGAAAGTGACGATGAAGGCGATGAGGTAACTAAAGATAAACATAGATTAGCCAACGAACAACTTTGGAATAAGTTTTCTAATTTGGCTACTAGATTTAATAAGACTAAAAATGAGCTAGATAGTCTTAAAAACTCGCCTAAGCCTATCATCGTCAACAACGACACCGTTGTTGAAGGGTTGAGAAATGAGATTGTAAATCTCAAATCTCAACTTGAGCATGTTCATCTCGAGGATTCGGATGAACATGTGATAGCGGATTTGACGTCTCAAAACTCAACTTTGAGTATTGAGAATAAAAATCTCAAGTCACGTGTTTGTGCACTCGCATCGCAAGTGTCCACATTGGATGCTTCTTTGCATTCTCTCACTGAGAAGTATGAGTGCACATTAGGCCGAATTCATGAATTCAATAAAGGTAAGGGCCATTTGGATAATATCCTAAATGACTTACTTCCGGCCAATCATCACATTGGCTTGGGGTATAAGATGGGAGAATCATCCAAATCGTCTGCCACCTTTGTTAGGCCAACGTCCGATGCTTCTACTAGTGGAAGTAAACACTTCATGGGTAGTTCTTCTACCAATGGTGCTTCCGCTAGGAACACACCCCCATTTGGAAAGAAACCCACTTTGGGTGGACCTCCAAAGAGGGGTCATGCTTTCATGTATGACATGCCACGTAGGAACACTCATCCTACTCCACGTGTTAGCACATATGATAATTTTTATGCTCTGCATCCACGAGCACGTGCACACTATGTGAGACACACTCATGCACGTGTTCCACCACATTCATATGCTCATTCACATTCTCATATGAATAATTATCATCATGCACCATTGCATCATATGCCATATGCTTATCCACAACATGCATCACATAGAAATCAACAACGTATGCATGTTCACAATAGGATTAGGACTCCCAAGACATACACTATTTGGGGTCCGAAGAACACAAGCATGTATAATAAGGATATGTATGTGAAATCGTTTATTAATGATATTATTTTGAATGATGATTATGTTGGGAAATCACGGTCCTCTTGGACTTGGTTTCCGAAGGGTTAGTCTTCATTGACCCTTCATTGCTTAGTACCATATGCATAATTTCATTTTTTGGGTGCCAAAGCAATTGTGGTAAGAATTGATATATTCTCTTTATTTGCATATTGATTTTGGATGTGCATGTTTGTTTGAAAGTTAAATTCATATTGAATTTGAATTTAATATGGCTATGGGTTACGTTTATTTGAATTTAATATGTTAAATTTGTTGTCTAACCCATAGGATCCAAATAGATTTTTGGATACCAAAATGATATCATCTAGGTTCAATCCATCATGGGATACCAACCCTACCAACTCATTGATTTGCAAAGTTTCTCACTCAAATGGAGTTGATGGTGCTTAAGTGATGCACCAAAGTAGGGGGAGCTTAATGTTGTAAGTATGTTCATACTTTTGATATACATTTGGTATCCAAGTGTGATGAATGCATATATTGTTAGAATATCTACATTGGTATCATTTTGTTTCAATTAGTATGCTAGAATTGTGTATGCCATAGTTTTATGATGTTCTATCTATTTTTGGCATAACACTTTTGCATGCTACTTATGGTATCAATTTGCTCATTTGGTATTCAAATTGGATTTATGTCTCTGATATTGATTTCGTCGTTCGACGATTTTATTGGATTAAATAGATTTGATTTCATGAAATCATCGAATTGTTTTTCATGCTCTCAATTCGTTATAAATGTTGATATTGGAGAGTAGATTCCAAAACTCAATACGTGAAATTGATTTGAGTTTTGATGATTTCGTATTTCGATTTTCGCCTATGGCTTAATGATTTCGTATTTCGATTTTCGCCTATGGTTTGATGATTTCGTATTTCGATTTTCGCCAATGGATTGTTGATTTCGGTTTTCGATTTTCGACTATGGTCATGTTGGCACGCTTTGATTTTATTCGGTATTTTACGTTTGGTATTTTACTTTGGTGTCATTTGGACCGTGGTCGTATTCTTAGACTCCCATGCTTTAATTTCTTAGCCATTGTAATCTTGTCGTTGATCTCCTCCCGCTCTTTTTGCTAATGCCAAAGGGGGAGAGAATTAATAATGACGATGTGCTAATGATAATTCAAAGCAATTTACCATGAATCTAAGTTGATATGTTAGATTCAGGGGGAGTTAAGATATAAAATGGATTTAGATCCCATATTGCAATAATAGGATTCATATTTTATATTTCTCTCGTCTGCTTGATGCATATGAATATTATTGAATACGGAACTAACGTGTCATCAATGCAGGGGGAGTAAGTAAATTTCATTTGAATATATATTATTGATTATTATTTATGTTGGTTTGTCATCACAAAAAAGGGGGAGAATGTTGAGTATTGATTCCCCGGATTTGGTTTAGGATGATGAGCAAACATAAATATCGTGTATTAACTATTTGTGAGTGCAGTTTTGGAGAGCGTCGCCAAAGTCATATGAACATCCAAAGCGACGTCTTGAGACTTCTCAAAGCGTGTGATCGTGTGCCTGAAGCTTTGTTGAAGCTCAAGGAGTATCATTGAAGTCAAGAGTGAAGATTGAAGCTTTGAAGACGGTTTGTCATGTTGTATTATTTATTGTCTTCTAGCTTCATAGTTTAGAATGTTAAGCCTTGAGTAGGACTTACATTATAATCTTCATTTCACTCATATCTTAGAGCTAGGATTATCTTAGAAGCCATTAGAAACTTTCTCGAAGCCTATCGCTTCTTCCCTCGGCTTCTAGTGCATGTTAGTTGGTTCAAGTAGAAGAACCAACCGACTAGATGACGATCTAGTCGGTCGGCAATTCCTCTTGAACCGACTAGAATTCCTTGCTCATTTCAGCCCAGATTTGTTGATCAATTAGTCGGTCAAAGAAGAGTCACTGACCGACTAGATGACGATCTAGTCGGTTAGGAATCCTTCTTAGACCGACTAGTTGAGCTTTCCCTGTACAGCCATAGTTACTGTTTATCGTTAGTCGGTCAAAGAACGTTTGTCGACCGACTAGTTGAGAAACTAGTCGGTCAGCATTTGTTCTTAAACCGACTAAATCAACTTGAAGTCAGCCTTCTATATTTTGACTGTTAGTCGGTCAAAGAACACTCACCGACTGACTAGTTGTGAAACTAGTCGGTCTGCAAGTCTTCTTAGACCGACTAGTTGTCTATCTCATGTACTTCGACTTGTGGATGTTCAATCGTTAGTCGGTCTACGTTGAATCACCGACCGACTAGTTGATGAACTAGTCGGTCAGTGATCCTTCTTTGACCGACTAGTCTGGTTCAGAATATGACCGTTGAGAATATTTTGAACATGATTTTTCTTGCCTCTATAAATAAAAACCTTTTTCGTTTGAGGCAAGGTTAGAGGTCCATTATCCAAGTATTTTCAGACCTAAGAGAAGAGTTTTCTCAAGCTAATTCCAAGCTCTCTCTTCCTCACAAGAATCTCTCCCTTCACTCTTTGAGCCAAATTCCTCAAGAGAGATTCTCTCCATTGTGAGCATTCCAAGCCAAGGGCTTGATCTAAGGTCACCAACTCCACCCTAGGCTTCCATTACTGGTCATCTTCTTGAAGCTAGGGTTTGGTGGCATCATTTTTCTCAAAATTCCTCTTTGCCCTAATTTGGTAAGTATACTCAAGGCATAGGATTTTGTGGTAAGTATTTCATTGTTTTCATTTCAATTGATATTTGAATTGTGTCTCTCGGTTGTGAGAGAGTGTTGTGATCCCGGGTTGTGGGAGTCACATTTACTTTGTGTATGATTTGGTCTTGTGAAGGTTTCTCACAAGAATTTCATAGTGCTAAATCTTGAGTTAGGGTTTCTAACTCAAGTATCTGGAGGGGATCCGGGTGGTTGGGACTTAGGATCACCGGGAACAAGTCAGGGAGACTTGGGTGGATCCGAACCCGTTACATGCTTTGTTTGTGTTTGTCTATTATTGTTGTTTGTAGTCTATTCCGCATTGTTGTTTGTATGTTTGCACAATAATTAGGAATAACTCTCTTGATTATTTTAAAGTACTATTCACCCCCCCCCCCCTCTAGTACATGTGCAATAGCTTCACAGGGCATTACATAAAGTTATGAGAAGTTGTTATCAACAACGTTTAGTAATTTCATTCACTAAAATCTGAGCTGTGTATTTAAAACTTGTAGGTGGAAATACTTGCCTGATCGATGTGAGTTGGGTGTCCAGGCGATAACAATGAGACGAAATTTATCTGCATCCTGGATTTATAATATCAAACTAAGGAATTATTAACCAAATATTGACTAACATTTATATCTTTACATGCTAACCCTATATAAACTAACATACTATGTCACTAACTCATACAACACTAATTATATATATATATAATGTAAACTAACACATGTATAATAATAATATTAGTTACGTATGATGTCACTAATATACAAGTTAGTGTTACTAACATGCTCTGTAACTAATACATATGATGTCACTAATACATAACATACTGTTACTTATATATGATAATAATATATTATAAACTACTGTTCACTCACCGTTTCGAGCGTCTTTATCATGCATGCGGCGCAACGACGAACGACGGTGCTGGCAGCTGCTCTCGGGGATGATAGAGTGGTGTTTGATGTGGCGACGATCTGTGTGGCGTTGTCAGACTACGAGGCGAGCGGCTTGGTCAGAGTAGGTGACAACAAGGGTGATAGACGAGGTCGAGGGTGCTGGAGGAAGGTCAGAGGCAGCTGGGGGTCGTCGGAGCTTGTGGAGATAGGTGGAAGGCGAGGTGGTGACAGAGTCACCGAAGGCTTGGGGTCGAGAAGATGAAGAGAGAGGCGCTTGAAAGGTTAGGGCATGTAGGCGGGGGAGGCAGACGGCCTTGGAGTCGAAGGGGAGGCAAAGGCTTGGGTTGCAACGAGGAGAAGTTGTCGTGGGGGTCTCGATGAAGGGGAGGTCGAGGAGGTCTTTGAGGCTGTTGAAAGGGGAAGCGGAGTCCGTCAGAGTTGAGGGTGTGCTGTGATTTCTTGAGGGTGTTGCTGGGGTTCGAAGGGGAAGGAGGTTGGAGTTTCGACGATGTTCGCAGAAGCTCGGGGTTGCAAGGGGAGGAGCTCGAAGGTGGAAGGGGAGGATGGTCGCTGCGAGCTTGGTGTGGAAGCTTTCGGGCGACAGTGGTGTTGTTGGGTCGTCAGAGGAAGGAGCTTGAGGGGGTCACCGTATGTACTGCTTGGGTTGTGGCTGCATGGGTGCTGGATGTGGATTGACGGTGAGGGTGGCGATGAACGGGGCTGTCGAAGTTGTTGGCGGTGCGAGGAGAGGGAAGGAGGTGGAGGTTGCGATGTGGGTTGTGGTCGCGCGGAGGAGGTAGAGGCGGGAGCTCAGGAGGTGGTTGCCGCTTATCGGGGTTGAGGGCCGCTGAAGTTGAGGTTGCCGTTGGAGGTATATACAGAGGGGATGGAGGCTATGAGCGTTGGGTTTTTGAAGAAGAAGGAGAGTAAGAAGGAGAACGTGCATGCATGGGTTGTTTTGTTCTCGTGGGTTGTTGTGTTGAGATCCCCCCGGATCCGCGTGCATGGGTGAGTTGAGATTCGGAGGCTATGATGGCGAGTTGGTTGAGATTTGTGGTTGAGAAGCGATCGTGTCGGATTTGAACGGGTTGGTTGCAGACGTGGAGGGTTGTATCACGTGGGGGAAAATTACTGAGATCCCTACGGGATTTCGTGAGTGAAGAAGTCACGAAAATAAAGAGGGCGGTAGTTTAGTGGGGTTTTGCTGCAGAGGATCGTGGGTTTGAGACATCCTCAAGAAATGAGGAAAGGGGTTAGTTAGGATAGATACCCGAGTTGTTTGGGATTAGATTTATTATTAGGGAAGAGAATTTAATTAAGATAAAAAGTTAGTTAAGATAAGGGAATCTATTTAAATAATATATAAATTAAGACGATAATTTGGTTAGGATGTTGGACCTTGGGAATCAATTTAGTTAAGATTGTTTAAGATTTGAGTTGGTCAATAATTGATCTATTCAAAATATTTTGGATTATATATGGGAATGGATTTGGTTACAATTTGATTTGGAAATCAGTCTGATAAATATTTGATTTGTGGAAATATGTTTAGTTAAGATGTTCAGATATTTACAATTTCGATTTGATCAGGAGGATCAGTTTAGTTAAAACATTTAAGTTATTGAGTTTAAATTAGATTCGTTGGGATTCCTTAGGATAGGATCGGATTCAATAAAATCAATATAGTTAAGATTGGACTAGGAGAATGATCTAGTTGAGATAATCGAATTATTACGATCTCGTCCATGCAATCAACGTCAACCAAAAGTTATAAAGAAAATACCATTGTGATCGCGAAGTCGTGAGGATCGCGAATAAGGAATCCGAACACGAGTTTGAGCTCGGATAAAAATATTAATAAAATCCTAAGATAATTATTCGAATAAATCAACTAACAGAAATACGTACGAAATACGTACGTACAGAAACAGGACGTTACACCTTTTGTTTTTCAGAAGAGGGCAATCAACTTTTATATGACCTTTCTTATTGCAATTAAAGCATCACAGTGTAGTTTCCTCTTCTTCAACTATTTCCTTTTTCCTCATTCCCCATATGCTTCCAGTCAACTTCTTGTTGTTTCATAGGAACTTTTTAAAGCTGTCTGCTAGGGGGTCGATTTGTTTATCATTAGAATCATTCGGTGACTCATCCTCGAACCTGGATGCTTTGAAGGCCAAATTCTTTTCATTTTTTCCTTCTTTTCAGATTTCTCCTCCTTCTTTAGCGCACTTTCATTGATCATCTTCAATTGCACTCATATGCCATCAATTTTCCCATTAATTGCTTACAAAATGATGTTCGCTAAATCATGCCCCTCTTAAATCGCAGTTTGCTTTTGGATCCAATCTCCAGACATGGAATATAAAACCTTTCGGACCAAGTCTTCCTTTGTGATGTCTATTCCTAAAGCTTTTAGCGCATTGACAGTATCTACAAAACTTGAAAATATGGCATCGATTTTATCATCGGGCATCATAACAAAATTTTCAGATTTTTAAGAACATTCTAATACGAATTTTCTTCACCTCAAAAGTTTCCCGCATGTGTATCTTCAAGTCTAGTCCAAATATCTTTAGGAGTAGAGCAAGAATTGATTCAGTTATATTCAGTTTTATTGAGACAACAATACCAGATTTCTAACCAATCAATTTCTTTCTGCTCCTTAGGTATGTGTTTTTCAACTAAGGTGAAGCCATTACTAACTATTTTCATAATGCTCTATCGATGATATTGATGTGTATAGCCATATGTTATTTCCAATAACCATAGTCTGTACCATTAAACGAAGGTGATCTAAGATATGATTGTCCTGCTTTTTGGTTATTGGTGTCATGAGAATTTTGTTAGATCGTGATTTAAGCCTAAGGGGGGTGAATAGGCTTATAAATTTTTTTTAGATGCGTATAAAATATTCCTACTCAATCAAACAATCACAGAGAAAATATGGTGCAGAAATAATAAAGCAGCAGCAGTCACAAAGTGCACACGATATTTACACTGGTTTGGTCGCCCCCGACCTACTCTAGCCCCAAAGTAATCACTAGAATAATACTGTCAAGATACAAACCATAAATAAATTCGTGCCCCAACACTTAACTCACCAAGTATTGTATCTCACTCCCCAAAGTGTCGTACAATACTATCCTTGTCACGCCCCGCTTCCCAAAACGACGGAGCCGAAGCATGACTAAGGCCCGCTTAGGCCGGAGCTGAAGAGCTCGGACCCAATAAGCGTCTGTAGGGGTACCATTTTAAAAGTTTCAGGTTCTTGCATTAATAAAGTTCGAAACAACAGAAAGTACAGAAAGGAGGTTGCATTCATTAAATTAGAGATATAATATCCAACGAGTACAAAGTCTAAAAAGGAGCCTGAGCATGGCAACAAAAGATTTTAAAAGCAAACCTAAAAGCGGTAACCTCTGAAAGTGGCGACTAAAAGACCTCTAGGTCTGGTCCCCGTCGGGCACGTACTCTGGGTCGACGTCCTCGGCTCCTTGTACTCCAGTGAGTCTGCCTCGTCCACGAACTCTGGCTGAGCACCTGACGTACAGCACCCCAAAAGAAAGGAACTGTACGTCAGGTAAAGTCTACAAAAAGGGTTAGACTCTACTGCAAGTGTATCAACTTTTTGACAACGATTTATTGGTTGATTAGCATGCTGGGGTTATAACTGAGTAACAAACAGAAGTAACGCAGCAGGAAAGTAAAGCGCAACAATTAGTAGTCGTAGCGTGTGGTACCAACTACGGGACTAGCCTACAGGTGTCATGACAAGTCGGGACGTGACGGGACACGACAAGACAAGACAAGTGAGACATGAAAGGGTTCAAGCCTTACGGTTCGAGGGGGATCAAACCCTCTTGCCGTGCGCACGCTCAACCCTACCCCAACCCAGGAACTCAGGACAAGAATTACAGGGATCACTTCCGCTAGGGAAACATCCGAAACGCCCGAAGGCTTTTTGTGTAACAGGGATCACTTCCGCGGGGGAAAGCATCTGAAACACCTGAAGGCTTTTTATGTAACAGGGATCACTTTCGCGGGGGAAAGCATCCAAAAAGCCCGAAGGCTTTTTGTGTAACAGGGATCACTTCCGTGGGGGTAAGCATCCGAAATGCCCGAAGGCTTTTTGTGTAACAGGACACGACATGACAAGTGTAGGGAGTTGTTATTCTAGGGTGTCCACACGCACGCACATGCAATATAGTCCTATGATGTCAACAGTTGTTGTTGTCAGGCTCAGACTTCGTCGTCAAGTCTGAGCCGTCAAGGAGTCATCCCGGACGCTATCATTTCACGTCTGGTTCTGTTTGTTCATAGTTAACAATTCTAACCAACTAGGGCCTAAGCACGGCCAAAAGTACAAGTGGATATACTTTCCTGCGATGGCGAGTGTGTCGTCTCTCTGGAGCATCTCGTCCAAGCGTCTCGTCAGCGGAAGTACGTCTGAAATAGTACCACGTCGACGGTGTCAGGCCTTGTTTTTAGAAAATCCTATTTAGGTTCATTTCTAGGTTGTCGGGACTACCCTAATTGTCAGAGTCACATTTTGGTGTTTTATCAGCCTAGATCGACCACTACCCTATATGCGCAGAAAGTTGTCCGATGGTCGATTTCTACAGTGAGCAGCGTTTTACTGGTGCGGAAAAGTAAATTTAATTATTGTTGTCCAGTTTTAGTTAAGGTTCAGTTTCGCTACGGTGTGGGTTGTGCTACGAGTTAGGGGGACCAACCTGGTGTGAGGAACACGCATTTAATCTGGCGTCGGGTCTGAAAACGGTGGTGGTGCTCGTGTCCCTGACTGCGGGTAGCGCAGTGGAAGCCGTCTCGGGATCGCCTCAGGATTGTAACGGTTGCAGGTACGGTGTCAAGATTGTTTCGGTTGCGGGTAGCGCAATGAAACGTCTCAGGCTGCGGTAACGGTAACGGATCACGATGCTGGAAGATTGTGAGTCCGGCAGCGTCTATGTTGTCTCGACTACGGGTAGCGTAGTGAGACTCGTCCGGGCAGCAGACGAAGTGCGGCAGTGGTTACAGTCTGTCTGACGGCAAGGGCCGGGGTCAACGGAAACTACCGTGCCTTGGGAAGGCATCGGAACAAAGTAGTCGCGGCGGCTTGAAGGAGCAACATCAGTCCTCGGGCTGTTGCTCTCGCTGATCTTCATGCGGAGCGACCACCGACGGTCGGGGCTCTGCGTGATGGCCACAGGTGGCACAGTGGCGACGGAAGAGTGCGGAGGGCGCTGCGCGACCCGCGGGGTCACGGCGACAGGGGAACCACGAGGGCGGCGCTGCGAGGGGGGACAGAAGATAAGGTGTACGGGCTCGGGAACGCCGGAGCGGCGTCTTGCGGGGCGCGGATGAAGGGAATCTGCGACGAGGGCGAGATCAACGATGATGGCCACTAGCAGCAGCGGCGACATAGCGGCAAGGGCAACGAGAGCACGGTAGCAAGGGGAGGACTGCCACCGGTCAGTGGCGTTCGGTGGCAGCCTACGGCGCTTCCCGATGATCTGCGAGGTTGGGGCGACACTTGCTTGGCCGGTGATGGCCGAAAATCACCGCAGCGATGGAAGCTGCGGCTGCTCACAGGGAGGCCGCCGTTGTCGGCGTCGTACGGCAGCGAAAGGTGACCGAGGGGGTCTCCGGTGGTCGACGGCCAGAGCAGTGTGCTGGGCGTCATTGCTCGGCGGTCGGAGTGACTGTGGAGCGAGGGGGAGATGCGGGTGAGGGTGGTCAGGGTGATCGGGGTTTGCTCTACGAGATGCGGAGCGACGACGGCGGGTCGGGATCACGGCGGTCGGGGAGATCTACGGCGGCGCTGGGAGCCGAGAAGCTAGGGGAGGCGGCGCGAGGGCGGCACCGCGGTAGGAGGCCACGATCGACAGCGGTGCGCTGAGGGGATCTGCGGTGGAGATCGGAGTTGCACGGGGAAAATGAGGGCGAAGGCGTGCGGCCTTGGGTTCGTGGGGGATGCCGTGAATCGGAGGGGATCGCCGGCGTCACGGGGCCTCGGTGACGCCGGAGCGGCGTCGGGATCTCACCGTGAGGGAGAGAGGGAGGGCGAGAGGGAGACGGGGGTTTCGAGTTTTTAGGGGAAAAAAAGAAAACGGCGGCGGGTTAATTTTGTTTTAGGGTTAGGGTAAAATTTGGGCTAGGGTTTAATAATATAAGAATAGTTTGATATATACCTATGAGATTTATAACTAGAAGGGGATTGACAAGGAGGTGGTGGGTGTACAAGTAGGGGAAAACTAGGGGAGAATAGAAGAAGCAGTTTAGGAAATATTTAAAACAGATTTGATAAGCAATTTAGCCAGATTTGGCTAACGAATTTGAATTTTGAATCTGATCAGGGCAAATCAACGGTCCAGATTTCTCCGAGCGATATCTTTTAATCCGGGCGTCAGAAAAATAATCCGAAAATACCGGTGCGATCGTGGAGACGAGACACACAGACTGTCACGCCCCGCTTCCCAAAATGGACGGAAGCGAAACGTGACGAGGCCCGCTTAGGCCAGAGCTTTAGAAGCTCGGACCCAATAAGCGTCTGTAGAGGTACCATTTTAAAATTTTCCAGGTTCTTGCATTTATAAAGTTTAGGAACAACAAAAGTATAGAAAGGAAATGGCATTCATTTAAATGGAGAAATAAGATCCAACTGGTACAAAGTCTAAAAGAAGCCTAAGCATGGCGACAAAAGTTTAAAGACAACCCGAAAAGTAGTAACCTCTGAAAGTGGCGACTAAAAGACCTCAAGGTCTGGTCCTTGTCAGTACGTACTCTGATGACGACGTCCTCGGCTCCACGTACTCCAGCGAGTCTACCTCGTCCATGATCTCTGGCTGAACACCTGACGTACATCACCCAAGAAAAAGGAACTGTACGTCAGGTAAAGTCTACAAGAAGGGTTAGACTTTACTGCAAGTGCACCGAACTTTAAACAACGGTTTACTGGTTGATTAGCATGCTGAGGTTCTTTTACACAACAGTTTACTGGTTGATTAGCATGCTGTGGTTATAACAGAGTAACACGACAGGAAGTAACGCAGCAGGAAGTAAAACGGGACAAGTAGTAGTTGTAGCGTGTGCTACCAACTACGGGACTAGCCTACAGGTGTCAAGACAAGACGTGACGTGACGGAAGCAAGGCAGGACAAGACAAGTGAGACACGAAAGGGTTCACGCCTTACGGTTCGAGGGGGATCAGACCCTCTTGCCGTGCGCACGCTCAACCCAACCCCAAACCCCAAGACAAGACAAGACATGACACCAGTACAAGGGATCACTCGCTCTAGCTTGGCGAGTGCCCTATTGCCCGCAGGCTGAGAATCAGTACAAGGGATCACTCTCTCTAGCTTGGAGAGTGCCCTATTGCCCTCGGGCTGTGTATCAGTACAAGGGATCACTCTCTCAACTTGGAGAGTGCCCTATTTCCCTCGGGCTGTGTATCAGTACAAGGGATCACTCTCTCAACTTGGAGAGTGCCCTATTGCCCGCAGGCTGTGAATCTGTACAAGGGATCACTCGAAGAGTGCCCTATTGCCCAGTGGGCTGTGCAAGACGGGACGGGACGTGACAAGACATGAAGGGTTATTCTAGGGTGTCCACACACACGCACACACATGATAGCCCTACAGCATTAAAGTTGTTGTTGTCAGGCTCAGACTTCGTCGTCAAGTCTGAGCCGTCAGGAGTCGTCCCAGACGCTATCATTTCACGTCCGGTTCTATTTGTTCACAGTTAACAATTCTAACCAACTAAGGCCTAAGCACGGCCAAGAGTGCAAGTGGATACACTTGCCTGAAATGGCGAGTGTGTCGTCCTCTCGAAGCGTCTCGTCCAAGCGTCTCGTCCAAGCGTCTCGTCCGTAGAAGTCCGTCTGAAATATCGCCACGGCGACGATGTCAGGTCTCAAATTCAACAAATCCTATTAGGTTTCGTTTCTAGGTTTTCGGGACTATCCTATTCGTCAAAAGTCACAATTTGGTGTTCTTGTTCAGCCTAAATCGACCATTACCCTATATGCACAGAAAATTGTCAGATGGTCGATTTTCTATAGTGACAACATTTTACTGATGCGAAAAAGTAAATTTAATTGTAGTTGTCCAGTTTTAGTTTAGGGTTCAGTTTTGCTACGGTGTGGGTTTTACTACTCGTTAGGGAAACTAACCTCGTAATGTCGTCCAACAAGCGGAAGTCGGGTCTGAACGGTGAAACGTCGACGTCGTCTGGAACTCCTCGGCCGTGGGTAGCGCAGTGAGGTACCTCTGGACAGCGGGGTGATGACATGAAATCAGCGAGCTAAACAGCGACCTCCTTCCCGTTGCGAGTAGCGCAACGGTTCTTCACGATAACAGCGACGTTGGCTAAAAGTGCGTGCGTGCGGTAACGCACGTGAACTCCCAGAGTCCAAGGGGGCTGTAGGTAGATAAAGTGGGACCAAAGGAAGATGATCGGCCCGGTGGATGGCCGACGGCGCGAGCGCACGGCGGTGGGCGGCCGTGAGAAGCCGGGGAGGACAGATTCGCGCCACGTCCGTTGTCGCGCGTCTCAGTGAAATTTCAGAGACGAACAGCGGAAACGGGAATTTGCAGTGGGTAAAGGACTTCAAGACGAAGCCAACGGCAGTGGAGATGTCGCCGGGGGTGGTCGGAGGTGGCCGTGCGCGGGCGGCGAAGTTCAGCTTCCAGATCTGTGAAAAACAGCGGATGCGACGTGTTCCGACGAGGATTCCAGGAGCTACAGGTGGGCTATGAGTGTGAGGAAAATTGCAGTTGGTAGGTGGTTTCGATAGGAATCCAACGGCAGTAGGGTGGTCATCGTAGGTGGCCGGATGGCCGGTGGGCGTGAGTTTTTCCGGTGGTGGCGCAGATCTGTAAAACTGTCGTTTGGGTTGTTTTTGAAAGCGTTTTGAGGGAGATAGAGATGAGGGAAGAGTGTAAGGGGAGGTGGAGATGCTTGGGGGTCAGAGAGGAGTTGATCGGGGGTGGTGGTCGCCGGAGGGGGTGGCCGGAGGTGGCCGGAGGTGGCCGGCCAACGGTGTTTTCCAGCGGGGCGCAGTTCTGGCCTGGGCTGTGTTTTGTGTGGTTTTCATGGAGTTTTTGATGTCTTGGAGAGGTGGAGATGGAGGAGAAGGAGGAGGAGAAGGTGGTGGCCGGAGTTGGGGAGCTTGGGGGGCTGCCGTGGTGGCCGGAGGAGGAGCAAGGCAGCTGCAAATGGGTTCATGCGTGGCCTCCTAGGGTTGTGGTTTGGGTTTGTTAAAAGGGAAGAGAAACTTGATATATGGGTATTAAAAAGAGTGTATTTAGGTGACTAGGAGAGAGAGTATGTGAGAGGAGGGGTGTAGTTTTGGGTGTGGGTAGTGGAAGAAATCCCACATGCATGATACGTAGGGATTCTCCAAAGATTTGATTAGGATTTGATTTTAAATTTGAAATTCAAAAGATTAGTGGCTAATCAACGGTTGAAATTGATTAGGGGATATCTTCCACTACGGGCATCGGAAAAATAATCCGAAAATACCTGGACGATCGTGGAGACGAGAAGTACGGGGCTACAGTGTCCGATTGCGTGTTACACCTGCCAAAAATTATCGTAAAATCAGGAACCGCGTATTGGTGCCAAAAGACCAAAACGCCCATATCTTTCAAAATCGTTTTGCGAGAAAACGAGCCGTGAAAAGACGTTCCCAAATATTACTATAAAATTCTACACTCCCAAATGATCGCAACGGCATATCGCATCGCTCATGCCGGAGCTCAGAAATAGGCAAATAGAATATGTGCACGATAAAGCACGTGCACGCAGGAAATACGAACGGTCGGAAAGCGGCCGTTACATTCTACCCACCTTAGAAATGATTCCGTCCTCGGAATCACTCATACTATCAATAATAACCTCTATATAACCTTATACCCCAAAACTCTCATGACTACGCCTATAGATCACTAATCTTATAACTTCAACCAATGTTCTTTAATAATTCCTCATAATCCATCTTTTTACTGGGCAAAGCCACGATTAAACTCACCTCCTAATAATATAGATCCATCACTACCGTTCCAACTTCCAACTCCAAGTTCTCATAAAATAATAATCATCTTCTGATATCGTACCACTCCACTAAACATCATCATCGCTCATTAATATCTTTTGAATTTTCTAAATCTTTTCCCAACATTAATAAATCTCCAAAAATGAGATTCTAGTCATCCACCAATCCAAGACAAAAACATTTGTCTCTCCTATAATACCTTCACCAATCAGCAATCGTCGTGTCTTCAATACATTCTCGTCATATCTCCCCATAAATTCATCCACCAAATAATTTGATCTGTCAGAATTACCCCTCATCCTACTCACTATAACTAATCCCAACTAACATTAAGTCCGACTACCTAAACATCCATTAATCTCCACACGTCGTGTTATTATCAAAGTCTTCTCACGTCAATTCATCAATCAGTCTCAATGCTAATATAAGCTCTACTCAATCTCATGATCATCCTAACTCATACCATTCTCCGCAGTTACTCCTATCTACTATCCGTTTAAGCCTCAAGTCTGATGAGTCATCATCTCCTCGCATATAATCTCATTCGACCAGAATTTCCCATTGAGTCTGCCACACTCCGGCTTTATAAATAAGTCTTTGGTCAGTCCATTCTTTTCATCCAACAGATATTCTAATCCATCATCCTTGTGTTCCCAAAATCAATTAATCATTCCCATAATAAAACTCATCTCACTCCAAGCCTACCTGCAAACAAAAATCCTATAACGATAATAGCTAGGCCCAATTAATATAACAACCATAAACACGAAAATTTTGTTTAAGGGAGAAAGAAGAGAAGAGAAAGAGAAAGAGAAAGAGAGACTTAAGGCCAAAGAAATATTTTTTAAAATATTTGAAAAAAAAACGTGTGCTGTTGCGGTAATGGATGAGGGAGGTTAAGTGATTTGTGATCTTGTGAGCTAGTTTTAAAACTTCAAAGATTTGGTTTAAAGAAAACAAAGTTTTGATACGGTCACATTCAGTCAAAGTTAAGCTATTCTATAATCGCGAAAACTACGTCTAAAGAAATTGTCTGCTATGACCCTATTCATATACGTATGAATACCATCATTCAGACAACTTCAATCATATCATGGTTAACACTGAGTACAAATTCAAGACACAAAAGGCAATCATCGGGATCCTGAATAACACACACTCATACAGGTCTGCGCACTCTACCTATACTCATGCACCACAACGACGTCACCTACCAAAAGGGCCTTCTCCTAAACCGGAGATAACATAGACAACTACAAGGACTAATGTCTACACAACCTAAGGAAAAACAGAAGCCAGGAGTGTAACGAAAAGAATCGGAAGGAAAGAGTTCAAATAAGGCGGGATAAGGAGATAGTTGGTTGGATGGAACAAAAATATTTCTCAAAATAATTAAATAGATTGAAGAAGAATTACGTGTAAAATATGGTATCATATACTTTTATACTTATTAAAAAATACGTAGAAAAGTGGGCAGATGTAGTAAATTACAATTCTGGGAAAGAGTGAGACGAAGGAAAGAAAGGTAGGGGGAAAACGATTGTTTTGAAAGTAATTTTACCCAAATATTTTGAAATGTGGTCACGAGGAACATAGAACAGATATAATAATAATAATAAAATAATTGAAGTCCCCCTAGTTTAGAAAATATTTTAAAAGTATGCAAGGTAAGTGATTTAGGAATAGATCTTGTAGCCCAGAAAATATAATTTGAATTATTAAAATGTCAACACGGTTTTAAAAATGTAAATATGAAAGATACCGATTTGAAATAATTTCCAGGTAGTAACTTGCAAATTGACGACTAAGGAGATTTCAAAATCTCAGAAGGAAACCTTCATCCGAAAAGCAAGAAATTTTAAATATATATATACTAAAGGGTTTTCGAGGGAGTTAAACCGAGCGAAAAAATTTAATAATGAGTTTCGAAAACAAGAAATAAAAGAAATAAAAGTAGGATGAGGTAGCGATTGTTCGGCAGCTGAACGTAAGTTTAAACAAGGACGATGAACATAGGGCTGTTTATACATATACGAGAAGAATTTAAAGTTCTCTTTGGTTTAGAAAATATTCTAGAAGTACGCGCGGTGAATGATTAGTAATAAAATTTTGTAGTTTAGAAAAGTAATATATATATCTATTCTATATTTCATGCATAATTTGAATTTTGTCCCAGTCAGCAGTCCAGTCATATTGCTTTGTCCCAGTCAGCATGTAATTTGAGCTTGAATTTGTCTTGAATTTGAATGAAATTTGAATGAAATTGAACTAAGTGAATGAAATTTGAATGAAATTAAATGAAATTGAACTTTGAAGAACCCTTCACCCGTTGGCATGGGTTGAAATTGGAGGGAAACTTAGTAAATGGAGGGAAAATTGGTGATGTGATCAAATTATTTGATCACATCAGAGCCATCTCCCTCACGTTTCTTGGAGGGAATTAATTTGATCTCCCTCACGAGGGAAGGTGATCTTCCTCATCTTCAACATCCTCACGTTTCCATCCAACGTTAACATCTCCCTTATCTTCAACATCATCTTCAAGCTTCCAACCCCATAATCATCAGCCTCCACGCAAAGAAAACCGAGCTTCCTCACGTTTCCATCCAACGTTGCCATCTCCCTCATCTTCAACATCATCTTCAAGGATCCATCCCCATAATCATCAGCCTCCACGCAACAGCCGTAATCATCTTCCTCACGTTGCCATCTTGAGTTTTATCATTTGCCCATGTTGTAGCAATCTTCCTCACTTGGTTGTTTCGGATTTTTGCAAGGTGTCTAGGTGTGCTCTTCAAACGTTCAAGTTGGTGATTTGAACAGTTAACTGGGATAGTCAACAGGTTTGATGTGTTATTTGCTTATGAATTTTGTCATGACTGGGATATCAAATTACAAAATATTACAAAATTTGGAACATGCTGAGGATGATTGATAAGAGGATATTTGAGCTCTTATCTAAAGCAAATTTTGTCATGACAGAGGATATGTGTTATTTGAGCTCTTATCAAATTCATGTCTTATGAATTTTGTCCCAGCAGTCATATCTATTCTATAGTCATGTTATTTAACAGGTGAGAGATTTAACTCATTTTAAATTTTGAGATAAGGAACACTTAACACATATCCTGATGAATTGAATGATAACACTGTAAATTTCCTGGTATGATTTCAATGTATGATTTCAAATATGAATGATTTGAATATGAATGATTTCAATGTATGATTTCAAATATGAATGATTTCAATTCATACATTTTTGAAATTTCCTGGTATGATTTCAAATATGATTTCAATTATCCTGGTATGATTTGAATGATAACACACATCCTGATATGAATTCATTCAAATATGATTTCAATGTATGAATGTTAACATATATCCTGATATGATTTCAATTGAGGTAAATTTAACACATATCATTCAAATTATTTTTGTGTTAACAGGATATGAATTGAATGAGTGGATTGAATGATGGCAACACATATCCTGGGTAACATTCACAGGATATCTCAATTCACACTGTTGTAACATTCACAGGATATGTGAATTGAATGATAACATTCACAGGATATTTGTAACATTCACTGTTGTAACATCCCCATAACATTCACATATTTGTAACATACCGAGATATCCTAAATGAGGTCATGACAGCATACCGAAAACATATTTGTAACATAAATGAGGTCTAATAACACATATCACTTTGAATATTTAACATACAAATTTGAATTGATATCTAAATTTGAATATTTAAATTTGAATTGATATCCTGTAAATTTGAATTAGATATCTAAATTTGATATGTAAAGTTTGAATGTTACATATTCATGTTGAGTTTGAATGTTACATATCCTGTAAATTTGAATTTGAATTGAATGTAAACTTTACAAATCCTGTAAAATTGTATGTAACATTCAAACTTTACATATTCAAAAATGTTAAATATTCAAATTTGAATGTTAAATATTCAAAAATTTGATATCCTCATTCGTTATGAATTTCACTTTTGTTTCAGTTCATCATGAATGTGAAGAATATCAAAAATTTGAATATTCTATCATCATGAATATTCATGACCATATCAATTTCATATGAATTTCATGAATGTGAAGAAGAACAGGATATCCTCATTCGGTAAATTTGAGATAGGATATCATGAATTTCATAAATTTTGTGTTCTGTAAATTCAGTTCATCATAAATTTCTGTCGCTGTTATTGGTCATGAGATAGAATATCATGAATTTTACAGGATATCCTCATGAATGGTCATCAAAAATTTTGAATGAGGATATCCTGTAAATTTCCTATAAATCATGAATGTTAAATTTTGAATGATGAACTGAATTTTGATTGAATGATGAATGGAATGATGAATTGGATTGGAATGATGAATCTAATAACACATACCCCCGCCGCAGAAAATATGTTAAAAAAATCCTGAAACAAAAGTGTTAAAAATGAATTGGAATGATGAATGTTAAAAATATGTGAATTGAATGATGAACTGAGATATCCTGGCATGAACTCATTTATGTTCCAAATTTGATATGTGTTATTAGATAAAGCAAGTTTGATATGTGTTATTAGATTGAACTCAATTCAAAACTTGGCATGAATTTGATAAAGCAAGGATATCACACATGAATTTGATAAAGCAAGAATACCTGGCATTCAGATTTTGCTTTAGATGAATGAGATAAAGCAAGGATATCACTCATTTATGTTCCAAACTTTTGAATTGAGTTCCAAATTTGAACTCATTCATGAACTGAGATATCCTGGCATGAATTTGATATGTGTTATTAGATAAAGCAAGGATATCTCATTCAAGTTCCAAATTTTGAGATAAGGAACACATTTATGTGTATCTCATGACAGAGGATATCTCATTTTTAACACTTTTGCCATGACATGTGTTATTGTTGACTGATGAATGTTATGTGAACTGAATCATTGAGTTCACACACATATTTCATTTATCTCAAAAATTTCTTTCTTGATTTCCTATAAATCATGAATGTTAAATTTTGAATGATGAACTGAATTATGATATTTTGAGATATCCTTACTTAAATTTTTTTTATTTCTGATTTTTGAGGATATTCTCATTTTTGTTATTGGTCATGAGGCTATCTGTGTTATTTCTTTGAGAATATTTTGAATGAGAATATTTTTGTTATTTTTGTTACTGAGAATATTTTGAATGAGGATATTTTGAATATTTTGAGAATATTTTGAATGAGAATATGACCAATAACAAAAATATTCTCATAGGCTATCTGTAGTCATTTTTGTTATGTGAACTCAATCAGAAATATTCTCATTTTTGTTATTGTTAAGAAATATTCTCAAGTTCATCAAATTTGAGGATATTCTCATTTTTGAGGCTATCTGTAAATTTCTGTCTTCATTTATCTCAAAAAAATTTTAAGTCCTGTTCCAAATGTTCCAAATGTTCATCAAATCATTATGGGTCCTATGTCCTGTTCCAAAATGTTCATCAAATTCATCAAATTGATATACATCAAATTCATCAAATTCATCAAATTGAGTGCATATTCAAAATGATATTTGAACAGCCATCAATGCATATTCATGAATATGCACTCAATTTCATGTATATGCACTCAATTGAGTGAATTGAAATCATTTTGAATTGAAATATGCACTCAATTGATTGATGGCTATTTGATGAATTGAAACAGCCATCAATGCATATAGCCATCAATGCACTCAATTCAAATATGCACTAATTGATGAATTTGATGGCTGTTTCAATTCATCAAATAGCCATCATAATGAAATAGCCATCAAATATGCACTCAATTCAAATATGCACTCAATGATGAATTTGATGGCTGTTTCAATTCATCAAATATGCACTCAATTGAAACAGCCATCAAAATGAAATAGCCATCAAATTTGATGAAATTCAAAATGCACTCAATTGAAATATAACTCAATTCAAAATGCACTCAAATTATTTTGAATTGAAATATAACTCAATTGAAATCATTTTGAATTTCATGTATATGCACTCAATTGAGTGAATTGAAATATGCACTCAATTTCATGTATATGCACTCAATTCATATAGCCATCAATGCATATTCAAAATGATATTAGTTCAAATAGCCATCAATGATGAATTTGATGAATTCAGAACATGTATCATAATGTTCCAAAATGTTCATCAAGTACAGATCACCATAGGAAATTTTGAATATGCACTCAATTTTGAAATGAGATATAGGATATGCTCAAATTTTTGAATATGTGAACATTGAAATGAATTTGATATCCACACTAATTGTATCAACACGTCCTGTCATTTGCATATTTTGCTATTTGGATTAGGGTCCTGATGCCGAGAAACTGAGCAAATGAATACGTCACAGTTTGACATATGGAATTTAAATTTGTCAAATTTATTCACATGAGTGATAAACTTCAAATGAATATGTCATATTCACTTCAAATTTTATAAACTGTGATAAAATTTGAATATGTCAACCTTCAAACTCATTTGAATATGTCAAATTCACTCATTCGCTCAGAATAAATATTCATCTGTGATAAAATTATGTTAACACTAAGTTTAAATGATTCAGTTATACGTTGGCATTCTTTGACCAGCCTACGGATTTTCGCATTCCCATTTGCTTCACACCAACATGCGAACGGTATGGAATTTGTTAGTATAAACTACTATATTCATGCTTGATTGATCATCATTAATCAAGGTTATGCTATGCACTCAATTTAGGCATCTGTTGATAGTGACGTATCAGCCTCACGGAAAGGACAAGAACAACATAGCTCTCTCACTGAGCCTACGATTAGTTCTTCACTACCAAGTGTTCGTCGCATTTCACCCTTGCGACAATGGCAACATAAAAGGAATCATAATGACACAATTTTTGAACACGACGCAGAACCATCTGCCAGGTTATTTCCATTTGAATGTGCCAAAAATCAAATATACTCTACTGTATTTTAATTGTAATTAGTTTGGGTGTAATTTGGATAGGTCTTTAGCTCAACGCAGAAGGCGAGATCGAGAGCGTGAACAAGAACACCGAAACATATCTCACGCTCTGACGTCTGACAGCGTCCTTGATATGCCTCATATAACACCAGCACTCACAACTTCCCCGGTTGAACAAGAAGATGCTGTCTCAGCCTCGCGGAACACTATGAATTCTGGACAAGTACCTGGACCATCTGTTAGGTTATTATCACCTGACTAAACATAAATCTATACTACTATCATGTATTTTAATTGTAATTAGTTTGGGTGTTATTTGGATAGGTCTTTAGCTCAACGCAGAAGGCGAGCTCGAGAGCGTGAACAAGAACACCGAAACATATCTCACGCTTTGACATCTAATAGTGTCTTTGATATGCCTCATATACCACCAGCAATGACAATTTCCCCGGTTGAACAAGAAGATGCTGTCGCAGCCTCACGTAACGTTATGAATTCCGGACAAGTACCTGGACCATCTGTCAGGTTATTATCACCTGATTAAACATAAAATCTTTACTACTATCATGTATTTTAACTGTAATTATTTTGGGTGTAATTTGGATAGGTCTTTAGCTCAACGCAGAAGGCGAGATCGAGAGCGTGAACAAGAACACCGAAACATATCTCACGCTGTGACTTCTGATAGTGTCCTTGATATGCCTCATTTAACACCAGCGATGACAACTTCCCCGTTTGAACAAGAAGATGCTGTCTCAGCCTTGCATAACGATATGATTTCTGGACAAGTACCTGGACCATCTGTCAGGTTATTATCCACCTGACTGTACATAAAATCAATTCTACTCATGTATTGTATTTGTATTTAGTTTTGGGTTTATTTTTGATAGGTCTTTAGCTCAACACAAAAGGAGAGATCGAGAACAAAAACAAGGAAACATATCTCGATATATGACTCCTAACAGTGTACTTGATATACCTCAAAGCACACATGCATTACCAACTTCTACTATTGAACATGAAGATGAGGTCTCAGCCCAAGATGCTGAACCATCTTCCAGGTTATTATCTATGGAATCTATCTACTTTAATATAATGTAAATTTATTTAATGTTGGTTTTATATTGGATAGGTGTTTAGCTACAGGATCACTTAATACACCTCACATAATACCTCCAGTCGCAACTTTTCAAGCTGAACATGAAGATGATGGCATAGCTTCGATGTTAGTTTGTAGGTCAACTCATCATGGCTCTGGTCCACCAACTCAGGTTGATTTTGGTCGGCACCATCTTGGATTAATGAACATTCCATGCCCTCATTGTTCAGCCTTACACTGGTTGGATGAACGGTTGTCGAGGTCAACTTTGACAACACGTCTTTTTGGCACATGTTGTTTGCAAGGAAAAGTAAGATTGCCGAAACTTAATGAACCCCCACCAGCACTTAGAGAATTATATGATGGTGACAGTGAAGCATCAAAATCATTTCGAAAGTATACTCGGGAGTATAATGCAGCTAATGCATTTACCAGCCTTGGTGTGACAATGGATCAAAGATTGATTGCTGGCAGAGGCCCGAACATATTTACAATTCATGGAGAATTACGCCATCGAACAGGATCACTTCTGCCACAACCGGATCAAACAGCCAGTTATTGTCAACTTTACATATATGATCCGGATTCTGCTATGGAGTTACGAAGTAATAGAAATCCACATTTGAGCAAGGATGTCTTACAAATTATTCAAAATTGTCTATCGGGCATAAATCCATTCATCAAACTATATTGTCAGGCGTATTCTGTTTTATCTCAAGTAGATTTAGGTGGTCATGATCTTCCTGTATATCTGCATTACAATTCAAACAAGGATCGTCGCCGTTATAACCTCCCAACCGTAGATAAGATTGCGGTTATTTTACCTGGCGATGGCTATCGACCTTCCGGGATGCGAGATATAGTTTTACATCTTCGAGGAAATCATCAATTAATGCAAATCAATGAGACTCATCCTGCATACTTACCATTACACTACGTCTTATTATTTCCTGATGGTCAGCTTGGATGGGAACCTGAGTTGAAGCAGTGGGATCCAGTTCAAAACATAGCATCAAGTAGACGCCTGACCATGTGTGAGTTTTATAGCTACCGTCTGTTTGAAAGACAGAACGAGTATTCTTCAATTTTGAGAGCGGGAAAGTTATTCCAGGAGTTCATAGTTGATGCTTGGGCAGCAATTGAGCAACATCGTTTGACATTCATCAAACTTAATCAACGAAAACTCCGCTCAGAGCTCTATCAGGGTCTTGCAGATATCGATGCATATGCCAGATGCGACCAAATTGGACAGCGCATGATACTTCCTTCATCTTTCACTGGCAGTGCACGTCACATGTTTGAAATATTTCAAGACTCGATGGCTATCACACGTTATAACCAGCACCCGGATATTTTTATTACAATGACCGCAAATCCAAAGTGGCCAGAAATTACTTCGGCTCTACTGCCCAATCAAAAGGCTACCGACCGTCCAGATTTAGTTGCACGTGTATTTGAGTTAAAAAGAAAGGCTTTGATGAAGGAGATTGATGGCAATAATGTATTTGGAAAGAAAGTAGCACATGTATTTACAATTGAATTTCAGAAACGGGGTCTTCCACATATGCATGCTCTTTTCTTTCTTCGTGGACCCGATAAGATTCATACATGTGATCAAGTGGATAGAATTGTATGTGCTGAATTTCCTGATCCTGCTCAAGATCCTGCATTATTCGATACTGTGTCAAAATGTATGGTACATGGACCATGTGGTGCTCGAAATCCAAATGCTTCATGCATGGAAAATGGTAAGTGTACTAAGAAATACCCTCGAAATTATGCAGATGCAACAACCTTGGATCGTGATGGATATCCTATGTACCGTCGTCATAGTAATGGGCATCTATATACTGTAAGGGGGCATCAGGTTGATAACCGCGATGTTGTGCCGCACAACAGGTATCTCTCAAGGCGCTTTAACTGCCACATTAATGTCGAAGTTTGTGCTGGGGTACGATGTGTGAAGTACATTCATAAGTATATTTATAAAGGTCATGATCGGACCACAATGGTATTGGGCGCAGTAAATGAGATCCAACAATACCTTGATGCAAGATATATTGGACCACCTGAGGCAGCTTGGCGAATATTCGAGCATCCTTTGCATCAAGAGATTCCGTCAGTTCAAAGATTGATACTTCATTTACCAGGGCAACACCGTGTTATTTTTGATCCAGATGAAGATGTAGATGCAATAAGGTCTAGGGCTGAAAATGATAAGACAACTTTGACTGAATTTTTTACATGTTGCGCCTTACATGAGTCTGCACATGATCTCACATATCAAGAATTTCCTCAAAAGTTTGTGTGGCATTCGTCAACAAAGGTCTGGACTCCAAGACAATCTGGATATGCAATTGGCCGAATGTATTTTGCCTCCCCTAATTCTGGTGAGAGATTTTATCTACGGTTGCTACTAACAGTTGTTAAAGGGCCCACATCGTGGGAAAATTTACGCACATTCAATTCTATCGAGTACCCTACATTCAAAGCAACATGTATTGCAAGAGGTCTTCTTGAAGATGATTCCGAGTGGAGACAATGTCTTTCCGAGGCTTCAATTATGAAAACAGGATATCAATTACGAAGACTGTTTTGTATTATTCTTATCGAATGTTTGCCGATCGACCCCCTTGCATTATGGAATGAATTTTCAATGCACATTTGCGATGATCTTCCACAGAAATTGCAAACTTTATTTGCAATTTCTACCCCAACTCAAGGCCAACTTGAAGATTATGAATTATTCCTTATCAATGAATTGCTTCAGGAGTACGGTAAGTGTCTATCCGACTTTCCACCAATGCCACTTCCTGCTGGAGATTGGAATGAAATTGTTGGCAATAGATTGTTGCATGAACATCAGGAACTTATAAATAAGGCGAAACAATTGGATGCTCAAAAAGACATTGATTGCCTCAATGATGCACAACTCCATGCTTACTCGGCAATTACTTCATCTGTATTTGAAAATAAAGGTACTACATTCTTCTTGAGCGGGGGTGCTGGAACTGGAAAGACTTTTTTGTACAATGCACTTGCAACAATGTTGCGTAGTCTTGGACATATAGGTATCACCGTCGCGTCTTCCGGTATTGCATCATTGCTACTTAGCAGAGGTCGGACTGCACATTCCACATTTCGTATCCCGTTAGATGTGCATGATACTTCAATTTGTAATTTTAGCAAGCAATCCATGCAAGCTCAATTATTCCGACAAGCAAAACTTATAATATGGGATGAAGTACCTATGCAACATCGGCACTGCGTTGAGGCAGTGGATCGATCGTTACAAGATATTTGTGATAACCCCAGAGCATTTGGTGGTATTACTGTTGTTCTTGGTGGGGATTTCCGACAAATCTTGCCCGTCATACCAAAGGGGGTTCGAGAAGAAATTGTTGGTGCCTCATTGAGACGATCTGTATTATGGTGCTCTGTACAAGTTTTGATCTTGGATCAAAATATGCGGTTAAATAAATCATCGGTTGAGAATGCAAATTTTGCAAAATTCATTTTGGAGGTATTTTATTTCATGCCTAATTTAATTTTACTTACTATTTTTATCTTAGCCATTCCTTCACTAAAATTATATCTATATGTATTAGGTTGGGACAAATCCTACAGAAGTGGTAGAACTTCCTTCTAACATATTCAGGTGCAAGGATTTAAACGAGTTAATACTTCGAATTTATCCGCAGCTTGATATTGAGGGTGCCGTGACTTCGGCATACCTTACTGAACGAATAATTCTTTCTGCACGGAATGATGATGTTACTTTTATAAATGCTGCTGCATTAAACATTTTTCCGGGACAGAAGATTACGTATCAAGCTGCAGACAGTTTTTCTGAAAATGATGAAACCGATCCAACCATTATGAGTAGATATCCAACTGAGTACATAAACTCTTTGGATCCTCCTGGGTTGCCACAATTTACACTTGAGCTTAAGGTTGGTTGTCCTATTATTTTATTACGAAATATTGCACCAAAAGACGGGCTCTGCAATGGCACTCGATTGATGGTTGTCAGATGTGCATCACGTGTCATTGAAGCTCAAATTTTAAATGGGGATAAAGCCGGTTGTTTTGTGTTTATTCCAAGAATATCTTTGTCACCATCGGCTACAGAATTACCTTTTCATATGACAAGAAGGCAGTTTCCTGTCCGTGTGACATATGCTATAACGATTAATAAAGCCCAAGGACAATCTGTAAAATTCGTTGGAGTTGATTTGCGGACCCCAGTTTTCAGTCATGGACATCTTTATGTTGCACTTTCAAGGTGCACATCTTTTGATCGTGTATGTGTCCTTCTTCAGCCCAACATAAATAACACAGTAAACATCGTTTACCCAGAAGTTCTGCTATGATTTCCAATGAATGATAAAAATTGCATGTAAGTTTTTTAACTTTCTTTCTTTACATTGTTTTATTTATATTATTTGTTTAAATGATCTTTTAAAAAATTATTATCGATTGTTGTCTAACATGCAGGTATAGCATTATCATACGTTACCAAGCTTTAAAATGTGGACCCACATTACCATATATGGCAGGGTAAGAAATTTTTTCCTTTACTACATTTCATTGCATGACTTAATAGTTTTCGGTATGCATTGTTTGATAAAATATTGGTTTGTATTTTTATATAGATAGATGATGATGCAGATTTGGCAAAAACTGTAAGTTTCTTATCATAATTCTACATTATATTTTTAATATACTGTGTTTGCATTAACATTTTTCTTCTCACAGGTTCTGTTACTTCAAAACAATCACATAAATGTCAGGCTACGGGGTTATATCGGATTTTGTTTTGATAAGGTATGCATACCGTTACAAACATTCCCATTTTGAAATTAAAAATTAGTGACTGTTTATTATTATTATTATTATTTTCAGCAAATTGCTAAAAGAACTTTACAAGCAACGGCGACGAGTCACATTGAAGACAAAGCAATCTCCTTTTCCGAGGTAATATAAAAATCTTAGATTTTGTTTTTCAAAATATCCTGTTCATTGACCATCCAAATACCTTTTTTGTTATAGAAGTGGAAGATGGTTCTTACCGAGCTTGCTTGGTTCCAGAAAGCACGACATCCACCACTCCAACGAAAAAAGGTAAATAAATGTATAAATTTAAAATTTTCCATATTAACAAATATATATTCATTTTTCTTAGAAATTTATGTTCTTAATTTATCTAGGTTATTGCTCATCCTATTAACTCTCCACTTTGGATTGAGCTTGACACGTCATCTTTTTATAATGTGATGAGTAAAAGGTTTTCTGCTTAAACATGATGAAGGTAATAATAGTGAGTTATACAAAGTAATTAGATATATCTTCGTTTCTAATTTTCCTATTCTAATCTATGATTTTATTTTTAATTTTCAGGACACACGGCCCTAGCGTCATATGTAAATTTTGTTGGTTTTAAATGCCGGTGTGAGAGATGGTGTTTTTGAAATTGGACCGCATGGTTGTTCAATCCAGAATGTATTTTTGTGTATATTTGTTCATAGTTAAGGGTTTTTTCTTTTAGCATATAGTTTAGGTTGTGTGATATTATAAGTCGATGTAAAAAAATGTTGTCTTAAGTCCTGAAATAGTTCTCTTTCAATTTTATGACGTTTTAGGTTTTGGATTTGCAAGTAGTATTCTTGATACGAAGCTTTGGGCTGTGTATATTTTGAAACTCTATGAAGTTAGAATCCACTTGGTTTACATGTCTAAAAAATCCCGTTGTTGAATGCTTCTACCATAATTGTATTATGTATTTTTTGTTTGTCATGATTGTTAGTTTACATTGTTGGTTTAGGTTTGTTGTATTAAGTAATTTTGGGATAATTCGGATGTTGGTTGATCGGATAATACTGATGTTATCAATTGACCTTCATGTAACAATTTTAGTTTACGTTATTAGTTGATTGAGTTCTCTTTAATTTTGCCTGCAAGAATCCATTGAGTTCTATTATGTAATTTTGGCTACTTGACCTTCATGTCATCTGAATGTTCTCTTCGTCCTCTCTATCAAGGTAGCCCTTTTGGTCCTTTTTGTTATTTGTTGAGCATGTCGCAACTCTTTTTCATCGCATCTTATGGATTTGCAGTTGTCTTCCAAAACCCAGAATCGCTGCTTACTTGAACTAGAAGGATTTAGTAGAAGATCGGACCTTCAGTAACAGCAACAACTCATCTTCATATGAGGTTAGCTGTTTTTTGTTCTACCTTTTAAACTGTGATTGCATGCTTAATATGATGTATACTGGTAATCCTCTATATTACATAATGCTTGATCTATTTGTAGAGAACTATCACTTTCTGAGTTTCCATTTTTTTCTCATTATGAGTTATACTTGGATTCAAAACTATAGAAATTGTTGAAATTGATGTCTAAAAATTTGATTCTCATTTAAGATGAGATCCATATATAGAAATTTTTGATTCATTCTTGATTCCCATCATTTAATAGACATTTTGTATAAACTTTAGACTATTTATTAGTGTTCATAAAAAAATAAGTTTTTAAGATGCTTTCACTATAAACAACACTGGCTTGAATAATATATGATGTTCGTTAGGTTTTGGCTAATCTGAAATTGAGTTAACATGATATAAAATAAGTTTGATGATGGATGACCAATGTAGGTCTGAAATTGAGTGAATAATATATGATGGATGACCAATAACTGCCATCTCTCTTCTTGAATTGTTTAAAATATTGTAGTTTCAGTATCAAACGAGGTATACATGTTTAATTTAAGTCTGAAAAATATTAATACAGGTCTTACTCCCGTAATCAACACTGAAACATATGAGACCTGGGTTCAGATATATCTTTAGGTATCTTTGTCCTATACCATGTATCATTCTTTATTGTCCTGCTATTTGATGTGCTAATACTTCAGTTTTTTTGTTGAGTCATCTGCAATTGATGTTCTACAGCGACTTTTTAATTTACCCATGTTGTAGAAATGTGTCTTTAGAGTTTTTTGTGATTTTTGTGTCATCTTTGGATTTTTTGGACATCCGTTAAATATGGAGAAGGGAAGTGATTGAGATGATACAGTTAAAGCTAATGCCCAATACATGTGATTTGTCATTTGTTAAAGCTAAAGCTAAAGCCTCAATTTTGTTAATGTCCAAGTTAAAGCTAATGCCCAAGTGATTTGTCATTTGTCATTTATCATTTGTTAAAGCTAATTGAGGATATGTGATTTGTTAAAGCCCAAGTTAAAGCTATTTGAGGATACATGTGATTTGTCATTTGTTAATGCCCAAGTTAAAGCTAATGCCTCAATTTTATCATTTGTTTTTCTAATCACTGTGTTCTAAGATTCATGTATAAAAGTTGTTGTACTTTGTGCCCTCCTTTGCTATACTGCAAGCTTAATGTCAAATAATTTTTTTTGACATGTTGCTATGTTGAGTGTCATGGTGAACATATTGGTAAGATGTGATATATGTGATTTGCTTATACTTTAGTCTACATGCATTTTCACTTTCTTGATGAAACTAGAGACCTTTCATATGAGGTTTTATATCTTTTGATGAGTACCTTTCATTGGCACTAGGAGTGAAGATTACGTCGGTTATTATCAATGTTTGTGGATTGCAAATACATTTCGAAAACCTCCCATGAACTGTGACCATATTTCAAAAAAAATAATAACATGTATATGTGATTTTTTTAATTTGCCAATAGAAATGATTTTTTTGTTCAGCATTTTCTTGCAAATTGGTAAAAATGGTATGTCTTGATTCTTCATTTTACAAAATTAGAGTCCTTGCCTAATCTTTTTTAATACATCCAAATGGTATATCTGGTATATCTTGATTCTTCATTTTACAAAATCCTGATGTTGGTGCCATTCTATCATGTATTGATTCCTGATATGATTTGGGCATTTTGATGTTGAATCCGGATACCATTTTTGATATGATTTGGGCATTCTTGATATCATGTTGCAAAATTCTGTTGTTGCATGTCAAGACATGAAATCTAGATTGAAAGTAATATCATCAAAATTCTGTTGCAAAATTCTGTTGTTGCAAAATATAAATCATAGTTTTAAAGTGAAACACATCCTATTGCGAAATTCCGTTGTTACATGTCTAGACATGAAATCCAGATTTAAAGTGATATCATGCTAAATTCTGGTGTTTCAAAATATAAATCATAGTTTGAAAGTGATACAAATCTGGATTTCATTTTTTATATGCTTTGGGCATTCTTGATACCATTTTCACCAATTTACATGCATTCTGTTGTTGCAAAATTCTCTCATGTCTTTATACCATTTTCACCATTTTCACCAATCATTAACAAAAACAAATCATTGTTGCATCGATTCAAGCCCAAATTTTTGATATGTTGATATGATTACGACATGATAGACATTGTTATCAAGAATTTTTGATGCATTAAGACGTACCATTTTGATGTTGACTCTCAAGACATTGATAATATTTTGATGCAACTAACAGAATTTTGATATGAATTACGCAAAATTTCACATTTGTTTCACAACTGAACCCGCATCAAAAAATTTCAAAAAATTTCAACATGCATGCTTTTGTTTCCATATTTGTATATTTTCAACATGCTTTCATTAACATGCCTTTCTGAAATCCAGATTTGTATCACATTCATATTTTAACCGATTTGCAATTA
This sequence comes from Scilla litardierei, assembly GCA_030789695.1. Taxonomy (NCBI): domain Eukaryota; kingdom Viridiplantae; phylum Streptophyta; class Magnoliopsida; order Asparagales; family Asparagaceae; genus Scilla; species Scilla litardierei. Next base: position 85,701,882 of record CM061139.1, read on the forward strand.
TGTAATTAACAGATTTGAAGTTAACAAATTTGAACTCCAGAGTTATATTTTCAACATGCTTTCATGAAATCAAGATTTGTATTACTTTCAAACTATGATGTATATTTTCAACATGCAGGAAATTTTTGATACAATAACAACCTATATCAAAAAAATTCAGATTTGTATCAAAACTATGATTTTTTGTTAAGCATTTTCCTGCAAATTGGTGAAAATGGTATGTCTTGAATCTTCATTTTGCAAAATTAGAGTCCTGTCCTAATCTTTTTTAATACATCCAAATGGTATGTCTTGATTCTTTCTTTTGCAAAATTCTGTTGTTGATGCCTTTCTATCATGTATTGATTCTTGATATGATTTCGGCATTTTGTTGTTGAATCATGCATGTCTTGATACCATTTTAACCCATTTGCAAGAAATGCTTAGCAAAAATTCATAGTTGCATCGATTCAAGCCCAAATTTTTGACCAAATTTTTGATAAGTTGATATGATAAGACATGATAGACATTAATATCAAGAATTTTTGATGCATCAAGACATACCATTTTGGTGTTGACTCCCAAGACATTAATACCATTTTGATGCATCCAACAGAATTTTTGATAAGATGCAAGCCCAAAAATTTCAGATTTGTTTCAGAACCGAACATGAATTAAAATCGAACATGCATAAAAAAATTTCAAAACTTTTCAACATGCTTTCTTTGCTGATTTGTATTTTTTTGTAACATGCTTTCATTAACATGCTTTTAGGAAATCCAGATTTGTATCACTTACTGCAGATTGTCCAAATTTTGGCAACTTATAAATACCTTCCAGATTGTTATTGTGCCATTGTTAATGAAAATGTTAATATTTCAACTTTGGGTAGATGCTGGTTCCATGGGCTTCAAGTCCTGAACAATAGACTTGCTCCCCAGATCTCATATCTTCACACTCTCCTGAGTCGCAGCACAAAGCCAATACCTATTCAGATTGAAGCATAAGGCATGAATGATAGCACCAGCATCCAATGAGTACAACCTCTTCCCCCCTGCCAAATCCCACAGCAGTGTTACACCGTCTTTCCCTCCACTGGCGCATAGTGAACCATCAGGACTCACTGCTACATTGTTAACATACCCTCCATGCCACCGGATGCAACAAAACAGGACTGGGCAATTTTCAGCGTGGCCAGGATTTCCTAATGAGCAAATCCCTGCCAACAAAACTTGAAGGCCCTCGAGCAAATGAACCCCTATCTTTCCTACCTAACATATTTTTATCCTTTTTACAGTATGGAGTAAGCTCGGATCACCTCTACAATGGGCGCATGGCACAATGGACATTTGCCTCCGCGAACCACCTCATTTGCGTTATCTTAAAATATTAATGATCGTTATAATATCATATTATAATTATATGTGCTGATAACAAGAAGATAAAAGCATCATATTATTCAAGGAAGAACAATTTGGTCATGCATCACTATTATAGAAACCCTCGGACAAATATCAGAACTTTATAAGAGATATTTTACTGATTTAACCTAAGAAAACTTTAATATTAGTGATTTAACTTTGGAATTAGAATTTGATATGAAACGTTAAGTTTACTTTGGAATTAGAATTTGATATGAAACGTTAAGTAACTTATTAGGGACAGAAGTTCGAGGATGTCAGCAAATTTTGTATATGCATTCACTGGTAATAACCCAGAATTGCAGAAGAAAATTGGGTGCATGATAAGAATCTTTCAACTGGTTGATCAACAATGTATTTTAATAGGAAGGGGCATCAAGGGTCATAACCATAAAAGGTATAATGTAGGTATTCTTCTGTTTTTTTTACTCTGCATGTATTATTATTTTCAAAAGTTGAGATCTTTGATTTGTTCACTCAAAAAGGATTGTGATCTATCCAGATTATTTCCATTTTTGTTGATGTTCCTTTAGAATTCAGTTCATAACGGAATTCACTTTCTTCTTTTGTGTGTGAAATGGGATGAATTCTAGAAATACATATTGAGATTTGGATTTTGATTTTCATATAGTATCATTGCTTTAAGGGACCTTTTGTTGGATATATGATCCCTTCCATAAGAATCTCAAGAATACACGGTGAATATCATAACCTGTTGGTCAGTGTGGTTTTGTGTTTACAGAATCTCAAGAACACAACCCACAATTATTTGTTGGTCAGTGTGTTTTTTGGCATGTTCAATATCAGTTGAGCACATAAGGTGTTTGTTGATCATTTGTTGAGTGTATTTGTGTTTCATAACCTGTAGGTGTTAATCTCTAAAGGTTTGTGTTACTTTGCTACTTTTGTGTTTCATAAATATATGTTTCATAACCTGCAAAACACTTCTGTAAAGATTAACGTTTGTTATATCGAATGTTAATGTGTTTTTGTGTTAATCTCAAACATTTACAGTGTATTGAAAACTTGGTAATTACATTCCATTTTGTTTATAAACTGTTCTTTTGAGAGAATGTTTTTGTGATTACATTCACTTTTGTTTATAAACTGTTTATAAACTAATGAACATTCACTTTTTTGAGAGAACTTGGTAATTACATTCACTTTTGTTTATAATCTGTTCTTTTGAGAGAATGTTTTTGTGTTACACTGTAAATGTTGGTGGGGTTTGATAGAATGTTTATAACTTCATCTGTCCTGCCTATAAAATTTTGCCTATAAAATTTTGAAAATTCACTGATGTATCCCAAAATGCCTTCAATCCTTTAATCTTCAATTTTGCCTATATAAATGCTAGCTAGCTCTCTACTACCATCATAGCATCATAGCATTTTATAGGCATTTTTATATTCAATGCTAGCTTGCTCTCTAACATATTTTAAAGATTCAATCCTACCTATAAAAAATGCTAGCTTTCTATTCCAAGTTTTTCATTGACAATTCAGTTAATTAGTAGTTTTTATGTATCCTGCTTCAATCCAAACAATAATGATGTATCATTTATGTATCCTGCTTAAACATGGTAATTAGTAGTTCATAAACCTTGCGGAATATCAAGTGAACTGAATATCAGGTGAATATCAGTTGAATTGCTTCATAAAACTCAAAATTTGTACTGCTTCAATCCTCAAAATTTGAGTTAAACACAATTTGATCATTCGTTGAATTAACTTTGATGAATTAACTGTACAGATTGCAAGGGATTGGTTCAAAAGTTATTGCAAGGAAGACCTTTCAGCTATGAGGAAGAATGTGCTGGCCAAACGATAAGGAGGCAATGTTACTAGGAAGAAGAAACTTCTGTAGTAGTAGTATGTTTTTGAGTATGCAAAGTGTTTATTGTACATATGCATACTAGGAATTAGGTGTATGAACTGCTGGGAATTATTTTACATATGTATGAACTTATTTTTGAGTTTTTTGTGATACTGGGAATCATATTCAATATGTACAAGTTTATGTGCTATTGGGAATTGTTGTACATATGCATATTGGGGATTTATGAGCTACTATGAATTGTCGTATATTTGCATACTGGGAATTTATATGCTACTGTGAATTTTGTGTTTTTTGAGTATACACAGTACTCATAACCACATATATAAATATGTGTTCCATAGCAATTTATGTGCCACTGGGAATTATTGTACATATGCAAAGTTAATGTGCTACTGGGAATTACTGTGTTAATGTATTGTATTTGGTCTATATTTATAGGTTGGACAAACCAGAGAAGAACCAGACCAACTTCAACCTAAGTGGTTAAATTCTAAAACCATGCAATTTAAACTAAATGAAGATATATACCCATTACAGATTAATTCGTAGGTTATGGGAGCTGCAGTACCTAAGCTGAGCCACTGGGAATATCTATATGGGAGCTAATTAGAAACATACTGTTAGAACCGCCAGATGCTCAGATTAAAATCACCTTTAGCCTGTATGTTTTGATTAGCTTTGTTAACAAAACAATTTGTATGTCCCTATATAACTGTTGATCATATCGTCTGGTAGTAAGGTTCAGTTAAAATTTTCTAGGGTATCAGAGTGTACGCAATTAATGTATTTGAAAAAAAACTTTAACTTGCACTTAATGCTGCAGATCGAATGCTGTTGCAGATCGAATGATCTCTCCCTCAACGTGGGGCCCACCGTCTCTTCGACGCATAAAGCAACAAGATGAAAATAATTTCCCGTGCTTAAGGCTCCAACGTAATCATTTACACAAATTTTTTGTTCTACGCCGAATTTGGTGTTCCGTGTCAATTTTTAATGCTAATTTGTTGTTCCGTGTCGAAGTCGCCCGCCCCGAATTTGTTGTTTCGCACCGAAGGTACCCGTGCCGCTAAATATTTTTACGCTAATTTGTTGTTCCATGCAATTTTGGCGGTGGAAATAATTTTTTGGGGAATACAGATTTTGCGGGGGAAATCTTAAATGAACCGTGCCCGCGGGCACGGGTTATGACTAGTATATATATAATTAAAGAATTGGTAACGAGGTTTTAAAACTGAAACACGAAAATGCCGATTTGAAAACAGGTACGAGATAAAATAATTTTACGACCGAAAGGTTTCAAAATTTGCGAAAGAATTTTAACTCAACCGAAAGTTTTTTTTAAATAATTGATAAAAAGTTTTCAAAGAAGCCAAATTGGGCGGAGAATTTAATAATGAATTTCGAAAATACTTTTAAAGGAAGCAGGTTTTGGGAAAGGGAAAAATTTGAAAATAAGTACAAGATAGTAGAAATAAATTGTGTAGTTTATAAAAGTAATATATATATTTTGGAAACAAGGCAAATAATGCGAGATGTTGACTTAAAACATTTACGTCCAAGAAAGCTCCAAGTCAATTAAAAGTTTTAACAACAAATTTTAAATATATAATATGGGGTTTTCAAAGAAATCAAGCTAGAGCGAAAACTTAACAATGAAAGTCGAAAAATAATTTTGGAGGTAGAATTGGTCAAGGAAGGGATTCGAAGGATCGATGATGATCATTAGGAAACGATCACGAGAATCGAGAGAAAGGAAAAATGATCGCATGAAGATTACGCGTAAGATATGAATCGTGAAGAGCTACGATGGGACTCTATGGTCGATAGCACAAAAATTTGCAAGGATCAGAGGGATGCTAGAGGACAAGGGTTTTAATCATCGGGTCGTCTAAAGATTTAGGATAACTCAGCTCTAAGACTTCCTAATGAGCTAGAATATAATCAGGATCTAAAGAGAAAGTTCCTAAGAGAAACAAGGTTATGTTCTGCTGGGCCCGAAGTCGATGGATCCGAGCGAAAGACAAAGAGAGAAGGACTCTAGAAATTCTAGCACGATCAGAGTCAAATGGGGATGCTAAGGTAGTCTAGGACGAGGACGACTAAATCTTAACCAAGGCATCCGACTATCAACCTGGGACGTCTACCTAAGTCTTCCTACTATCTAAGACGGGGAAACTAATTCAGACTTGTACGTGGATATCAAATGAATGCGGTACTTTTATTGTTCCGAACTTTTGCAAGACCTGCATGGGCCACCACTAAAACCTGTCACGCCCCGCTTCCCAAAATGGACGGAAGCGAAACGTGACGAGGCCCGCTTAGGCCAGAGCTTTAGAAGCTCGGACCCAATAAGCGTCTGTAGAGGTACCATTTTAAAATTTTCCAGGTTCTTGCATTTATAAAGTTTAGGAACAACAAAAGTATAGAAAGGAAATGGCATTCATTTAAATGGAGAAATAAGATCCAACTGGTACAAAGTCTAAAAGAAGCCTAAGCATGGCGACAAAAGTTTAAAGACAACCTGAAAAGTAGTAACCTCTGAAAGTGGCGACTAAAAGACCTCAAGGTCTGGTCCTTGTCAGTACGTACTCTGATGACGACGTCCTCGGCTCCACGTACTCCAGCGAGTCTGCCTCGTCCACGATCTCTGGCTGAACACCTGACGTACATCACCCAAGAAAAAGGAACTGTACGTCAGGTAAAGTCTACAAGAAGGGTTAGACTTTACTGCAAGTGCACCGAACTTTAAACAACGGTTTACTGGTTGATTAGCATGCTGAGGTTCTTTTACACAACAGTTTACTGGTTGATTAGCATGCTGTGGTTATAACAGAGTAACACGACAGGAAGTAACGCAGCAGGAAGTAAAACGGGACAAGTAGTAGTCGTAGCGTGTGCTACCAACTACGGGACTAGCCTACAAGTGTCAAGACAAGACGTGACGTGACGGAAGCAAGGCAGGACAAGACAAGTGAGACACGAAAGGGTTCACGCCTTACGGTTCGAGGGGGATCAGACCCTCTTGCCGTGCGCACGCTCAACCCAACCCCAAACCCCAAGACAAGACAAGACATGACACCAGTACAAGGGATCACTCGCTCTATTTTGGCGAGTGCCCTATTGCCCGCAGGCTGAGAATCAGTACAAGGGATCACTCTCTCTAGCTTGGAGAGTGCCCTATTGCCCTCGGGCTCTGTATCAGTACAAGGGATCACTCTCTCAACTTGGAGAGTGCCCTATTGCCCTCGGGCTGTGTATCAGTACAAGGGATCACTCTCTCAACTTGGAGAGTGCCCTATTGCCCGCAGGCTGTGAATCTGTACAAGGGATCACTCGAAGAGTGCCCTATTGCCCAGCAGGCTGTGCAAGACGGGACGGGACGTGACAAGACAGGAAGGGTTATTCTAGGGTGTCCACACACACGCACACACATGATAGCCCTACAGCATTAAAGTTGTTATTGTCAGGCTCAGACTTCGTCGTCAAGTCTGAGCCGTCAGGAGTCGTCCCAGACGCTATCATTTCACGTCCGGTTCTATTTGTTCACAGTTAACAATTCTAACCAACTAAGGCCTAAGCACGGCCAAGAGTGCAAGTGGATACACTTGGCTGAAATGGCGAGTGTGTCGTCCTCTCGAAGCGTCTCGTCCAAGCGTCTCGTCCAAGCGTCTCGTCCGTAGAAGTCCGTCTGAAATATCGCCACGGCGACGATGTCAGGTCTCAAATTCATCAAATCCTATTAGGTTTCGTTTCTAGGTTTTCGGGACTATCCTATTCGTCAAAAGTCACAATTTGGTGTTCTTGTTCAGCCTAAATCGACCATTACCCTATATGCACAGAAAATTGTCAGATGGTCGATTTTCTATAGTGACAACATTTTACTGATGCGAAAAAGTAAATTTAATTGTAGTTGTCCAGTTTTAGTTTAGGGTTCAGTTTTGCTACGGTGTGGGTTTTACTACTCGTTAGGGAAACTAACCTCGTAATGTCGTCCAACAAGCGGAAGTCGGGTCTGAACGGCGAAACGTCGACGTCGTCTGGAACTCCTCGGCCGCGGGTAGCGCAGTGAGGTACCTCTGGACAGCGGGGTGATGACATGAAATCAGCGAGCTAAACAGCGACCTCCTTCCCGTTGCGAGTAGCGCAACGGTTCTTCACGATAACAGCGACGTTGGCTAAAAGTACGTGTGTGCGGCAATGCACGTGAACTCCCAGAGTCCAAGGGGGCTGTAGGTAGATGAAGTGGGACCAAAGGAAGATGATCGGCCCGGTGGATGGCCGACGGTGCGAGCGCACGGCGGTGGGCGGCCGTAAGAAGCCGGGGAGGACAGATTCGCGCCACGTCCGTTGTCGCGCGTCTCAGTGAAATTTCAGAGACGAACAGCGGAAACGGGAATTTGCAGTGGGTAAAGGACTTCAAGACGAAGCCAACGGCAGTGGAGATGTCACCGGGGGTGGTCTGAGGTGGCCGTGCGCGGGCGGCGAAGTTCAGCTTCCAGATCTGTGAAAAACAGCGGATGCGACGTGTTCCGACGAGGATTCCAGGAGCTACAGGTGGGCTATGAGTGTGAGGAAAATTGCAGTTGGTAGGTGGTTTCGATAGGAATCCAACGGCAGTAGGGTGGTCATCGTAGGTGGCCGGATGGCCGGTGGGCGTGAGTTTTTCCGGTGGTGGCGCAGATCTGTAAAACTGTCGTTTGGGTTGTGTTTGAAAGCGTTTTGAGGGAGATAGAGATGAGGGAAGAGTGTAAGGGGAGGTGGAGATGCTTGGGGGTCAGAGAGGAGTTGATCGGGGGTGGTGGTCACCGGAGGGGGTGGCCGGAGGTGGCCGGCCAGCGGTGTTTTCCGGCGGGGCGCAGTTCTGGCCTGGGCTGTGTTTTGTGTGGTTTTCATGGAGTTTTTGATGTCTTGGAGAGGTGGAGATGGAGGAGAAGGTGGAGGAGAAGGTGGTGGTCGGAGTTGGGGAGCTTGGGGGCTGCCGTGGTGGCCGGAGGAGGAGCAAGGCAGCTGCAAATGGGTTCATGCGTGGCCTCCTAGGGTTGTGGTTTGGGTTTGTTAAAAGGGAAGAGAAACTTGATATATGGGTGATAAAAAGAGTGTATTTAGGTGACTAGGAGAGAGAGTATGTGAGAGGAGGGGGTGTAGTTTTGGGTGTGGGTAGTGGAAGAAATCCCACATGCATGATACGTAGGGATTCTCCAAAGATTTGATTAGGATTTGATTTTAAATTTGAAATTCAAAAGATTAGTGGCTAATCAACGGTTGAAATTGATTAGGGGATATCTTCCACTACGGGCATCGGAAAAATAATCCGAAAATACCGGGACGATCGTGGAGGCGAGAAGTACGGGGCTACAGTGTCCGATTGCGTGTTACACCTGCCAAAAATTATCGTAAAATCAGGAACCGCGTATTGGTGCCAAAAGACCAAAACGCCCCTATCTTTCAAAATCGTTTTGCGAGAAAACGAGCCGTGAAAAGACGTTCCCAAATATTACTATAAAATTCTACACTCCCAAATGATCGCAACAGCATATCGCATCGCTCATGCCGGAGCTCAGAAATAGGCAAATAGAATACGTGCACGATAAAGCACGTGCACGCAGGAAATACGAACGGTCGGAAAGCGGCCGTTACACAGACCTACGGAGCCTGATCGTGCGTAGCACCTACCAAGAATTTACGTAAAATTGGAAACTGTGTTTCGAGTCGGATGACTAAAACGTCCCTATTATTCAAGGTCGTTTCGCCAGAAAACGAGCCGTGAAAGACGTTCCCAAAAATTACTATAAAATTCAACACCCCAAAACGATCGCAACGGCATATCGCATCGCATATGCCGGAGCTCAGAAATAGTCAATTAAAATAAGTGCACGTTAAAGCACGTGCACGCAAAAACTACGATCGGTCGGAAAGCGGCCGTTACATTCTACCCACCTTAGAAATGATTCCGTCCTCAGAATCACTCCTACTAACAATAATAATATCTATATAACCTTATACCCCAAAACTCTCATGACTACGCCTATAGATTGCTAATCTTATAACTTCAACCAATGTTCTTTAATTAATCCTTCACATCCCTTCTTTTCACTGGATAATGCCACGACTAATCTCACAACCTAAGACTTAACCATAGACCCATCATTTCTGTTGAAATTTCCAACTCCAAGTCCTCACAAAAGAATAATAATCATCTTCTCATACCATACCACTCCGCTAAACATCATCGCTCAATAACATCTTTTGAATTTCTCCATCTCTTCCCAATTATTAATCAATCGCTAAAGGGATGTTTAAGTCAATCATCGATCCAAACAGAAACGTTATCTAACTCATAACACTTTTCACAAATCGACAATCGCCATGTCCCCAATGCATTCTTCGTCATATATTCCCATAAATTCATCCGCCGAACAATTTGGACCATCAAGATCACATCTCATCCTACTCACTATAATTAATCCCAACCAATATTAAGTCCGGCTACCTAACCGTCGTTGTGTTATTCCCAATGTCTTCTCACGCCAACTCGATGACCAAGTCTCGATGCTAATAAAAACTCTACTCAATCTCATGATCACCCTAACCCCTACCATACTCTGTAGCCATCCATATCTACCATTCGTCTAAGCCTCAAAGCTGATAGTTCTCATCTTCACGCATATAATCTCATTCAACCAGAATTCTCCATTGAGTCCGTCTCACATCGGTATTATAAATAAGTCTTGGACAGCTCATTCTTTTCATCCGAAAGAAATCTATTCCATTATCATATTGTTCCAAAATCGGTCAATCATTGCTATAACATATCTCATCTCTCCCTGAGCCTACCCGCAAACAAATCCTACAACAATAATGGCTAGTCCCAAAACTATAACAACCATAACATAACATTTCTAAATGGAGAGGGAGAGAAGAGAAAAGGGAAACTTAAAACCAGTGACACATTTTTAAAACATTTGGAAAAACGTGTGGAGTCGTGGTAATGGATGAGGAAAGATAATTGATTTGTGATCTTGTGAGCTAATTTCAAAAAAATCTTTAAAGATTTGGTTTAAAAGAAAAAAACAAAATTTTGATACAATCCCACGCAGTCAAAGATAAGCTATTCTATAATCGCGAAAAACTATGTCTAAGGAAATTGCCTGCTATGACCCTATTCATATACGTATGAATACCGTCATTCATACAACTTCAATCATATCTTGGTTAACACTGTGTACACATCCATGACACGAGAGACAAACATCAGAATCCTAAAGATGACACACTCCTACAGGTCTACACACTCTACCTATACGCATGCACCACGACGACATCACATACCAAAGGCCTACTACTAAACTAGAGATAACATAGACACAAGATCTAATGTCTAAACAATAGAAGGAAAGCTAAACCAAAAGAGAAACAAAATAAGATCGGAAAGAACGAGTTCAAACCAGGCGAGGTAAGGAGATAGCTGGTTGGATGGAACAAAAATATCCCTCGGAATAATTAGAGGGATGAACGGAGAATTACGTGCAAAATATGATGTCACATACTTTTATACTTATAAAAAATATGTAGGGAAAAGTGAGCAGATGGTAAAATTATTACAATGTGGAGAAGGAGATAATGTAGGGTGAGGTAGCGGTTGCTTTGTAAATGAAAGTAAGTTTAAACAAAGATTTTTGACGTATGAGCACGATGAACATAGTGATGTTTATACATATACAAGAAGACATTTAAAGTTCTCTTTGGTTAAAAATGTTTTAAAGGTACGTACGGTAAGTGGTTAGAAATAAATTTTGTAGTTTTAGAAAAGTGATATATATATATATATATATATATATATATATATATATATATATATATATATATCTATATCTATTCTATAAAACACAACCTTTTTTGAATTTTGTCCCAGTCATAAGTCCAGTCATATCTTTGTTTGTCTCTGTCACCAAGAACGGCCTGGATTTACTTGGTAAATGGCTAGGATGTTGCCATGTATGTGAGTGGGTCCCGCAGACACGCGCTTGAAATCACGTCTAAATTTTGAATTCACGCGCTTTCTCACGAGTCACGCCCCCATTTTTTCTCCCCCATTAAAAAAAAATTTGTTACTTATCTCTTGACGGTTGGTTCCCAGCACTAAACGTCTCTCTCTCTCTCTCTTCACTATCTTCCTCTAAGAGAAAACACAATCAATCAGTACTGTCCATTTGGACTGACATCAGCGATCCGCGTCCTCGAATCCGACGGTTCGCATTGAGGCTGCTTGCATTGGGGCCTCTTGCAAACACAAGATGGTATTTTCTCAACAAAAAAATTCCATCAAAAAAAATTCCATCCATTCCACCATGCTTGCGTTTAGGCTGATGAATCTAGCGAAGAGGAGGCTGGAGCCAACACCGCCTGCCAAGGAGGAGGTGATCCCTCTCTTCGCGTGAAACAGGCCCTGAGGTACAGATTTCTATGCTTCTCTAATGCCTTCAGGCTGACGAATCCAGTGAGGAGGAGGAGGCTAGAGCCAGATTTCTTTAGTTTTTTTGTAATTAATATTACTATTAACAGGGCCAGATTTCTACAATATGCTGAGTTTGAGAAAGTTTGAGAAAGTTTTGGTAGGCTACAACAGCTATTTTATTTCCTTGGATCGATCCTCATCACAGACTCAATATTTAAATTTCAACATCTTAGGGTTTACATGATTCTATTAGCATCTGACCTGAAAAGAAAATTAGGTTCTCTTATTGTCGAAATTGAGTAGTTTTGCAGTTTTGGTTTCTGATTTTGTGTTCTTGATGAACCAACAGAAATGGGTATTCTGGATTCATTTGATTTGGTGTCTGGTATTTTTAAAAAATATTAGCTGCAGGGTTTCCTTCATTACATTCAATGTTCCAAATTAAATCATATTATATATTACATTATTTACTACTACAAAATTTCTTTGTGGTGTTCTATTAAAGCTACTGCTAATTCAGTATCTTCTTACTGAGATCATTGTTTGACTCATTTTTGTCTACTACAGTAAATTTTTTTGAATCTTTTGCAGGATGTAGATATTTAAAAAAGAACCTACATGAGATAGAAAGGTCAGTAGCATATGTCAGGGAATTATTTATGCAGAATGATCGGTTGTTCGTTATGAGTGCTTGCATGATTAATGTCAGATTCATTACTCTTATCACGCAATTTAGTGTTGTAGATTTTCTACTTACGGTGTTAACTATTTCATACACGGCTAATGGCGTAATGGTATATTGGACACATACAGTCCTAAGTAGAAAAAATTGCTCCTACATGGATGAATGTCTCACTGAAAATGAAAAATGATCGAGTGACAGATGAAGTTTTTGGATGGGTATTGGAAATGTAAGTGCCATTAATCATACTTGCTTATAATCATACTTGCTTATATCCCATTTTAATATATACCAACAGACCTGTTACTCTTTACTTATTGTATTTGTCTCTTTTGATGTCAACAACAGGTATGCATATGCAGTTGCTAGCTCATTGCATGGAGTGTCACATATTCTTCGCAAATATTTTATGATACAGGTAGTGTATGCTAATTCATATGTGTGTTTCTGTTTTGAAAAATTTCTCCATCATATGGTACTATTTCATTCATGAAGTTTAAGAGTGGTGTTTGAAAAAACGTTGATATGCTTAATTTCAGCCTCCATGGGACTTGAAGGTGGGCAAAACATTTATAATTCATTATACTTATGGATGCGACCACTCAATGCAGGTAAAATACATCAATTAACTCTTGGTATTCTTTTGTTTGTTTTATTGGGAGGTTCATGTATCCTCATATTAGATCATGTATACTCATATTGAGGGTTAGACAAAGGATTCCTGCAGGATAAGCTCGGAGGCCAATACATTCAGGCCATCATAAGAGTGAACTACTACCCAAAATTTATTATGATGCATCTATGATTTATTTTTTTCTAAGCATTGTGTTTGTAGATTGTTTTCTAATAAAATTGCGTTTTAGTTGCATGATCCATGAATGTCACATTATTTTGTGCGATCTACCTTTTTTTCTTAGTCATTGAATCTCTATCACTGATCCCTTTTTCCTGACCATTGAATCTCTCTTCCCGAATGAGATTCATAAATACATTAATATATTAGCTTGAGCTGACTTGCTTATACTAGGATGTTGAAGATTTGGTGCAAGGGCAGCAAGAGGCTGAAATGATGATTGTTGAGGCTTACACAGCTCTATTTCTTGCATTTTTGTCAACTATCTTTGAATTTGTTGTTCTATATTCCAACCTTTTATCATGACATATGACTAACATGCTCCATAATTGCTTCCTATAGTGCTAATGCGTGTCAAGCCATTGCCAGCCGCTTACCAACTTGTGCATGTGTTGGAACGATTTGTGGTCGGTTGTCAAAATGACACGTATATGATTTTGATATCTCAGTTGTGTTTCTGCATTGTATGTACATTACAAAGTTTCTTAGGTACATTATATAATTTCTTCAGTATGGTCACACATGGTAATTAATAATTTCCCGGCTCCCATGGTTATCGTTGCTCCTCACATGTAACAATAAGTTATTTACTTATACCAAATGTAACCATGCTCTGAATTTTTTTCTTTTGGGCTGCTTGATCTTATTTTTAGCTAATTTTTTTGATATTTTGATGGAATTTGGTTAATGGGTTTTTTGATTTTGTTGGTAATTAATTCTTTGAGGGATGTTTTTGAGGAGATTGTCTCTTTTGGTTAATGGGTGTTTTGATTTTTCCTTCGTAGACATCATTCAGGTAATTCTTAGAATGGTTCTACATTTTGTTTTGATATTTTGCTTGATCTTCCATGAAAAAAAGGCTGCTTCTATGGAATCGCCGTCTCCCAGGGTGGTGGACGAGGATAATCGGTCGTTGACAGGGTCGGAGACATGGCCAGCTCTTGCCGATGCGAAGTATCAAATATCTCGATGGATTCCTCTTTGACACCGTCTTATTCTGATCTCTAACTCTATCAATGTATTTCTTCTTTTTAATTTTTGATTTTTCTATGGCAGTGCTCTTAAGAAGGAACTGAAGAAGTAAGAAGAGAAACACCTTAAAGAAGAAGAGAATAAAACGGAGGTAACACTTTATTTGCTTATTTTTATTTTTGTTTTTGTTTTGCTAACGCTTAATTGGAAATGTTGTCTTCTTGCGCCAAATCTCGAGTTTCAATGTCAAACTGTGTTATTTTTAGGAGGATTGTTTGCATTTAGACAATTGACCTGAATTTTAGTGTTTAACATTGATTTTGAATATTATTATCAAGCGAGTAAATTTGGCTGGCCATTTGTTCAACTCTTATCTGGGGAGGTTGGAAATTAGTCTAATTTTACAGTTGATGCTAAATGAAGTATCGTGTTGATAACGACAACCTTTGTTTCATTTATTTAAAAAAAATATTAAGTTGGATTGTCCTGTTTTCATCTCATCTTATTCATAACAAAACATTTGACAAAATTGATTTCTTGACTATGCAGTTTATTATTAGCCAATACTACATGGATGGATATTGCGTAAAAAATAAAAAAAATTCTAGAATATTAAAATATGATGATTCTTAATTTTGTGACATTAGTGTTCGAACTGGTGATGATTTATGAAGGTGAGAAGGGGGATGATTAGGGAACGGATTTCTGTCGTTCAGAAGAGATTCAATTTTCATGAGAAGGTTCACGACAAGTTACTGGTTGAATCTCAACCACTTTTATTTCTGAATTTCGTTTTTTAATCAGTTCGTCATCGTCGTCGATGAACAAAAAAACTGTGAGCAACTCCCTTCAAAATTTTGGGTAGGGGTGAGTGCATGATGTAAAAAGTGTGCAACCTTCAAGAAAGCTTAAACTGTGTTTCATTTTCTCTTCTTTTATTTCTATGGCAGCTTTCAAATACTTTTATTTCTGATTTCTGATGTTATTTGAAAGCTTCCATATTCCATGCTATAAAACTCCAGAACCATGAATAGTTAGTTACAAAATATTAAACTGCATGCATTAGATCAGTATGCATTGTGTACCTTCCTTACAAGAGCCCGAACTTGATCTCAGTTGTGTTTCAATTCAGAACTCTAAAAACCAATAAAGTAGAGACTAAGACCTGGAAAATAATCCAATTCCCCATGGGAATAATACGAAATATGGACTATGTTTGATACAATAAAGAATCGTACTAAAAAGTATTTGCTTAACATCACGCCCTCTGAAAAGCCTAAGACTATAGTGGCAATTCATAGCGTGTATGAATAGGAGCATAGAAGAGATCTGGATAATTGATGGCTTCATGTATGAAAAGAGTTGACAATAAAATTTTCTTTTGCAAGTGATTCCATCTACCAATAAGTTAGGGACTCAGCATTCGAGTTGTATAACGAACATCTTGCCTGAATAGGAGCATAGAAGATATTTGGATAATTGATGCCTTCAGTTGCTACTTGATTATGGAGTTCTGTTGAGGCCACTTTAGTGAATTGATTCACAACTGGTAGTTGTGTGATTATCATCGACATGCACCCATTGAGATGGGTTTTCTATATATCTTTACAGCAAGTTCTTTGGAAGCTAACTGTAATCTATTGAATACTAGAGAATTGATGACATTAAAGTACTACATTGGATGTTGTAACATCAAAGCAGCCATGCTTGACAAAAAGGTTGCTCTTTTTGAATGATGGCGAGATGGTATGCAGTATTCTATGAAGTACATATGTTGATAGATCAACCCTTAAAATGGAACCTTAGAACTCTAAACTGATTAGGATGACTACTCAGTTATGGGGTAGAGCTGAAGTAACACGTGATCCGCTTTGTCACTTACCCTTCCATCAAATGGGCACGTATTGGTGGACTTTATCGTAGAGTGTATATTTTTGAAGAGGGAAGAATGTGATGTCTACAAGGAGACTGAAGCAACTGAGAAGGAAAAAGACCCTGATCTTTGGGTCTTTAAAGTAGATAGAATGTCTAACCAGTCAACTAATGGGGGAGTGACTAGCTTCGCTAATGAAGTAATAAAGTATGCATTTTGTTTTAAATTTAAATCTGTTACAATGGAATTAAGTTTAAAGAAATCTAGGCAGTGATTTGCTGAGCCAATACATCGAAGGCTAAGTGAGGTTAAGTCTAAAGGACCTCATAGTTTGTTGTGAACCATGTTAGAGGGGAGTATAAGATGTGAGAGCATGGCAGAAAGCAATATATTTTGAAGGTCCGAAAAATGCAGTTAAGGTTTTATGCAAAATAATATGGTACATGTGCCAGTGTTGGATAACTCCAGAGCCAAGGCACTATCACTACTAGCATGAGCCAAGGCATTGTCAAATATGGCATTATCTGTGACTCATAAGTTGGGTTGAACTATTTTTATTAAGCACTGGCCGATATCCTTTTAAATCAATATGCAATGCTAAAATCAATCTAGGCTAAATATGAAATGCTTGAGCCCAGTTGGCTACCATTACTCAGCTATATTGAATCAAAATTTGTTTGAGTTGTACCTACATAAACCCACCAAGTTTTAGTGCTTGCTAATCCCACTCAAATATGAACAGTGCATCATTACATGACAATCCTAAGTCTATCTTATGTTGCATACGTTGTTCAAATTGGTCATATGTTTGCCTACACAATTTTATATGAGAAAATTAGATATGTGCTTTTAGGAAATTTCCTACATCAAATTCGTCTTGGATATGTGATTTTATATATTGGTTTTATTAGACCAAGAGTATCTCCTTTGTGCTTGAAGTTTGCTCAAACTCCGACACTCCCAGCAGTTCTCATGACCATATCCCTGAGCTCGAGTTCTTTCAGTCAAGCTCCCTATGAAAAGACAACAATTATATGAATATGCAGCAAACATAGATTATTCCAGATAAGTATGTGCAAATAAATATGTGCAAAATAAATATGTTCACATAATTTTAAGCATTGTAGTGAACTAGCATGTTCTGCAATGAATTCAAATGTGTTTGTGCAAATGATCAATGAGAGCCATCTTGGCTGTATGCAATGTATATATGTGATGTGCAAGTAACAACAGAAAATAGAAGTTTTCGGAAAATTTTTGCAGGCTGAAACTGAACAGATGGTATCAGGTGTGAATAGATTCAATGTAATGCATGATAACTATGTTAGAATTTGCATAGATAGCGTAATTCATTCGTTTTTCTGGACTAATAGTAACATTTAGTTCTGAATGCGACGTCACATTATGCTTAAACATGCGCCGTCCCAATCTCTTTTAATAAGCAGAAGTTTAGCCTTATGCTTGGCCTATACAGCTAGAGAATTCCTCTTTGGGTACCAAGCACATGTTAACCATGGCCATTCTTCACCAAACAAAGAGGGGCTAATTCTTATTATAATTGCAGTGGTTCATAAGGCTTCAATGTTATGTTATGAATCATTACATTGAACTTTCCATTAATTTAGTTTTATTTTCTATTTCAAGTGCCATCCACCATGTTTTTTGCTGACTGGAAATGTTGTTCGTTTTAAAGGTATAAATAATTTCATTTTATCTGAAATTGGCAATGATATTTGACTTAGATTTACTTTTTTTTGGTTTATGGTGTTCGTGGCGCAATTTTTTTACCAATATCAATTAATCATACAATGTGTAATTTATAAAATGGGATAAATTTCCTATATCGATTTAGAGATTTTTTTAACATAGTTATGTGTTTCATATCCTTTTTTCCTCTGCCTTAATAATCTAGGTATATTCATCATCAACTTGGGGGAAACCTGGGAGAAGCTACAGCTTGACGCCAGGGTTATCGTTGACATTGAGAACTCTCAGGACATCATTGTTCAGTCTGCAAGGCCATATGGCCAGAGGGCTGTATTGAAATTTGCACAATACACTGGCGCTCATTCCATAGGAGGGAGACACACGCCTGATACCTTCATAAATCAGCTGCAGACATATTTCTGTGAACACCGACTCCTTATCCTCACCGACCCTAGAACATTTTAAGTTGATTGCTTAATGGTTGCTTAATGATTTTATGTAGATGTTGCTATTTTCAAATGATACTCTTGATTATTTGCTTCAACTCCGTACTTTAGAGATTTTCATTCAGTGTGTTTAAGATGTATTAGTATTGACTTAACATTGTTTTTAACAGGCATTGGACACGATTTGATTTGAGATCGTATTGGACAAGATCCGATTTGAGATCACATTGGACAAGATCCGATTTGAGATCCTTACAGACAAGAGCAAGCTGGATGGTAGCCTGAGCTCTTCATTCACATCGTGCCTGATATGCCCAGCATGTACATGCTCCAATATTTTGATCCATGTAGCCTGTAGAGATGTTGATGCATAGGTTTGGTTTTAGATGAATTTTTTGCATGTACCTGCTCCAAAATTTTGATGCATGTAGCCTGTAGAGATGTTGATGCACATGTTCAGTTTTAGATGATTTTTTGCCTGTAGAGATGATTTTTTAATTTGCCTTCTAATTGGTGAAAATGGTATGTCTTGGTTCATCATCTTGCAAAATTCTGTTGTTGATGCTATTCTATCATGTCTTGATTCCTGATATTATTTAGGCATTTTGATGTTGAATTCTGATATAATTTTTGATATGCTTTGTTGCAAAATTCTGTTGTTGCGAATGATACAAATCATGTTGATATGCTTTGGATACAAAAATTGAGAATGGCATCAATAACATGCTGTTGTTGATTTGCTTTGTTGTGTCAAAAATTGAGAATGTTTGCAATAGATACAATTTTTGATATTCTTTGTTGCAGAAATTTTCAACAGAATGGATACAAAAATTTTAGCATGTTGTTGCAACTGGCTATCATATTGTCCTATGTGTCATGCTATTGTATCCATTCAGTTGCAACTGGATTTCATATTTTAGCATGCTGTTGTATCAAAAATTGAGAATTTTTGTAAAGGATACAATTTTTGATATGCTTTGTTGCAAAAATTTTCAACATGATTTCATTTCCAAATTTGTATATTTTCAACATGATTTCATTGAGATGCTTCCATGAAATCCAGATTGTATCACTTTCATATTTATTTAACAGATTTCATTAATGGATTTGAATTTTGTATCACTTCCAGATTTCAGTCATTAAAATATGTTGGTGCATTAAAATATGTTTGTCCAGATTGTCTGAATTTCAGCAACTTATACATACATTTCAAATTGTTATTGTTTCATTCCTAATGAAATATTTTAATTTCCAAATTTGGACAATCTGCTTTAACATATTTCAGTAAATTAAAATATGTTAATGCCTAAAATTTCATCTTCTACAAATTGTGTATCACTTTCATATTGTTAATGAAATTTGCCTGAAATATGGACTCTGATTTGTTGTACGTTTTAATTTGGATTAGTTATTTACTGTGTATGTAGGTGATCTTTGTTATTGTTTGATTTACATTTTGATTTTGATTTACATTTACATTTACGTCACTATGTCAGGCTCTGTGGATTCCATTGGTGAATTGTTTGACGTCGTTAGAGATTCATCAACTGGATTTTAAGGAGAAGCCATGAGACAAGATGGAGAGCTTCCTATTGTAGAAGTTCCCTTCG
Organism: Scilla litardierei; assembly: GCA_030789695.1. Taxonomy (NCBI): domain Eukaryota; kingdom Viridiplantae; phylum Streptophyta; class Magnoliopsida; order Asparagales; family Asparagaceae; genus Scilla; species Scilla litardierei. The sequence continues at coordinate 85,721,719 of CM061139.1, forward strand.
TTGGCGATCGATTTGGATATGATTCATCCATTTGGAAACTTATTTTTTGTTATACCTTTTGTTTAGTTGTTAGAGGGTTATCATCAGTTTAGTGGTATCGTTGATTTGCTTTTGTATTGGCAATTACCGGGGATAGTTAGCTTTGAGTATATAACTATATGCAGCTACATTTGTAATTATGAATTATGAATTTTGTTAATGTTTCTACTAATGTTCATGCTCCGGCTTTGGTGGTTATGGTATGGATTTTTGTCTTGAAGTAAAAAACACACAAGTACAATGATCCAAGATAAGGTGCATGTTGACTTCATCATATTTAGTTGCAAAGAGAACCATAAAAATCTCTACACAACAAGTTATTGTATTAAACCGTTACTTTAGCTTGCAGTTTTTACCGTCTCTGTCTAAAGTAACAAAGCATTGGGCATTAAAAAAACTGCTCTTATGTACAATAATTCACAACACTTTGCTTCTCCTGCATTGATTAACATGATGGCAACATGGGTTGATACAGAATAAGCTCAATATAAACATCGGGAGATCTTATGGAATATTTTTTGTTTTGCCAGCAACGTGTGTATTAGGTATGTTCATGCATCTTGCAATGATCGTAACTTCTGGCTCAAGGCTGGGAAATGTCACGACAAAATACGAAGAAGATAACTTGACAGTAACACACAAAAACATGAAGTAAGAGTTGATGACTTTTTTCAAAATCACGAATTTACGTAAGACTGCCTACATCTATTCAGTAAGTTTGCTTCATGCAATATACACAGGCTTGCTCCAAACTTCCGTTCTATAAAAAAATATGTTCATGTGTACGCTAAATTTTGGGGGAACTAAAATTTTTGAGGGAAATTAAATAAACAAGGGGGAAACCATATTCTCTTGGCGGACTAAATTTTGGTGCTTTAATTAGTGCGGTTGATTTAAAATTAGGGGACCAAGCTTTTAAGTGGGAATATATTTTAAATGAACAGTTCCATTTGGACATGGGTTAAAACGTGAGGGAACTATTTTCTTCTGAGTTACTACATTTTGGTTGGAACGAATTTTTTTGGGTAAACTATATAACACTTATTGCGGTTTTATTATTGTTGTTTGTTTAAAATTAGGGGATCCAAGATTTGGAGGGAAGAATATTTTAAATGAATCGTGCACTTAGGCCACAAGTTAAATCTAAAGGGAACTCAATTTTGTGGGAAACTATAATTTTTGGTGTAACTAAATTCTCTTTGGGACCTAAATTTCCTGTGAAACTAAAATTCTTGGCAGAACTAAATAACAATCAGTGTGTGCTTTAATTATTTTTTGGTAACTTATTGTGCTTTAATTATTGATGTTTGTTTAAAATTATGAGATCCAAGATTTTAAGGTGTGAATAATTGAATTTGGAGGCACTACATTTTGGGAGAAACTAAGTTATTTGGGAGGAACTAAAATTTCTGGGATGAGCAAAGTTTACTAGGGAACTAAGCTTTTGAGCGGGGGACTATCTTAAATGAGACGTGCCCTACGGGCACGGGTCATGTCGCCATTTCAGCTTTTGAGCGGGGGACTATCTTAAATGAGACGTGCCCTACGGGCTCGGGTCATGTCGCCATTTCACCCGTGAACTGACTGTCCTCCTTGGTTTCGCATCCCGGAAGACGCCCTTCGCCGTGCCCATAGGGCACGGGTTATGACTAGTATATATATATATATATATATATATATATATATATATATATATATATATAATTTGATAACAATTTTTAAAACTAAAATACGAAAGATACCGATTTGGAAGTAGGTACGAGATAGTAAAATAATTTTACGACCAAGGAGGTTTTAAAATCAGTTAAAGGATTTTAACTCAACCGAAAAAAAAAGAAATTTTAAAATGTATAATATAGGGGTTTTTAAAGAATTTAAGCTGAGCGAAGAAACTGAATAAGGAATTTCGAAAATACTTTTAGAGAAGGCAAAATTGGCAAGGAGAAAGATTCGAAGGATCTACGATGATCGTCAGGAAATGATCACGTGAATCGGGAGGAAAGAAAGATGATCGCATGACGGTTACACACAGGATATGATTTACGGAAGCTATGATGGGACTCTATGGCAGATAACATAAAAGTGTAATGATCAAAGGGACGATAGAAGTCAGGGGTCCTAATTATCGGGTCGTCTAAAGAATAGGATAACTCAGCTCTAAGACTTCCTAATGAGCTAGACTATAATCTGGATCTAAAGAGAAGGTTCCTAAGAGAGATCAAGGTTACGTTCTGCTGGATCCGAAGTCGATGGACCCGAGAGAAAGACTAAAAGAAGGGCTCTGGAAATTTAACACGGTCCGAGTCAAGTGGCTACTAAGGTATTCTAGGACGAGGATGACTAATTCCTAACCAAGGCGTCAGACTATCAAATTGGGACGTCTACCTAAGTCTTCCTACTATCTAAGACTGGAAAACTAATTCAGACTTGTACGTGGATATCAAATAAATACGGTACTTTTATTGTTCCAAACTTTTGCAAGAACTGCATGGGCCACCACTAAAACCTGTCACGCCCCGCTTCCCAAAACGACGGAGGCGAAGCTGACTAAGGCCCGCTTAGCCCGGAGCTGAAGAGCTCAGACCCAATAAGCGTCTGTAGGAGTACCATTTTAAAAGTTTCAGGTTCTTGCATTAATAAAATTCGAAACAACAGAAAGTACAGAAAGGAAGTTGCATTCATTAAATTAGAGATATAATATCCAACGAGTACAAAGTCTAAAAAGGAGCCTAAGCATGGCAACAAAAGATTTTAAAAGCAAACCTAAAAGCGGTAACCTGTGAAAGTGGCTACTAAAAGACCTCTAGGTCTGGTCCCCGTCGGGCACGTACTCTGGGTCGACGTCCTCGGCTCCTCGTACTCCAGTGAGTCTGCCTCGTCCACGAACTCTGGCTGAGCACCTGACGTACAGCACCCCAAAAGAAAGGAACTGTACGTCAGGTAAAGTCTACAAAAAGGGTTAGACTCTACTACAAGTGTATCAACTTTTCGACAACGATTTACTGGTTGATTAGCATGCTGCGGTTATAACTGAGTAACAAACAGAAGTAACACAACAGGAAAGTAAAGCGCAACAAGTAGTAGTCGTAGCGTGTGCTACCAACTACGGGACTAGCCTACAGGTGTCATGACAAGTCGGGACGGGACGGGACAAGACAAGACAAGACAAGTGAGACACGAAAGGGTTCACGCCTTACGGTTCGAGGGGGATCAGACCCTCTTGCCGTGCGCACGCTCAACCCTACCCCAACCCAGGAACTCAGGACAAGAATTACAGGGATCACTTCCGCTAGGGGAACATCCGAAACGCCCGAAGGCTTTTTGTGTAACATGGATCACTTCCGCGGGGGAAAGCATCCGAAACGCCCGAAGGCTTTTTGTGTAACATGGATCACTTCCGCGGGGGAAAGCATCCGAAACGCCCGAAGGCTTTTTGTGTAACAGGGATCACTTTCGCGGGGAAAAGCATCCGAAACGCCCGAAGGCTTTTTGTGTAACAGGACACGACATGACAAGTGTAGGGAGTTGTTATTCTAGGGTGTCCACACGCACGCACACGCAAGATAGTCATATGATGTCAACAGTTGTTGTTGTCAGGCTCAGACTTCGTCGTCAAGTCTGAGCCGTCAAGGAGTCGTCCCGGACGCTATCATTTCACGTCTGGTTCTGTTTGTTCATAGTTAACAATTCTAACCAACTAGGGCCTAAGCACGGCCAAAAGTGCAAGTGGATACACTTGCCTGCTATGGCGAGTGTGTCGTCTCTCCGGAGCGTCTCGTCCAAGCGTCTCGTTAGCAGAAGTACGTCTGAAATAGTGCCACGTTGACGGTGTCAGGCCTTGTTTTCAGAAAATCCTATTTAGGTTCATTTCTAGGTTGTCGGGACTACCCTAATAGTCAGAGTCACATTTTGGTGTTTTATCAGCCTAAATTGACCACTACCCTATATGCACAGAAAGTTGTCTGATGGTCGATTTCTACAGTGAGCAGCGTTTTACTGGTACGGAAAAGTAAATTTAATTATTGTTGTCCAGTTTTAGTTAAGGTTCAGTTTTGCTACGGTGTGGGTTGTGCTACGAGTTAGGGGGACCAACCTGGTGTGAGGAACACGCATTTAATCTGGCGTCGGGTCTGAAAATGGTGGTGGTGCTCGTGTCCCCGACTGCGGGTAGCCAGTGGAAGCAGTCTCGGGATCACCTCAGGATTGTAACGGCTGCAGGTACGGTGTCGAGATTGTTTCGGTTGCAGGTAGCACAACGAAACGTCTCAGGCTGCGGTAACGGTAACGGATCACGATGCTGGAAGATCGTGAGTTCGGTGGCGTCTATGTTGTCTCGACTACGGGTAGCGTAGTGAGACTCCCCCGGGCAGCGGACGAAGTGCGGCAGCGGTTACGGTCAGTCTGACGGCAAGGGCCGGGGTCAACGGAAACTACCGTGCGTTGGGAAGGCGTCGGAACAAAGTAGTCGCGGCGGCTCGAAGGAGCAACAGCAGTCCTCGGGCTGTTGCTCTCGCTGATCTTCACGCGGAGCGGCCACCGATGGTCGGGGCTCTGTGCGATGGCCACAAGCGGCACAGTGGCAGCGGAAGAGTGCAGAGGGCGCTGCGCGACCCGCGGGGTCACAGCGACAGGGGAACCGCGAGGGCGGTGCTGTAAGGGGGGACGGAAGATGAGGCGTACGGGCTCGGGAACGCCGGAGCGGCGTCTTGCGGGGCGCGGATGAAGGGAATCTGCGATGGGGGCAAGATCAGTGACGATGGCCACTAGCAGCAGCGGCGACATAGCGGTAAGGGCAACGAGAGCACGGCAGTAAGGGGAGGACTGCCACCGGTCAGTGGGGTTCGGTGGCAGCCTACGTCGCTTCCCGGTGATCTACGAGGCTGGGGCGACACTTGCTTGGCTGGCGATGGCCGGAAATCGCCGCAGCGATGGAAGCTGCGGATGCTCAAGGGGAGGCCGCCGTTGTCGGCGTCGTACGGTGGCGAAAGGCGACCGGGGGGGGGTCTCCGGTGGTCGATGGCTAGAGCAGTGTGCTGGGCGTCGTTGCTCGACGGTCGGAGTGACTGTGGAGCGAGGGGGAGATGCGGGTGAGGGTGGTCGGGGTGATCGAGGTTTACTCTATGAGATGCGGAGCGGCGGCGGCGGGTCGGGATCACGGCGGTCGGGGAGATCTGTGACGGCGCTGGGAGCCGAGAAGCTAGGGGAGGCGGCGCGAGGGTGGCACCGCGGCGGGAGGCCACGATCGACGGCGGTGCGCTGAGGGGATCTGCGGCGGAGATCGGCGTTGCACGGGGAAATGAGGGCGAAGGCGTGCGGCCTTGGGTTCGTGGGGGATGCCGTGAATCGGAGGGGATCACCGGTGTCGCGGGGCCTCAGGGACGCCGGAGCGGCGTCATGATCTCACCGTGAGGGAGAGAGGGAGGGCGAGAGGGAGACGGGGGTTTCAAGTTTTTAGGGGAAAAAAAGAAAACGACGGCGGGTTAATTTTGTTTTTGGGTTAGGGTAAAATTTGGGCTAGGGTTTAATAATATAAGAATAGTTTGATATATACCTATGAGATTTATAACTAGAAGGGGATTGACATGGAGGTGGAGAGTGTACAAGTAGGGAAAAACTAGGGGAGAATAGAAGAAGCAGTTTAAGAAATATTTAAAACAGATTTGATAAGCGATTTAGCCAGATTTGGCTAACGAATTTGAATTTTGAATCTGATCAGGGCAAATCAACGGTCCAAATTTCTCCGAGCGATATCTTTCAATCCGGGCGTCAGAAAAATAATCCGAAAATACCGATGCGATCGTGGAGACGAGACGCACAGACCTATAGAGCCTGATCGTGTGTAGCGCTTATCAAGAATTTACTTAAAATTGGAAACTGCGTTTCGAGTCGGATGACTAAAACGTCCCTATTATTCAAGGTCGTTTCGCGAGAAAACGAGCCGTGAAAGACGTTCCCAAAAATTACTATAAAATTCAACACCCGAAAACGATCGCAACGGCATATCGCATCGCATATGCCGGAGCTCAAAAATAGTCAATTAAAATACGTGCATGTTAAAGCATGTGCACGTAGAAACTACGATCGGTCGGAAAGCGGCCGTTACAATCCGAGCAAAAACTTTCCCTTGACTAGCCCCAACTAGTCAAGAGCCCAAAATACCCAAAAAAAGAAAATTGTAATACAAAGATCTATCAACTCAATTACAAATAATAATATGATGAAGAGTTTAGAGCGCTCAGTTTGTGAAGATTGAATAGTCCTTATCGATAAGCTCGTCGTCAGCTTCACGCTGGCGCAAATGGTGTTTTAATCCGGTGTTTGGATATCAAGATATAGCCTTCCGAAGTTCGCTGTACAAATCTGCCCGAATCTGGTATGTGCGTAAATGAATTCTCTGTTCTGTAGAATCGGCAGCAGTCTATGCGTAAAGTAATCAAATAGCACGTCTTCCAGAAAATGCAGTAAAATGCCCCGAGCTCAGAAAAATCCGAATAAATACTTGTTGAAATTGTGGGCTCGTCATCTTCGACAGAAAAATAATAAAGGATAGATTTGATTACTTTTGTAGAGAGGAATTCTAAAATCTTTGAAGTGCGTCGTAGAGCTTTGAATTTGATGTAGAACTTCTCCCTTGTGCTTTGTAGATCCCCTTGCTTGGTTTATTGAAGATGATGTGGTCTTGTACCCTTGGCTTTTGATGCTCGATGGAGTAGTTGTGTGGCAAGGAGAAGCACTTGGAACTGTTTCTTCTTTGAAGATGATGAGAGCTATAAACCTATTCAGAATACAACTCACGCTAAAATAAAAATAACTGATTTAATATAGAGATTAAGATCAAAAAATATCGCCATAATGTAGAGCATTGATTTGTGATCGTCCCGACGCTAACGGTTCATCTATCCGAGCTCTGTGGATAGAGTTATGTACTTTTAAGCGTCGTTCGTCGAGCACCTTCTTCTTCCTGCAAATTTGATAATCTCTTTGAAGTTTTGGAGGAGAAAATTTGGCCAAGATGAAGGGTAATAAGTCCAGGGACGGCTTTGTTTGCTTGTTCTCTCTCCTTGGGGGGGTTTCCTTGTAGAAATAGGGATTGTATTTATAGTTCTTGGACCCAAGTAATTGGATTGAATCAAAACTCCTTAAAATTGATTTGATATCACCAAATTGATTTGATTTGAACTCATCTCATCTCTTTGGTCCAATGGACTTGTTTAATATCCTAGTCAAAATAGAACTCCTTTTGTATCCAAATGAGATCTAATTTGAATCCAAATTCAATTTGACCAAGTCAAATGCCCTTAATCCAAATTGATTTGAACTTGATTTTGATCTCCTTTTGAATTTAATTTCTTATCACTCCACATCATGTTGACCAAATCCAATTCTCGCAATTTACAAGATTGCTATCTCTCCATCTTTTGCTTGAATTTACGTCATCGCCATTACTCCGAATTTGCCAGATTGCCATTGATTAATAAACACATCATTTCCATTGATTGCTCCGTGTTTATCTTCACCTGGAAACACTGAACAAACACATCAAAAATATTGAAGAAGGTTGGTTATTATCAAACAAGAAATCAACAATCGGTGTATCGTTGTATCCAACTACAAGTTGTATCCAACAATCTCCCCCTTTTGATGATGACAAACCGCAATAAGATTTGATCAATAAGGTCTATAAGATGTCATCGTGATAAGTGTTTGTGAAGTGTAGTCCTGCATGTCAACATGATATAAATCATATGCAAGATGCTCCCCCTATTGAAATGCTCCCCCTACTAAATTGCTCCCCTAAAGGGTGCTTAAACCATGATCAAATCTATACATTATTCTCCCCCTTTTATTAACATCAAAAGAGCACAGAGTTTCATGTCATATGCAATATAAAAATAAAGTATTATTAGTCAGGACATATGATCACATTAAGACAATTAAAAAACAACCACTTGATATTCAATTAATCTCATTACAATGATTAATACACCTTCGTGCTCTTGTGATGATTAAGAATTAAAACATATATGGAGAATTTTCATGAAAAACAACCAATACAAATCAACTTTCAATATAACATATATTCTTTTAAGATTGATTTTTCCCACCTTATGAATAATGAGTTCAAGTTACCCACACCCAAAACATAGCCTATAAGGACTCTTAGATGTGGGGTGGCATTGCTTGGCAGATATACCACCAACGCTAAAGATTAATCTTAAAGTATAAGTTGGATATCCGTGGGTGGTCTAATTGCCATGAACCGTATCTATTTTCCATACGGAACTCTTTCGTTTCTCTTCTATTTAATTAATATGCATTTTTTTAAATAACACTTTGTTTTCTTTTCTTTTCATGAGCTCTAATTTTTATCCATTGCAAGATACTTCATATCTCCTAAAGTAATATGTTTTTCAATATTTTTTTAATTCATCCACCAACAAACACTTTCCCAAATTTTATGAAAACAACTCCATATGTGTAATAACATTTAATCTCGTGAAAGTATAGGGTGAAGGTGTCACGCCCCGCTTCCCAAGAATATGGAGGCGAAGCGTGAGAAGGTCCGCTCAGACTTGAAGCTGCAAAGCTGCAAGTCCGATAAGCGTCAATCAAATTTAAAACTACAGGTCCTTGCAACGCGAGCGAAACAAGATAATAATAATGAAATGAGACCAAAGAATAATCTCAGAATATCCATAAATATAAATTCCAACATCGCAGAAAAGCCACCAGGCTAGAAGAAAAAGAGACTAAAGGCCCAAACATGGCCAACAAAAGTACAAAGTACAAACGACGGTGCTACTCACCAATAACTAACAAAAGGCCTAAAACAAAATAAAGCTCAACAAAGGCTCAAAGAATGGTCACCGGTGTCCACCAAAATCCTCCTGGCAATCATGGACTAAGGCTCAGCGTCAGCGGAACACCACGTACTCAGCAACGGTCTCTGGTTCAGGTCTAACATGTGACACCCAAAAGAGCAAGGGGCACATGTCAGCAAGTCTACAAGAGACTTGTGCAAGGAAACTGAAAGTACAAGTAAACGCAACCTAAAAGTTCTAGCATGATGCAATGTCGTGGCAGTTAAAGTAATGAGTGCAACAGGTAAAGTAAAGTAAAGTACGAGCATGGCATTTAAACATGGCATGGATGACAAGTATTGCATGAATCATTCACAAGACAAGTACAAGACAAGAAAAGTAAGCACCTCGTGCACAGGGATTCCGCCTTTTGGCTAGAGTGGCTGCACGGCCAGCTCCTAGCTCAAGTGATCGTTTATCCCTACCCCTCCACGTGTATCGGGCATTGGTTTTCAGCCAACACATGAGGCCCGCTTCTGGTCCACGAGCCAGGAAGTGTTTAAACAAGTATGGCGTAGGGGTGCACCTAGCCGGTCCAGGGAACCCGGGCATTGGCTTTTGACCAACACATGAGGCCCGTTTCCCCCGGAAGTAGTTTTCAAGGAGTACAAGTTTTGTAGCGTGTGCTACGAATGCAACAATCAACTGGGATGACATGTAAGATGCAATGCATGGCAGTTAAAAGTGCGTACAGGTAAGGAAAGTAAACGTGACAGTTTAGTATGCATGAACAACAAGTTTAAAGGGTTGGATCTAGCTTCGTTGTCAAGCTAGATCAATTAGGTGACGGATCTAGTTCCGTTGTCAAACTAGATCAAGTAGGCGTCTAGGTAGCTATCATTTCACTGACTAGTCTCTTTTACGCTAAAACAAGGAAGTGGCCTAAAAACATGGCCCTACACAAGAGTTGGCAAGTTTCACTTGCCTGCAAGCACGACGTCTGAGCACACCGTCCAATGAGTCCAAAAATCACAATTATCCTACGCACGAGTCCACCGGCCTAAAGTCCATATTATTAATCTTGATTAGTGAATTTAAAACATTTAAAAATACTTTAAAAATACTGATTTTAGTCTTGATTAGCATGCATTGGGTTGGGGGTCCTAGGGGTGCAAAGCGTTACCTCAACACGACGCGAAAGCTACACCGGCGTCGGGTAGCGACGCCGGGGGTTGGAATAATAGATCGCGCTCCAAGTCCTGATTCCAATATATATTCCTCGCTGGAAAATTCAGAGCTTCAACCGGGGCGACGGTTCCAGATTCCAAAGCTAGCACGTGCGACGACGGGCTATGACGTGCGACGACGTCGTACGCGACGAATCCTTGAAGAGCAAGCACCTAGGTGGGGCCCACAGTAGTCCTAGGGACCTTTGGGGAACCCACAATGACTCTGGAGAACTTGGGGGGCCCACGGAGGCAAGTGGTGCGACGGTTGCGGGGTTGCGACGTTGGGGTGTGCAGCGGCTGCGGGCGATGCTTGGGTGCGGGGTTTCTCTTCGGTCTGGTCGATGGGGAGCTTCGGTCGTGCGCTTGGATGCAGGCGGGACAGCGTTGCAATGTTGCAACGCTTGCAACGTCGGTCAATGCGGAGCGGCGGGTCGGTCGTGCGGGCTGCGGAGCGGGGCGACAAGCGGCAACGGATGCGGAGCGCTTGTGCGGAGCGGGGCCTCGGTCAGACCGAGGGCTCCTCTCGGTCAAGCGGGGGAACGGGGCGGGGGTTGCTGCAGCGGTGCGGATGGGGCGGATGCGGAGCTTGCCCTCGGTCGGAGCGGGAGATTGCGGGGGGTTTCTTCGGTCGTGCGGGGGGCTGTACGTCGCAACGTTGCGACGATTCGTCGCAACGTCCAAAATGAGTTTGGAAGAGGCTAGGGCTAATTTCCTTGGAAAATAGGACTTGCTAGGGGTTGCTTATATAGTATAGGTGGGTTGACTTGGTCTAGGGCTAAATCTAATAGGATTAGAAGTTCAAAAAGATTTAAAATTTGAAATTCAATCACTCCAACTCATCCTAGGGTTTGACCTGGTCCAAATGAGCTGGAAATTGGCTCAAAAATTCTTTAAAACGTTTAAAACTCAAATAAATTTTATTTGGCCGAAAATAATTTATAAATTAATTATTAAAAATAATATAAAACTTGTTAAAAATATAAAAGTGGTCAAATAAACTCCAAAAATTATAAAATAAATATCGGGGTGATCATGACGACGAATGTGAGCTAACTAAGAAGACGGATCTCAAATTCGACGTCGGACGACGAAAATAAAAATAGAAATGTCTCCCGTCAAAAGTGAAAATCGTCACGTCTCATCGAGTAAGTTTAAATTGTGGAAAAACGACTCGAGAAGTGTCGTTCCAAGATAGTGCCACTATTTAATACTCTCAGAGACGTTCGCAATGGCATATCACACAAAAGTGTTCACCAACAAACAAAGTCTAAAACAAACACGTGCACGGCCAAAAGCACGTGCACGAAAAACGTACCATGAAAAGTGGTCGTTACATCCTCCCCACCTTAGAATAAAGTCCGTCCTCGGACTTTCTAATATAGCTAAGCGCTCTAGTAACTACCCCAATCAAGTCATATTATAATTCAACCAGGTATAGTCATTACAAGTGCTTATATATGCACTAGGTAGTCAAACATTATCACTACTAACACGCATATATATATACATTCACATACGTTATACACTTATACTTATTATAGTCAGTCAATTCCATACATGTGTTTCAATCATATATATAAGCATACATCCCTTATTTATCTACTACTTTCCTAAACACAAAACAATATTTCAGATACTCATACAAGGATAGTGTCACACTTAGCCAATACAATCATTGCTCTACGTATAGATAGCTACCTATGCACAAACGTCAAGGGTATACTACCCTCTAATATTCATCCACTACCAAACATCTCAGCACATATAGTCACCATACCATTTTTAAATCAAGTGCACTATATCTAACATAAATTCACCACTACTATAATTTCATAATAAATATAGTCATTCAATGCATTCCATTATTTCACCATACATTCACATTACGTACGGTCCTATAACTGTATTTACGACACGCCACATATATCATAGTCATCAATTCCTATAACTAAGCACATACTTACCCGTGCATGGTGCACACCCACACACACTAACATTTCATTTACGCATACCAATCATACCATTATATTACTAGCACATCTATGCACCTAGTTTAGCTAGTACACAAGCAAGCCCCTAGTAGTTAACTATACCACAAGACCAACACCTATAACTATATACTGGTGTAGCGACCCACAATCATGTGCGTAACTCAACCAGGCACAGACATTTCTATCACTATACATACATCACACATTGCTATATTCAAACTACAAACATACATTCAATATACTTAGAGTATACCCACTCAAGCTTGAGTGAGACTTAATACATACATCAGAATATTCTATATACGTAACACGACATTCATACATATACCAATACCACTCCAATATTTATATATATGTCTACCAATACAACCATAAGCATAACATAAGTCAATCACACTTAATATTTAGTCAGGTAATACTTACATAGTTCAATCTAATTATATACCATAATAATAACATTACAGACATCAGTACCCACATATTCATAATATACTCCCTAATACATGCATACGTACTCATCGTATAGTCACTTACATGTAACACATATATATATATTCACAACATAGCCTACTACCTATAATTAGTATACTAACACATCTATACGTACTTAATTAAGATGTGCAATAGTCGTATATACCTCACGGTATGCACGCATGCAACATCCCGCAAAGCAAGCAATACCAATCAAAATTATACTCCTACTTCCATGTATATCACCTATATACTCAGGCATCAAAACATAACTACTTACGTCTAAACACAATACATACCCACATATGAGCACACACTCATACGTGCTAATATATAGATCACATAATAGGCCTACCCTATTAACCATACGTACTCTTATTATTATCACTACTAACATACACATAGCTTTACCAATCATTTATTTCAACCATTATAAGTATCTCTAATTACATACACTCCATTAGACATTCCAACGCTAATTCAAATATACACAAGCATCCCTAGTATAGTATAGCTATCCACAAAATCTATAACTACTATCACACAACAACTTCATACTATCACGAATGGCTCCGAGTATATATATATAAATATATCACACAATAGGCAAGCGCCAATATACTATGGGGGTATACTCATTCAAGCTCACGTACACAAGTTAGGTACGTGCACAACGACTACCTCACAAGGTCCAAGGGTCTACTAACAACTAAGAGTTGACCAGCATTGAAGGACTCTAAGGCCTAAGCAATAAAGAGAGGTCGAGAGCGTGACGAGGGAAGTATCGATAAGCACGAGTTCAGATAGGACAAATACAAGGAGACGGCTTGGTAGACGAAACATTGACTCAATGGTGATGTTTAGGTTGAAGGAAAGGGGAATGTAGTGATGCTTATATAGGATATAGAAAAGAAGATAGGGTAAGTAGCACAAGCTAAAATACGCGGAGTTTGAAAACTGTCGTTCTTCAAAACTTAAAATCATCGCCTGTAAAGAAATATTTGGAGATCGATAAAACGAGTTGTTCAAAATAAGTTTGAGTTGAATATTCATAATAAGAGAAAATGTTTTATTAGCTAAAATAAATTTTAAAAGGAAGCAAAAATCATTTACACGAATATTAAGGACGTGGTTTTAGAAAATTTATACGTCAGTAATTTTAATATAATGTTGTCAAAAGTTTTGGAAAGTCAAAGAATGAAATCGAGTAACGGAAAATTTTAAACTTAGGTTAAATGCTTACAAAACTCTTTGGGCTATGGAAAATTGAGAATAATCAATTTTGAAACTACTTTTTAGAGAACCAGGGTTTGCCAAAAATGAGAAACAGAGTTACACAAGGTTCTTAATATACAAGCACAACAAGTCTGGCACGGATATAAAGATAATTGAAATTCAATTTGGTTGAGAAATTTTTTCCTAAAAGCGTGTATGGTGAGCGGGAAGAAAATAATAGTAACTTAGCATAAGAATTATCAAGATCGAATAGCAAATCTTTAAAATCAAATCATGGAGGGTCTAAAGCAGGATGTGGTTATGAAAATAGTAATTTTACAAAATCTGAATTAGCGAAAACGACGAGCAAAACCAACTTGCTGAAAGCTGAAATTCCATGTGTTTTGAAAAGTATATGAATGGCATAAATCAGGAGGGAAAATTACAAGTTGAATAAAAGTACGATTCAGAATAAAATTAATATATGAAGGGACAACGCATTTGCATAAGTACGAAAAACATAGTCTAATAAAATACTATAAGCTAGTATTCAAAAATTCCGACAAACGTTTTAAAAAAATTTAAATCAATGAAGGAGTATGAAGTATAAGTATATTAAAATTTTGAACAAGGTTAAACTTATGGAAAGAGGAAATCGAAAAAATACTTTCAGAAGATTCAGGATTTGTAATGGAGATGTTCGAAGAGTGACGACGATCGTCATGAGGCGATCTCGTGAATCGAGGCAAGGAAATTTGGGCAGGTGATCAGAACATACATACGCCTAGGATATGATTCTGAAGGATCTACGGGAGACTCCTACGGTCGACCAACTAAAGATTTGGAACTAGGCACTAAGACCTTCTAAGGGGCTGGACGGTAATGAAATGCGTTCAGCTTGGTCCGAAATCGATGAACCCAAGTGAATGACAAAAGGAAATTTTAGAGGTCTAATATGGTCAGGGTTAGGCAATAACCGCAAAGGTAACTCCTACGACGATTAAATCAATTGCTAAAAGGGAGTCTAACTACAATTAGGGCCCCTAATTAGCAAGCACAGACGTCTAACTAAGCCTTCTTATCACCTAGTGTCCTAAGAAAACAACTAAACTCAGGGCTTATTACTCGGATGTTGCAATTTATTTAATGGACATTCTGTTATTATCGTTGTTCCGTTAATTCGCAATTGCAAGACTGGACCTGCATGGGCCACCAACAAAACCTGTCACGCCCCGCTTCCCAAGAATATGGAGGCGAAGCGTGAGAAGGTCCGCTCAGACTTGAAGCTGCAAAGCTGCAAGTCCGATAAGCGTCAATCAAATTTAAAACTACAGGTCCTTGCAACGCGAGCGAAACAAGATAATAATAATGAAATGAGACCAAAGAATAATCTCAGAATATCCATAAATATAAATTCCAACATCGCAGAAAAGCCACCAGGCTAGAAGAAAAAGAGACTAAAGGCCCAAACATGGCCAACAAAAGTACAAAGTACAAACGACGGTGCTACTCACCAATAACTAACAAAAGGCCTAAAACAAAATAAAGCTCAACAAAGGCTCAAAGAATGGTCACCGGTGTCCACCAAAATCCTCCTGGCAATCTTGGACTAAGGCTCAGCGTCAGCGGAACACCACGTACTCAGCAACGGTCTCTGGCTCAGGTCTAACATGTGACACCCAAAAGAGCAAGGGGCACATGTCAGCAAGTCTACAAGAGACTTGTGCAAGGAAACTGAAAGTACAAGTAAACGCAACCTAAAAGTTCTAGCATGATGCAATGTCGTGGCAGTTAAAGTAATGAGTGCAACAGGTAAAGTAAAGTAAAGTACGAGCATGGCATTTAAACATGGCATGGATGACAAGTATTGCATGAATCATTCACAAGACAAGTACAAGACAAGAAAAGTAAGCACCTCGTGCACAGGGATTCCGCCTTTTGGCTAGAGTGGCTGCACGGCCAGCTCCTAGCTCAAGTGATCGTTTATCCCTACCCCTCCACGTGTATCGGGCATTGGTTTTCAGTCAACACATGAGGCCCGCTTCTGGTCCACGAGCCAGGAAGTGTTTAAACAAGTATGGCGTAGGGGTGCACCTAGCCGGTCCAGGGAACCCGGGCATTGGCTTTTGACCAACACATGAGGCCCGTTTCCCCCGGAAGTAGTTTTCAAGGAGTACAAGTTTTGTAGCGTGTGCTACGAATGCAACAATCAACTGGGATGACATGTAAGATGCAATGCATGGCAGTTAAAAGTGCGTACAGGTATGGAAAGTAAACGTGACAGTTTAGTATGCATGAACAACAAGTTTAAAGGGTTGGATCTAGCTTCGTTGTCAAGCTAGATCAATTAGGTGACGGATCTAGTTCCGTTGTCAAACTAGATCAAGTAGGCGTCTAGCCAGCTATCATTTCACTGACTAGTCTCTTTTACGCTAAAACAAGGAAGTGGCCTAAAAATATGGCCCTACACAAGAGTTGGCAAGTTTCACTTGCCTGCAAGCACGACGTCTGAGCACACCGTCCAATGAGTCCAAAAATCACAATTATCCTACGCACGAGTCCACCGGCCTAAAGTCCATATTATTAATCTTGATTAGTGAATTTAAAACATTTAAAAATACTTTAAAAATACTGATTTTAGTCTTGATTAGCATGCATTGGGTTGGGGGTCCTAGGGGTGCAAAGCGTTACCTCAACACGACGCGAAAGCTACACCGGCGTCGGGTAGCGACACCGGGGGTTGGAATAATAGATCACGCTCCAAGTCCTGATTCCAATATATATTCCTCGCTGGAAAATTCAGAGCTTCAACCGGGGCGACGGTTCCAGATTCCAAAGCTAGCACGTGCGACGACGGGCTATGACGTGCGACGACGTCGTACGCGACGAATCCTTGAAGAGCAAGCACCTAGGTGGGGCCCACAGTAGTCCTAGGGACCTTTGGGGAACCCACAATGACTCTGGAGAACTTGGGGGGCCCACGGAGGCAAGTGGTGCGACGGTTGCGGGGTTGCGACGTTGGGGTGTGCAGCGGCTGCGGGCGATGCTTGGGTGCGGGGTTTCTCTTCGGTCTGGTCGATGGGGAGCTTCGGTCGTGCGCTTGGATGTGGGCGGGACAGCGTTGCAACGTTGCAACGCTTGCAACGTCGGTCAATGCGGAGCGGCGGGTCGGTCGTGCAGGCTGCGGAGCGGGGCGACAAGCGGCAACGGATGCGGAGCGCTTGTGCGGAGCGGGGCCTCGGTCAGACCGAGGGCTCCTCTCGGTCAAGCGGGGGAACGGGGCGGGGGTTGCTGCAGCGGTGCGGACGGGGCGGATGCGGAGCTTGCCCTCGGTCGGAGCGAGAGATTGCGGGGGGTTTCTTCGGTCGTGCGGGGGGCTGTACGTCGCAACGTTGCGACGATTCGTCGCAACGTCCAAAATGAGTTTGGAAGAGGCTAGGGCTAATTTCCTTGGAAAATAGGACTTGCTAGGGGTTGCTTATATAGTATAGGTGGGTTGACTTGGTCTAGGGCTAAATCTAATAGGATTAGAAGTTCAAAAAGATTTAAAATTTGAAATTCAATCACTCCAACTCATCCTAGGGTTTGACCTGGTCCAAATGAGCTGGAAATTGGCTCAAAAATTCTTTAAAACGTTTAAAACTCAAATAAATTTTATTTGGCCGAAAATAATTTATAAATTAATTATTAAAAATAATATAAAACTTGTTAAAAATATAAAAGTGGTCAAATAAACTCCAAAAATTATAAAATAAATATCGGGGTGAACGTGACGACGAATGTGAGCTAACTAAGAAGACGGATCTCAAATTCGACGTCGGACGACGAAAATAAAAATAGAAATGTCTCCCGTCAAAAGTGAAAATCGTCACGTCTCATCGAGTAAGTTTAAATTGTGGAAAAACGACTCGAGAAGTGTCGTTCCAAGATAGTGCCACTATTTAATACTCTCAGAGACGTTCGCAACGGCATATCACACAAAAGTGTTCACCAACAAACAAAGTCTAAAACAAACACGTGCACGGCCAAAAGCACGTGCACGAAAAACGTACCACGAAAAGTGGTCGTTACAGAAGGTGTAGAAATCAAGTCGTTCAATTTATCAAACATGTCATGATTATTTAGAAAGTCTACTATGTAATTATATTCATGACAATAATACAAGATTTCGACATGGATATGAATATCATTCAAAAGTATAGTTTTAATTAATAAAAGAGAGGTGAACAATAAAGCTCAATCTTTATACATTTTGCACTTTCTCATTTTTTATTTTTCAAATTTTCAATTTTTTGGCTTTATTTTTTTAACAATTTTATATCACACAAGAAAATCAAAAGCACACAACGAAAACACTCCAAAAAAATCACACCAAAAAATGGACACATCAAAAAATCTTATGAAGGTACGCAATGAGTTCAAATAAGAAATCATATCTTTGCGTTGTCGTTTGGCTAAGGAACTTCAATGAAATGCGACGTCCAATCCATAGTTCCTCGCCCCTCCATGGAAGATGTTATGTATGACCTTGGAATCTAACAAGGTCCACTAGTGTAAGTCACAACATCTTTAGGAAGCCATACTTGTTTATACTTTATTTTCGTAAAGATGAGATCCTGAAGATCCTACACATAACGAACTTTGTTCATCAGTTACTGGACTCATTTAGTGACAACCAGAAGATTCTCAAATCACACATCCCTACTACAAATACTCCAGTTAGGATTGACATTCTCGAGAATGGATACAATCCACCAGCAGCAGAAGTGGCTATTTCTGAACTGAAAAGAGGCAGATCACCAGGCTCCAAGGACAAAAATCCAAGAAAAAGAAAAACTCCTGGAGACATTATGACATTACCACCATAGAAAAATGAGCTTATGTCAATACCCTCACCCCTCCCGGAATCAACTTCAGAGGAAAAGCAGGGAGAAACTGAAACATCATTAAATTATGTATGTACATGGGAGGTGTTGGACAAAAAGTGTACAATCGTCGATGATGACTTCGTATTTCATATTTTTGTTCATGTCGCTGAAAGCGACGATGATAATGATCCACATTCTGTTGCTGAATGCAAACGAAAAAATGATTGTCCAAAGTAGAATGAGGCAATAGAAGCAGAGCTGGACTCGCTTAAGGAACACACAGTCTTTAGGAAAATAATCCAGACACCAAACGGTGTCAAACCTGCAAGATATAAATGGGTATTTGTCAGAAAAGAAATGAGAATAATGAGATCACACACTACAAAGTAAGACTTGTAGCATATGGATTTTCCCAAAGATCGGATATAGACTATGAAGAAAAATACTCGCCGGTAATGGATGTGATCACTTTCCGATTTTGATAGGCTTAACATCAAAAGAAGGATTAGATATGCAACAAATGGATGTTGTGATTGTATACCTATGTGAAAATCTTGATAAAGAGATATATATGAAACTTCATGATGGCTTTTCATTTCCTACAAATTTAAAAGATAGACCTCAGAACGTCTATTCTATTAAGATACAAAGATCATTATATGGTCTTAAACAATCGGAAAGGATGTGGTATAATAGACTCAGTGAATTCTCTTAGGATCGATAAGACACCCTAGAGGGTGAATAGGATGAATGAGGAATTAAAAATATTTAACGAAGCAAGCACGTTTAATTAATATAATTTGTAGAAATAATCACAAGCAGTCAAAAGATATGTAGAAAATAGCAGACAGCCAATCACAGATGACACAAGATATACCTTGGTTCGGTCAACCTTGACCTACTCCAGCAACCCCCAAGATATACTCTTCGATTAATCAGTTTCTCCACGCCTACAAGACACTATGAACTTTCAACTCCCTTTGCTCCATGCTCAATAGCTCTCTAGGCTCGCAACTCACTTTGATAAACTGAACTAACCAAACAACCTAGACCATGTATCGATCATATCCCATGCATCGAGCATCCCCCAAACTACAACACGTAGCTTGCACAAAAGTTTGTAAAAATAAAATGTACAAAGATCAAAGCAATGTCTCAGTAATATATTCAGAGTTTAGAAAAGCTCAAATTGATTTGTTGCGATGTTTTCGTCCTTCTGCATGTGCACATCTTTCCAATGGCTCTGGTCGTTCGTCGTTTGGATGCTAGTGCAGAAAGTTGCCTCTGTCTCAAGTTTGACCGTCGTATCGTCTCCTTCTTTAGATATGAAGAGCCCCCTGATTTTCTAGATCTGATCTATGATTTCTCTATCTCAGATTGTTCCTGAACTCGTCAGGGATGCCCATGAGAAGACAGATCGTCAATCGGACTTCTGGATCTCTTGGAATCGGCAAAATACCATAGGTATCTCATTGACTTATATATGGTGTATTCATATTGGGTTTAGAACTATTATTGGGTTCAAATTCCTCTCAAAACCCAATTCCAAGTCGTCAGCAATTCTGGCTGTTAGATCTGCTTTACAAATGCGGAATTAGCTGAGGTGATGACACGTCTACAAGAGATTTGCTCAAATCCAAAAACCATGCGTATTTTTGTCGTATTTGAGTGTAATTTGGCCTATAAAAATTTGTAAATTTCTGAAAAAGATTACCAAAATTTACAGAGCCCATTCTTCACCTTGTAGAATTTTCTCAGCCCTTTTCTTTTACTTTATCTCAAATTCTCTTTACAAGAACTCTGTTTCTTCACGTATATCGCCCGTATACGTGACATTTCATGTGCCAAACAAATTCCTAAATTCACCATAAAATTCCTGAGAGTTATTTGACATATTATTCACTATTTTGAAGAGTTTCACTTTAT
This sequence comes from Scilla litardierei, assembly GCA_030789695.1. NCBI lineage: Eukaryota > Viridiplantae > Streptophyta > Magnoliopsida > Asparagales > Asparagaceae > Scilla > Scilla litardierei. Next base: position 85,742,259 of record CM061139.1, read on the forward strand.
TTTGTCTCTGTTTGCTTTGACATCCCCTTGCAAGTACTCAATTTTCCTTCGTATTCAAAGGTATTACTCCGTATTTCTTCGCATAATCAACTCCATTACGAGTATTTTCTCAACCATCATATTCCATAGTCTTCATAGTCCTGTAATGACCTCAAATACACGTAACAAATACATTAAAACAGTTCACACAGGTTTGTTATCATCAAACAAGAAATCATAGACAATGATGTTTGCAACAATCTCCCCCTTTTGATGATGACAAACTGCAATTAAGATTTGATCCTATAAAGCTCATAATCATGTCATCATGCTTGTGTTTGCGAAGTGTGATCATGAAAGTCAATGGGATATAATAAATCATACAATTATAAAGCTCCTCCTTTTGACATGCTCCCCCGTTTGACATGCCCCCCTATTTGGATACTCCATATTTACTTGCAACCGATTACTTTAACATCCAAGATGTCGGTTCAAATCTTATAAATTTCTCCCCCTTTGTTATCATCAAAAGTCCACAAAAGATAATATTTTATATGCATATAGAAAATAAAGTATTATAAAACATGACATATGAATACATTAAGACCATCACAAGTAGTTAATCAATATTCAATAATTTAGAACTTAGATTATAAACATCTTCATGTTCGTGTGCGATGATTAAAAGTTAAGTTCATAGGGAGTTGACTTCATGAATTCAACATTTTCATACCAACATTTTCCATATATATAAATTTCAAAGATTTAATTCCCCCACTTCATGAAACATTAATTCAAGTTACGAACACCCATACATGGCCTATAAGGACTTTTAAACAAGGGGTGGCATTGCTTGACGAACAAAACATCAACGCTAATAAATAAGAATTTCTTAGCATACGTTGAATGTCTGTGGGTTGAGACCTAGCCAAAAATTGTATCCATTTTTCATACAAGCTCTATATATATAATTTTTCTTCCTTTTTGCAATTATTTTTCTTTTCTTTATCATGAGCATCAATTTTTATTCTTGGCTAGACTCATCATATCCCATCAAGATATAAACATATATCCACCTTCATACACTTTTAACATATTCATGAAAAGCAATTCCAAATGAATAATAACATTTAATCCGTGAAAGTGTGATAGAAGATGTAAAAATCTAGCTTTTCATTATTGAACATTTCTCAACTAAACATCAAGTCTATTATGCATGCATAGCCAAGAAAAAAATACTAGACATATAAAGGAACTAGTCATTGCCCGTGCCCACAGGGCACGGTTTATTTAATGGCTGAGTTTTTCTCCCCCACAAATTTCAAGTTCCCCCAAATTTCAATTTTTCCCACAAAATTTCATGTTTCCCCCCAAATTTAAGTTTTCCCCCAAAATTTAAGTCTCCCCAAAATTGTCAGTACCACCTAGGACAAACTTGCCACGTAGGACAAAGTTTTGTCCTAGTAGGATAAGATTCAAAATCTTCATAGAATTGGAAAAAAATGGCCGGAAGGGGTGAGAATAAAAAGTGTGGGTGTGTGTGTGAGGAGGGTCCATAGGCAAAAATACAAAAATCGGGGTTGTATGTGCAAAATTCCCCACCTCCTCTTTTATCCCTCAAAATCTCATCTCTTATATTTTCTCTTATTCAATTTCCCTGATTTATATAATAGATATCCAAATTCTCTTATCCAATTTCTCATGTCCAAATTCTCTTATCAATTTCTCTTGATAACATCCGTCTTTTATATAATAGATATCTCTTATCCAATTTCTCTTGTCCAATATCTCTTATCCAATTTCTCTTGATACCATCTCTCGTTTGTAATATAGATATCTCTTATCCAATTTCTCTTGATAACATCACTCTTATCCAATTTCTATTGTCCAATATCTCTTATTCAATTTCTCTTGATAACATCCCTCTTTTATAATATAGATATCTCTTATCCAATTAATCTTGTCCAATATCTCTAATCCAATTTCTCTTGATAACATCCCTCTTTTATAATATAGATATCTCTTATCCAATTTCTCATGTCCAATATCTCTTATCCAATTTCTCTTGATAGCATCCCTCTTTTATAATATAGATATCTCTTATCCAATTTCTCTTTTCCAATATCTCTTATCTAATTTCTCTTGATAACATCCCTCTTTTATAATATAGATATCTCTTATCCAATTTCTCTTGATAACATCCCTCTCTTATAATATAGATATCTCTTATCCAATTTCTCTTGTCCAATATCTCTTATCCAATATCTCTTGATAACATCCCTCTTTTATAATATAGATATCTCTTATCCAATTTCTCTTTTCCAATATCTCTTATCCAATTTCTCTTGATAACATCCCTCTTTTATAATATAGATATCTCATATCCAATTTCTCTTGTCCAATATCTCTTATCCAATTTCTCTTGATAACATCCCTCTTTTATAATATAGATATCCCTTATCCAATTTCTCATGTCCAATATCTTTTATCCAATTTCTCTTGATAACATTCCGCTTTTATAATATAGATCTTATCCAATTTCTCTTTTCCAATATCTCTTATCCAATTTCTCTTAATAACTTCCCTCTTTTATAATATAGATATCTCTTATCCAATTTCTCTTGTCCAATTTCTCTTATCCAATTTCTCTTGATAACATCCCTCTTTTATAATATAGATATCTTATACAATTTCTCTTGTCTAATATCTCTTATCCAATTTCTCTTGATAACTTCCCTCTTTTATAATATAGACTAGAACTTTCCCGTGCCCAAAGGGCACTGCGATTTGAGAGGGGGGCCCACGTCCAAATTTCAATTTTCAAATCTTCTCCATAAATTTCCCCCCAAAACTTATCCCAATCCTAGTCATCAAGCCCTTATCCTAGTCATAAACTCATTTGTCCTAGTCACTTGTCCTACTGGGACAAAATTCAAAATCTTCATCAAATATAGAATAGATATCTCTTATCCAATTTCTCTTATCCAATATCTCTTATCTAATTTCTCTTGATAACATCCCTCTTTTATAATATAGATATGAATTTCATCAATAATTTCCTTTTAAATCAAACACAAAAAAGATATTCAATAAGCTACTCTTTTTACGAATTTTTCTTTTCCAAATTTTTTTCACCCTTTTATTTCTTTTCCAATTTTTTTCCTCATCTTTTTCATAAGAATCTAAACATGCTAAGCAAAAGAAGCATTAACTCAAGGAAAAGAAAATCAACCCAAAAGAAATATAAAAATGAAACACACATAAAAAAATTATCCTATGAAGGTAATTAACACTTTACAATCAAGCAAGAATGATACCTTCGCATCGTCAGCTTGGTCAAGGAACTTCATTTAATTTGACATTGAAATCCAAGTTCCTCGCCCAACCATTTTTCCTTCTTACTTGGAAGATGAGTTGTGTGGCCTATTCACCAACATAGGTCCACCATCGTTCTTGAATGTGTCCTTAGGAACCCAGACCTGCTTGAACTTTAAGTTCTTGTTCATATTCCAACAATGATTAAAAGTGTGTCCATATTTTCCACATCACATGCATCTTGCAACAAAACTTTTAACTTTGTTAGAAACATTAGTCTTATGCACATATTTCACTTTAGCAACATTCAAATTTGCATGCATAACATTCTTTCCTTTAGCAACATTCATGCTCTTATGTACAACATTATTAAATCCAAGTCCTTTTCTATTGTTTGCATATCTATATTACATTTGACAGCTGTTTTTGAAACCTAAGGCTGACTAGGACAAGCTGACTAGGACAAACAAGTTGATAGAAAGATGGTTGAGATTTAATCTTGGAAAATCAACGGTTGAGATGAGAGTTTATCAAAAATTTGTATGGGGGGGGACTTTTTGGGGAAATAAATCTTCATTTAGTTTTGTGAAATTCGAGATCTTTGAATTTAAGAGGTCTTGGAGGTTGAACAGCTAAGTATTTATGTGATTTAATTTACAATATTTATAACAAAAAAAAGAAAAAGCTACATTATCAATGAATTATATGTTGCTTATTCAAATCATCTTTATCTAGGGGCGCCGAAGGCGCCCGCTAAATTTTTATTATTCTATGTCGAAGGCGCCTGCGCTGAATTTGTTGTTCCGCGTCGAAGGCGCCAGTGTCGCTAAATATATTTACCAAATTTGTTCTTTTAAATTTTGGCTGTGGAAATAATTTTTTAGGGAACAAAGTTTTCGCGGGGGAAAATCTTAAGTGAACAGTGCCCACTGGCACGAGTTATGACTAGTACTTGATTATTCAATAACATATTCAATGATTTTTCACTTATAGCAAAATTTTTCATGTAATTTTCCAATTCATGAACTTCGGATTTAAAATAAAGATTCTCATCAACAAGCATTGAACAACGTGAGATAAAAACATCATCTTTCTTTTTCAATTCAACTTTCAAAGCATTAATATTAACTTTATGCTCATCTCTTTCAATTTTAATTTCATGCAATTCTTTTTCAGATTTAGAACAATTATCACAATCAAGTTTCTTTTCAAGCAATTGTTCTTCTAAAGCTATTCAGTTTTGACATTCTTTATTAAGAAATGAATTTCTTTCAGATGTAAGTTTCTTAGTTTTAGCAACTAACCTTTCAATTTCATTAGATAACAAATTATTCTCTTTGAGCATGGCATCACACGTCCTGACTAAATCACCATAAACGGTTGAGTTACCTCATCATTAGATTCTTCTCTACTTGAATCATTGTGTGCCATCAAACATAGATTAGCTACATGGTTTTGATCATCCTCGCTGTTGTCATCCCATGTAGACACCAAAGCTTTCTTATTCTCATCCTTTTCTTTGCCATTTGCCAACAATGGACACTCTACTTTGATGTGTCTAGATTTCCTGCAATTATTGCAAATAAGTTCCTTATTAGAGCTAGAAGGAGTTCATTTAGACATAGAAGTGACACTTTTATTTACAAGAACTTTTCTTCCCTTTAGATTCTTCTTATTGCGTAGCCTCTTTCCGTCACTTGAGGCATGATTCTCGAATGGTTACTCGCTTCCAAATGTCATCTCCAAGTCCCTCCATATTTCCTGCACAGACAAGCAATGAGAAATAGATTCAAATACATTTCTATTTAAGCCACAATATAAAATATTCATTGCTTGCGCATTTAGAACACATGATTTCTTTTCATCTAAACTCCAATTATTTTTATGCTTACGAATTTCAATATAACCATCTTCAATGAGATACCACGTATTGAAATCCACAGATAGAATATAAACTTTCATCCTTGCCGTCCAATAATCAAAATCATGTCCAGAAAATATAGGAAGCCTATTATAACCTTCAACGACATCATGCGAAATATTCATGGCTACGGCATCATGTGAAATATTCATGGCTGTGTGTGTGTGTGTGTGTTTAGGTGCTTGCAATCCTACACACAAGCGCGCGCACACACACACACATAAATTAAACCTGACTCTGATACCACATGTTAGGATCGATAAGACACCCTAGAGGGGGGTGAATAAGGTGAATGCAGAATTAAAAATATTTAACGATGCAAGCACACTCAATTAATATGATTTGCAGAAATAATCACAAGCAGTCAAAAGATATGTAGAAAATAATAGACAGCTAATCACAGATGACACCAAGATATACCATGGTTCGGTCAACCTTGACCTACGCCAGCAACCCCCAAGATCTACTCTTTGATTAATCAATTTTTCCACGCCTACAAGACACTATAAACTCGCAGCTCCCTTTGCTCCACGCCCAATATCTTTCTATACTCGTAACTCCCTTTGCTAAACTAAACTAACCAAACAACATAGACATTGTCTCGATCATATCACTGTCTCAATCATATCCTATGCATCGAGAATCCCCCAAACTACAACACGCAGCTTGCACAAAGGTTTGTAAAAATAAGATGTACACAGATCAAAGCAATGTCTCAATAATATATTCAGAGTTTAAAAAACCTCAGATTGAGTTGTTGTGATATCTTCGTCCTTCTGCACGTGCACATCTTTCCAATGGCTTTGGCCTTTTGTCGTTTGGATGCTAGTGCAGAAAGTTACCTCTGTCCCAAGTTTGACCGTCGTATCGTCTACTTCTTTAGCTACGAAAAGCCCCTAATTTTCTGGATCTGACCTATGATTTATCTGTCTCAGGTTGTTGCTCAACTCGTCAGGGATGCACATGAGAAGATGGCTCGTCAATCGGACTTCTGGATCTCTTGGAATCGGCAAAATACCCTCCCTAGGCATCACATTGACTTATATCTGGTAGAGTCCTATTGGGTTTAGACCTCTTAATGGGTTCAAATTCCTCTTAAAAACCTAATTTAAACCCAATTACAAGTCGGCATCTATCCTGGTCGTTGGATCTGCTTCACAGATGCGGGATTGGCTGAGGTAATGACATGTGTACATGAGATTTGCTCAAATCTAAAAACCATGCGTATTTTAGCCGTATTTGAGTGTATTTTGGCCTATAAAAAATTCGTAAATTTCTGAAACAATCACAAAAATTCCCAGAGCCCATTCTTCACCTTGTAGAATTTTCTCAGCCCTTTTCTTCCATTGTAGCTCAAAGTCCCTTTATAAGAACTCCGTTTCTTCACGTATTTCGCCCGTATACGTGACATTTCATGTGCCAAAAAAATTCCTAAATTCACCATAAAATTCATGAGAGTTCTTTGACATACTCTTCACTGTCTTAAAGAGTTTCACTTTATTTGTTGCTGTTTGCTTTGACATCCCCTTGCAAGTACTCAATTTTCCTTCGTATTCAAGGGCATATTACTCCGTATTTCTTTGCATTTCTTCGCATAATCAACTCCATCATAAGTATTGTCTCCACCATCATATTACATAGTCTTCATAGTCCTGTAATGATCTGAAATAGAGTTAACACATATAGTAAAACAGTTCATACAGGTTTGTTATCATTAAACAAGAAATCATCGACAACAATGTTTCCAACAAATTCCTTGTACAACAAGGATTCCATAATAATAAAGTCTGCCATTGCATCTTTATAAGAGCAAAGGAAACATGATTCTTCATAATTACAGTCTACGTAGACGCTCTAAATCTCATAGGATCTTCTGGAGAGATCACTGAGATATTTGTAAGCCTAACAAAAGAATTTGAAATGAAAGACATAGGCAAAACAAAATTCTGCCTTGGTTTATAGATTGAACATCTGAAAGATTGAATCCTGTTACACCAAACCACATACACAAAAAAATTATTACAAAGATTTCACATGGACTAATGTCATCCATTAAGTACACCTATGGTAATACGATCCTTGGATGTAAATAAAGACCCCTTTCATCCGCTGGAAGAGAGGAAGGATATACTTGGTCATGAAGTCCCTTATCTGAGTGCTATTGGAGCACTTCTATATCTAACTAACTGTACACGTACCGATATAGCATTTGCAGCGAATTTACTAGCCAGATATAATGCAGCACCCACAAAGCACCACTAGACCGGGGTTAGGCACCTTCTGCGCTACCTCCAAGGGTCAACAGATTCGGAACTGTTATACAAAAGAGAATCATCATCCACACTTATTGGTTATACTGATGCAGGATACATGTCTGATCTCCACAATGAAAAGTCACAAACATGGTATGTGTTTACCTACCGTAGGACGACAATTTCCCGAAAATCTGTCAAGCAGACCATGACGGTAGCATCATCCAATCACTCAGAGATTATCACCATCCAAGAAGCAAGCAGAGAATGCATTTGGCTGTGATCAGTTGTACATCACATCCTGGTGACTACCGGATTGAAGACTGGTGATCTTGAACCTACCACTATGTTTAAGGACAACGCTGCTTGCATTGCCCAGTTATGAGGATGCAACATCAAAGGTGACATAACGTAGCACATCTCTCCTAAATTCTTTTGGACGCATGAGCTACAAAGAGATGGCGAGATCGACGTTAGACAAGTGCAATCACGTGAAAACCTGTCAGACATGTTCACTAAATCACTTCCTACAGTCACTTTGGGGAAGTTTGTGCAAAAGATTGGAATGAGACGCCTAATAGATATGAAAGCCTAGCTTGCACAGATCAGAGGGAGTTAGAGGGAATTTGTACTCCTTTTTCTTAACTATGGTTTTTTCCAAAGAGTTTTCCATAGCCAAAGGTTTTAACGAGGCAAATCCAATTAACTTAGGATCCTGAAGTATCCACCCCTTATGATACTCATATGGTGCTCAGAATCCCAAAGTATTCATGAGCACACTTATGGCTGGATAAGGGGGAGTGTTGTAAATATGATAATAAGTGCGTGGGTGGATAAGCTTGTATCTATTTGAAAGATTGTATCATATACATGTATGAACTCTCACATCCCCTATAAATAAAGGCCTGGGGTGTCCCCAGATGGTGCGTTTCATAACAGTCATTTAATTTTAATTTTAATTTTCCAAAAAGGCATGCCCCAGGTGGGGCCCATGTGTTGGGATAAAGAAGCTGGGGAAAGAACTCCTTCCATATGGTGTAATCACTAGAAACCAATCGGAAATTATTGTATTTCCTTTGTGTGCTGTTAAGCCCTTAATGTTGCATAATGAATGCGTTTGTTGCAAATGAATTCCCATGCAATATTAATTGAAAATTCTCATGCATATCACAAATAAAGGATTTGAAACCACAACTTGATATAAGGGGAAGGAAGTGTCTTATCACATGAGTTAAGCTCAGTTAGCAATACCTCTTTACTATGATATGCTTTTACTATATAGTTGGTGGTACTATTAATATCATGTTATTCTTATTAATAACTGATGAACTTATTATGTGGTTTGCATAGAAGGATATGTTTAGAAAAGTTATTGTAGAAACAAAGAATTAAATTTCAATTTAATTTTTTATTTAATATTTATTTAATTTATTAGTTGGTTTCATGTAACTTATATGCCATGAGTTATATGGTTATTACGTGACCATGCATTATATGACCTATTACGTGGTGCCATTATTATGACCTTTTAAGCTTTAACTTTTAGATATATTTTATCGCTAACTCCTAATAAAAGGTTATCATCCATAGAGAGGGAGGAAAGGAGGAGGGGGAAAAACAATAGAAATTCCTCTCCTTTGGTTTTCCATTCATGCATTTAAACTATTCAAGAAAGCATGATTGTCTTGACCAAAACCATCTTGGGAATTGTTGAGGCATACTTTGTTGCCTTCGTTCGACTAAGACTATCTTAGAATGGGTTTGCAACCAACGCGCTAGCATTATATGAAGGGACAAGACATCTTATTCAATGATCTCATCATCTGAAGAGTTGATTCGCCTATCTAACTAGGTGACATCCATAGATCTCTTTGGATCTAAGGTTACACCTTTTATTGTAGAAAGAGTTAAGGTCTTGCATATATGTTGCTTACAGATGCAAACCCTTTCTTTACCCCTTTTGCCCTGATGGGTTTCATTGATGAGAATGAAAGAAGAACGCTTCCTCTCTTTCTTTTTCCTTTTTTTATTTTTATTTTTCAACTAATAAAGGAAGACTATAGTGAAACCTTCCTTAAGAAGCAACTTGAAGCTCACAACTATTTGCTTCTTAATGGTTGCATTTGCTGATCCTAATCACTCTGTATACAAAAAAAAGCAATTAAATTATGAGTGCTTTTAAATAGAATTCCAAAAAAGATTAAAATGGCACACTTACCAGCATCTAATCATTGGTGGGACCTTAATGCGATCTTTACTTCACCATATCCATATTTTTTTCCCAAGAAGGAAAAAATGAGATATTATCTAAATAAGAATGTTACACATCTTCTTAGTTACTTTCCTCTTACTCACACTTTAGAGTCATCATTAAGGGCTTTAACATATAGAGGGTCTCATTTAGTGTTGATCATTGACAGGCTCTTCACAAAAATAAAATTATTCTTACAGTCCTCATTATTGCTTGAAAACCCTTTTCACACTTTCTTCTCACCCAATAAGCTTTATCATTTCTTGCTAGGGCATCTCATTAGTAAGAAGGGAAGACTGAATAATCCATTCGATCGCATGATCCCCTTAAACTAGACCAACGTGATAAACTTAACCATACACACTATCATATTCAATGCTAATTGGTGACACGGGGCCTCAAACTAATTCAATAAGATGACGAGGAACTTGTAAAAGTGTAAGTGCAAGCCATACCGAAAATGTTCAACATAGAAAAGAATCTCATCCATGCAACTTAAAATATTATCTCTCCTATAGTTAGGACCCTAGTTTGGCAGTAGTCAATAACTACATAAGCACTATCAAAGATGTTAGAAGGGATTTACATCCCTATGGCAAAAGAGAACTCTCTGGGAGGGTGGAGAATGACACCTTTCTTGATGCCTTTGCCCAAAATTTTGGTGTACTAAACTTCCTCTTACACACTAGGCATAAGGTTTTCCAAGAGAAACATTCTTTTCCTCATCATCTCCCTTGTCATCACTATATCTATCATCATCGACATCATTCTCCTTATAACGTAGTTGATTTTGGACAATGAACGATCCTCTTCCTCTAATGTTCTCTCGCAGGACCCAACTCCTAATCATCTATTTCTTCTTTCTTTAACCCTTCACCAGTTTAGTACATTTGGCATTTAAAATCTATGGAAATAAAGTGGAGTAGTAGAAAAATTTCTCAAATTTTTTTTAGGATTCGAATGTTGCAAGAAGCATAAACAACTTTGGTGGACATTTTAAAGAATTAATATGAAGAAGAAAGAATCTTCTGCTCTAAGCCTCATTACTCTTATAATAGATGAAGGGACTTGCATGAACATGAACCATTATCCGCTTCTCTTTCTTCACAGTAAGGTTCAATATGGCAATTTACTTGAGGCAGTCACAAACTGACTTATCCTTTTTGGTAGAATGATGTCTCATGCCATTTGAGGTGTAATCGTGATCTCCTACATTTAATGAGGGATTACATGGCTCTTGCATAAGACAAGACGGTGATCATATCTTAAAAATTACCGCTAATATCTTACCGTTAAAAGCACTTAACACAAAAAGGTTGATTTGATGTTTACTAACTCAAATGTCGCCCTATACAGATGTCACCCTGGGTGAACTATGTTCTCCTTTTTCTCTCGAACTTGATAGACCAAATTCAAGAGTAAGAAAGTAATTGTTACAGGTAAAATAATCAACCTATTTGGGATGAAAAAGGTTCAAATCCTACGTAGAATGGCTTACCCAACCTAATTACGTGGAGAAGTTAGAGTGACTATTTTATATCCATGCAATGACTTACATACCCTTTCACAATCTTGCATATACTCCTATGATCCATATATGTGTGTATCCATAGTCCACCTTAGCAATGCTACCAAAAATTACATATTTTTTTGGCTAATAGTAACTTGAGCATCGAATGGTTTTATATTAAAAGCTATCCCAACCACATCTAAGCCCATATCAATTCTTTGCATGTTATGCAACGAGAAGCACATGGATCTTCCATCCCTTCATGGTTATCGAAATCATGAGGAATATGTATACACCAGTAAGTTAAGATCCTGCAAAATGATGTACTATTCGTTTTACATTGAAAATGTGTTGCAACAATTTTGAATATAGATGTCATTATCCAATGATAATTTATATAAACTAGGCATAACAAAAAATGACATAGATTTTAATATTTGGTTGAATAGATAAAAATATTGTCCATCCTTTAGTTGGGATCCTAATTTGGTAGTAGTCACTAACTACATAAGAACCATCGAAGATATTAGAAGGGCCATACGTCCATATGGAAAAAGAAAACTCTTTGGGAGTGTTGAGGATGACACTTTTCTTGATGCCTTTGCCCACAATGTTGGTATACTAAACTTCCTCTTACACATTTGGGCATGAGGTTTTCCATGAGAAACATCCTTTTCGTCATCGTCTTCCTTGTCATCACTATACCTATCATCGTCGTCATCCTCCTCCCTATCATGTGGTCGATGTTGGATAATGAACGATTCTCTTCCTCTACTGTTCTCTTAAAGGACCAAACGCCTAATAATCTATTTCTTCTTCCTTTAATCCTTCACCAGTGTATTACTTATGGGCATTTAAAATCCATGGAAATAAAGTGGAGAATAGTAGAAAACTTTCGCAAAATTTTTTAGGATTTGATGGTTGCAAGAAGCATAAAATACTTTAGTGGACATTTTTATGAATTTATATGAAGAAGAAAGAATGTTCCGCTCTAAGCCTCATTACACTTATAGTAGATAAAGAGACTTGCATGAACATAAATTCTTATCCAGTTCTCTTTTTTCATGGTAAGTTTTAATGTGGCTGCTCATTAATCGACGTGTGGCAATTTACTTGAGGCAGTTACAAACTGACATACCCTTTTTTAAGAATGCTGTCTCATGCCATTTTAGGTATAGATCATGATCTCCTACATTTAATGAAGGGATTGCATGGCTCTTGCTCAAGACAAGACATCGATCATGTCTTAAAAATTACCACTAATATCTCGCCCTTAAAAGCACTTAACACGTAGAAGGTTGATTAGGTGTTGCCTTACTCGAATGTCGCCCTCAGATGTACCCTAGGTGAACCATGTTATCCCTTTTCTCTCAAATTTGATAGACCAAATTCAAGAGTAAGAGGGTAATTTTTACAGGTTAAATAATCTACCTAGTTGGGATGAAAAAGAATCAAATCTTACGTAGAATGGCTTACCCGACCTAATTACGTGGAGAAGTTAGAGCGACAAATTTTTATCTATGCAATGACTTGCATACCCTTTGACAACCTTGTATATATTCCTATGATCAACATATGTGTGTATGCATAGTCCACCCTAGCAATGCTACCAAAAACTACATAATTGTTGGCCAATAGTAACTTGAGCATCGAATGTTTTAGATTGAAAGCAATCCCAACCACATCTAAGACCATATAAATTTTGTTCATGTTATGCAACGAGAAGCACGTGGATCTTCCATCCCTACATGGTTAGCGAAATCATGAGGGATATGTATACACCAGTAAGTTAAGATCCTGCCAAATGATGTATTATTCGAAGTATGTTGAGAATGAGTTGCAAAAATTTTGAATATAGATGTCATTATCCAATATATATAAACTAGGTATAACAAAAAATGACAAATATTCTAATATTTGATTGAATAGATAAACATATTATCTATCCTTTAGTTGGGATCCTAATTTGGCAGTAGTCACTAACTACATAAGCACCAATGAAGATATTAGAATACGTCCCTATGGCAAAAGAGAACTCTTTGGGAGTGATGAGGATAACACCTTTCTTGATGCCTTTGCCCACAATGTTGGTATACTAAACTTCCTCTTTCACACTGGGGCATGAGGCTTTCCATGAGAAACATCCTTTTTTCACCGTCTTCCTTGTCATCACCATATATATATCTATCATCGTCGTCATCCTCCTCCTTATCATTTGGTCGATTTTGGACACTGAACGATTCTCTTCCTCTATTGTTCTCTTGCAGGACCCAACTTCCAATCATCTATTTCTTCTTCCTTTAATACTTCACCAGTGTAGTACTTATGGCATTTAAAATCCATGGAAAATAAAGTGGAGAATAGTAGAAAAATTACTCAATTTTTTTAGATTTGATGGTTGCAAGAAGCAAAAAAAACTTTGGTGAACTTTTTTAAGAATTTATATGAAGAAGAAAGAATGTTCCGCTTTAAGCCTCACTACTTATAATAGATAAATAGACTTGCATGAACATGAACTCTTGTCCACTTCTCTTTCTTCACGGTAAGTTTCAATGTTGCTGCTCATTAATCGACATGTGGCAATTCATTTGAGGCAGTCACAAACTGAGATACCCTTTTTTAAAGAATGATGTCTCATGCCATTTTAGGTGTAGATCGTGATCTCCAACATTTAATGATGGGATTGTATGGTTCTTGCATAAGACAAGACGTCGATCATGTCTTAAAAATTACCGCAAATATCTCGTCCTTAAAAGCACTTAACATATGGAAGGTTGATTAGATGTTGCCTTACTCGAATGTCGCCCTATGCAGATGTCACCATGGGTAAACCATGTTCTCCCTTTTCTCTCGAACTTGATAGACCAAATTCATTATTAAGAGGGTAGTTGTTACAGGTCAAATAATCTACCACTGTGGGACGAAAAGGGTTCAAATCTTCGGTAGAATGGCTTACAGGACCAAATTACGTGGATAAGTTAGAGCGACAATTTTTTATCCATGCAATGACTTGTATACCCTTTGACAACCTTGTATATACTCCTATGATCCACATATGCGTGTGTGCATAGTCCATGTACCCTAGCAATGCTACCAAAAACTACATATTTTTTTTGGCTAATAGTAACTTGAGCATCGAATGGTTTTAGATTGAAAGCAATCCCGGCCAACCACATCTAAGACCATATCAATTCTGTGCATGTTATGCAATGAGTAGCACGTGGATCTTCCATCCCTTCATGGTTAGCGAAATCATGAGGGATCTGTATACACCAGTAAGCTAAGATCCCGCCAAATGATGTATTTATTCGAAGTACGTTGAAATTGTGTCGCAAATTTTTTTGAACATAGATGTCATTATCCAATATATAAACTAGGCGTAACAAAAAATGACATAGATTCTAGTAGTTAATGGAATAGATACAAAGATTATCTATCCTTTAGTTGGGATCTTAATTTGGCAGTAGTCAATAACTACATTAGCACCATTGAAGATATTAGAAGGGCCATACGTCCTTATGACAAAAGAGAACTCTTTGGGAGTGTTGAGGATGACACCTTTCTTGATGCCTTTGCCCACAATGTTGGTATACTAAACTTCCTCTTTCACACTGGGGCATGAGGTTTTCCATGAAAAACATCCTTTTCGTCACCATCTTCCTTTTCATCACCATATCTATCTATCATCGACGTCATCCTCCGCCTTATCATGTGGTCGACTTTGGACACTAAACGATCCTCTTCCTCTACTATTCTGTTGCAGGTCCCAACTCCCAATCACCTATTTCTTCTTCCTTTAATCCTTCACCAGTGTAGCACTTATGGCATTTAAAATCCATGGAAATAAAGTGGAGAATAGTAGAAAACTTACTCAAAAATTTTTAGGATTTGATGGTTGCAAGAAGCATAAAAAAACTTTGGTGAACTTTTTTAAGAATTTATATGAAGAAGAAAGAATGTTCCGCTCTAAGCCTCATTACACGTATAATAGATAAAGAGACTTGCATGAACATGAACGCTTATCCAGTTCTCTTTTTTCACGGTAAGTTTTAATGTGGCTGCTCATTAATCGACGTGTGGCAATTCACTTGAGGCAGTCACAAACTGACATACCGTTTTCTAAGAATGATGTCTCATGCCATTTTAGGTATAGATCATGATCTCCAACATTTAATGAAGGGATTGCATGGCTCTTGCATAAGACAAGACGTTAATCATGTCTTAAAAATTACCGCAAATATCTCGTCCTTAAAAGCACTTAACACATAGAAGGTTGATTAGATGTTTCCTTACTCGAATGTCGCCCTATGCAGATGTCACCTTGGGTGAACCATGTTCTCCCTTTTCTCTCGAACTTGATAGACCAGATTCAAGAGTAAGAGGGTAATTGTTACAGGTCAAATAATCTACCTCTGTGGGAGGAAAAAGGTTCAAATCTTACGCAGAATGGCTTACCGGACCAAATTACGTGGAGAAGTTAGAGCGACAATTTTTTGTCCATGCAATGATTTGTATACCCTTTGACAACCTTGTATATACGCCTATGATCCACATATGCGTGTGTGCATAATCCACCCTAGGAATGCTATCAGAAACTACATATTTTTTTGGCTAATAGGAACTTGATCATCGAATGGTTTTAGATTGAAAGCTATCCCAACCACATCTAAGCACAACGAGAAGCATGTGGATCTTCCATCCCTTCATTGTTAGCCAAATCATGAGGGATATGTATACACGAGTAAATTAAGATCCCGACAAACGATGTACCATTCGTGGTACGTTGAAATTGTGTTGCAACAATTTTGAATATAGAAGTCGTTTTACACTATATCAAGCAATGTTCAATGTTCAATGTCAACGAAAACATCCTTCTAGTGAATTTTTTTTAAGATTTTTACAAAATTTGATTAATAACTATTATATACACTTGGATTTTTTTTAAATATATTATCAAAAAGGTTCTCGTATTTAGGGAACTTTTACTGAAGCACATTAAAATTTTTTTGGGCAGGAGGCTGGATTTTGAACTAATTCATTGGATCTAACGTTTACATAGCCAATTCCACCTAGCATAAACCATGCATTTTCTATGCTAATGCTCATTTCCGTAATGATGATATATTCAGTCATAGCTGTCTTGCCAATTATAAATCAAACTAATCGGCATTTCACCTCGGTCATAGCTAATGTACCAAGGAATTATACACTCTAGTTTCTCTCTATTTAACCCTAGAACTAAGTAGGCATCTTCCGTATACAAGCCACCATGGGAAGGAAGAACAAGCCCACCCAAGGCCGGAAGAAGATCGCGATCGAGAGGATCGCCGGCGAGGAGGCACGGCACGTGTGCTTCTCGAAGCGCCGCAATGGCGTGTTCACCAAGGCCACCGACTTGGCCACCCTGTGTGGGGCCGAGGTGGCGGTCGTGGTGAACTCTCCTGCCGGCAACCCCTACTCCTTTGGCAGCCCGGGGGTGAACGAGGTTGCGGACCGTTTCCTGTCGGGCAGCTCGCTGCCGTCGGGCTCCAACGGTCTGCTCCACGGCTCGCGGATGGGCGTGATCCGGGAGCTCAACCAGCAGTACATGGAGCTGTCCCGGAGCATGGAGGTCAGCAACGCCAAGAAATTGGTGCTCGAGGCGCGGCTGAAGGCCGTCGTCCGCAAGAACCCCGTCTGCAAGATGTCCGACGAGACGGAGAAGCTCGGGCTGGCAGAACTGAAGCAGGTGAAGGAATCGCTCAAGGGGGTCAAGGCGCGGATCGAGGGAAGGATCAGCGAGCTGCTGCTGAGGGGCGGAGGCGCGTCTTCCTCAAACATCGCCATGGCGCCAAACCCAGTGATGATGATGGATCAGCCGCCCGAGTTTGGAGCCGGCCAGCCTTACTTGCCCAACGGCCATGGTTATGGCTATGGCCATGGTCACGGTTATGGCTTTTATTGATGGAGATTTGAATTAGTCCTACAGGGAATGAATTCTGATATTGATTCAAAAGCTTGCTTTTGCCAGTCATGTAATAATTGAATCATCCTGTTATGCTTTACCCATTGTTTATGTGCTTTTTACATTTGTCAAAGCTTTTCTATTTCCTTGCTTCTGATCTGGTAATGGCCATGGCCATCTATTTATGACATGAGAGTAGAGTTTAATCCTCACTTTTCCTAGATTTGTTTTTATTCCCTTCGTTAGTTAAGACTGTAATGATGATTAACTTTGTACATGAATCCGAGTTTAACAACGATCCCGATTAGAAATAACAGTGGATCAAGGAGTTGGAGGAACACCGAAAAGGTGCTAGGACATGGTCCGAAGGGGTGAAAGGAGCTGACGTGGACGAACTCGAGGACCTCGGGATACGAGAAGAAAGTCAAATTTTTTCCGGAAGAATTCAAACGTTACATCTGAGATTCTGATTAGGGACCTAAAACATCTCCCGATGTCTCTATAATAACAACGAGAATTGCTATATGCACCTCAAAGAGGTGCATATAAAAGTTAGTGTCAAATTTTGCTAATTTTAAAAGAAATTCACCGTGTGATGGGACATGCTCATTTTTTGTGTGTGGGAAAAAACGTACAAGCACCTCATTTCCCTGCGGTGCAGAGAGCATTCACCGTAACAAATGAGCGAGCACGATTTTCGGGGCATAATGTGCAATAGTCTGCAATAAATGAAGTGACATTACGAGCACGAGATACTTAAATCAATAAGACATGTACCACTCCGGCATCACATGGAAAAGCAAAGAGAATCATCTTGTCCAAATAAAAAGGCGGCAATTCACTGTTTTCTAACTTGAGAAACCAAGATCAAAAGTAGAAGGAATTAATACAAATAAAAAATACGTATTTTCTAGTACTTGTTGCCTGATGGGACTCGCAGTAGCCCAATGAGCTAATAAACTCTTACCTTCTAAGAAACTGTTGGGTTTGGTGCGGCCTTCTAAGGTCTACATGCACAACTACTTAAATACTCGTCGATTAAGCGGGTTGGCTCGTGTCTAGAGATCCTCATCCAAAAGGAAACCCAACATCTATCCTAAGTCGGGGACAGGTAAGATTTTCTTAAAAATCCAAGTTGTGAACCATAAAAGAGGAACACAAACCACATCATCTCTCTTTTTATAGTTACATCTTCCATCATACCCAAAATAAACGCAACACACTTCACCTTTCATTCCATATTTTCTCATTCAGTTATACACAAAACCAACAATTTTTGCACTTTCTACTTATTTGTGTGATCGTCCCAACTTGCACAAAATAAAATTACTTTCACTTTTATTATATTTCTGCTGGCCAAATAGCCCTTCGCAGTATACCACCTAAAAGGCCTAAGAGCACAGCCCATCAAAAGGCCTATGACCCATGTTAAGCAAAAAGCTTTTGGGCCTAACTTCCAGACATGACAAAGTAAAGCTGGCTTAGCCAGCGAGAGGCCCACTCTCCATGTACAATTGCTAAAGAATCCTCTAACATAATATATATAAATTCTCCTCTTAAGGGAGAATGCAACATCATTCTTATTCTACTTTTGTCTTTGTTGGATACAACGTCAAGTTGGATACAACGATCGATGAATTCGTGTTTGATGATGACAAACATGTATGAACGATTTAATTGTTGGAAGCAACGATCTAGGATCTTTGGTTTGATGATGACAAACATGTTGTTCTATTTAACGTGTGTGCTAAGTGTGTTTTTCAGTGATAGCGAGGACGTAAATACCCAAACGATGACTACGTCAATGAGATGGAGGAATTGCTATTCATATAGCTAATTGGAAGAGAAGGGAAGTGTTGTTTACATGGCAATTGGAATGAATCAAAGATGGAGAGATGGATTCAAATTAATGTGGGATTTGATTAAATCAATTAGAAAGATATGCAAGGATTTGGTTCTATCGCCTCCTTTTCAAACACCTAATCAAATCCCAATTCAATTAGCACTCGTAGCTTCAAGGGGATTTGATCATAGCCAAAATTCCTCCTAGCCGCATCCCCCCAAAAACACTAGCCTATCCTATTTAAACCAACATCCTGAGAGAGAGAGAGAGAGAGAGAGAGAGAGAGAGAGAGAGAGAGAGAGAGAGAGGATGCGGCTAATAACACAAAAATGACAAAACCCTAAGCGGCCAAAAGCAAAATAAAACCATAGTCTCTAAAGCCTCCCCTGCCGCAAGCTATTCCCAAGGGAAAGATATTCCCCTTGCAAGTAGGCATCTTCCTCAAGTCTAAAGAAAAGCCATCATTCACAACATCATCCAAGGATAAAGGCTTTGCATCGACAACTACTCTCCTCCAAAGGTTCGCAGCATAAGCTCAACTTCAAACCTGAAAGGCAAGGCATCATCTCCAACACCTTCAAAGCACAGCAGCAAGAAAGAGCATAGCTTCAATTTCCCATCATCTCCAAGAAAGGGCGTAGTGTCTTCATCTCGCTGCCATCTTCAAGAAGCTGCCGTCGACTCCCTTACCACCGTTCTCATCTTCCTATAGCAGAACCCCTTGCTGATCGAGATCTTCAACTCAGAGTCATCTCCTTGCTGCCGGTGCTTCCACTTCTTCATACTACCGGAACACTACAGCTTCCAGGCGTGGAACTCTTTTCCAGCACCGATAGGATTCTCATTGTTGCCGTGAGTCGGGATTGACACCGACAGCAAAGCTGCCATCTTCATCAACTTTCAAGCTGCCACCAAGCTGCCGCTATTGGCATCGTCTCCAAGCTATCACGTCCCCTGCCACAGCTCCAACACAAGTTGACAACCGAGAGCCGTCCGTACAGGTTCATCTGCACTTCAACTGAGTTGCAGTCATCGGAGCTCGCTGACAAAGACGACACATCGTCGCTGCTCAAGTTGCCATCGTAGCTTCACTTCGCCGTGCCTTGCCCGCAGCTTACCGGAGTTGCTGACGTCGAGATCTCGCCGTCGAAGGAGGTATCACCGGAGTAGATTCCGTCGAAGTCCACGCAAGCTGTTCCTTTTTTTCGCTGCATGCCCTAAAACGAAGAGAATTAGAGGATGCTGACGTGGAAGGGTTTTTAAGTGAAGTTGCTATGCGTACAGACCGAGGATTAAAAGATTTGAACTGGGATTGCTTTACGGACAGACTGATTTGTGCACTCAACTCCAAAGGGCCACAACTTAAGATCCAGGAGTCGGATCGAGACACCATTTGCGTCAGACTGGAGCTGACGACGTGCTAATTGATAGAGATGACTACATGGACATGAACTAAGCATTCTAAACCCTTTACTCTTTTTATTCGTATATTAGTGTAACGTTCTCTGTAAGGGAAACTTTACCACTATTTGTGTTACTTTTGAGACTTGTCTGGTTGGGGCTAGACAAGAGGGTCTTGACGTGTTGGTACAGTCAAGATACGCATTTACTAGGTTGATAGAGTTCTGTACTTTGTTGAGTGTGGTACAATCTAGGTGGGGAGTTGGAGCTAGGACCCCATTGTTGGTGTAAAGAAGGAACTTATTAATGCTAGTACTTGCTTGAGGCTGGACGTAGGTTGATGATGCGATCAAACCAGGGTAAATCTGTGTGTACTCTGTGATTGTCTCTTATTTACTCTGCTTGTGATTTTAACTGCGTGTGATTTCTCGTGGGTTGCGTGAGAATATTTTTATTAGCCTATTCACCCCCCTCTAGGCTAGGATCCAGATCCAACAAGTGGTAGCAAAGCAGGTTTTAGGATCTAGCCTAGGATTGACCATGAATCCCATTGATAGTGCTTTTACTGAGGGTCAGTCCATATCTCGTCCCCTTAGATTTAATAGAGTAGAATGTGTTGGATCCTGTGGATGGCAAACAACACTAGAAGGGGGGTTGAATAGTGTGGTATAAAGATAAAACTTTTTCGTTGTAAGTCAACACAAAACAAAACCTTCTAATGTTGCCTATGAAACCAAGTAGAGTGATCTACGCTTGGTTCTTAATCAACTCAATAAATCTTCGATACAAATCAGAGATGAAAGTCTTCTGGTAGTCGACTCCCTATAAACAGTAGTCGATTCCCAGAGGGAATTTAAGCACAGTTCAGATAGTTAAACACGTAATGGAGATATATGAAATTTGCACAGAAGTGTAAAGATCTTAGCAATATATTATAGAAGATTTGCAAGGAAATTAAACAAAGAATAATTGTAAGTTAAATAAGAAATGCTCGCAGAGATAAACAGTCACAGATAAGCAAACGCAGACACAAGGATTTTTATCCTGGTTCCCCACAACTTGGGTACGTCCATTCCCCGATCAATCCGGTATGAGATTTCCACTATCTGCCTTGGCAAATACAAGCACCTAACTTCATTTGTTAGGATTTCCAACAACCTAGCTTTAACCAGGATTTCAACCGCAACACCTAGACTTGTCTAGGGTTTCCAAAAGGGTAATCACAAAATACAATCAATATCCAATTCACCATAATAGATTGGTGGAGATTGGATTTACACCCAATTTCTATAGCCAAATAGTAATAGACAATTTACGTGTAGTGGCTTGATAGAATAAGATTCTAGATCACACAAAGATACGAATGAAATCTTTGTGATCTAGATCTAATGTTTTTCAAAAATCCTTTAAATAAAAAATTCGAGAACAAATAATACGGATTCGAAAAACAAATAGCCAAAATAAAATTATGATCTTCAGAAAATGATATCAAAAGAAATTACAAGATCAAGAGTAAAAAATAGATTTGGCTAAGAAGAATGAGAGCTGAGAATTTTAGAGCGTTTTGCACAAGAGAATTTGAATTCAATAGTTGTTGTCATTTCTCATTGAAAATGATCCTCTATTTATAGGAGAAATCTGAGAATTCAAATTTCAAATTCCTTTGACTTTTGTCCCGAAATCATGGGAGAAAATCAATCAAAGATATTTCAAAAGTCAACTCAAAACATCAAACTTTGACAGCTGGTAGTCGACTCCCTAGGAGTGGTAGTCGACTCCCAGTGTGTTTCAGGAGAATTTGATTCTCAGCTGGTAGTTGACTCCCTACCTTTGGTAGTCGACTCCCAGAGGAGTTTCTACTGAACCACAACTAGTCATCAAGTAGTTAACTCCAGTGTGTAGTGGAGTTTCACTACAGAAATATAAAATGACAGAAAAAGCTTTCAATATCTTTTTGAAAATGATTTAAAATATATTTTGAAATGTTTTTGAAATCATTTGTGTGTGTGTGATTGTCTATACGATTGGATTTAACAATACCCTAAAAAGACACAACACACTCACTATAGACTAGGACACGTCTTCAGAAGATTGATCAACTGATGGAGTGGATGTGAGCTTCACTTGATCTTCTTGTTCTATTTGAGCTTTGGGCTTCATCATTGATCTTTAGCAACGTTCGTCCTTGTCTTTGAGCGTAGATTGTGCTTCTTTGAGTATGTATACAACTTTTCATTTGTCACGCATCCTGCACACTTAGTTGTAGTGTAGTTAGTACACTAAGTTTCATTTGGTGTGCTCATCATCAAAATCACTTGGGGGTGGAATTCAATTTCCATCACTCTCCCCCTTTTTGAAGATGACACCCAAATGAAAAAATGAAGTAAGTTTGGAATATGAGAATAAACTTACTCCCCCTGCTTTGATGCGGTTCTCCCCCTGCATCGAAACCGTTAGCAAAACAATACATATATATATATATATTCATTTTTGCATTCATATTCTTCTCCCCCTTGTCATCAACAGAAAAAATTTAATGACAAAGTAACATGATTTTTGGAGGGAAATTCAATTACTATTCCAGCAAAAGAAATGTTAGCATAAGATCAACCAATATTTTGAATAATAGATAAGTTCATAGATATGAAGAGGTAGCAAACATTACACAAAAATAGAGTTATTACAGACCATAAGTTTGAAATCATTGTTTTAAGAACCATTGTTTGAAAGCCACTGTTTGAAATATCAAGGATGACTGCCGTCCTTCTTCAATTCCTTAATCTCATCAAGGATCTTGACAAGCGTTTCCTCCGTCATTTTGTTGTTCTTAACCACGAATTCTTTGAGGTCGTCCACCCTTTTGTTGAGGTCATAGAAGCCTTTCTCTTGTGATATCTTTAACTTTCCAATTTTCTTCAACAGCATCTCTTGAAGCTCAATGATGTATGCCGGTGGCTCCTCCTCTTCTTCCTCGCTTCCTTTTTCTTCTTCTCCTTCTTCTTCCTCATCAGAATTTGAAACGACAATTTTCTTACCTCTCCTGGAGGATGACGATCCTCCTTCAGCAGCAAGTTCTCTTCGCGAATGTTCTCATCAATGTCATGATGTAGGTTCATTCTTCCAAGAGCATGGACATCAAATATGCGTGCCGGTTCTAGAACTATGGTTTCATTATCCAAAGGCACATTATAACTAATAAACAGGATATTGAGATAGTGTCCATGTGGTAGAGTAGATGAGGGTCTATCTGAAGAAGCTGAAGCAAGAATGGAGTCCATAATGACTTTGGCCCAATTGACATGGATGTTCCCTAACATAGCATAGATACACTTGGCCTGCTTCTCAGACAATATAGAGTGACTGCCAGATTTTTGGGTAATATTGTAAGATAGTATATTCGCGAGAATTCTTCCCGGATAGCGAAGATCGCTACAAGGGAGTTTAGTTTGAAAATACTTTCCCGGCAAATACATTGTCTCCAAGATATTACTATCAGTCATCTCTATCTTATCAAGTAACATGCCAGTGTATGGGATACCTAGGGCTTCTCCAAGGGATTTGACTGTTATGGCAAGTTTTATGTCAAGTACTTTGGAGACAAATCGTCTTTTGGCAAGATCGTAATCCATATTAGCATAAAATAGGTGCACAATTCTGGGATAGCAGAGATAAGTGTTTTCAGAAGAAAATAGGCTGGCCAAGTTATGAAATTCTAGTATGCTATCAATGCCATAGTTAACTACATCATCAAGTTTGACAAATCTCTCATGAAGAATAGGTTTCTTAGAGATTTTAACGAAGTGTTCATATGTAGTACTCCTAAACAGAGGCAGAATTGTTTCTTTCTCAGGTATATATTCAGTTGAGACTTTCCTTTTCTTAGAAACCATTCTCTTGATAGGCATCTAGATAAAGTAAAAATAAGAATTTACAATACTAGATATGCAAAGAGAACATGAAGTAAAGATGATGAGAAAATTTTTTACCTTGAGTAAACTTGAGAGAGGGATGAAGTTTGAGAGAGCTCCAAGAAACCCAAGCTTCAAGAGAATTTTTCAAGAGAGGGGAGATTGGGGTAGTCGGCTACCCTAGGATTTACTCTTGGGGTTTTTTAACTTAGAGGTGAAAGATGCTGAGGAATAAGGGCCAATGGATCAAGAAATGAATGGTTAGGATTGAGTTTAGCTTATTGGGTATAAGTTGCCTTAAGGATATGAACCCATTAACTCAATAGAACCCAATAGGAGTTAGTCAAAAAAACAAAAAAAACAAACCCAGAATTCCGCACACGTGCTGGTAGTCGACTCCCTCATGTAGGTAGTCGACTCCCAACTGGGTTGAGTCGTTTTCTCATCCCGAGGGGTTTTGGTCCAAGATTGAGTGCGTTTTCCGAAAAAGCGATGTTTAAAAAGTATAACACAAACATTTATAATCATATAAATAGATAAAAAAATATTAACTCATTTAAATAAATTTAAGCATATATTTTGCAAAGGAAAATGATTAAGTCGCAAAAGAACGCTTTTGATGTTGATCCAGGTATCAAGCGTTGGATCTTCCTTCCTCCTCTTTGTTTCTTTAGAGTACCTGAAAAATAAAAGTTTATGGTACTCTTTGGCTTTTGAGTCCAGAGGATTAGTCTTTAGGAAGCCAAACACAGTGTGGTTTAGTTCCTTCATAAAAAGTATATTAATAGTTTTTGCTTAAGTGAACTTGTTGAACAAAATTTGTAGCGTACCTTTTCTTTTGTTGATCAGACAAGTTCTTCGGTATCCAGATGCTCAAAATTTTTTTGTTAGGATGATGCATCCTAGTATGCTTAATCCATTTCTTGGTATGATGTGAATCATAACCGAGTCCGGTTTTGCTAGATGAGGCTTTTTTGGTTATTTATTAAACTATCTAGCTTCACTTTTCCTTTGTTGAAATTCTCAATAATTTTCATCGTAGCGTCGTATTTATCTTTGACAGATACAGAAGATTATTCAGATCTCAACTTTTTCATTTACTGATAAAATATCTTTTTGCAAAGAATCATTTTTTCTTTGAGAAGATTATTTTCTTTAATGATTTATTCTTTTTCCTTAGTATCTCTTTTAATATTTCTAAGTGTTCTTCTATGTTCTTTTATGAGCTTTTCATGCATTTTCCATAGCTCCTTATATACTCCCCTATAGTCCATGTCTTCATCATCGCTTGATGATGAATCATTATCACTAAATGAATCATGATACGAACTTACCTTTGAGGATGTAGAAGCCATGAAGCACATGTGTGCTGTTTCTCTTCTTTCATCATTGTCTTCCTCTGAGGATTCATCAGACGAGGAATCGTCGCTCCGGTCGAAGGCTGCATAAGCTTCCTTCTTTGGTCGTCGGAATTTGTTTCTTCCATTGTTTCTCTATTCATTATTGTCTCTATTCTTCCCACGATATCTGGAATCACGATTGTTTCTTTCCAACGGATAGTCTCTTTTGACGTGTCCTGGTTTATTGCAACCAAAACAAATAATACCGTTAGTAGGTCTAAAAGAGCATTTACCATACTTACTTGTGATGAGCTCTTTAAAGTTCTTTGATATAAAGGCAATATGGTCTTCTTTATCTGTGTAGTCGGAATCTTCTTCTTGGGCTTTAAACGCGAGATTCTTCTTCTTTGGTTTTTCTTCGATCTTCTTGTCTTCTTCAAGCTCAATCTCATATGCCATGAGATTTCCCATTAGTTCTTCTATAGTAAGTTCCTTTACGTTATGAGCTTCTCTAATGGCAGTAGTCTTTCCCTTCCACTCGGGTCGAAGAGATCTAAGTATCTTCATTACCTGTTCGTATTCGGAAAGTTTCTTCCCTAATCCTGCAAGCTCATTTGTAATGTTAGTAAAACGAGTATTCACATCGGTGATACTCTCTCCTTCTGCCATTTTAAAAGATTCGAATTTAGAGTGTAAAACATTTATGCGGGATTCCGTTACCTTTTCAGTTCCTTCGTGACTTACCTGAAGAGTATGCCATATTTGGTGTGCTGTCTCCCATTGGGAGACTCGATTGAACTCATTTCCTGTTACGGCGCAAAACTATGCATTCATTGCCTTTGCATGTAGATTTGCTTTCTTCTTGTCGTCGGCTGACCACTTCCCAAATTCAATGTCGGTAGGTGCGATGTATGGGACCTTAGTAACGGTCCATGCTTCGATATCCAATGACTCCAGGTGAGTCTTCATTCGGATCTTCTAGCTAGCGTAGTTAGTTCCGTTGAACAGTGGTGGTCGCATGGTATTCAGTCCTTCAGAATGAACGGATGTTGACGCCATCATTTTTATAGCCTCCCTCTGATACCAAGTGTTGGATCCTGTGGATGGCAAACAACACTAGAAGGGGTTGAATAGTGTTGTATAAATATAAAAACTTTTTCGTTGTAAGTCAACACAAAACAAAAACTTCTAATGTTGCCTAAGAAACCAAGTAGAGTGATCTACAGTTGGTTCTTAATCAACTCAATAAATCTTTGAAACAAATCAGAGATGAAAGTCTTCTGGTAGTCGACTCCCTATGAACAGTAGTCGACTCCCAAAGGGAATTTAAGCATAGTTCAGATAGTTAAACACTTAATGGAGATATATGAAATTTGCACAGAAGTGTAAAGATCTTAGCAATATATTATAGAAGATTTGCAAGGAAATTAAACAAAGAATAATTGTAAGTTAAATAAGAAATGCTCGCAGAGATAAACAGTCACAGATAAGCAAACGCAGACACAAGGATTTTTATCCTGGTTCCCCACAACTTGGGTACGTCCATTCCCCGACCAATCCGGTACGAGATTTCCACTATCTGCCTTGGCAAATGCAAGCACATAACTTCACTTGTTAGGATTTCCAACAACCTAGCCTTAACCAGGATTTCAACCGCAACACCTATACTTGTCTAGGGTTTCCAACAACAACACCCTTACACCAAAGGGTAATCACAAAATAAAATCAATATCCAATTCACCACAATAGATTGGTGGAGATTGGATTTACCCCCAATTTCTATAGCCAAATAGTAATAGACAATTTACGTGTAGTGGCTTGATAGAATAATATTCTAGATCACACAAAGATACGACTGAATTCTTTGTGATCTAGATCTAATTTTCTTCAAAAATTCTTCAAATAAAAAATTCGAGAACAAATAATACGGATTCGAAAAACAGATAGCCAAAATAAAATTTTGATCTTCAGAAAACGATATCAAAAGAAATTGCAAGATCAAGAGTACAAAATAGATTTGTCAAAGAAGAATGAGAGCTGATAATTTTAGAGCGTTTTGCACAAGAGAATTTGAATTCAATAGTTGTTGTCATTTCGCAATGAAAATGATCCTCTATTTATAGGAGAAATCTGAGAATTCAAATTTCAAATTCCTTTGACTATTGTCCCGAAATCATGGGAGAAAATCAATCAAAAGATATTTCAAAAGTCAAGTCAAAACGTCAAACTTTGACAGCTGGTAGTCGACTCCCTAGGAGTGGTAGTCGACTCCCAGTGTGTTTCAGGAGAATTTTATTCTCAGCTGGTAGTCGACTCCCTACCTTTGGTAGTCGACTCCCAGAAGAGTTTCTACTGAACCACAACTAGTCAATCAAGTAGTTAACTCCAGGGTGTAGTAGAGTTTCACTACGGAAATATAAAACGGCTAGAAAAAGCTCTCAATATCTTTTTGAAAATGATTTAAAAGATATTTTGAAACGTTTTTGAAATCATTTGTGTGTGTGATTGTCTATACGATTGGCTTTAACAATACCCTAAAAAAGACACAACACACTTACTATAGACTAGGACACGTCTTCGAAAGCTTGATCAACCGATGGAGTGGATGTGAGCTTCACTTAAGCTTCTTGTTCTATTTGAGCTTTGAGCTTCATCATTGATCTTTAGCAACGTTTTTCCTTTCCTTTGAGCGAAGATTGCGCTTCTTTGAGTATGTATACAACTTTTCATTTGTCGTGCATCCTGCATACTTAATTGTAGTGTAGTTAGTACACTAAGCTTCATTTGGCATGCTCATCATCAAAATCACTTGGGGTGGAATTCAATTTCCATCAGAATATGCCTATTGAAAAAATCGAATGAGAATCTACTTAATTTCTATTGACTATAAAGCTTGGCAAATTGTTGAAAAAGGATATAAACCACATGTCATTAAAATTGAAAATATTGAGATGCTTAAACCTGATGATAAATGGGATGATAATGATTGGAGACTTTATTCTCTTAATGCTAAGGCTATGACTGCTCTCATTTGTTCATTAGATAAATCTGAATTCAATCGTAACTCACATTTTCTAACTGCGCAGGAAATATGGCATACATTGCATGTGACGCACGAGAGAACGACACATGTGAAGGAGTCTAGGCTTGCACTTCTGAGCATAGAGTACGAGGGATTTTGCATGCTACCATCAGAGACCATATCAGAGATGTTTGCGAGGTTGACTAACATCGTCTACAAGTCTAGCTCGCTCGGTTAGCCATATTCTTGCCTTGAACAGTTGAGGAAGATATTATGAGCACTGCCAAGCTCTTTCAGGCCTAAAGTCACCGCCATCCAAGAAGCAAATGATCTATCATAGTTGAGGGTGGAGGAATTGATAGGTAACTTAATGTCTTATGAGTTTGAATTGCAAAATATCGAAGAAAGAGAGAAACCGGAGGAGAAGGAAAAAGCTTCAAAGCCACTAGCTCTGAAACCTAGCGAAAATGAAGATGATGATGAGGAGATAGCGCCAATGGTTAGAAATTTCAGAAAATACGTCAGAACTCCTAAATGAAGATCAGAAATGCATAAAAGGTTCATTCGCTCTAACACTTTTAATTATGATAAAAATTCTTCTGAATAAGATTCTGCTAATAGAGTTGAATGCTTCAAATGCAGGAAAAAGAGGCACTTTGCGAAACAATGCAGACAAGAGACTGCTCAAGTTGTTAAAGACAAAGGAAAAGCTAAGATGCTAACTTGGGACATGGACATCGAAGCTGAGGATAAGGAGGAAGAGGTGGTAGCCCACTCTGCTGTCGTCTGCTTAATGGCAAAGAACGATGAGGTAAATTCCTTCACTAAAGCTGAATTGATAGATGTTTGTAAAGGAATGAAAAATGAGATTAATAAGCTAGAGATCACATTAAATGACTATAGGAATGCTAGATTTAAATTACAAAAAGAAAACTGTGACATTTCTGATGAAGTAGATATTCTTAAAGTGGAACTTGCTGCATGTAACGCTAAAAGTGTGTTACTAGAAAAAGAAAAAGCTAGCATGCCTGAAAAAGCTACTTGTCTTTCTTGTCCTTCCTTATTGAATAATATTAGCATGCTTAAGCAAGATTTGACTAAGCTCGAAACTGAAAAAGACTATGTGATTAAAGAGCTTAATAATAAATTCTGCATGTTGGCTAATGACTTTAAAAGAAAAATGATTGAGTTTGAAAAGAAGGAAAGGAAAACAAGAAAGCTTTTATAAGTAAATGTACTTTGCTTGTGGATGAAAATAAATTATTAAAATCCAAAGTTTCTAATCTAGAAGTGTCATTAAGAAAATTTCCAATTGGTAAACATTCGTTGGATACCATACTTGAAAATCAATTATATGGCAATAATAGAAGAGGACTTGGATTTAGTTTGAAAACATTGAAAACACCAAATTTAAGAAATTCCACAATGTGCCTTCTATTGTGAAAAATATGCATGCAAAATGATTTACTTGTGATAGTGTTGGTCACACATCCTATTATTGTAAGTTTAGGAACACAAACATAAAGTTCAAACACGTGTGGGTTCCTAAATCTTTAATGGCTAACACTAGTGGACCTTGTTGGATTCTAAGGTCACACTTAACACCTTTCATGTAGGTGAAGTGAAGATTTGGTGAGGAGCAATGAATTGAAAGTTCATTCTTTAGATCCTTAGTCAAATGGTGACGCGAAGGTATATCTTTCCCCTCTTTGCATTCATTGTATACCTTCATAGATATTGTGTGTGCTTGATTTAATTTTTGTTTGTGTGCTTGTTTGTTTTCTTTTTTAGGTTTGTTTTAGTTCTTTATAAAAGAAAAACAAAAAAATGAAAAACCAAAAATAAAAAAATGGTTCTTAATGAATACCTCATGAATCTTTATAAGTGGTATTACTGAATGTTCATTCATATCCTTTGTATAATCATTGTATTATTGTTATAGCTACATGCGTATGTTAGAATCTATTTAGTAGCCATGACATGCTTCATGAAAAGATTAATTTGATTTCTACACCTATATACTCACTTCCACGAATATTAAGCTTGTTGTACGTTTGGAGATTCTTTTTATGAATATTGGAAAGTGAATGTAGGATGAATAAAAACTGTAAAATTTAAGAGATATGATGTGTATTGCCATGAATAAAAATTGAGCACGAAAAGAAATGAATATGAAAAAAATATACATGAAAATTGCTCCGTATGAAAAATGGATACAATTCATGGCAAGTACACTACCCACGAGTAACCAACATATGCTTTATGGGTAATCTTGAGCGTTGGTATACTTTACTCGTCAAGCAATGCCAACCCCATATCTAAGAGTCCTTATAGGCTATGTTTTAAGGTTTGGTAACTTGAACTCATATATAATGAGGTGGGAACAATAAATCCTAGTGAAATTCATGTTAACAGGAAAATGTGGATTGATTTGGTTGATGTTCAAAATTGAATCTCCCTTTGTACTTCAATGATTATATTATTACACTTACATATTGATGGTGAAGTCTAAATTATGATTTTCAATGAGTTTGAATTGTCTACTTTATAGAAAATACATCCAAGTGCTAGCTATAATCAATAATACTGTAGTTTTGCATGTGATATTTGATGACTTCATTAATATGCTTTTGATGATAACAAAGGGGGAGAAAAGAAAAAAAGATTTGTGGATTTGGTATTATTTGTTGATTGTTAAAGGTGGAGCTTGCACTATGAAATACATGATCAAGGGGGAGATTGGAAATAGAGGAGCATGCTTATTCCATTCATACATTGTTGTGCATGCTTGTAATGCTTGAATATCTCATTGTGTATATCATATTGCATTACATCCTTCAACACACTTCACACTCTCATTTCTCATTGCTCAAATCTTTTATGGGTTTGTTATCATCAAAAGGGAGAGATTGTTGGAAGCAACGATCTAGGATCTTTGGTTTGATGATGAAAAACGTGTTGGTCTATTTAACGTGTGTGCTAAATGTGTTTCAGCGATGGCGAGAACGTAAATACCCAAAAAATGACTACGTCAATGAGATGGAGGAATTGCTATTCATATAGCTAGTTGGAAGAGAAGGGAAGTGTTGTTTACATGACAATTGGAATGAATCAAAGATGGAGAGATGGATTCAAATCAATGTGGGATTTGATTAAATCAATTAGAAAGATATGCAACGATTTGTTCCTATCACCTTCCTATTCAAACACCTAATCAAATCCTAATTCAATTAGCACTCATAGCTTCAAGGGGATTTGATCATAGCCAAAATTCCTCCTTGCTGCATCCCCCCAAAACCCTAGCCTATCCTATTTAACCCAACATCCTAAGAGAGAGAGAGGATGCGGCTGATAACACAAAAAATGACAAAACCCTAAGCTGCCAAAAGCAAAAAAACCCCCAGACTCTAAAGCCTCCCATGCTGTAAGCTATTCCCAAGAGAAAGATATTCCCGTTGCAAGCATGCATCTTCCTTAAGTCTAAAGAAAAAGCCATCATTCACAACATCATCCAAGGCTAAAGACTTTGCATCGACAACTACTCTCCTCCAAAGGTTTGCAGCATAAGCTCAAATTCAAACCTGAAAGGCAAGGCATCATCTTCAACACCTTCAAAGCCCAGCAGCAAGAAAGAGCATAGCTTCAATTCCCCATCATCTCCAAAAAAGGGCGCAGTGTCTTCATCTCACTGCCATCTTTAAGAAGCTGCCATCGACTCCCTTACCACCGTTCTCATCTTCCTGTAGCAGAACCCCTTGCTGATCGAGATCTTCAACTCAGAGTCATCTCCTTGCTGCCGGTGCTTCCACTTCTTCGTACTGCCGGAACACTACAGCTTCCAAGCGTGGAATTCTTTGCCACCGCCAATCGGATTCTTGTTGTTTCCGTGAGTTGGGGTTGACGTCGACAGCAAATCTGTCGTCTTCATCAACTTTCAAGCTGCCACCAAGCTGCCGCTATCGGCATCGTCTCCAAGTTATCACGTCCCTTGCCACAGTTCCAACACAAGTTGACAACCAAGAGACATCCATAGACTTTCATCCGCACTTCAACTGAGTTGTAGTCGCCGAAGCTCACTGCCGAAGACGACGCATCACCGCTGCTCGAGCCGCCGTTGTAGCTTCACTTCGTCGTGCCTTTCCCGCAGCTCACTGGAGTTGCTGACGTCGAGCTCTCACCGTCGAAGGAGGCGCCGCCGGAGTAGAGTCCGTCGAAGTCCACACGAAGCTGTTCCTTTGTTTCGCTGCATGTCCTAAAACGAAGAGAATTAGAGGATGCTGACGTGGAATGGTTTTTAAGCGAAGTTGTTCTGCGCACAGACCGAGGATTAAAAGATTTGAACTGGGATTGCTTTACGCACAGACTGATTTGTGCACTCAACTTCAAAGGGCCATAACTTGAGATCCAGGAGTCGGATCGAGACACTGTTTGCGTCAGACTGGAGCTGACGACGTGCTGATTGACAGAGACGACTACACGGACATGCACTGAGCATTTCTAAACCCTTTACTCTTTATATTCATGTATTAGTATAGCGTTCTCTGTAGGGAAAACTTTACCACTATTTGTGTTACTTTTGAGACTTCTGGTTGGGGCTAGACAAGGGTCTTGACGTGTTGATGCAGTCAAGGTATGCATTTAATAGGTAAATAGAGTTCTACACTTTGTTGAGTGTGGTACAGTCTATGTGTGGAGTTGGAGATATGACCACACTGTAGGTATACGAAAGGAACTTATTAATGCTAGTATTTGTTTGGGGCTGGACGTAGGTCGTTGATGCGACCAAACTAGGGTAAATCTGTGTGTACTCTGTGATTGTCTCTTATTTACTCTGCTTGTGATGTTAACTGCGTGTAATTTCTCGTGTGTTGTGCGAGAATATTTTTATTAGCCTATTCACCCCCCTCTAGGCTAGGATCCGAATCCAACATTAATGTGTGTGCTAAGTGTTTTCAGGAATAGCACTCTCGCAAATAAGCAAAGGAAAACCAAGTAGAAGTGATCGAGAATTTGCCATGCGTTAGCCAAGTGGATATAGTCAAAGATTGAGAATATGGCTACAAAAATTGGACCAAGTCAAAGATGGAAAGATAAGGAAGAAATCAATTCAAATCCATATTTGAATGGATTCAAATCAATTGGTGCAACATTCAAATCCTAATGCCATGCAAATTGAAGACTTGGTCAAAGATGGAGAGATATGGAGAATCTCATGCAAATCAAAGGTGATTAAATGAGATCCAATTCAAATCCTATAGCTACCCAATTTCAATTCCATAGCCATCCATATTCAAACTCAACATCCAAAGAGATTCATTCAAATCCTAATCAAATTAGGATTCCTTCCCATCTCCATCAATTATGAGATTCTAATTGATTCTATCATATCCCATCCTCTCCTATATAAACCCATCTTCCAAAGAGAGATAATTTGAGAGGGCAAAAACTTAAGGGAAGCAAGAGGGATTTCGGCCAACACAAGGGAGAGAGGAGGCAGTAACTTTCATGCCATAGCCCCATTGCGTAATATTGTAAATCCCCTCTTCCTCCTTGCATCAAGCATCTCCATGGCCAAAATCTCCAAGCTCCATTGCCATCATCTAGGCCAGAAGCTTCCCTAGAATTTAGCCTCTCCTTGACCGCAACATACCCAAGAGAAACCACCTTGCATAGCTCCATACATGGTGCACAAGTTGCAAGGATCCAAAAGCCAAAAACTCCAAAAGCTACTCTTGGCCGCCATCTTCGACCGAGAGATCGATCGAGATTCAGCCCAGCGTTCTCAGCTTAGCCTCCATTGACGCTGACTCTTCCAATCAAGGTCTCCACCTCATAAGTTGACGTGGCTCCACTTAGACAAAGAAGTCCACGTCAGCTCCAAACACTGTTGGTCAGAACCTAACCGTCAACACATTTATATTCGCATTCTATATTTTAGAATAATAATTAGTTATAACAAGCCTTTCGGAAAGAGTAAACTGGATTACGAATTTAGAGAATAATGTGAATCATATGATATACGAGAGATATCTCTAACTTATGATGATATGAAGAATTCTACATTACAATTGGCATGAGGGACAAAAAGTACACCATATATGGTTATTTGTATTATGTGGAAGAGAATTTACCATGCATCTTAGTCATATGATACTCATTATTCTATATGAATTTATTTGTTATAGAATAAATTAAGTGAATAGTTAATCAAAGTTAAGAGAAAAAAAGCTAAGTTGGAGGATTGATTTTAGGAATAATAAGTTTTTATTTGACTAAGAGCAAGAAAAAATAAAATACAATGAAAACATTTTTAACTTAACTCATAATTTGATATTATAATATATGACAGGTTACTATTACAAATTTTTAAGACTATATTAGAATTATATGCTATTAAATAAATTAATAGTTATATATATATTTGTACTTAATTTAGAATTTTTAATTGCTAATTTTCTATTTCAATTCAGACCCTAACGTGTTTACATGTAAAAGCCTAAGTGCAATTGTATTCCTAGAATAATCTACCAGCTGCGAATTTTTCCCATATGTTTTATTTTGAACAAGATTACTTTTGTTACCAAATAAACATGGAGTTTGCAAGTATAGTTTAATAATTTTCAAGGTTTGTCAGATGCTTTTTTTGATATATCGGAAAGCATTTAAAAATTCGTGCGCTGGGCCTCGATCCTCGTCCCTCAGGAGGAAGGGGTGAGAGGATGATAACCAAACAACAGCTCGTTGGCAGTCCGATGCTTTTCAGACATTCAACGTACACCTTATATTTTTATACAGATACAACTTATCTTATTGAGAATTTACAGCTAAAGCTTAGTATTTTTGATTGCAATCTTTATCTGAAAAAATCCTTTACAATTTAGTTCATAAGCTTTTGATATCTGCAAAGTAAACCATTGTAGCTAAACGAATAGCCTAGAAAATTCTACAAAATAATGTAAATCCCTAAAAAGAGTGGAATGGCATTGTGATTATCTTTGGAGTTTTAGGCAAGATTTGAATGGAGAATAATAATGTTACATAACAAAGATAAGATAGTTATTGTTATGATTTGTAACTCATATTATTAATATATTCATTTGTCAAAGAGTTAATTGGGGGGAGTTTTGTTTCCTTGAGCATATTCATGCAATCAAAGATGAGAAAACATCTACACGAAGTTTGTTTTAGAAATTGTTGCAATCCCCAGCCAAAACCAATAGAAACATTAATGTAGTATACGCCCTCAAACCATTTATAAACACTTATATACTGATATGATTCGCATATGAAGAAGAAGTTCTAACTTGTCCTGACATGTACAAACAAACACGCTTAATACATAACGACGTTCATCTTAATTCCCATTGATGCTCAAATTAATATGATATTTGCAGAGAAAATAATGCTGGAAAAGAAAGAGAAATTAATTACAGGGTTTTAGCACAGTAGAAAAGGTGTAAATAAGAGAACACATTAGCTATTATATTATGGATGTATTTATAAAGATAAAAGAGTCAGCTAAGAAACCCTAACTGGGGGGCCCAAGCTGGGCTAGAATTGGCTCTTTTTAGAATTTCTTGTAGAATTTTACATATACAAGCATCCTACTAACTGGGGACCAGGTTGAGTCGACTCCCTCTATATATGCTTACAAGAACTATCCCGTGCACAAAGTGCACGTGCACCTAAAAACCCCAAGACAATTAGGCTGCGGGACCCTCACAGGTGTCTCGCTGGGTGCAAAACTGAGTTCAATGAGAAGAGCAAGTGTGAGTGTGGGTATGGTCTTAGTGTTTTAGGCTTTTTTTGATTCGGGGTGTATTTGGGTGTTTTGGTTTTGAGTGTTGTTGGGGGGTATTTTTTGGCCAACCAATAATGAAGGAACGTACAGAGACGATGGTGGTGAAGATGTCGTAGCAGTAGCTGAGGTCGGTAGATGACGGTGGTTATAGGAAGACTGAGCAAGCTACCCCCGGGTTGGAGAGATTTTGGCCGAGCTTATCTTCGTCCGAGCTATTGCCGACAAGATCAAGCTATCTCTAAGCCGGATCCAAGCTATCGCCGTATTCCAACCTCCGAGCTATGGACTCCGACCTGTAAGCTGTCTGCAACATGAATAACTCGTGAGGGTGGGCCGAATCTGAGGTCCAGCCTAAGCCCCTCAGATGCTTAAGTCAGTAAGAGACTCAAGATGACTCGTGACAGCTATGTCCGATCTGTTGGGAGATCGTTAGTAGTTGTCGTCGAGCTAAGAGAGTAAATAGTTAGGCCAGAGGAGGTCCTGTTTGGAGAATACCTGAGGTCGGTTGTGTGATCTGACCTGACTGTTGAAGATGATCGTATGAGAACGATCCAGAGGATGAGGAAGGACATGAAGATCTTGCCCCCTTTCCTAGCCGAAGACCTCCAGTCTAGTCTGGAAGAAGATGAGAGTCCCTTTCCTTGTTCCCATGTTTCTTTATAGGGAGGAGGCCTTGCTTCCATGTCCTTGATGGCAAATAATGGCCCGCCATTGATGGTGTGTAATGGCACATTAACTGTCAACCATTAATGGTGAATAATGGCACACCATTGATGGCGAATAATGGCCCGCCATTGATGGTGCATAATGTCACATTAACAGCCCGCCATTGATGGCGAATAATGGCCCGCCATTGATGGTGCGTAATGGCACATTAACAGCTCGCCATTAATGGTGCATAATGGCACATTAACGGCCTGCCATTGATGGCCCTTGTGAGCGAGGTGGGAGTTGACCCATTCAACTATGGAACTTTGGGATGTAGGCTGGCTGAGCATATTTTATCTGTAACATTTAGATGTTTACCGGTGTTTTCTCACCATTGAATTGTTGACCAGAAGACGGGAGGTCAACGTGGTCAAGGCACGTGATTGTCCAATGAGGGAAACTCGTGTCCTCACGTCAGCTTGTCGAAGGGTAGCCTCAGCAAAGCGGAGTACTTGATGTGGAGAGGGCGAGAGGGCCCATTGCTGGCGACGCTCGGCTTCGGTTGGAGTGGTGCTGAGGAGTAGCCTCGGCGCTACTGGATTTGCTTAACCTGAACAAACGAAGAAGCTTGTCAGGGGGGCTGGACCTTGGTTCCGACCAAGTCCTCTCCGATACCTAAGTCAGAACGGATCTTGAGAAGTGCTCAACGGGATTGGCACGGCTCGCAGGGAGGCCAATACGCGAGTCCTCGGACGGAGATATGGAGAGGAAATATAAAGGTGGAAGAAGGTGTAAGA
This sequence comes from Scilla litardierei, assembly GCA_030789695.1. Lineage (NCBI taxonomy): Eukaryota > Viridiplantae > Streptophyta > Magnoliopsida > Asparagales > Asparagaceae > Scilla > Scilla litardierei. The sequence continues at coordinate 85,780,191 of CM061139.1, forward strand.
GTGTGTATGTGTTACCTCCATTATAGATCTCGGAGATCCGCCTCCTGGCGATGATGCATTTTCCCTCTTCATATAGGCGAGTCCCCTAGTAATGGGCCATGATGAGACATCATTGCCGTCATTGATGAGGACGTGCTAATGGGGAAACATTGACCCCCCATAATTACCACGTTTGATGATGGGATGAATGCCATGAAGGTGGAGTCATAGCCATGAGTGGTAGCCATAATTGGCGGGTGCTCCCTCCATTTGGGGAGTGATTTCCACCACTACGGATAGTGGGCGGTCTTTTGGGCTTTTGTTTTGGATGGAGAAGCGCGACCTGCCCGTGAAATACCTGGGCCGGAGCCCAAGGCCGTAGTAGGCTGGTTGATTAGTCGTGTTTGACTTGGCTCCTCTGGGCCCGGTCAAAATGGTCGTATCAATTGCCCCCATCTTCCAAGCTCTACCATTGTTGGTGTTGAGGTTAGGAGATGTAGCATACGAGGGAGAAGTGGCTCCTTTTGTAAAATTGGTCCGTCTTGCAGAGTCGGCTAGTGACAATAAATTGTCGGTTCGAGATTCGCTCGGTGGAAAGGGGAGTTGCCACTTGACTTACGGCTGACGAAGGAGTTTGACCAGCCAGCTGGGGGAGTTGACCCTAGCTTTACGACCGATTTTGTTTGTTCGGTGGCGAGGGGAGTTGCCCCTTGACTAATGGCTGACAACGGAGTGGGTCGACTAACTGGGGGAGTTGCCACCAGCCTTACGGTCGGTGTGGTTGGTCTGATTGGAGAGTTGCCCCCAGCCTTACGACCGATAGGTCGATTTTCCCGCTGGGGAGCTACCCCCAATCTTACAGTCGATCGAGTGATCGGCCTGCTGGGGAAGTTGCCCCCGGCCTTACGGTCGATGTGGTTGGTCTGCTAGGGGGATTTGCTCCAGCCTTACGATCGATAGGTCGATATGCCTACTGGAGGAGCTACCCCTAGTCTTACGGTCGATCGAGTGATCGGCCAGCTGGGGGAGTTGCCCCCAGCCTTACGACTGATCCATTCATTCGGTTGCGAGGGGAGTTGCCCCTCGATTTATGGCAGACAAATGGGTGGGTCGGCCAGCTGGGAGAGTTGCCCCCAGCCTTACGACCGATCCGTTCATTCGGTTACGAGAGGAGTTGCCCCCTTGGCTTACGAATGATGAATGAGTGGGTCGGCTAGCTGGGGGAGTTGCCCCTAGCCTTACGACCGATCTGTTCGTTTGGTTGCGAGGGGAGTTGTCCCTCGACTTACGGCCGACGAAGGAGTGGGTCGGCCAGCTGGGGGAATGGCCCCCAGCCTTTTGACCGATCCGAGCTTCAGCTCCAGGTTTCATCTGGATCCCAGCTCCTGTTCTGGCACCAGACTGGTCAGTGAAAGTTCTGTGTCACCGCCCGAGTTTCCGTACCATTGGGGAAGCTTTGAAAGGAAAAGGTAGTATGGGTCCTCCCGTGCACGTCTTGCCCCCTCCGTGGCTCGGATTTGCCCTCGGGTCGAAGTTGTCAAAGGAGAAGAGCAGGGCACTGAAGAAAGGAAGCTGGGCCTTCCTCCACACTTTTTAGCCACCCGATAGGCCGTAATACTCTGGCACTTGGTAGCATGGCAGAAGGGCACCTTCGATGCTCGGCGAGGAGTCGCTCGAATTCTTGGTTGCCCAACATGGCTGTCAGTTTGGCATAGTCCCCTGGCCTCGAACATCAACGGACGTCGAGCTCACCTATATATGGGTTTGATGATCCTGGCATGGATGGATCTTGTCGAAAGGGTGAGGTTGCCAGTGACGCTGCACTGAAGGAGGTTGGATCCGGTCACCAAAGCTTATGTAGAGGCAATGGCAGTCAAAGGATCGGGAAAAACCCGTGGGGCTAGCGACAGAGGGGCGATGTCTTGTTCAGAACCCATGTCCCCCCAAAGACGAGACAAACAGGGGACCTGTCCTCTGCTGATCAATGATGAGTTGATCCATAGCAAAGGCCCAACGGCGGACCGATCCGAGGTGGGGTGAGGCCCACAGGATTGAGCGCAAGGGGCCGGCCCCCTCGCTACAGATCAATGGCGTACCGAAGACCCACAGAGCCGAGCAAGGGGCGGTCTGCTGACCAACAACGGCTGCATCCCCATCGATTGAGCTTTAATTGCTTCGACTTGCCCAAAAAATACAGGATCAACGGTGGTGGTTTCCATCTCATCATTGGACCTTTGCTTCGCCCAATTCACAAATCTGAAGGATTGTACAACGCAGGGAGCTAATTTTGGTCCCGATCGTTGCCTTCATCGTCGTTGTGGGTGAGGCGGGGTTTGGCATGGTCGAGCAGGCCGAGGATGGTCCGCGACCAGCAGAGGGCGGTGCGACTGATGGGTGCCTCGTAAACTGATGTGGTTAGGCTGGGACCCGCCACTGTCGATGGCGGTGGTTCACCAGCTGAGCCACCATAAGAACAGGATGGGGTGAGACCGTCGAATCTGTCGTTGGGGGTGAATTGTTGTTACGCCACATCTTAAACGATTTTGCGTACCCACTCTGTGTCATCAGTGCCCATCGCTCTTGGACATGTTATCACAAAGTAACAACAGTACCCTGATAAATAAGAGGCCAACTGATTGGCGTGCTGATCCTCACATTCACTAGTGGCAAAGTGCAAGACCAGTGTTCTTTCTGTGGGGATCTCCTACCCGTGTGCATCAGAAAGCTCTTCAACATTTCTGAAGGGTGCTTCATCCTTGTAAAGGACGTGCTGCCGTTGCCGAGCCGACCCTCGCGGCCGACTAGGTAGTTGAAGATGACTCCCTTCACGTCATCAGGAACCTTGACAGACTTCGTCGCACATCTCTCTTGTTACGTGGGCAATGCTGAAATGCTGGTTCAGCTTATTGGATAAAGAATATGGGCGTGTAATTGCTTGCATGTTGAAATTATAGAGGTGATTGAGAGCCTTTTGCATCAGAGATGGCCGACCTCTCTTGTTACGCGTGCCACCCCTTCGAGGATTAGACTTTCAAGCCTTTGAATAATGGAACGAGTCTCCGTTGGTGTGGTTGACGATGTGGATGGCGACTCAGTTTCCACAGATGGCACCAATTGTTGGGGGGGGGGGTATTTTTTGGCCAACCAATAATGAAGGATCGTGCAGAGACGATGGTGGTGGAGATGTCGTAGCAATAGCTGAGGTCGGCAGATGACGGCGGTTGTAGGAACACTGGGCAAGCTAGCCCCGGGTTGGAGAGATTTTGGCCGAGCTTATCTTAGTCAGAGCTATCACCGGTAAGATCAAGCTATCCCTGAGTCAGATCCAAGCTATCGCCGTGTTCCAATCTTCGAGCTATGGATTCCGACCTGTAAGCAGTCTGCAACATGAATAACTCGTGAGCGTGGGCTGGATCTGGGGTCCGGCCTAAGCCCCTCGATGCTTAAGTCAGTAAGAGACTCAAGGTGGCTCGTGACAGCTATGGCCGATCTGTTGGGAGATCGTCAGTAGTTGTCGTCGAGCTAAGAGAGGAAATAGTTAGGCCAGAGGAGATCCTGTTTAGAGAATACCTGAGGTCGGTTGTGTGATCCGACCTGACTATTGAAGGTGATCGTATGAGGACGATCCAGAGGATGAGGAAGGACATGAAGATCTTGCCCCCGTTCCTAGCCGAAGACCTCCAGTCTAGTCTGGAAGAAGATGAAGAGTCCCTTTCCTTGTTGTTCCCACGTTTCTTTATAGGGAGGAGGCCTTGATTCCATGTCCTTGATGGCGAATAATGGCCCGCCATTGATGGTGCGTAATGGCACATTAACTGCCCACCATTGATGGCGAATAATGGCCTGCCATTGATGGTGCGTAATGGCACATTAACGGCCCGCCATTGATGGCGAATAATGGTTCGCCATTGATGGTGCGTAATGGCACATTAACAGCTCGCCATTGATGGTGCGTAATGGCACATTAACGGCCCGCCATTGATGGCTCCTTGTAAGCGAGGTGGGAGTTGACCCATTCAACTATGGAACTTTGGGATGTAGGCTGGCTGATCATATTTTATCTGTAACATTTAGATGCTTACCGGTGTTTTCTCACCGTTGAATTGTTGACCAGAAGACGGGAGGTCAACGTGGTCAAGGTACGTGACTGCCCGACGAGGGAAACTCGGGTCCTCACGTCATCTTGCCGAAGGGTAGCCTAGGCAAAGCGGAGTCCTTGATGTGGAGAGGGCGAGCGGGCCCGTTGCTGGCGACACTCGGATTCTGTTGGAGTGGCGCTGAGAAGTAGCCTCGGCGCTGCTGGATTTGCTTAACCTGAACAGACGAAGAAGCTCGTCCGGGGGGCCAGACCTTGGTTCCGACCAAGTCACATTCGATGCCTAAGTCAGAACGGATCTGAAAAGTGCTCGGCGGGATCGGAAGGCCAATACGCGAGTCCTCGGACCGAGCTATGGAGAGGAAATGTAAAGGTGGAAGAAGGTGTAAGAGTGTGTATGAGGTACCGCCATTGTAGATCTCGGAGATCCGCCTCCTAGCGATGATGCATTTTCCTTCTTCATATAGGCGAGTCCCCCTAGTAATGGGCCATGATGAGACATCATTGTTGCCAGTGATGAGGACGTGCTAATGGGGAAACATTGACCCTCATAATTGCCACGTTTGATAATGGGATGAATGCCATGAAGGTGGAGTCATAGCCATGAGTGGTTGCCATAATTGGTGGGTGCTCCGTCTATTTGGGGAGCGATTTCCTCCACTACGGATAGTGGACGGTCTTTTGCGCCTTCGTCTTGGATGGAGAAGCGTGACCCGCCCGTGAGATCCCTGGGCCGGAGCCCAAGGCCGTAGTAGGCTGGTTGACTGGTCGTGGTTGACTTGGCTCCTACGGGCCCGGTCAAAATGGTCGTATCAAGTGTGTATTGAGGTGGGTGGGTCATCCCATGTGACATCCCTTGTTGTATGCCACATAGGACAACTGTCACATTAACCTCCCTCAATTGTATAATAGATTATGCCTTCAGGCCAATGTAAATCATGCACATTGCTTCAAGCTGTGTCCTATTAAGGGGTATATTGCCCCTTGTGGGTTGGACCTGCACATTAGGCCATAAAAAAAGGTAAGAAGATATGTACTTATTACAACAACCCCTCACCCTTGAGCATCTGAGTTTAGAGCACAATATTGAAGTAATGGTGCTCTGAAAAAAAAATGATCTTTATGCACTGTCTTGTAGATATGTATTGCTACTCGATGAGTCCCAGAATACCAACTATTTTATTTATCCTCGTCACAAGAATAAAAAACTTAACAAGTAAATCAGTCAGTTTTTTAAAATAATAATTAGAACAATGCCTAAAATTTTCCCCTTCGGTCGTTTTACAATGGTATCTGAATGACACACGCACATAAATCATTTCATGTTGTTCACTGAATTCTAAAAAATGACCACTATTTAATTTGTTTATCAGGACCGCATTGGCGCATAGCCTATATGCGTAGAAGCATGTGATCGTTCAATACGACGTGGACCGTTCGAACAGACCTTTTTTGTTCTATGTGGGCACTATCACCCCAATGCGACGTGGACCGTTCGAACAGACCTCTTTTTGTTCTCTGTGGAACCCATCACCCACCTCCTTTTTCCTTTTGGTGGTGGGACCCACAAAGAACAAACAAAAGTCTTATCGAATGACCCACGTCGCGCTGGGACGATCATATGCTCTTGCGCGTAGAAGCCAACTCAGTACCTATAATACATTGGTTCTCAGCACTTCCAGGCCAATGCCAACTAGTACAATAAACTTCTGTTAAGAAAATTAATGAAGAACTTTGCTATCATGTGTTCGTGTCACATATATCATCAAAGTAATGAAGAATTTGGATGTGTTTGAAACTTGAGGTGCGGGGTTGAATTTTAACGAGGCTGTAAATTTTACGAGGAATATTTTGAAATTTACGGGAGTAATATTTTTGAATATGCCGTGCCATATACGCATAGGTTATGACAACTACGCGTAAGATATCTTTTCTATTTGTGAAGAATAATATAAATATCCAAAAAATATTTATTATGTAAGTGTTGTGAGTTGAGGGAGGCTTTTGGCCTCCCTCCCCTCATCATCTCTCCATTACTCCCCACTAAGTTAGTGGGGAGTCTCTTGGACTCCTAATCTATTAAGGAAATGAATATATAGAGAGCCATGGCAAAACTCCTCAACGAGAGATTATTCTACTCTTCTCTATAATCTTCCAACATGTTATCAGCACATACGCTCTATTTTTTTGAGCGTTTTCATCCTGTCTCCCTCAAAAAATTGTACGCGCGAAGGAATCTATTGTTGCGGCTACGCTTTGCGGTGATTTTTCTTTGGAGCGTATCGGGAGCGGAACTATATACGGATTTTTATTATCACGAGATTTTTGATCTAGAGGTAATTTCTTTTCAATCATGTAGATACCTACATAATGTAGTAAGATAAGATTTTACATAACCAATTCTATAGGCTTGTATAATCCATAACATTTTGATGCTCATCAAGAATAAAAAAAATACATAAACAAAAGCCCAACTTCACAAAAATTTTTGATCTGGTATATGATCATCCCCTCAAATTTTTGATATTCCATCTTTTGTGTATGGAATAAATAAAAAAACGGGGGGGGGGGGGGGGGGGGGGATTGCTTTCATTTTAAAATTTATTTTTGCATGTGCGAATTTATTATGATTAGAGCAAAAATTAATAATTGATAAACTTGAGATCGTATGTCATGTCATCCTTGTAATGCAAGCCATATCCATTAATTGCTATGTCTAGGGAGCAATCTTCTTCGTTTATGTGATTAAAAACGAATTAACTTCTAATTTTGCTTTTATTATTGAGAAGTCATCTAGAAAGGCCAGTTTTGGCATTTCTGGAAATATTGCTAGACATGAAATTGTTAGACAATGAAATCAAGATGAAAAGTGAGTAGTAATCGGTAATTGCAGCATGCATGCATTTGGTTAAGTACACAAGGAAGTGATTAGATATATGTTCGTCAAAGCATTGGCTTATATATGTTTGCATCTGCTCCATGCACATAGCCGCATCCCATTAGATTAATCGGTATCACATGCCTCTTGATTTCTAGACAGGTTCCGAAATGTAAATTCTTGGTTTGGGGGACTTTTCACATTCCCTTAAAAATTTGTTTGAAGGCTTCTTTTCAATTGAATTCTTTAAACATTACAGTCCATGGGCCGCAGCCCATTTCTAAATAATATATTATATGGGCTGTTTATTGGGCCTGAAGCCCAATATATAAATGAAAATTAGTATTACGGGCCTGCCGCTCCATTTAGATTAATGTTTTATTTTAACTTCCTAAATTGGGCTAGAAGCCCAGTTAATCCAATTGCAGTTGATTAAAATTTTGCAACTGGGCCTGAAGCCCAAATATTTATAATAATTTAATTTGGCTTATTGGGCTAGAATGCAAGTTAATAAAATTGCTTATTAAAATGATTTTCATTTTGCTTCTGGGCCTACATCCCATATTAGAATAATTATTAATTTTTTGTTCTAATTTGGGCCTGAAGCCCAGTTTATAACAATGAATATAAGTTGTATGGGCCAGCAGCCCCATTGAGATTAATTATTAATTTTGAATCCTAAATTGGTCCTGCAGCTCAGTTAATCCAATTGCATAATTGATATGTTAATTAAATTTTTGTAAATGGGCCTGCAGCCCAAATATTAAATTAATTATTAAAATGATTATTATTTTACTTATGGGCCTGCAGCCCCAATCATAATAATAATTCATTTTTAATTCTTGTTTGGACCTGTAGCCCAGTTAGTTAGATTTCTAATATTATGTACAACATCATTCTTGCATCAATAATAATTTATGGAATATTAGGATCTTTCAAAATATAATTTTCTTAAGGATCCTGCGACCGCTCTGCCGTTAGTCAACCAACCTAACGGTGTATGACGTCTCCCCGTGGTCCGAGAGATTATTATATTTTATAGTCTCTTTTTCCATATTATATTTGCATGTGTTATATAAACTGTGTGGTTGATTCTTTTGTGCATGTAGCATATTATAAACTGCGTAGATGTTTATATAAGCTAAAATGTGATTTTTTGGGATTGGCCAGTTTGATACCTTTTAAATTCCTTGCAATTTTATTTTCTTTTTGAGAGAATTTGTAAGTGAGGATTAAATGTATTAATGCCAAAGACCGGTGTACCCAGATATGAAGACGGGAGAAATTTTCAATTGATAGGGACCCCTTATGGGTTTCCAAATTGTATATTTTTCCTTTTCTTTATGGACTGTATATTCGGACTTTGGACTTTGAACGTTTTTGGGTATTTGGTCGATTCCCACATTTTACTTATTTTATTTTTTATGCGTGAATTTACATCTTATTTAATTCATGCTTGTTTTAAATTGCATAGATAAATGGCAAAATTGGCAAGCGTCGATTTCGAGGTCCTTGATGCTGCAGGGAAAAATAACCTGAGTTGGCGAGTGGACCTGCAGTTTCACTTGCGTTCGATGGCCCTCCTTGACTCAATTTTGGCTCCTTCATCGGCCCCAGCAGCGGTCGATGCTACTGCTACATCTAGCAGCACTCCTACCACTGTCTCCGATGTAGATAAGGCGAAAGCCATTATCTATATTAGGAAACATATAGATCGGACCTTAAAGGCCGAATACCTAATGGTAGAGGACCCAATGGAGCTGTGGACATCGTTGGAGGCACGGTATAAACATCAAATTGATGTAATATTACCGCGTGCCGGTTATGAGTGGGAAAACCTCAGACTTCAGGACTATAAGTCCGTCGCTGAGTATAATTTTGCACTTCATAATATCACCTCACGCCTGTAGTTTTGCGGTGAAGAAGTGACAGAGCAACACATGTCGGAAAAGACATTTACCTCGTTTCATGAGAAAGATGCAATCCTCATGCATCAGTATCGTGAACGCAACTTCACTAAATTCTATGATCTGATCTCTTGCCTCCTTAGGGCAGAGCAGAATCGAGATTTACTGCACGCCACTCATAATTTACGTCCAGTTGGCACTGCCTCTATCCCTGAAGCCCACCACGTTTCTCCCCAGAAGTGGAAAAACATGAAGAAGGATAAAAATAACAAAGGAAAAGATGTGATGAAGAATGGACGAGGAGCAGTACCTCCATCCAACAACAATAAAGGATAAAGAAACTTCACATGGAAGCGAAAGAACACTGACCAAGTGTCACTTCCTAAGAAGAACTGGGAGGATAAATGCCATAGATGTGGCATGACTGGACATTGGTCCAGAAACTGTCGCACTCCTCGCCACATCCAGGAACTATATCAGGCGAGCCAGAAGTCTCTTCCTGAAACAGACTTGGCGGCTTTTCAGCCGCCAATGATTTTCACTGCAAAAGACTTCGAGAATGACGACCTGCTCGATTGAGCCATATATGTATCTATGCATTTAAAATCACATGTAGCTTCATCTTAAGTTTGCTTTTGTACAAACTTTTATTTGTATTTCATTTACTTAAATAAAATTTCATTTTGTTTATAGATGAAGTATGGAATATTGTGGACGGTGCCTCGTTGCACTGGTGTAGCATTGATATTGCTCACACATACAACGAGATTATTAGATGCAAACTTCTCCTCTTAAACATATAGGTAATTTCCAATTTTCAAGGATATTTCTTTTAAACGAACATAACTTGAAAATTATGGATATTAAATATTGAATATCAATATGTAACTCGTCAAGAGAATGGCCAGAAGACCATCTACTTACGATTTCATTGGACCCCCGTCGGGCCCCTATAATTACAAATATTCATCCTATAGAAAGCCAACTTGACTGAGCACCAGAAGTGCCTTTCATTGCCATAGTTTTTAACTCTGGACTTGGTCATCCTGGATCAGCGATGATGGACGCATCATCAAATGAATCCATTGGAGAACCTGAAGATTCTTCAAAAGATTGAATTTCCTTGTCCCCTTTTGTCGTAAGGTCAAACTTATAGAGAGACCTTCCCTCCTGAAAGTGGGATGAGAGTCCCTGGCTTCATTGAGAGAATACATGGTGACCTTTGCGGGCCTATTCACCCCGCAAGTGGCCCATTTTCGGTACGTTATTGTATTGATATATGCATATACTAGATGGTCTTATATGTGCCTTTATATTCACTTGCAACATAGCTTTCTTAAATCTTATAATGTGGGTGAATTCACTACACATATCATTCAAGACTTCCGCCAAGCAACTGGCATTGATATTGAACATCCTGTAGCATGTTCATACTCATAATGGGTTATCAGAGTCTCTGGTAAAGAGACTCCAATGGATTTCACGTCCATTGTATAATCCCAGTTGCCTGTTGTATTTAGGGACCAACAAAATGCATTCCGCATCGCTTATCACGATACGGCCCTCTTGTGGCCATATCTTATTGCTGATGCCGCTTGCTTATGGTTTACCACCAAGTCTTGATAACTGTGAATTTGATGAGAAATCTCATTGAAATAGGTACGCAGTTTAAAAAAGCCTGAAGCTTCTGAGACCATATCATGGGACACAATATTCCTAATCTCGTCATGATCCGCATACTTTTTCTGTGTGAAGATAAGATCCAGAAGACCTTCACATTCAGACTAAAGTACATCAATTACAGGATAAATTTACGAACAACCAGAAGATTGTTCGTTCACACGTCCCTGCTGCCAACACGCCAGCTAGGATTGACATTCCCAAAGATGGATGCAATCCACCGGCAACAGAATTGGCTGTACCTCATTTGAAAAGAGGACGCTCGCCAGGTTCAAAATATAAAGTTTCTCGACAGAGGAAGATTCCTGGATATATTAAAATGATCCATCCACAGGATGCTGAGCTCAGACCAGCAACCTCTCCCCTCCTAATTTCTCCTGCAGAGGAAACAACCGGAGAAACATCATTATATTACGTATGTACTGGAGAGGTACTGGACAGATATAGCACAGTCGTCGTCGAAGGTTTTGCTTTCGCTATTGCCGTTCACGTCGCTGAATACGACGATGACGTCAACCAATTTTTCTATAGCGCAAATGCATAGATTGGCCAAAGTGGGACGAGGCAATTAGAGTAGAGTTGGACTCACTCTTGAAAAGCAAAGTCTTTGGACCAGTAGTCCATACACCTGAATGTGTAAAACCTGTGGAATATAATTCGGATTTCATAAGAAATTGGAATGAAGGAAATGTGATCATTTTCCTAATAAGCCTAAACTTCTCTGGAAAAGCCAATAAATGCAGCTCATGGACGTTGTGACTGTATGTCAATATAGATATAAAGATCTATATAAAACTTCCAGAAGGGTATACACTACCCCTAGAGATAAAAGAGAAACGTAGAAACGTCTTCTCCATAAATGCTACAAATATCATTAGTTGATCTTAATCAATATTCTGCCCATGTATCTTCTTAGAAAGATCGTTGACAGGATTTATGATATTCGCCGAACAAGTGGTAAAACAAGCTAGGTAAAACAAGCTAGGTAAGACCATTGAGATATCAGATAGCTTTAACCATACATTGGAAATAAAAACCTAGGTAAAACAAGCTATTGTCTCGGCTCACATATTAAACACCTTCGTAGTGGAACCCCTTAATATACTTCATACACCTAGAGTTTATGAAGAATGATGTCCATTTGCCACCTATTAAAAATGGATGCTTAATTATGACACCTTCCAGTCGCTGGAAGAGGGAGAGGACATCCTAGGTCCCGAAGAGCCTAGCTCTAATGTACTTGTTACACTTCTTTATCTGGCCAACTGCACGTGTCTTTGATAGAACATCTGCAATAAAGTTGTTAACCAGATACAGTGTTGTCCTGGAGTGCACTACTAGACCAAGGATAAGCTGCTTCTGCGCAACTTCCAAGGGTCAAGGAATATATATCACACATGCAGGTTTAAAGATCATCGCGATGACTAAAACACAAAAGGCTGGTCACCTCCTAAATATCAACACATCATCCTCTGAAATCTACATCTTCTGAGAAGCTCATCATCCAATAAGCAAATCTTGAAAACGCTCAGCCAGGTCCAGCAGTACCTTGCAGACATACTGAAGACTGATTCAAAGAAATACTTTAGTGGAGTCATCTACCAACTTCGAAGAGCATTCCACTCCAGAGCACCACTGCTTTCCAATAGCCGCTAGATTAGTGAAACTTGTATAGATGAGTGATGATTATATTTACTTTCAGAACATGATGGATGTATAGACGAATATGAGATGATTGTATAGATACATAGGAAATCTGCAAGCCTGAAGCTTGTACAGATCAGGGGGAGTCACTCGATAGTTGTACTCTTTTCTCTTAAGCTGCTGATTTTTTCCCACTGGGTTTTCCACAGCTAAGGTTTTAACGAGGCAACCACAGTGGCTCTGGATCCAGAAGTATCTACCCCTTTTAGCATACTAAATCCTGAAAGTATTCATATGCTTAACCCAAGGTAATGGAGAGACGAGGGGGAGTGTTGTGACTTGAGGGAGGCCTTTGGCCTCCCTCCCCTCATCATCTCTCCATTACTCCCCACTAAGTTAGTGTGGAGTCCATTGGACTCCTAATCTATTAAGGAAATGAATATATAGAGAGCCATGGCTTTTGCCATGGCTACTCCTCAATGAGAGATTATTCTACTCTTCTCTATAATCTTCCAACAATAAGATATTTATTTGTATAAAACATATATTATTGTAAATGGATACGAACCAGAGTCGGTTGAGATTACGGGTATCTTAGAGATACGCCATATCTTTGTATCTTATCTTTTAACTCTTCTGTTCTGCCTATAAATAAAGGGCTGTGGGTTCCCCCTAGTAGTTGATTCATAACACGTTATCAGCATGAGCCTCTAAATTTTACCACAAAATTTTTTCGATCGTTGCGAAGGCGAAGGGAGATGGGAGATCCACGCGCGCGGTGCAAGGCTTCCTCAATCGAGCGTCGTCATACGCGTAGATTTCGTTCAATCGTTGCTATATCCGGAGGACAGATATAGAGGTAAAACCCACTAAAAACACTGTTTTTATCGTACGTATGATTGATATACCCTTTGATCTCGCAAGATCGATAAGGTATTGCTAATCGCCTAAAACGACAAACTTATTCGTCCAAAAACCATATTTTTACCTCACCAACCCCTATTGCGGCGCATCGCGGCCGTCACCATCGCACAAACCCCCCGGAGGGGGGTGCAGCATCCTGCCACCGCGAACGAAACCCCCCCCAAAGGGGGGTGCGGCGTCTCGCCACCGCAGAACTTCCCCGAAGGGGGGTAGCGCGTCCCACCGCCACAGAAACCCCACCCCCCGAAGGGGGGTGCGGCGTGCCGCCGTCGCGAACGAACTCCCCCCGAAGGGGGGGCGCTGTTCTACCGCCGCAGTCGACCCCCCCGAAGGGGTGGCACTGTTCCGCTGTCGCCGTCGACCCCCCCGAAGGGGGGCGCTGTTCCGCCGCATTCGACCCCCCCGAAGGGGGGCGCTGTTCCGCCGGCACAGTCGAACCCCCCTAAAGGGAGGGTGCGGCATCCCGCCATCGAGATCGAGCCCCCTCTAAGGGGGCGGTGCCGTTGCACCCCATCGATTCGCGAGACCCCCCCGAAGGGGGTCGGCGCCATTGCGCATCGTCGACCTGAGCCCCCCAAAGGGGGGGCGGCGCTGTTTTGCCTCGTCGACCCGAGCCCCCCCAAAGGGGGCGACGTTGTTTGCACCCCCGATGCCCGAAACCACCACCCCCCGAAGGGGGGGGGGGTTTCCCCTCGCCTTCGGGGGGGTTCCCCTCGTCGCCGTCCAGCGACAGTATCACGAGGGGCGGTGGCGGCTAACCCTAACCGCCGCCCCTCAACCTTAGGTTCAGAAAAATGGGCCCGAAGCCCATTTTCGGAAAAAAATTTCAGACTGCGGGCCTGAAGCCCGTAGCCACTCTGCGGGCTTCAGGCCCGCAGACCACATTTTTCGGAAATTTTTTTTTCAGACTGCGGGCTTCAGGCCGGGACCGCATTTTTCGAAAAAAATGGGGAAGTGGCAAATTACAACTAAAGGGGCCAAAAATAAGCTTTAAAAGGCTTTTGAGCTAAAAATTGATTAAAATGGCGTTTTAGACGACCTAAAAATTCATGTAAAAACAGGGGGCTTTTGGGGTTCTTTTGGAGATAAATTTAAAAAGGAAAACCTTTTCCTTTTACAAAGAATATGTCAAATAAGGGCTCTTTTAAAATTCTTTGAATAAACCCAAATTTGCACAACCCTTGCTTTAAATGATTTCTTCTGTAAAATCATTAATACATGCTTTGCATCACTGGCTTATTCTGTGGATATTTTATGCGTGGTTGTGCATTATATTTAAGCTTAATAATTAGGAAGATCCTATGACGCTCTACCGTTAGTCATCTAACCTAACGGTGTATGATGTTGTCCAGTGGTCCAATAATTATTAAGTGATTAAATTATTTATCCTCATGCGAATATAACTGCCTGGGATGTCTGTGAATGAAAATGTTGATGAGCACAAATTTTTGCATGAAGGGCTAAATGCGGTTTTTGGATCGGCTGTTTAAGTCCAATATTTTATTTCCCGCACTTTTCTTTTATTTTTGAGAGAAATTGTAGTGAGGAATTTATGCAAATGTCAAAGACAGAAGACCACTTTACTTGGAGACGGAGGCCACAATTGAAGCTGGAGATATTATATGGGACCCACGTGGGTTCCAAAGTTGTATTTTCCTTTTAACCTTTAAATTGTGTAATATGGACTGTATGGACTTTGTACTCTTTTTCTGTGGGACTGGCTGATCCACGCATTTAGCTTTTCATTAAATATTGCCTCCGCATGAAAATGTTTCTTTGATTAAAATATTAATTCATGCATATTTGTGCTCTGCTAGTTAAATGGCTAAAATTGCAAGCGGCGATTTTGAAGTGCTGGATGCATCAGGTAGAAACTATCTGAGCTGGCAGCTCGATGTGAAGTTTCACCTGTGGGCAAAGTCCCTCATTACTGCTGTAACAGAAAAAAATGTAAGCGATATAGAAAAGGCGCAAGCCATTATCTATATTCGATGCCATGTTGACAAGACCGTAAAGGCAGAATACCTGGTCGAAGATCCACTTGAGCTGTGGACTGTAGAGAGATGATGCCCTCGAGGCTATTTATCTCTGTGTGTATAGCACAAATGTCTTGTTTGAAATAACAGTAAGCTGTTTGGTAATAATTTATCTAAGTTATTTTATAATGTAGTAAACATTAGATATTAACTTAGGTAAAGTCCTGAGACTTTATGCAAGGCCAAACATGTATCGAGATGAGTATCTCGATCATGGAGAAATGTTTGACCGTCTGTAGCATAAGTCTAAAAGGGTTCATGGTCGTAGATGTTTCGAAACAAGGATATCGAAACATCAGATAGACCATTGTGTCTTAGTCTTCACCGTTTAGCGGTGGCGGTGATCTCATGATCGTTTGACTTGGCGAAGTCATAGACGAGACACAGGTGCTCATTAGAGAATGAATTCACTGAACGATCCACAAGAGTTATCATATGGTTATATTGACCAATTTGTTTATGATAACTCTTAGTGATGATAGGCAAGTTGGTCTTTTGACTTGAGGTCATTTTACGAACCTGTGCGTGAATGGTGCCACTTAGATCACTGACCTAGCTTCGAGGCTAGGCCTATCGAAAGGTCTTTGATTGGGTGTCACTTGAAGCGTA
This sequence comes from Scilla litardierei, assembly GCA_030789695.1. Taxonomy (NCBI): domain Eukaryota; kingdom Viridiplantae; phylum Streptophyta; class Magnoliopsida; order Asparagales; family Asparagaceae; genus Scilla; species Scilla litardierei. Next base: position 85,795,944 of record CM061139.1, read on the forward strand.
TGAGGAGAGTAATGAACAAGAGAGGATTCGTCTCTCCTGGTCAATGGGAGTTAGTGTCGTAGAGTTAGTTTGGTCTTTAGTAAAATCTCTGATCAGAGTATGTTGGAAGAAGTCCAACATTAGTTGACTAAAGATCGATAGAAACTAACCGGAGTCAAGTTATTGGGGCTGACAGTTTGACCGTATCCTAAACTTGATCTACACGACATAGTGAAGACGAAGAGACTATAGCTCGAAACTCATCACAGAAACAGTCAGGGTGGTCACACCAATACTCATGTCGATGAGTCAACCACATAATGATGATTCTGAAGCAGGGACGGCAACCAATGCTCATGGTCAATGTCGTATAGGGCTTCGAGCCCAACCTGTTGTAAGGGTCAGGCTGTAGGGTCTCACACAGAGTGTGACCTTCGTTTAGTAAAAGGTAGAAATTAGTTAGGAAGAATAATTTGCATTTGATGCAAAGGAAGAGAAAATTGCATTTTGATGCAAATAACAATTTAAGCTAAGATATGGGACTAATTTGCATATGATGCAAAAGAGATTAAATGTGTCTTAAATAGTTTAAGAAAATATTTAATGGAATAAACGCAAGAAAAAGTTCACGGATAAAACAGGAATGTCTCGGTCTAAACGCAGGTTCTAACCGCGTCCAAAACGGAGTTCAAACGAGTCCAATAAGTCTATTTAAAGGCGTTTAAATAGAAAGCCCAAAAGAGAAATAAACCCCATTTTAAAAGGGGCTGTCAAATATAACCCCAGGCCTAAGGGGGGCCCGCTAACGCGTGCGTCAGCCTGCTGACGCAGGCTGACGCCATCGTCAGCGGGCCCACCCGCTGACGCGTGCGAAGCCCTCTAAATGGGCCAGCATTTGATGCGGGTCCACCCCGCTGTTAACGCGAAGCAGCCGCCCGCATTAGTGGGCGGCATGACACAGAGAAGCGAGCCCATTTAATGGGCCCACCCGCTTCTCCTGAGAAGCAGCGGCCCGCTTCAGCGGGCGACGTGGCACGCATCAAGCGTGCCACGTGGCTACTTCTGGGAGAAGCGGAGCGCCATCGCGGCTAGAGTGCACACGCATGGGGCCCACTTTGTGGGCCCCACAGCTAGGGTTCTGAACCCAAAAGAGCGTGGATTTTGACGGCTGGAATTGTAAGTGAAAATCATGTTTGGGCTGAACTTTGGAGGACCAATTGAAGGGTCAAACGGACTCCGATTGACTCGGCGTTTTTTCCTCTGCGTTCACTGTTGAACGCCCTTCGAATTGATCAGTTGTATCAATCATGAAGCTCAACGGCGAGGGAGTTAAAATTCATGGAAGTTTGCCCTTTGTGAAAGGCAAACTAACTTGATTTAATTAACACAAATTTAATAGTCCCACATCGGTTGTGGAGAAAAGGATAGAGTCAGCTGCCTATATAAAAGGGGCCTTCCCCTTCCTCCAAACTTGTCCCAAAAAGCTCAAGATCTGAGCGTCTCCCAAAAACATTAGAGCACGCTTGGATCAAAGCTTAAATTAATTCCTCTTCTCCCTATATTTCTGCCTTACTCCTGAAGGGCTCTAGCAAAGCCACGAAGGAGTTTGGATTCGGATCCGAAATCTTGGCGAAGGTTTTCACTCGCGTGAAACTTTCTTCGGTGCGTGGTTGGCTCGGCGACACGAGGATTGCTCGCCTCAGGATGTGGAGCGGTTCGAGGATCGATTCAAGGAGCGGCTCGGCGTGGGACGGGGAGCGGTTCAGAAGACGGTGCGGTACACCTTGCCTGCCCCAGGGCAAGGTTCCGGGGTATGTTTTTAGAAGCTTTCGTTTTAATTATTCGCAGTAGTTTAGATCCCTCTTGGGGTGGTCAGATCCACCCCGAGTTGGCAGAGATCCTGGCTAAGAGTGTCTGGTTCCTTAGGGCTAAGTTAAATTGTTTAATTGCACATTAATTAGATTAACTTGCTTATTCTTCCGCTCTGCATTTTATGTCTATGTTCCGTCCAACTTAGGACGGGAATAGAGTTTTTGTGCCCTAAAGGTCTGCGAAAGCTCTTCAGTGGTATCAGAGCCAGATCTGTATGCTGATCTAGGACTGCGATTAATTAATTGAACGCTTTTAAATACAGAAAAATGTTTTCGTTAAATTTATGTGATAAGTTTAAAAAGATCTTATATCACGACCCGCTTCCCTAAAATGGAGGCGAGACGTGAAAAGGTCCGCACGAGAGTGGAGCTGTGAAGCCCCAAACCCGATAAGCGTCAATAAAACATAAGCAGGTCCCTGTAACCACAAACGGAGCAACAATAATAATAAAAGGAGAGACATAAATAAAATTCTCATATCTCATAAATTGTCCAACATGAAAATAAGTTCAACATCCAGAAAAGCCACCAGGCTAAAAGAGAGAGTCTAAGGCCCAGAACAAGGCCAACAAAAGCAACAACGTCACAAAGTATAGGTGCTACGCACCGACAACAAAACAGCAGTCTAAAACAAAAGGGAAACACAAAGAAAACACTAGGACTGGTCCCCAGTGTCCACGTACTCCCCATCAAACACAAGCTCGGGCTCGGCGTCAGCAAACACCTCGTCCTCAACAAGGTACTCAGGCTCGGGATCTAACATGTGTCACCCAAAAGAGTAAAGGGGCACATGTCAGCAAGTCTAAAAGACTTGGGCAAGGAAACTGAAAGTAAGGCAACTAGCAACCTAGCAGTTTTAGTATGCATGACATGGCAGTTATAACATGAGTGCACAAGCAAGACATGGCGAACAATAAGTACAAGAGAACAATTATCGGGACAAGACAAGAGTAGCCAAGCTACTAACAATCTCAATCAATTCACTATTCATGTTTCACTGTTGTTTGTAGATGTTTACGCCTTACAGCTGAATGGTTTCACATTCACGCTGATTGGTCGCTTAACACTACCCCAAACCCAGAGTTTACGCCTTACCACTGCAGTTACTGATCGGGCAGACTCCCAGTTGATTGGCCGCTTAACTCTTACCCCCAATACCCACAAGTAATCGAGCCAGGGTCCCCGCACACGAGCTCAGTAAATGAGCCGGGGTTACCCCGCACAGGAGCTCGTATTCTATATCACGATTCATAAACAATTGGCGTAGGGGTGCACCTAGCCGAAAACAAGCAATTCAGGCATTGGCTATCAACCAACACATGGCCCGCTTCTGGAACACGAGCCAGGAGCACAAGCATTGTAGCGAAGCTACACATTCACGAAAACACTTTAAGAATGCAATGGCATGACAATTAATTTGCGTACCGTTAATAGAAATTAAACATGACATGGTAATTGTGCAACATGATATATGTCGGAACTAGCTTCGTTGTCAAGCTAGTTCCCCAAATTGCGCCTAGGCGAGTATCATTTCGTCGCCTAGCCTCTTTTACGCCTACAACAAGCAAAATGGCCCAAAACATGGCCTAAACCCTAAGTGGCAAGTTTCACTTGCCTAGCACCGGGGATGCCGATCACGAAGGTTCGTCTCGCGGATGCTAATCTACGGGGAAATCGCTGCTATGGGGAAACAATTCATCAAAACAACATTCATTTCATTAGGGTTTCATAAAAATACAAATAGGTCATGAAAACATCAAGAGATCGATTTCTTACCGAGAGGAGGCGGAAGAAACACTCCGGAGAACCTAAGGACCAGATCTGGAAACGAATGGAGAAGTTTGGAGAACTAGGGTTTTTGGGGGATTTTGGGGATTTGATGAGAGTTTGGGGAAGATGAGGGGTAGAATGTGTTGAGGGATGGTTTGGATGATGGATCTTGGGCTTGGAATGAAGGAATAAGGGTTTGAGGAAGATGGGGGCTCAATGGGGGAGAAACTAGGGTTTTGGGTCGAGTGGAGGAAGAAGAAAACGTTTGGGAGGGGTTTAAATAGGATGGGCTGGCGGCTGCCCACAAATTAGGGTTTTAACACAGATTAGTCGGTCAAAGAGCAACCACTGACCGACTAGTTTGGCAACTAGTCGGTCGGTCGACCAACGCAGACCGACTAAGTGTAAACAGTAACTTCTGAACGAAAATATGATTTGGATTTAGTCGGTCGATGAACAACTACTGACCGACTAGTTTGACATCTAGTCGGTCGGTGAACGTTCTTAGACCGACTAAGAGTGAACAGTATTGATACCAAAAATAAGTTGATGAGTTAGTCAGTTAAAGAAGCATTGCTGACCGACTAGTTTGCAACCTAGTTGGTCAACCAACGTTCTTAGACCGACTAACGATAAACAGTAACTCTTGAGAAATTTAGAAAGCCAACTAGTCGGTTCAAGAAGGATTGCCGACCGACTGGATCGTCATCTAGTCGGTCGGTGCCCCTTCTTACACCGGCTAATAAGCACCAAAAGTTCCGATACGGAGCGCGGAGCCCCGGGATCGATTCCTAAGACTCCTAGGCTTGATCTAATAGTAAGATACGACTGTTATGAAGCCCGTCACGAATGACATACTTCGAAATCGACGATCCTAAGGAAGAAATGAGAAAACACGACGAAACGATCGAAAATGAAAGTTACGGAGACAAAAACCACACATGAGGAGAATCCACCAAAACATATATTATAATATAATAAATCCAGATACATGAAAACCGGTCGTTACATCCTCCCCAACTTAAGAAAAATTTCATCCTCGGAATTTCCAAACACTCACGTGTCCGGAAACAAAAGTGGGAAACGCTCTCACATCTCATCCTCATTCTCCCAAGTAGACTCTCCAGGTGAGCCGTGTCGCCACATCACCCTCATAAGATTGACAATCTTGTTCCGAAGCGATTTCTGACGCCTGTCCAGAATCTGCACTGGATGCTGGTCATACGTCATATCGGGACGAACGGTAATCTCCGAAAAATCCACCGCATGAGATGGATCACCAATGTATCGACGAAGCTGCGACACATGGAAAACATTGTGAACTCCCTCCAAAGATGGCGGCAAGGCCAAGCGATAAGCTACCTCGCCAACCCTCTCTAAAATGTCAAATGGTCCAATGTATCGCGGGCTCAACTTCCCTCGCTTCCCAAAACGAATCACACCTCGATTCGGGGAAATCTTCAAGAACACATGGTCGCCCGGTTGAAACTCCAAAGGACGACGTTTAGCATCCGCCCAATGCTTAAAACGGTCCTGAGCAATTCTCAACCTCTCCCGAATATTCCTGACGATATCCACGGCCTCCACGATCATCTCAGGTCCCAACAGCTCCCGATCACCAACGTCATCCCAACTCAATGGCGATCGACATTTCCTCCCATAAAGAGCGGCGAAAGGCGCCATGCCAATACTCGCCTGGAAGCTGTTGTTGTAAGAAAACTCCACCAAATGTAGATGGTCCTCCCACGAACCCTTGAAATCCAACATGCACGCCCTCAGCATGTCTTCCAAAATCTGAATCGTCCTCTCGGACTAGCCATCCGTCTGCGGATGGTACGCCGTGCTGAAACTCAGACACGTACCCAAACTCTTCTGCAAACTCTGCCAGAACTGAGATGTGAACCTCGTGTCCCTGTCTGACACGATACTCACGGGGACCCCGTGGAGTCGCACAACCTCCTGCACGATTCACGTTACATCACTATCCAAACTAGGAAAAGGAAATAAAACGGAGAGTAAAAGAATTTTACCTCCATATATCTCCTCGCTAGCGCCTCCGTGGACTGTCCCACTCGGAATGGAATAAAGTGTGCGGATTTGGTCAATCGATCGACGATCACCCAAATCGCGTCATTCTGCTTCGGACTCCGAGGTAGTCCAGTCACGAAATCCATAGTGATGTGTTGCCACTTCCACTCCGAAATCAGAAGCGGTTGTAGCAACCCGGCCGTACGCTGATGCTCCGCCTTCACTTGCTGGCAAACCAAGCACTTGGCTACACTCCAAGCCACCCTCCTCTTCATCCCATGCCACCAATAATTCAGACGAAGATCCTGGTACATCTTGGTGCCACCAGGATGCACAGAATACGGCGAACTGTGTGCCTCCACCATCAACTCCTCTCTAATCTCTCCAGCTGGCACACACAACCTGGCTCCAAACCTCAGCGAGCCATCCTCATGAATTAAAAAGTCAGTCCGCAGAACGGCTTCCACCTGCTCCCGAATCTTCACCAGCTTCGGATCCTCAGCCTGGCCAGCCTTAATCCGATCCACGATCGTCGACTGTACCTGCATGTACATCAACGATGAAGCCGCCCCAGGAAGGACAATCTCAACACCAGACTCGCAAAAATCCTGCTACAATCTCCACTGCGAGGTCAAAATCATCACCGCTGGAAGCCTACTCAGTGCATCAGGGACCACATTCACCTTGCCAGGGTGAAACTGCAAATCAATCTCATAATCCACCATAAGCTCCAACCATCGACGCTGTCGCATGTTGAGCTCCTTCTGAGTAAAAATATACTTCAAGCTTTTGTGATCGGTGAAAATCTTCACTTTCTCACTCAGCAGGAAGTGCCTCCAAATCTTAAGAGCAAACACAACGGCAGCCAACTCCAAATCATGCGTCGGGTAATTCTTCTCATGAACCTTAAGCTGACGAGACGCATACGCCACAACCTGCCCATGCTGGTGCAACACACAACCGAGACCCTTGCCAGAAGCATCGCAAAAGATCTCAAATCCACCGCTACGATCAGGCACAACAAGAATAGGGGCAGTCGTCAACCTTTCCTTCAGAATACCAAAAGCATTCTCACAATCACCCGACCAAACAAAAGCAACATCCTTCCGCGTCAACCTGGTCATCGGCTCATCAATACGGGAAAAGTCCTTAATGAATCGCCGATAGTAACCAGCAAGTCCAAGGAAACTCCGAATCTCCGACGCAGACGACGGAACAGGCCACTCTCTGATGGCCCTAATCTTCTCGGGATCCACTGAAATACCATCTCCAGTCACCACATGCCCGAGAAAAGCAACTCTATCCAACCAAAACTCGCACTTCGAAAACTTAGCATACAAACGATGCTTCCTCAAGATCTCCAACACCGTCCTCAAGTGCGATGCATGCTCTTCCTCCGACTTCGAATAGATCAGAATGTCGTCAATAAAGATAACGACAAACTTATCCAAAAAGTCGTAGAAAATCAGGTTCATCAGATTCATGAAAACTGCGGGCGCGTTAGTTACGCCGAAAGGCATAACCACAAACTCATAGTGTCCATACTTCGTCCTGAACGCTGTCTTCGGAACATCTCCCTTCTTCACCTTCAACTGATGGTAACCACTCCTCAGATCAAATTTAGAAAACACCCTCGAACCTCCAAGCTGATCAAAAATATCATCGATGCGAGGCAACGGGTATTTATTCTTAATGGTCACCACATTCAACTCCCGATAGTCCACGCACTTGCGACGCGAATCATCCTTCTTCTTTACCAACAGCACCGGTGCTCCCCACGGAGACACACTAGGATTGATATAACCCTTCTGCAAAAGCTCATCCAGCTGCTTCCGCAACTCTTCCAATTCTGCAGGTGCCATACGATACGGCGCCTTCGAAATCGGCTGCGCTCCCGGAACAAGATCGATAGAAAATTCTAAAGCTCGATCAGGTGGCAAACCAGACATCTCCTCGGGGAAGACGTCACCAAAATCTCGTACCACAGCTGGCCACTCCAACTCCATCTGCATAGCCACAACCTCCACCGGCCTGGCCCGAAATCTGACAGGACCAAGCAAACTGCTACCACGACTGAACTCAAATACTGGATGTCCGGGAATCTCGAACACCACCTTCTTCCTTCGACAGTCAATCGTAGCATAGAAGCTCGCAAGCCAGTCCATCCCAAGAACTGCATCATAGTTGATGATGTCGTGGACAATGAAATCAGCGAAAAGCTCATGTCCACAGACCACCAACGAGCAAGAATTGCAACCACGATGCACCGAGACCACGCCATTCCCTGTAACGATATTTCAATTCTTGGGAAGAGGGGACGTCGACAAGGAATGCCTCTCCACGAAGCTCCGAGAAATAATGCACATCGATGCACCAGAGTCAAAGAGGACTCATGCAGGAAATGTGCACACCAAAACCACACCTAACAATCAATTAACAATCAAATCCTAGTCTAGCAAACAACCATGTTCAAGCAAACAACACAATCTAACATCCAAACTAGCTAGGAAAGTAATAGCTAGATCGAGGATTACCTGCGATAACCTCATCCACAGCCTCGCTCTCCACAGCGGTCATCAGAAAAGCCTGCCTCCTCGGCGGAACAGCCTGCTGGAAAGCCTGCCTCTGCGGAACAAGAGCTGCTCCACATCCAGCAAGAACAGACGCTCGCTGCTGCAACGGCTGTGCTGCAACAGGTGCCCTCCGCAGCTGATTCGCATGCCGACAATCCTTCGCGACATGGGAAGCATCACCACAAACCAGACACTGGCCCAAAAACTACCGACACTGATCCTTAATGTGGCCAGGCTTGCCGCAGAAATGGATAGTCTTCAGAATAGGCCCTCCTGGCCTCTTAAACTGAGCGGGCTGATTAGGCTTGAAACCAGGCCTAACCACCGCTCTGGCCTGCTCCATAGGCCTCTTCCCAGCACCAACAATAGACCCCCTCCTCTGACTCAGGTTCAGCTCCTGCCTCCTGGCAGCGACCAGAACCTTCTGATAAGAGTCCAGATCGGAGGAAGACACAAAACTCTGGAGCTCCAAAGCAAGTCCCTGCAGGAACCTCTGAGCCCTCTCATCAGTATCCTGCACCATCTTTGGTGCGAACCAACTCAGCCTAGTGAACTCCTGGTGGTACTGGTCCACCGTCAAGCTCCCTTGCTTCAGATCAATGAAGCGCTGCAGCATCTCCTTCTTCGCAGCCTTCGGAAAGAATTCCTCATCAAACCTGGACTTAAAGGTAGTCCAAGCTATCGGCTCCACCAACATCTTCTCTTCCGCATCCCACCAGTTCCGAGCATTATCCTTGAGTTGCCTCCTCGCTAAATCAACCCATCCAGCCGGGGTGATCTTGGCCATCTTCAGATTGTCCTCGATGTTCCGAATCCACTCATCGGCAGCCAGAGGACCCTCAGAACCATCAAAATATGCGGGACCCAGCTCCCGAAATTGCTTCGCTCCCGGCTCAGAGCGAGGGGCATCCAGAAGAGCCCGGGCAGCTCGAGTAAGTGGAGCATTCTGGACTTGCAGGAGCACGCCCTGCTGCACTTGCATCATCTGCAGCATCATTGTAACGACTGGTTTTCATGTATCTGGATTTATTATAATATAATATATGTTTTGGTGGATTTTCTCCTCATGTGTGGTTTTCGTCTCCGTAACTTTTGTTTTCGATCATTTCGTCGTGTTTTCTCGTTTCTTCCTTAGGATCGTCAATTTCGAAGTATGTCATTCGTGACGGGCTTCATAACGGTCGTATCTTACTACTAGATCAAGCCTAGGAGTCTTAGGAATCGATCCCGGAGCTCCGCGCTCCGTATCGGAACTTTTGGTGCTTATTAGCCGGTGTAAGAAGGGGCACCGACCGACTAGATGACGATCCAGTCGGTCGGCAATCCTTCTTGAACCGACTAGTTGGCTTTCTAAATTTCTCAAGAGTTACTGTTTATCGTTAGTCGGTCTAAGAACGTTGGTTGACCGACTAGGTTGCAAACTAGTCGGTCGGTAATGCTTCTTTAACCGACTAACACATCATCTAAATTTTAGTATCAGTACTATTCATTCTTAGTCGGTCTAAGTTCATCTTTCGACCGACTAGTTGTTAAACTAGTCGGTTAAGTTTTGTACTCAGACCGACTAATTCTTGGTTCTTCTGTACAGTCGAGTTACTGTTCACTCTTAGTCGGTCTAAGAACGTTCACCGACCGACTAGATGTTAAACTAGTCGGTCAGTAGTTGTTCATCGACCGACTAAATCTAAATCCTATTTTCGTTCAGAAGTTACTGTTTACACTTAGTCGGTCTGCGTTGGTCGACCGACCGACTAGATGTTAAACTAGTCGGTCAGTGGTTGCTCTTTGACCGACTAATCTGTGTTAAAACCCTAATTTCTGGGCAGCCGCCAGCCCATCCTATTTAAACCCATCCCAAACATTTTCTTCTTCCTCCACTCGACCCAAAACCCTAGTTTCTCCCCCATTGAGCCCCCATCTTCCTCTAACCATTATTCCTTCATTCCAAGCCCAAGATCCATCATCCAAACCATCCCTCAACTCATTCTACCTCTCATCTTCCCCAAAATCTCATCAAATCCCCAAAATCCCCCCAAAACCCTAGTTCTCCAAACTTCTCCATTCGTTTCCAGATCTGGTCCCTAGGTTCCCCGGAGTGTTTCTTCTGCCTCCTCTCGGTAAGAAATCGATCTCTTGATATTTTCATAACCTATTTGTATTTTTATGAAACCCTAATGAAGGAATGTTGTTTTGATGATTGTTTCCCCATAACTGCGATTTCCCCGTAGATTAGCATCCGCGAGACGAACCTTCGTGATCGTCATCCCCGGTGCTAGGCAAGTGAAACTTGCCACTTAGGGTTTAGGCCATGTTTTACGCCATTTGCTTGTTGTAGGCGTAAAAGAGGCTAAGCGACGAAATGATACTCGCCTAGGCGCAAATTGGGAAACTAGCTTGACAACGAAGCTAGTTCCGACATTTAGCATGTTGCACAATTACCATGTCATGTTTACTTTCCATTAACGGTACGCAAATTAATTATCATGTCATTGCATCCCTTAAGCATTTTCTGTGATTGCGTAGCTTCGCTACAATGCTTGTGTTCCTGGCTCGTGTTCCAGAAGCGGGCCATGTGTTGGTTGATAGCCAATGCCCGAATTGCTTGTCTCCGGCTAGGTGCACCCCTACGCCAATTGTTTACGAATCGTGAAATAGAATACGAGCTCCTGTGCGGGGCAACCCCGGCTCATTTACTAAGCTCGTGTGCGGGGACCCTGGCTCGATTACATGTGGGTATTGGGGGTAAGAGTTAAGCGGCCAATCAACTGGGAGTCTGCCCGATCAGCAACTACAGTGGTAAGGCGTAAACTCTGGGTTTTGGGGTAGTGTTAAGCGGCCAATCGGCGTGAATGTTATACCATTCAGCTGTAAGGCGTAAACATCTACAAACAACAGTGAAACGTGATTAGTGAATTGATTGAGATTGTTAGTAGCTTGGCTACTCTTGTCTTGTCCCGATAATTGTTCTCTTGTACTTATTGTCTCGACTTGCCTTGCTTGTGCACTCATGTTATAACTGCCATGTCATGCATACTATAACTGCTAGGTTGCTAGTTGCCTTACTTTCAGTTTCCTTGCCCAAGTCTTTTAGACTTGCTGGCATGTGCCCCTTTACTCTTTTGGGTGACACATGTTAGATCCCGAGCCTGAGTACCTTGTTGAGGACGAGGTGTTTGCTGACGCCGAGCCCGAGCTTGTGTTTGACGGGGAGTACGTGGACACTGGGGACCAGTCCTAGTGTCTTCGTTGTGTTTTCCTTTTGTTTAGACTGTTGTTTTGTTGTCGGTGCGTGGCACCCATACTTTGTTGCGTTGTTGCTTTTGTTGGCCTTGTTCTGGGCCTTAGACTCTTTCTTTTAGCCTGGTGGCTTTTCTGGATGTTGGACTTATTTTCATGTTGGACAAATTATGAGATATGAGAATTTTATTTCTGTCTCTCCTTTTATTATTATTGTTGCTCCGTTTGTGGTTACAGGGACCTGCTTATGTTTTATTGACGCTTATCGGGTTTGGGGCTTCTCAGCTCCACTCTCGTGCGGACCTTCTCACGTCTCGCCTCCATTTTAGGGAAGCGGGTCGTGACAATCATCTGCATCATCTCACCGTTGGTGGGTTCCCGCTCAGGCTCCTCATCATGAGGGAGCGCACCACTACCTCTCACTGTTTTATATTTATGTGATAATTTTAAAACTGATTTTAAAAGTTTAAAATTTTTATGTGATAAATATTTTAAGTAGCATGCAAATTTTGTGATTTTTTAAAACAAGTTTTTTTATTTTTATGAGATAAAATAAAATGTTTTAAAAATCTTATTTTAAATTTAAATTTTAAATTTAAGTATGCATGCTAAAATTGTTTATTTGATAAACGTTGTTCTATTTAATTGTTGAATGGTTGTACACTCTTTTATGTGATAAAATTAGTGTAATTTTATGTTAATGGCTATGTGAATGATGTCACTTATTTGATAACACAAGACAACCCTTTTAGGTTAGCCATTAAAGAACTCGTTAAAATTTATGAGATAAATTCTAATGACATGCTATGTTTTAATAAAACATTAACAATACTTTAAGACCTAATTCCTGATTAGGGTAGTCCCTTTAATGAAATTTTAATTCTAATTGTTATGATATTAATTCTCATTAAAGGACTTCGCTTTTAGCGTTGTTAATAAATTTATTAAAATCCTAATAACGATTAGGATAGAACATGAACCTTATCGTTGATAAGGATTTAATAAAAGTTATTAAACAAATCCTAAAATTTTGAATTTAAGGATACAACTAGTTGATAGGATTAATTAGTTGTTAATAAAAGCCTTTTGTCTATGGCACACATATAAAAATGACAAGCTTCAATGGACCATGATCCAGTCAATGTACTTGGCTAAGTTTGTTGGATCACCCTTCTAAGGGATAGTGATCCTGGCTTAGTCAATTCCCTGGCTGTGTTCCGCTGGACCGCAATGACGCGAATCATGACTATATGACATCCTGGACTATATCTAAGTCAAATACGTTAATAATCTTCTTCAAGATTAGCCGTAGCCCTCCTTGTTTTAGGGCCTGGCAACTATAGGACCCGTGTTCCAGTTGTTGAGCTACACTCAAGATGTGACATGGCAACCTTGTAGAAACCAACTCCTTAAATACGTAAGATGAAATCTTGACTTGACCCAAACCGTCGTGTCATGAATACACCAAGCACCGGCGTAAGTTAAGTCAATGATGTATTCTGGCTAGATGTAGTCTAAGACTTGACTCAAACCGACGGTTCGTGAATGCACCGAGCACCGGGGCAAGTTAGACTAGACGCGAAAACAAGGGTCCGACTAGACTAGACATTGTGATTTGGATAAGCACACTCATGATCACAAATGGCTAGGGGTAAAAACCGATAAGAGGGTCATATCTGATATGATCGATGAAGAGTCATCTTCCGATTACAGAGTCAAGCAACTTATTGAGTTACACTCAAGGTTGTTAGGCTCAGGGTGATTGGATCTCTTACCCATTTATTTAATTCGATTAAATCGTTCATTGTTAAGGCATAAAATGATCGTAAAAATAGTGGGAGTATATAGATAGATAAAAGCCAATCTACCTATATTTAATATTGAACATATGCTAAACTAGGGCAAGACTATGTTTACCGAAGGAATCAATATATAATATTTTAATGAAAAAAGTTAACTGGTCAAATAGGTTGATTAATTGAATATCAAGTTAATTTTTAATTGATAGAATTAAACTATATTCTCGTTGACATTAAAATGACCTTCTTAAAGAACAGACTTAAGAAATATGAGTTCATTAAGTTCTGGGTCCAACAAATAAATTCACGCTACATGTCTCTCGTCTCTATATGGGACAGCTTGAACATATAGGATATTCGAAGTATGTTTCTCCCTAAAATTTGTTGAGCTATACTCAAGGTTGTATGGAAAAACAATTTTGATCCGCAAAGTTCGAGAATTCGATCAAACTGTTTGAGTCGAATACGAGTGCATGAGCGGCGCAAGACTGCATCCCAACTGGATCTTGAGACAAGCAACTTGTTGAGCTACACTCAAGGTTGCAAAGCTCAGGCGTTTGGATACATGAGATGCTTGCAGATCTATTCATTTATGTTGGGCTATTTAATATCCAAATGTGATTTAGAAAAGGAAGAAGGCACTTCAGAAAGTCAATCGAGTTAAATAGTTTAATTTATCATTAATAAAGGCATAAGTAGGAGGGAATGAAAATGTGACATATTTTGATGTCACGATTTCATAACTATTATTATACAAAAGGTTAACACATTTTGACGAATGTTGTCACATTGCTTCTGAAGCAATGAGTAATATGTATAACAACAATATATATTAAATGTTAATATATAAATACACAAGATAGTAGCAAACTTATATGGAAAAATAGACTAGGCCGTATCGAGAGACTAAACTTCACAAGTCACATAAAGAGGGGTCTGACCTCTTGTATTAAAAAGTCTGCGGACACTTGTGAATCTTATCCTCTTAGATATAATGGCCGAACCCCATCTGTAAGACAGTGGGAGAATGAGTTGTCGAACACAGTCTCATACATAATGATGTACCCGAGTCTAGATTAACCAAAATAAGTTATTCTTATATTTTATTGAGACACGTGTTCTTGATGAAACACAAGTCTGATAAAATAAAGAACAAAATGACAAAAGTATTTAAACTGATTCGATTAAATTGAATGGTCAAATACTTAGCTATAAAAAATCTTATGTAATTAAAAGAAAATATGATTTTCTCTCAGGTCAAGTCTGTTAACACATCGGTGTGTTAAAAGGTATGAATCACACTTAGTTAGACTTGGTGGGATCCATATCAAGTGAATCTGAGTTAAGTCCTCCCTCTGGGTTAAGTCCCAGATAGTAATGCCTAGGTTTTGATAATGTTCGATGAGGACATCAATAAGATATTCATTAAATCAATTGTAAGGAAGTTGTATAATTAATCGAATCTCGTGAGACGAAGAGTCGAGTTAGACATCATAACTGTGACTTAGTCAACTCCCGGGATGAAATTCGGAGTAGTAACTCCGATTAAAGACTTGATGCAGTTAGAATAGGTTCGAGCACGTGAATAAAAGTATGGACTTTAGTTTACGTGCCCAAGGAAAATGTTTCCTCTTTTTCTACAAGTAAATCTTTAAGTTAAAAGATTGGTGCAGAAAGAAAATATTGAAGTAGAATCATGTTGGTTGAGAACAGTTTTCGTCCTAATTCCTATAAAACGGATTATGATGAAACCGTTTTCACCAGCAGATGTGTACAGATCTACTCGGACCGAACTCAATGTAAACACGCATATTGACCATGAAAATTGGAACATTCACTTATAAGTTCGTTTTTCTAAATATGATTTAGACGAACCAGCTTATATGAATTAGCCAGAAAGTTTTCAAGGTCAGTAGGAGCGTATAAATTACATGCGAGGCATCAAATGGATGGAACATATATTTTGACAAAGTAATCAAAAGGTTTGACACTTTATCAGAAATAGATATGAGCCATTTGAAATGACCAGTAACTAAATATTATCGTAAGGTACGATGAACTGGATAAGATCTAAGGAAATAAAATATTATGGATTTTGAAAGACCATGCAAATTATTTGAATGAGATTCAAATGGTTGGTCTAACATGAACACAGAAACCCCTTAAGTCTATACTGTAGATGGTTTTAGCCGATCCACTCACAAAAACCACATGAAGTCGGGAAAACTTATGTGTAAAAGCGGTATGAGATACCGAGATAAATGGGCCTGAGTGCAAGTGGGAGATGTAGAGAGATGATGCCATTGAGGCTATTTATCTCTGTGTGTATAGCACAAACATCTTGTTCGAAATAACAATAAGCTGTTTGGTAATAATTTATCTAAGTTATTTTAAAATGTAGTAAACATTAGATATTAACTTAGGTAAAGTCCTGAGACTTTATGCAAGGCCAAACCTGTATCGAGATGAATATCTCGATCATGGAGAAATGTTTGACCGTCTGTAGCATAAGTCTAAAAAGGTTCATGGTCGTAGATGTTTCGAGACAAGGATATCGAAACATCGGATAGACCATAGTGTCATAGTCTACACCGTTTAGCAGTGGCGGTGATCTCATGATCATTTGACTTGGCGAAGTCAGAGACGAGACACATGTGCTCATTAGAGAATGAGTTCACTGAACGATCCACAAGAGTTATCATATGGTAATATTGACCAATCTGTCAATAATAACTCTTAGTGATGATAGGCAAGTTGGTCTTTTGACTTGAGGTCATTTTACGAACCTGTGCATGAACGGTGCCACTTAGATCACTGACCTAGCTTTGAGGCTAGGCCTGTCGAAAGGTCTTTGATTGGGTGTTACTTGAGGCGTACGAGGAGAGTAATGACCAAGAGAGGATTCGTCTCTCCTGGTCAATAGGAGTTAGTGTTCGTAGAGTTAGTTCGGTCTTTAGTAAAATCTCTGATCAGAGTATGTTGGAAGAAGTCCAACATTAGTTGACTAAAGATCGATAGAAACTAACCTGAGTCAAGTTATTGGGGTTGACAGTTTGACCGTACCCTAGACTTGATCTACACGACATAGTTAAGATGAAAAGACTATAACTGCGGAACTCATCACGGAAACAATCAGGGTGGTCCCGACAATACTCATGTCGATGAGTCAACCACATAATGATGATTCTGAAGCAGGGACGACAACCACTGCTCGTGGTCACTGTCGTATAGGGCTTCGAGCCCAACCTGTTGTAAGGGTCAGGCTGTAGGGTCTCACACAGAGTGCGATCTTCGTCTAGTAATAGGTTGAAATTAGTTAGAAAGAATAATTTTCATTTGATGCAAAGGAAGAGAAAATTGCATTTTGATGCAAATGACAATTTAAGCTAAGATAGGGAACTAATTTGCATATGATGCAAAATTATTAAATGTGTTTTAAATAGTTTAAGACAATATTTAATGGAATAAACGCAAGAAAAAGTTCACGGATAAAACAGGAATGTCCCGGTCTAAACGCAGGTTCTAACCGTGTCCAAAACGGAGTTCAAACGAGTCCAATAAGTCATTTAAAGGCGTTTAAATAGAAAGCCCAAAAGAGAAATAAACCCCATTTAGAAGGGGCTGTCAAATACAGGCCTAACGGGGGCCCGCTGATGCGTGCGCCAGCCTACTGATGCAGGCTGACGCCAACGTCAACGGGCCCACCTGCTGACGCGGGCGAAGCCCTCCAAACGGGCCCACCGCTGTTAACGCAAAGAAGCCGCTCGCATTAGCAGGTGGCATGGTGCAGAGAAGCGGGCCCATTTAATGGGCCCGCTCGCTTCTCCTGAGAAGCAGCCGCCCGCTTCAGCGGGCGTCGTGGCACGCATCAAGTGTGCCATGTGGTTGCTTCTGGGAGAAGAGGGGCGCCAACACGGCTACAGTGCGTGCGCGGGCCCCACAGCTAGGGTTCTGAACCCAAAAGAGCATGGATTTTGACGGCTCGGCTTGTAAGCGAAAATCATGTTTGGGCTGAACTTTGGACGACCAATTGAAGGGTCAAACGGACTCCGATTGACTCGCCGTTCTTTCGTATGCATTCACCGTTGAACACCCTTCGTATTAATAGGTTGTATCAATCATGAAGCTCAATGGTGAGGGAGTTAAAATTCACAGAAGTTTATCCTTTGTGAAAGGCAAACTAAATTGAATTGATTAACTCCAAATTTAGTCCCACATCGGATTTTGAGTAAAGGAGAGCAGTCAGCCGCCTATATAAATAGGGCTCTGCTCCCCTCCTCAAAACTCGTCCCAAGCTCCAGATCTGAGAGGCTCCCGTAAATGTTGGAGCACGCTCGGATCTAGACTTAAATTAATATTCTTCTTCTCCCTATATTTCTGCCTTACTCCAGAGGGCTCTAGCAAAGCCACGAAGGAGTTTGGATTCGGATTCGAAATCTTGGCGAAGGCTTTCACTCGCGTGAAACTTTCTTCGGCGCATGGTTGGCTCGGTGATAGAGGATTTCTCGCCTCGGGATGCGGAGCAGTTTGAGGAGTGGTTCGAGGAGCGACTCGGCGTGGGATGGGAGCGGCTTGGAAGACGGTGCGGAACATCTTGCCCGTCCCAGGGTTGAGATTCTGGGTATGTTTTTAGAATTTTTCGTTTTAATTATTCGCAGCAGTTTAGATCCCTCTTGGGATGATCAGATCCACATCGAGTTGGCAAAGATCCTGGCTAAGAGGGTCTCCTTAGGGCTAAGTTAAATTATTTAACTGCATGTTATTAGATTAACTTGTTTATTCTTCCGCTGTGCATTTTATGTCTATGTTCTGTCCAACATAGGACAAGAATAGAGTTTTTGTGCCCTAAGGGTCCGTGAAAACCCTTCATGGACTACCCTTGAAGATAGTATAAACATCAGAGAGATGTTATACTTCCAAGGGCACAATATGAGAGGGAGAACCTGAGACTGCAGGACTGTAAGTCCATTGCTAAGTACAACTCAGTGCTCTTTAGCATCACCTCACACCTGAAGTTGTTTGGTGAGAAAGTCTCAAAAGATTGCATACTGGAAAAGACGTATACATGTTTCCATGAAAAAGATGCGATACTTTTGCAGCAATACCGTGAACGCAAGTTCACTTAGTATTCTGAGCTGCTGTCATGTTTACTCATGGCCAAACAAAACAGAGAGCTTCTCCTCGCCACTCATAACATGCGCCCCCTGGCACTGTCCCTCTACCAGAAGCTCATCATACCTCTTCCTTCAAAAATAAGAGAGATAACAAAAGCAAAGAAAGACTATAGAAAGGTGGACAACACAAAAGAGCCAAGGGCCAAGTACTACAGCGAAAGAATGAAGGGAAGCACAAGTTCACCTGACGCAGAAATGACAACAAGAAAATGATGCACCTCCACCCAAGAGGTATTGGGAAGACCAGTGTCACAGCTGTGACATGAAAGGCCACTGGTCCAGAGTGTGCCGAATCCCACTGCATTTTCAGGAGCTATATAAACAAAGCAAGAAAAAGAATGCTGAAACAAACCTGGTGACTGCAAATACCGCGTTCAAGTTCACAGCAAAAGACTTCGAATCAGATGATCTGCTTGATTAACTTATCACATTTATCTTAGCATTTTATTTTTAGAATAATTTATCGTATGAGAGCTTTTATGTAATTTGATTTCCTTTGGATAAAATTTAGTTTCTGAATGCAAATGTTTTACTCATCTTTTTAGATGGAATGCTCTCATGACTGCTTGGTACACAGTGCTTTAACACATACGATCCTTCAGAATAAATGCTATTTTCATAGCATTATACAGTATAAGAGTCCTGTAAATACAATTTCAGGACCATCAGATATAATTGAAGGTTCTGGGAATGCAACCTTGTTACTCCCCAAAGGAACAGAAATTAAAATTAAAGATGCATTATACTCTTCGAATTCCAAACGAAACTTACTAAGTTTCAAAGATATCCACCTAAACGGATTCCACTTGGAAACAACAAATGTAAAAGAGAGTGAATTACTGTATGTAACGTCTCAAGAAAATGGAGTAAAAACCATACTTGAACGTTTTGAGATCCTTTCATCGGGCCTCTATCATATAAAGATTCGGAGAGAGGAAGCTAACTTGACGGAGCACCTGAAGTGCCCGAAATCAGCCAAAATTTTCCTTTGGCATGATAGACTTGGCCACCATGGATCTGTGATGATGAACCGCATCTTATCACAATGTCATGGGTATAACCTGAAGAACCAGAAGATTCTTCAGAAGGGAGAATTCCCTTGTGTACTGGTCGGGCCAGAATATACACCTGGAAAACGACTGTAGTTTTACCGCAAGCGCACGGCGTAGTGGCGAGCGGGTATCGAACTCAGGGAGGATAATTGACAATGTCCTACTTTGATTACCTAGCTATCGATGGACTAAGAATAGTTTTGATGGTAGTGTCACAATCGTTCAAATAGCATATAGATATCAATATAATAAAGCGTCTAGGGATAGGAAATTCCCAATACGGACTGTTTCTTATCCTTGTGGATCATGAATATCAATGTTGCAAGGCTTGAATGTAGGTGAACTAGTCGCAACTTAATGTAGAACCAAGCTCACGCTCTCGCGCTATTGCCGGTCTATAGCAACCTAGATTAGGGCCCACTCTCGTGCAAACCCCAACCTAAGCCACTAGCGTGAAGATCGACATCATCGTCCAATCGCAACTCGAGCCCACTCTCGTACAAACTCGAGCCACGATCTAGGTTATGTTAGTTCGTATTCGTCCAATCTCTTGCAAACGAATATTAGTATAGATTTATAATAAAAATCTTAGCTTTGGTCCAATCTCTTGTAAACCAAATCTAGAGAAGTTCGATTATAAACCTAAGTCGAATATCTAGGCCTTCCTATCAATTGGGATCCAATCTCTTACAAATCCCAATCGATGGAAATCCCTAGCTACTCGTAATAAATCAATCAAAACCTAACCTTTCTTCAATCCTAGCAACAATTCTATTAATTCATCACAATTCAAAAGATCGGGTCCATAGGGTTCATCCCCATGCCCTAGAACGAATAAACTACTCACAAATCATCATGGAAATCTCAGAAATACCAAATAGGATCATAGCACAATTCATTGTAGAGAAGAGACAATCATAAAAATAAGAGTTTTAGCAAGAAAGAACAAACCAAAATTGTCGCCTATGATATCCAGCTGAGATTTCACAAAAGAATAACCGTCAAAAAATAATAAAAGTCTCCCTTAAAACTAGGGAAAAAACTAGGTTTAAATACAAGCCAAAATTGCCCCTGCGCAGCCCAAAAATCGCTATTTGTGTAGCAGTCGGAATGCGTCACTCGGCCGAGTAACAATGTCACTCGGCTGAGTG
Organism: Scilla litardierei; assembly: GCA_030789695.1. Taxonomy (NCBI): domain Eukaryota; kingdom Viridiplantae; phylum Streptophyta; class Magnoliopsida; order Asparagales; family Asparagaceae; genus Scilla; species Scilla litardierei. The sequence goes on from CM061139.1 coordinate 85,816,578, forward strand.
ATAGACCCAATAATAAAACAGAGAATCTGGGGGTTTCGGGGGTCCGTCGCTCTAACTGACTCGGGCAAGTAGGCTTCTTTACTCGGCCGAGTAAGCAATTGTGCTCGGCCGAGTAGGCTTCTCAAAATTTCCAGTAACTTGGCCGCTTCTCGGATGATAATCCCTGTTCTACTCGGGCGAGTGAGCTTTCTCACTCGGTCGAGTAGACTCTCTTGCTCGGCCAAGGAAACTTCAAAAATTTACTGTGCGTATCCATTTCACTCGGCCGAATGCAGCTTATTACTCGGCCGAGTGAACTCCCTGTTCGGCCGAGTAAGCTGCTTCCGGGCTCTTTTCTTCTCCTCCTCGCCTCCTCGTCGATTCTATTGAATTTCTTCCTCTTCCGCTCATCCTCTAGCGCTGCTAACTCCTCAAATAAGCCGTGGGCAACGTTCCGGTGTGCGTGAAAGTTCCTTGATCCCATTTTTGCTCCAGATCACTCCATATCTCCTGAAATACGACAAAAATAAGAAATAGTGAAAAGCAACGTGATATCGTCGAATAATCATGAAAAACGTAATAGGGGCGATCGAAATGACATGAAAAAATGCAAAAAAGGTGTAAAATAAGGAGCGATCAAAATCCCCCAAGCTTACCTCTTATTCGTCCTTGAGGAAGATAAGTAAAAGGTGAACCCGGAGGGTAAAAATAAGAAAAAAGGAAAAAAGGAAGATAGAAAAGAAAACAAAGAGGGAGGTGCTAGATCATTTCCTCTGGACATGTGCTTGCTTATTCATATAGCATACGGCGAATAAAAACATGCCAAAGATTTTTATCTCGATATCATGATCATATAAGGATGCATTCACTATAGAAACCCAAGAATATCAAAACAATATGAAATATGAAATCATTCTAGAACTAGCATCGTCTAAAGCATCTAAAGAAATATACATAATCATAGACCACACACTTTTCAATTGATCACTTTCTATTTGGAGTATAAGAGGTATCGCACAATATGAAGCAACAAGAATATAAAGGAGTGGTTTTCATGAAATGCATGCTAAGTTTCAATTCCTGGGTTTCGTAATACTTCTAGTAATCTTCCTGAGTATAGAAAATTACCTAGCTTAAGTTGTCATACACAGACAAGTAGTCACTCTCTCACACATCATTGGATCATCTCCCCCAAGCTTAGTTATAAGCGTGGTGGCATCAGATTTAGCAATAAGACCATTCCCCATTTTTGAAGCTCCAAGAAATAAAAATAAAAGAGGGAAGAAAGAACGAAAAATGAAATGGGATCATATATGAACTTCTTTTCTCTTTTATTTTCTTTTTTCTCTTTTTTTTTATTTTTTTAACAATCAATATATACAATAAGGATCCCAAATCAAAAGATAGAGAGATATACATGAATATTTTTTTCTTTTTGATTTTGGGGGGTAGGAGCATGGATTTTTTATAGCAGGGAAATATGCCAATGTAAGATTCGCTAAAGGATGATTCACCAATAATTTTAAGTGTAGAAATAATGCTCAAGATATGTGGAGAAAGAAAAATATGTAACACTCGGTTCACTCTATAGAATGTGCACGACAACTGTCAGCAGAGTAATGTAATCTACTCAGTTTGATCTCAGAAAGTAAACTAATCCAGTTATATCAACATAGCATACATTCAATCAACTTGAAAGTGAAGCGTACAATTTTCATGTAATAAGAAGTGATACAAGACAACAAAGCAGTACTCCAAATATAGGCAATCAATGCGTGAAGCTTGGTGTGTTTTCTATAAAGAGTTGATCAATTCATATTTGATACCTTTTTTCTGCATATTTTCATGACGTTTTGATCGCCCATATTGCGTTTTTCACGATTATTCGACGATATTGTGATGCTTTTCACTATTTCTTGTTTTTGTCGTATTTCAGGAAATATGGAGCGATTTGGAGCGAAAATGAGATCAAAGGAGTTTCACGCACTTTGAAGTGTCACCCACGGCTTATTGGAGGACTTATCAGCGGCAGAGGATGAGCGAAAGAAGAAGGAATTTCATAGGATCGACGAGGAGGCGAAAAGGAGAAGAAAGGAGCTGAGGAGCACCTCACTCTGCTCAGCAAGACTGCTCATTCGGCCGAGTGAAAGGTTACACTCGCCCGAGGGAAACGGATACAAACTGAAGATTTTCTACGTTTCCTCGGTCGAGTAAGAAATTCCATTCGGCCGAGTGAGAAAGCTCACTCGACCGAGTCAGTCAGAGAAATTAGACAGAAAAGTGCCCAAGTTACTGGAAAATCTAAGGAAGCTCACTCGGCCGAGCATGATTGCTACTCAGCCGAATGAAGAAGACTGCTCGGCCGAGTCACCCCGAGAGACGGACGCCTGAGAACCCCGAAGTTACTGTTATTTTACAGGGTTTGTCACTTGGGCGAGTGACAAGGGTCACTTGGCCAAGTGACCCTCTCCGACTGCTGCTAGGAATGCGAATTCTGGGCTACGCAGGGGCAGTTTTGTCACGATTTTTTGGACGATTTTGGCTTGTATTTAAGCCCTGTTTTACCCTAGTTTTAAGGGAGACTTGAATTATTTTTTAGAGACTTATTTTAGGTTTTTGACGGCTATTATTTGGAGAAATCTCAGCTGGAGATCATTGGCAACGTCAGTGGTTTGTTCTTTCTTATTAAAAATCTCATTTTAATGAATTGTTTCTTATTTGCAATGAATTTCGCCATGATTATTTTTGTTATTTCTGAGATTTTCATGATGATTAGTGAGTAGTTCCGTCGTTCTAGGGCATGGGAATGAACCTTATGGACTCGATCTTTTGAATTGTGATGAATTTATCGATTTGTTGAATTGATACTGGTTAGGTTGCGATTGATTAATTACGAGTAGCTAGGAATTCATATCGATTAGGATTTGCAAGAGATTGGATCCCAATTGATAGGAAGGCCTAGATATTCGATTTAAATTGATAATTGAATTTCTCTAGATTTGGTTTGCAAGAGATTGGACCAAAGCTAGGAATTTTAATTATGAATCTATATTAATATTCGTTTGCAAGAGATTGGATGAATACAAACTATCATAACCTAAATCGTAGCTCGAGTTTGCACGAGAGTGGGCTCGAGATGCGATTGGACAGTGATGTCGTCCTTCACGCTAGCAGCTAGGGCTAGGGTTTGCACGAGAGTGGGCCCTATCCTAGGTTTGCTATAGACCAGCAATAGCACGAGAGCGTGAGCTTGGTTCTACATTAAGTTGCTACTAGTTCACCTATATTCAAGCTTAGCAACAATGAAATTTATGATTCACAAGGATGAGAGACGGTCCATAGTGGGGATTTCCTATCCCTAGACGCCTGTATTATATTGATATTTCTTGCCTATTGAACGATTGTGACTATTACATCAAGACTATTCTTACTCTCTTGATAGCTAGGTAATTAAAGTGAGATACTACCATTTGTCCTCCCAGTGTTCGATACCCGCTCGCCACTACACCGTGCGCTTGCAGTAAAACTACAAGTCATTTTTCAGGTGTATATCCAGACGCGATCAAGTTTTTGGCGCCGTTGCCGGGGAGGCGATGGTATTTTGTTTTCTTTACTTAGTTATTTCTTTTTGTTTTATTTTTTTATCCATCTGTCGTGCTAACAATTCCATCGAAGCTCTATTTTTCTGTGCATGTACACGAGATCGACGGAGCATCAAGAAGATCTATTATTTGATCCGGAGATCGAGTATACCGAAAGGAGGCTTAGAGTCGAGAGAAGACTTCCTATAGAGGACGATTGTATGAACCGACGGGAGACATCGGAAGAATTAGCGGCACGCATGGCTAGGATAATATATATCAGAGATAGGCTTCGGCCTAAGACTACTTCTACTACTTCATCCATTGCGATGCCGGAGTTGGCGGCGGATAAGAATTTCGAGCTCAAAACGGGACTAGTGGTCTTAATGCAACAAGACCCATTCCATAGGAACTCCCATGAGAATCCACACTACCACATTTAGTCGTTCTTGTCCAAGTGCGCCACCTTTCAGATGCCCTGTGTACCGGTCGATGTTATCCGATTATGCCTCTTCCTATTCACTCTCCGAGACAAGGCTCTATATTGGTTGAGAACGCAAGCGGAGGGGATCTTTACTACATGGGATGATTTGGCGAGTGCCTTTGTTGATAAATTCTACCCACCATCCAAGACAGTGAAGATAAGGAGCGCACTTATGTCCTTCAAGCAAGGACCACAGGAGACTCTATATGAGGCATGGGAGCGCTTTAAAGATCTCCAACATCAATGCCCCCATCACAGCATTGAAGCATGGGAGCTAGTACATAGCTTTTACAATGGACTCCAACCGGGCACCAAGCAAATTATAGATGCAACCGCCAATGGGACCATTCTATCGAAGACACCGGATGAAGCTACGGCCCTACTAGAGGAGATGGCCTCTAATAACCAACAAAGGGGCGACGAGCGAGGACATTCTACATCCTCCTTGAAGTCGACAAGCATATACGAGGCCAAGGCCATAGCAGAGCTTTCTACGAAGTTTGACTCTCTCCACAAGATTGTGGAGAGATTGGAGAAGTTGATTACCGAGCCGTATGGAACTCCCGCCACATCTACACCAGGAGGCAATATGAGCGATTGGCAAGACCAATCTCAAGCTATGTTTGTTGGAGGAGAGCATGAAGAAGGAGCTATAGAGAAAATCCAATATGTTGCGGGGAACACCGGTTATTGGGCCAACCCGGCGGCAAGAAATCATCCGGGCTTTTCATATATGAATAATGATGGAGCTTTAAACCCACTACCACCACAACAACCTCAAGCTCGGCCTCCACCTCCACAACCTCAATATCAACCGAAAGGGCCACCACAACAAAGCTACCCGCCTAGGCAACAAGCGGGACCATATAGGCCACCGGGTTATAATCAAGGGTGGAGAGCTCCAAACCCACCACAAGCATCACCGAGATCGGATCATGAAGCTAAGGTGGAAGAATTCATGGTGGAGCAAAAGAAGATAAACGCTAGATTGATTGCTCAACAGGACTCTCTCAATATCGTCGTGGGTCAACTAGCGGAGAAACTTACGTTGCTCAATAAAAATACTCAAAAATTACCGACTCAACCAGAGCCTAATCTACGGAGTAATACCGACCACATCAATGCGGTGGTGGTGGTTACTACAAGAGGTGGGAAGGACACTACTCCTGCCATGGTTCAACCCAAGGAGCCTGTGGAAGAAATTTTAGATGACAAGGAGCCGGCTATTATGGAGGAGTGCCCAAAAGAGCCGCAAGAAGGTGGAAATTCTAAAATTAAAGAGCCAAATGAGGAGCGCACCTACGTACCACCGGTGCCCTTTCCATAAAGATTGGCAAGAGCAAAGATTGAGAAGAGACTCGCCAAATTCCTTGAGTACTTGCGAGGAGTAAGCCTCAATATACATTTCTTGGATGCTATTGTAGAGATCCCGTCATATGCCAAGTTCTTGAAGGACTTAATTTCGGGAAAGAAAAGAAAGGAGAAGATAATGATTGCCGAGCAAGGAACTTGGTTCACCCGGAAGGAGAAGGAGCCAAAAAAATTAAAAGATCCCGGAAGCTTCCGCATCCTATGCACACTTGGAGGAGTCCCACTACAAAAGGCTTTGGTATACTTGGGAGCAAGTGTGAGCCTAATGCCCCTAAGCATGTTTAAGAAATTGAATACGGGGGCCGACTTGAAGCCGACGGATATGATAATACAACTCGCGGATGGTCGGGTTACTAGGCCGGTGGGAATTGCAGAGAACATACCGCTCCAAGTACCGGGAGAAATTTGCTTGCCGTGCCACTTCGTCATTATGGACATCAATGAGGAGGTCGACACATCACTAATATTTGGACGCCCCTTCTTAGCCACCGTCGGCGTGATAGTTGACGTGAGAGAAGGTACAGTATCTTTGAATGTCGGAAACATCGAGGTTGAGCTCCACATCCCTAAAGCAATGAAGCATATGGCCTACCAAGAGGATGTCAACTATGTGGACCTCCTTGATGAGGTGATTGATGACGCTATACTGCATTCTATTGGCGCCCTACACGATGACGACGTTAAAGAAGGCCAATCTTCTAGTGGTGAAGGAAAGTTGGAGGATCCGCCGGACTATCCCTTGGTTGATGACAAAGACAACGCCGATGTCACGAGAATAAAGGAGCTATACAAACTCTCCACGACCAACAATTTGAAGAAAGCTCCGTCGGACAAGAGATCGGCATCACCGGTGAAGAAAAAGAATGGTACAAGCTCAAGCTTGGGGGACTTATCCCCCAACACTACCTATGATGAGGGGAAGCCAAGGAATGCCCATGAACAACAATAATTAAATCTAAGTGGCCTTCCCAGCAAATTTGATGGACGCATCTCGCATGCGCCGAATATCACGCACTAAACAAAAATCATAAGTGGTCGAGCTCAAGACTTTAAACGAGCGCTTGTCGGGAGGCAACCCGACGGTTTTATATCATTTTTAGTTGAATTTTATTTTTGTTTTAGATTTTTCTTAGTTTTTAGAGTCTAGAGTCAATAAAAATCATGACAATGGGCTCTATTTTTCATGACAGGAGATGGAGAACGAGAAATCATTCATATGGAGGATGGCTATGGCAAGGGAGAGCACTCCAGGAACGCACTCAGGCCCCAGGATGAGGAAGAAACTGACGGGGACGAGGAAAACAAAAAGTGGCGTAAAAACAGAGAGTCAGTACAGAATACAGCTAGCCACTTGGCCGAATGAACTTTTCATTCGACCGAGTGAAGTCTCTACTCGGTCGAGTAGGGAACCGATCAGGGAAGATCCTACAGACCAACTCTCTATTATTTTCTGTGATTTACAGTGTTTATTGCTACTCGGCCGAATGACTATGTTACTCGGCCAAGTGTATCTGATACCCTGCATGCTTCAATATCGCTGAGTGGCCTTGCTACTCGGCCGAGTGGAACTTATCCATTCGGCCGAATGGAAAAAGCTACTCGGCCGAGTCGTAAGTATTGGGAGATTTCAAAATTTTTTCAACGTAGTGCCATTCGGCCGAGTGAACGCATCACTCGGCCAAGTCGCCAATCCTTATATATGCCATTGGGCATATCACATTTTTCAAAACCCAAAAATTCCCAAATTTTTTTCACGCAGCGCCCGAGCCATTTTATCTCCCTTCACCCGAATCCCATCTTCCTTCACCCAAGCGCTGCCCATTACCGTCGTCGACCGCCACCCCGTGGTCGCCGACGACTCGCCGACGCTCCCCGCCGCCGGTCACCGCTGGCGCCGCCGACCAACTGCCATTCTTCCCCCATTTTGACCAAAATTCCCATTTCTCCTCCATTTCTCCAATCCGTATGCCCCTACGCCCCAAATTCAAAATTAATTGATATATATATATATATATCTATTATCCCAATCTTCCCCATGTATATTGATTATCATTAGATGATTTGATTGTTTGTTTTTCAGGCTAGCTTGGGGGAGCTTGGGGGAGATTCAGGATGCTTCTGAGCTCCACGGAGGAGGCGATTCTTTGCACACTTCACTTTTTTCTCTCGCATCGTGCTCAGGTATACTCGTTCCATTTCATAGCACGTCGTATTTTCATTTGGGTGGGCACGCCTCACGGGCTACATGCCCCCGCGTCCTAGGCCATGCACTCGGGAGCCCGCTTCCAAGCGGAAGAGGTCAGGTGATCCTGGCTCGCTTCTGCTAGGACAGACTCCCCGCCACCTAGCCCGCCACCACCTACACAGTCGCCTCCTATTGCACCCATTCCACCACCTGCACAGCCCGCCCCCGCATTCGATGCGATGGGGATCACATTCAGAGATGACGCTCAGCGTGCCAGATTTGAGCGTATCTCCCATCGATTGATCGTACCCACTAGGTTCATGCACCTAGCTGACCTTGAGTGCCTAGGTGTACTAGAGGGGCTACTCCAGTTGTATGACAACGTGGGGTGGCGCGATTTCTTGTTGGTGTCGGCGGACACTTATATCCACCCGACACTAGAGGTCCTTAACTTTATTGACCGGACCCCTGGAGGATGCTCCTTTCGTCTGATGGATCGAGAGTGTGAGGTCACTCTCGACATGCTCTGAGCATTCTTCCAGTGGCCCACTGTCCTCGATCCAGACCGTGCTTACAGCCCCACGCACATCCCACCGCCGTCATTCGACACCCACGCTTTTTGGACACGGATCATGGGATCTCCCCTCGCCTTTGACCCTAGTCGGGCCAAGGCCTCTGCCGTCCTCCACCTGTGCCTTCGCATTGCACATTGCCTTATGGCGACCACTTTTCTGGCGAGATACAATCCCAGGATGTTGTCGACGCCAGAGCTCTACATGCTCTACACGATGACACGTTCTAGGGTCTTTGATGGAGGAGACGTTTTGGTCCCCGCCGTTGAGATTGATATTGCCAGTTGGTACATCGACCGCATCATTATTTCTGTTGGCACTCGGACGCCTATCTGTTGCGGCAGTCTGATTACCCTCTTGGCCCTTTTGTGCGGAGTTGACCTCCCTTCTGGCTTGCTTAGACCACCAGGCCCCACCTCACTCTCTATAGATGTCATGGCCCGGATGAGTATGATGCATCCTCATGGTCAGCGCCACTGGGTGTGGCTGCACGGTCCCTATGGTGCCGATTACATGATTCTCCCGAGCCCTGCTCGGACACATATTGGATCTACGGGCAGGGAGTGGATTCCAGCGATGGATCTCCTCATCCTCGCCACATATGTGCTGGAGCCCAAGGTGCTCTGCAGGAGCCCCTCCTTCCACCCCTTGACCCTGTGATCCCCCAGCCTGCACCTGCTTCGTCTGTACCTCCTGACACCTCTGTCCACACGTCTGTTAGTGTCGGGAACACTTTAGTTGAGTCCACCCAAACCACCACCACCACTGTGCCCATGTCCATAGATCACATTTCTACGGCTAGCCCCGAGCGTTCCCCCGCCATAGTTGAGTGCGGCGAGCCTTCTTTTGCCTCCGCAGTGGAGGCCCTTTCGTCATTTTTGTTCTCGATTCCTGGGGAGTCATTTTCTGCACCCTTCACGACCTCCCCAGTCGTCAACCTTACTGTCTCCACCACCGCTGTATACTCCAAGAGTGTCGTGACGTTTGTACCCACGTCTGTGTCACTGACCTCTTTGCCTGCCTCGTTACTTGCCACCACTGCCGTTTCCGCTGCTGCTCCATCCTCTTCGACCATTCCCACGTCTTAGCCTCCCACAGAGGCTGAGCAACACTTAGTGAGCACAGCCCCACCGTACCACCCCACTGTCGCACCCATCCTTTACAGTAGCCGAGCGAGACAGCCCTGCTTTTCACCTGTTCGTCCTGCTCGACCCTGTGCTCCACCTCCCCCTGACACCTTAGTTCAGCACCTCCGTGCTCTAGGCGGGACGGTAAGTGGACTTAGAGCAGATTTTCGGGCTCTCTCCGCTACCGTTAGCTCTGTCCAGTCCCGCGTCGCCTTACTGCCTGGTATTCAGGCTTGCCTGACCCAGATTCTGGTGTGACTGCCTCAGCCACCCACCCCCACCCAGCAGCCACCTCGACCACCACCTCCACCACAGGACGGTGCTGGTGCACCCCCACCCACCTAGGCACATACTGGATGCCTTCGATATTTTTGCTGTTGGTACGCTAGATATTTTTTTAGCCTGCTGATTTTGCACCCCTCCTCCACACACGTTTTGGTCACTTTTTGTTCATATCTGTCTATATCTTTTTGGGAGAGAGGGAGTATTTTTGGGGACACCTATCTGGCACTATTTTGATCTCTGCATGCATCACTTGCATTCCCATCATATATTTTTATTTTCCTTTTTATTTTTATTTTATTTTCATGCATGCATCCTCACCCGCCCCACCCACATTTTTTTGTCTCTCGGCGTGCCACACTTTGCACATTGAGGAAACTATGCACTTTAGCTTGGGGGGAGTGAGTTCTCACGCACTTTTTATTTTTGTCGCCTTTTATTTTCATTTTCCCACATTTCTTCGTTTTTACACTTATTTTCACCCACTTTTTCATTTTTTTCATGCATCACGTTTTTTTCTTACTTTTTGAGTATGCTGCATTATACAGTAGGTTTTATTCTCTTTTACCCTTATTTCTTTTATCATTTTTGCTAGAGATGAATTTTCTATGATGATGATGACGTGGTATTAGCTTATTTCTATATGCATATTATCTTGTTGTGCCATAGTTTTTATTTTAGATATCATATGCTATGTCTTGTTGTGCATTCGAGATAGTAACCCTCACTTTCATGTAAGTATATGGATGAAATTCTTTTATTAGCTGAGTCTGATGATTTTTACTGTATACTCTTCATAGAAAACACACCAAGCTTCACGCATTGATTGCTTATATTTGGAGTACTGCTTTCTTTTCTTATATCACTTCTTATTACATGAAAATTGTACGCTTTACTTTCAGGTTGATTGAATGTGTGCTAGGTTGATATAACTGGATTAGTTTACTTTCTGAGATTAAACTTAGTAGATTACATTACTCTACTGAAAGTTATCGTGCACATTCTATAGAGTGAACCGAGTGTTACATATATTTCTTTCTCCACATATCTTGAGCATTATTTCTATACTTAAAATCATTGGTGAATCTCCATTTAGTGATTCTTATATTGGTATTTTCCCCTGCTACAAAAATCTATGCTCTAATACCCCCAAAATCAAAAAGAAAAAAATATTCTTGTATATCTTTCTATCTTTTGATTTGGGATAACAGTTGTGTACATATAAAAAAAATAAAAAAAGAAAAGAAAAGAAAAGAAAAGAGAAAAAAAGTTCATATATGATCCCATCTCATACTCTTTCTCTCTTTCTCCCCCATTTTAATTTTATTTTTTTTGGAGCTTCAAAAATGGGGAATAAGCTTATTGATTTATCTTATGCCACCACGCTTATAGATAAGCTTGGGGGAGAGGATCCAATGATGTGTGAGAGAGTGACTACTTGATTGTGCATGACAACCTAAGCTAGGTAATTTTCTATACTCGGTGAGATTACTAAATTTTTTTACAAAATCTAGGAATTGAAACATAGCATGCATTTCATGAAAGCCGTACCTTTCTATTCTTATTGATCCATATTGTGTGATATCTCTTATACTCCAAATAGAAAGCATTCAATTGAAAAGTGTGTGGTCTATGATTATGTGTGCTACTTTAGATGCTTCAGACGATAATAATCCTAGAATGATTCCATATTTCATACTATTTTGATATTCTTAGGGTTCTATTTGAATGCATCATTATATCATGATTTCGAGATAAAAATCTTTGGCATGTATTTTATAATCGCCGTATACTATATGAGTAAGCAAAACCCACGTCATGAGAAAACGATCTAGCACCTCCCTCTTTGTTTCCCTTCCTATCTTCTACCTCTTTCATTTTTCCTTTTCTTTATTTTTCCGCCGGGTTTGCCTTTTGATTGTCTTCCTCGAGGACGAGTAAGAGGTAAGCTTGGGGGATTTTGATCACTCCATATTTTATACCTCTTTTCTGCATATTTTCATCACGTTTCGATCGCCCATATTGCGTTTTTCATGATTATTCGACGATATTGCGATGCTTTTCACTATTTCTTGTTTTGTCGTATTTCAGGAAATATGGAGCGATTTAGAGCGAAAATGAGATCAAAGGAGTTTCACGCACTTCGGAGTGTCACCCACGGCTTATTGGAGGACTTATCAGCGATAGAGGATGAGCGGAAGAAGAAGGAATTTCATAGGATTGACGATGAGGTGAAAAGGAGAAGAAAGGAGTTGAGGAGCACCTCACTCGGCCGAGCAAGACTGCTCATTCGGCCGAGTGAAAGGTTACACTCGCCCGAGGGAAACGGATACCAACTGAAGATTTTCTACGTTTCCTCGGCCGAGTAAGAAATTCCATTCGGCCGAGTGAGAAAGCTCACTCGCTCGAGTCAGTCAGAGAAATCAGACAGAAAAGTGCCCAAGTTACTGGAAAATCTAAGGAAGCTCACTCGGCCGAGCATGATTGCTACTTGGCCGAATGAAGAAGACTGCTCAACCGAGTCACCCTGAGAGACGGACACCTGAGAACCCCGAAGTTACAGTTATTCTACAGGGTTTGCCACTCGGGCGAGTGACAAGGGTCACTCGGCCAAGTGACCCTCTCCGACTATTGCTAGGAATGCGAATTCTGGGCTGCGCAGGGGCAGTTTTGTCACGATTTTTTGGACGATTTTGGCTTGTATTTAAGCCCTGTTTTTACCCTAGTTTTAAGGGAGACTTGAATTATTTTTTAGAGACTTATTTTAGGTTTTTGAAGGCTATTATTTGGAGAAATCTCAGCTGGAGATCATTGGCAACGTTATTGGTTTGTTCTTTCTTATTAAAAATCTCATTCTATGAATCGGTTCTTATTTGCAATGAATTGCGCCATGATTATTTTTGTTATTTCTGAGATTTTCATGATGATTAGTGAGTAGTTCCATCGTTCTAGGGCATGTGGATGAACCCTATGGACCCGATCTTTTTGAATTGTGATGAATTTATGGATTTGTTGAATTGATAATGGTTAGGTTGCGATTGATTAATTACGAGTAGTTAGGAATTCATATCTATTGAGATTTGCAAGAGATTGGATCCCAATTGATAGGAAGGCCTAGATATTCGATTTAGATTGATAATTGAATTTCTCTAGATTTGGTTTGCAAGAGATTGGACCAAAGCTAGGATTTTTAATTATGAATCTATATTAATATTCGTTTGCAAGAGATTGGACGCATATGAATATCATAACCTAGATCGTAGCTTAAGTTTGCACGAAAGTGGGCTCGAGATGCGATTGGACAATGATGTCGTCCTTCACGCTAGCGGCTAGGGCTTGGGTTTGCACGAGAGTGGGCCCTATCCTAGGTTTGTTATAGACCGGCAATAGCGCGAGAGCGTGAGCTTGGTTCTACATTAAGTTGCGACTAGTTCACCTATATTCAAGCTTAGCAACAATGAAATTTATGATTCACAAGGATGAGAGACGGTCCATAGTAGGGATTTCCTATCCCTAGACGCCTTTATTATATTGATATTTCTTGCCTATTGAACGATTGTGACTATTACATCAAGACTATTCTTACTCTATTGATTGCTAGGTAATTAAAGTGAGATACTGCCGTTTGTCCTCCATGTGTTCGATGCCCGCTCGCCATTACACCGTGCGCTTGCGGTAAAACTACAATCGTTTTTCGGGTGAATATCCGGATGCGATCAAGAGTATACAGTATGAATCATCAGACTGAGCTAATAGAAGAATTTCATTCACATTCTTATAACAAAGGTGTGGGTTACTATCTCGAATGCATAGCAAGAATGTCATATGATATCTGAAATAAAAACGATGGCAAGACAAAATGAAATGCATATAGAGATAAGCGAATACCACGTCATTATCATCACAGAAAATTCATCTTTAGCAAAAAGGTCTAAAGGAAATAAGGATAAAAGAAAAATCAGAACTACTATACATATGCAACACACAAAAAGTAAGAAAACGTGATGCACGTAAAAAAATTGAAAAAGTAGGTGAAAAATAAGTGTAAAATAAAGAAAGGCGGAAAAATAAAAGTGAAAATGTGAAGAAAATAAAAAGTGGTGAGACACTCACTCTCCCAAGCTAAACTGCATAGTGTCCTCAATGTGCAAAGTGTGGCACACCGAGAAAAAAGATATGGGTGGGGTGGGTGAGGATGCATGCATGAGAGAGATGCAAATAAAAGAAAATGTGATGGGTATGCAGACAATGTATGCAGAGATGCATGTGGTGCATGCAGAGATCAAAATGGTGCAATATAAGTGTCCCCAAAAGTACATCCTCTCTCCTAAAATGATATAGACAAGTATGAGCAAAATGTGACCAAAACGTGTGTAGAGGAGGGGTGCAAAATCAGCAGGCAGAAAATATCCAAAATAGTCGCAGCAAAAGTATGAGAGGCATCCAGTGTGTGCCTAAGGGGGTAGTGGAGCACCAGCACCGTCCTGTGGGGGAGGAGGTGGTGGGGGGACTACTGGGTAGAGGTGCATGTAGTGGCAGGTGGCGGCTGTGATAGACGCATAAGTATCTGGTTCAGGCTAGCCTGAATACCAGGAAGTAAAGCGACGTGCCCCTGTACAGCAGTGACGGTAGGGGAGAGAGCCCGGAAATCTCCTCTGAGCCCACTAACTGCCCCCTCTAGAGCACGGACGTGATGAACTAGGGTATCGAGGGGAGGTGGGGCAGAGGGTCGAACAGGTGAGGAACGGGGCTGCCTCGCATGGCTACCGTAAATGACTGGTGCGACTACCTGGTGGGGCTGAGGTACTGTGCTCACAAGAAGACACTTAGCCTCGGTGGAGGGCTGAGTTGCCGGAATGGTCGAAGAAGAGGAAGCAGCAGCAAAGGCTAAAATGGTGACAGAGGTCGAGGAGGTCAGAGAGGTCGGTGACACAGAAATGGGGACAGAAGTCATGACACTCTCAGAGAAGACAACTGCAGTGGCGACGGTAAGGTCGATGACTGGGGAGGTCATGAAGTGTGAAGGAAATGACTCCACACGGGTCGAGAATAAGAAAGAGGAAAGGGTCTCCACTGCAGAGGCAAAACAGGGCTTGCCGCTCTCAATAATGGTGGTGGGTCGCTCAGGGCTCACAGTAGAAATGGGGTGGATGGATAACAGCACAGAGGTGGAAGTGGAAGTGGTGGAAGATGCAGACGAAGCAGGTGCAGGCTGAGGTATCACGGGGTCTAGAGGTGCAAGGAGGGGCTCCTCCTGAGCACCCTCAGGCTCTAGCACGTACGCAGCAGGGATGAGGACGTCCATCCCTGGAATCCACTCCCCTCATGCGGGTCCAATATGAGTCCGAGTGGGGCTCGAAAAAACCATGTAATCAGCACCAAAAGGACCGTGCAGCCATACCCAGTGGTGTTGACCATGAGGGCATAGCATCCTCATCTGGGCCATAACATCTATGGAAAGAGAAGTGGGTCCCGGTGGTTTAAGCAAGCCAGCAGGGAGGTCTACTCCGCACAAAGGAGCCAAGAGGGTAATCAGACCGCCGCAACAGATTGGCGTCCTAGCACCGACAGAGATAATGATGCGGTCTAAATTCCAACTAGCTATATCAATCTCAATGGCGGGGAGTAAAACGTCACCACCCCTCTCGTAGGCCCGCGATCGAGTCATCGCATAGAGCATGTAGAGCTCCGGCGTCGACATCATCCCTGGCTCATACCTCGCTAAGAAAGTGGTCGCCATAAGGCGCTATGCAATGCAGAGGCATGGGTGGAGGATAGCGTAGGCCTTGGCCCAGCTAGGGTCAAAGGCGAGAGAAGAACCTGTGATACGTGTCCAGAAAGCATGTGTGTCAAACGACGGCGGTGGGATGTGCGTGGTACTGTAGGCTCGGTCTGGGTCTTGAACTGGGGGCCACTGAAAGTAGGCTCAGAGCATGCTGAGAGTGACCTTGCACTCACGATCCATCAGTCAGAAAGAGCAACCCCCGGGAGTCCTAGCAATAGAACTCAGGACCTCTAGTGTCGGATGGATGTAGGTGTCCGCCGACACCGACAAAAAGTCATACCACACCACGTTGTCATACAAATGGAGCAGCCCCTCTAATACCCCTAGGTGCTCAAAGTCTCCTATGTGCGTGAACCTAGTGGGTATGATCGAGCGAAGGGATATACGCTCAAATCTGGCGCAGTGCGCGTCATCTCTGAACGTAACCCCAGCTTGTCGAACGCGGGGGTAGGCTGTGTCGGTGTTGGTGGGATATGTGCAGTAGGAGGCAGAAGTGTAGATGGTGGTGATCTAGGTGGAGGGGAGTCCGCTCTAGCGGAAGAGGAGCCATGCTTGCTAGTCCTCTTCTGCTTCGAGGCGGGCGCCCTCGTGCGAGACCTTGCGCTGTGGCATGTGAGCTGCGGAACGTGCCTACCCAAAAAAATTGCGAAGTGCTGAAACTATGGAACGAGTATACCTGAGCACGACGGGAGAGCAAGCAGTTGATACGTGCGAAGAATCGCCTCCTCTGAGAAGCTCCAAATACGTCCCGAATCTCCCGCAAGCTAGCCTAAAACAAAAGTTCTCAAATCAGCAATGAATATCAATACGTATGGGGTAAGATCAGGTATAATAGATATATATAAATATTAATTTCGATTTTGGGGCTTAATGGGCTTACAGATTGGAGAAATCGAGAAAAATAGGATTTTTGGGAGAAACTGGGGGTGTGCGGCAGCGGGGGCGGCGGCGCCGGTGACAGGCATCGGCGGTGGGTGGTCGGCGGTCGACGGCGCGGGTCACGGGGCAGTGTGGCTCAGCCGATGATGAAATCGATTCGGGCGAGGCGAGGGTGAAGACGAAGAGGCTCGGGGAGAATTGGGAATTTTTTTGTGTTTTGGGGATTTGAGCCGCGGGCGCTGGGTTATAAAGGATAAGTCACTCGACCGAGTGACACGTTCACTCGGTCGAATGGCACGGTTTTAAAATTTTCTCAAAATTATTCTACAGAAGTCGTGACTCGGGCGATTACATCTTACGACTCGGCCGAGTAGACAAAGGTCGTTCGGCCGAGTAGCAAGGCTACTCAGAGCTAAAATGTGTCTGATTCACTCGGGCGAGGACTAAGTCACTCGGCCGAGTGGCATATAAATTACAGAGAGTAGTTTTAGGATCTTCCCTGATCAGTATCCTACTCGGCCGAGTATGGTCTTTGCTCGACCGAACGACTAAGTCACTCGGCCGAGTGGCCTGCTGTTTTCAGCTCCAACTCTCTGTTTTTGCTCTACTTTCTGTTTTTCGTCTCCCCGTCAGTTCCTTCCTCCTTCTGAGGCCTAAACACATTCCTGGATCGCTCCCCTTTGCTATGGTCATCCTCCATTCAAATAGTTACTCGTTCTCCATCTCCTGTCATGAAAAATAGAGCCCGTTGTCAGGATTTTTATCGACTCTAGACTCTAAACACTAAGAAAGATCTAAAACAAAAACAAAAATGAAAGATTCAACTAAAAACCATCGGGTTTCCTCCCGACAAGTGCTTGTTTAAGGTCTTGAGCTCGACCCCTTAAGATATTTGTTTAATGCTCGATGTTCGGCGCATGTGAGATGCGCGCGTCAAATTTGCCAGGAAGGCCACTTGGATATAATTGTTGTTGTTCGTTGGCATTCCTTGGCTCCCCCTCATTATGGGTGGTAGTGGGGGACGAGTCCCCCAAGCTTGAGTTTTTAGCGTTCTTTTTCTTTGTCGGTGATGAAAATTTCTTGTCCGGTGGAGCTTTCTTCAAATTATTTGCCGTGGAGAGATTGCATAGCTCCCTAATCATTGTGACATCAGCATCATCTTTGTCATCAACCGTAGAATGATCTGATGGGTCTACCAACATTTCTCCATCTCCAGAAGATTGGCCTTCTTCGAGGCCATCATTGTGCAAGGCTCCGATAGCATATGGCATAGCATCATCAATGACCTCGTCGAGGAGGTCCACGTAATCGACGTCCTCCGTCCAAGGCATGTGCTCCATTGCCTTAGGAATGTGAAGCTTCACCTCTATGTTTCCGACATTCAAAGACAAGGTGCCCTCTCTCACGTCAACTATCACACTGGCGGTTGCCAAGAAGGGGCGTCCAAGTATTAGCGACGTATCTCCCTCCTCCTTGATATCCATTACCACGAAGTCGCACGGCAAACAAATTTCTCCTGGTACTTGGAGCGGTATGTTCTCCGCAATTTCCATCGGCCTAGTGACCTGACCATCCGTGAGTTGTATTCTCATATCCGTCGGATTTAAGTCGGTCCCCGTATTCAACTTCTTAAACATTGCTAGGGGCATTAGGCTCACACTTGCTCCCATATCTACTATAGCTTTTTGTAGCGGGACTCCTCCAAGAGTGCAAGCGATGTGGAAGCTTCCAAGATCTTTAAACTTTGTAGGCTCCTTCTCCTTTCGGGTGAACTATGTACCTTGCTCGGGCGAGCATTATCTTCTCCTTTTGCTTCTTTCTCGAAATCAAGTCTTTTAGGAATTTGGCATAAGATGGGATCTCTACAATGGCATCCAAGAAAGGGATATTTAAGCTCACTCCCCACAAGTACTCAAGAAATTTGGCGAGCCTCTTCTCAATCTTTGCTCTTGCCAACCTTTGTAGGAAGGTTACTGGTGGCATATAGTTGAGCTCCTCACGAGGCTTCATAATTTCAGAATTTTCACCGTCTTTTGGCTCTTTCGGGCACTCCTCCTCATTAGCCGGCTCCTTGTCATCCAAAATTTCTTCCCCGGCTCCTTGGTTTGAATCATGGCAGGAGTAGTGTCCTTCCCGTCCCTAGTAGTTACCGCCACCATCGCATTGATGTGGCCGGTATTGCTCCGTGGGTTTGGCTCCGGTTGAGCCATCAATTGTTGAGTATTTTTATTGAGTAATGCTAGTTGCTCCGATAATTGTGCCACGACGGTATTGAGAGAGTCTTGTTGGGCGATCAATCTAGCATTTACCTTCTTTTGCTCCGCCATGAATTCTTCAACTCTCGCTTCATGGTCGGACCTCGGTGGTGCTTGTGGTGGATTAGGTGCTCTCAACCCTTGATTTTACCCCGAAGGTCTATATAGTCCCGCTTGTTGCCTCAGGTGGAAGTTTTGTTGTTGAGGCCCTCTCGGTTGATATTGCGGTTGTTGTGGAGGCCGAGCTTGAGGTTGTTGCGGTGGTAGGTTTAAGGTTCCATCATTATTTGCATATGAAAATCCTGAATGGTTTCTCGTGGCCGGGTTTGCCCAATAACCGATGTTTTCCGCAACGTATTGGACTTGCTCTATCGCTCCCTCTCCTTGCTCTCCTCCAACATACATGACATGGGCTTGGTCTTGCCAATCGTCCATACTTCCTCTAGGTGTAGATGTCGTGGGGGTTCCATGCAGATCACTTATCAACTTCTCCAATCTCTCCACGACCTTGTGGAGAGAATCAAACTTCGTAGAGAGCTCCGCTACGGCCGTTGCCTCATAAATACTTGTTGGCTTCAAGGAGGATGAAGAATGTCCTCTCTCATCGCCCCATTGTTGGTTATTAGAGGCCATATCCTCAAGTAGGGCCGTAGCATCATCCGGCGTCTTAGATAATATGGATCCATTAGCGGTTGCATCGATGATTTGCTTGGTGCCCGGTTGCAATCCATTGTAAAAGCTATGTATAAGATCCCATGCTTCAATAATATGATGGGGGCATTGGTGTTGGAGATCTTTAAAGCGCTCCCATGCCTCAAATAGAGTTTCCTGTGGTCCTTGCTTGAAGGACATGAGCGCACTCCTTATCTTGACTGTCTTGGATGGTGGGTAGAATTTGTTAGCAAATGCACTCGCCAGCTCATCCCTTGTAGTAAAGATCCCCTCCGGTTGCATCCTTAACCAATACAATGCTTTGTCCCGAAGGGTAAATGGGAAGAGGCGCAGTCGGATAGCGTCGGCCGGTACACTGGGCATCTGAAAAGTGGCGCATTTGGACAAGAACAACTGTAGGTGGTAGTGTGGATTATCGTGAGAGTTCCCATGAAATGGGTCTTGTTGCATCAACACCATAAGTCCCGTTTTGAGCTCGAAATTCTTGTCCGCTGCCAACTCCGGCATCGCAATAGACGAGGTAGTAGAAGTAGTCGTAGGCCGAAGCCTATCTCTAATAGAAACAAGCCTAGCCATGTGTGCCGCTAACTCCTCCAGTGTCTCCGGTCGGTTCATATGATTGTCCTCTATAGCAAGTCTCCTCTCGGCTCTAAGCCTCCTTGCCGTACGCTCGATCTCAGGATCAAGTAATATGTCTTCTTGATGTGCCTTTGATCTCGTGTACATGCACAGAAAAAGAGAGTTTTGATGGAATTGTTAGCACGATAGAGGAATAAAAAGATAAAAATAATAAAAAGAAAAATAAATAACTAAGTAAAGAAAATAAATACCATCGCCCCCCAGCAACGGTGCCAAAAACTTGGTCGGGCCCGGATATACACCCGGAAAACGACTGTAGTTTTACCGCAAGCGCACGGTGTAGTGGCGAGTGGGTATCGAACTCAGGAAGGACAATTGACAGTATCCTACTTTGATTACCTAGCTATCGATGGAATAAGAATAGTTTTGATGGTAGTGTCACAATCGTTCAAATAGCAAATAGATATCAATATAATAAAGCGTCTAGGGATAGTAAATCCCCACTATGGACCGTTTCTTATCCTTGTGGATCATGAATATCAATGTTGCAAGGCTTGAATGTAGGTGAACTAGTCGCAACTTAATGTAGAACCAAGCTCACACCCTCGCGTTATTTTCGGTCTATAGCAACCTAGATTAGGGCCCACTCTCGTACAAACCCCAACCTAAGCCACTAGCGTGAAGATCGACATCATCGTCCAATCGCAACTCGAGCCCACTCTCGTGCAAACTTGAGCCATGATCTAGGTTATGATAGTTCGTATTCGTCCAATCTCTTGCAAACGAATATTAGTATAGATTTTAATAAAAATCCTAGCTTTGGTTCAATCTCTTGTAAACCAAATCTAGAGAATTTCGATTATAAACTGAAATCGAATATCTAGGCCTTCCCATCAATTGGAATCCAATCTCTTGCAAATCCCAATCGATGGAAATCCCTAGCTACTCGCAATAAATCAATCAAAACCAACCTTTCTTCAATCCTAGCAACAATTCTATTCATTCATCACAATTCAAAAGATCGGGTCAATAGGGTTCATCCACATGCCCTAGAACGAATAAACTACTCACAAATCATCATGGAAATCTCAGAAATAATAAATATGATCATATCACAATTCATTGTAGAGAAGAGACAATTCATAAAAATAAGAGTTTTAGCAAGAAAGAACAAACCAAAATTGTCACCTATGATCTCCAACAGAGATTTCACAAAAGAATAGCTGTCAAAAAATAATAGAAGTCTCCATTAAAATTAGGGAAAAAACTAGGTTTAAATACAAGCCAAAATCGTCCAAAAAACCCTGACAGAATTGCCCCGGCCTAGCCCAGAAATCGCAATCTGTGTAGCAGTCAGAATGCGTAACTCGACCGAGTACAATGTCACTCGGCCGAGTGACAGACCCAATAATAAAACAGAGAATCTGGGGGTTTCAGGGGTCCGTCGCTCCGACTGACTCGGGCGAGTAGGCTTCTTTACTCGGCCGAGTAAGCAATCATGCTCGGTCGAGTAGGCTTCTCAAAATTTCCAGTAACTGGGCCGCTTCTCGGAAGAAAATCCCTGTTCTACTCGGGCGAGTGAGCTTTCTCACTCGGCCGAGTAGACTCTTTTGCTCGGCCTAGGAAACATCGAAAATTTGTTGTGTGTATCCATTCCACTCGGCCAAATGCAGCTTGTTACTCGGCCGAGTGAACTCTCTGTTCGGTCGAGTAAGCCACTTCTGGGCTCTTTTCTCCTCCTCCTCGACTCCTCATCGATTCTATTGAATTTCTTCCTCTTTCGCTCATCCTCTAGCGCTGCTAACTCCTCAAATAAGCTGTGGGCGAGCTCCGGTATGCGCTAAAGTCCCTTGATCCCATTTTTTCTCCAGATCGATATATATCTCTTGAAATACGACAAAAACAAGAAATAGTGAAAAGCAACGCGATATCATCAAATAATCGTGGAAAACACAATATGGGCGATTGAAATGACATGAAAACATGCAGAAAAAAGGTGTAAAATAAGGAGCGATCAAATACCCTGCTTCAAGGGGAAACTAATACAAGGCCATCACCACTTAAAGTGGATATCAAGTCTCCAAGCTTCCTCGAAAGAATACACGGAGACATATGTGGACCCATCCACCACCCTAGTGGGCCTTTTCGGTACTTCATGGTACTAATTGATGCATCTTCGAAATATTCGTATGTGTGTCTACTTTCGAACCGCAACTTAGCTTTTCCAAAGCTTCTGGCACAAATTATAAAGTTGTGTGCGCATTTTCCAGACAACCAAATAAAGAAAATACGTCTGGATAAAGCGGGGGAATTCACCTCCCAGTCATTTCAAGAATACTTCCAGGCAACGGGAATAGAAATTGAACATCCGATGCCGCATGTTCAAACCCAGAATGGTTTGGTAGAGTCGCTGATTGAAAGACTCCAATGGATTGCACGTCCATTGCTAATGAAATCCCAGTTGCCAGTGGATGCATGGAGACATGCAATTCTGCATGCTGCATCATTAATAAAAATAAGACCCTCAGGAGGTCAAAGTCTCTCTCCAATGCAACTTGCATATGGAACGCCGCCGAACATTTCTCACTTGAGAATCTTCGGCTGCGCAGTTTATATCCCCATCGCACCACCCCAGAGGACCAAAATGGGCCCTCAACGTCGCCTAGGTATTTATGTAGTTTTGACTCACCCTCCATTATAAGATACCTAGAACCCCAAACGGGAGACGCTTTTAAGGCACGTCTTGAAGACTATGACTTTGATGAGACATATTTTTCCAAAATGGGCCTAGAAAATGAAAAGTCTAGTGTGAAGCAAATGTTAACGTGGGATACAAAAAGCTTGACATGCCATGATCCAGTAACAAAACAATGTGATAATGAGATCCTGAAGATCTTACACATACGAACACCGTTCATAGATTACCGGACTCATTTACTGACAACCAGAAGATTGTCATATCACACATCCCTGCTTAAAATACTCCAGCTAGGATTGACATCCCAAAGAATGGATGCAATCAACCAGTAGCAGAAGTGGCTGCACCTCAACAGAAAAGAGGCAGACCACCAGGCTCCAAGGATAAAAATCCAAGAAAAAGAAAAATATCCGGAGACCTTGGGACGATACCCCCACAGAGAAATGAGCTCATGTCTATATCCTCACCCCTCCCGGAATCCACTGCAGAGGAACTGCCGGGAGAAACTGAAATATCATTAAATTATGTACGTACAGGAGAGGTATTGGAAAGAAAGAGTACAATTGTCGACGATGACTTCGCATTTCACATTGTTATTCACGTCGCCGGAAGTGACGATGATCATGATCCACATTCCCTTGCTGAATGCAAATGTAGAAATGACTGGCCAAAGTGGAATCAGACAATAGAAGCCGAGCTGGACTCGCTTCAGAAACGCAAAGTCTTTGGGCAAATAGTCCAGACACCTACTGGTGTCAAACCTGTAGGATACAAATGGGTATTTGTAAGAAAAATAAATGAAAATAATGAGATCGCATGCTACAAAGCAAGGCTCGTAGCACAAGGATTTTCCCAAAGACCGGATATTGACTATAACGAAACATACTCCCCGGTCATGGATGCGATCACCTTCAGATTTCTGATAAGCTTAACAGCTAAGGAAGGTTTAGATATGCAGCTAATAGATGTTGTGACTGTATATATATACGATAATCGCAACATGGAGATATACATGAAACTTCCTGATGGCTTTTCAATGCCTGCTGAACTAAAAGATAGACTTCGGGACGTCTACTCTGTTAAGCTGCAAAGATCATTGTATGGTCTCAAACAATCAAGAAGGATGTGGTATAACAGACTCAGCGAATTCCTTGTTAAACAAGGATTCAACAACAATGAAGTCTGCCTGTGTATCTTCATAAGAACAAAGGAAAAAGGATTCGTAATAATCGCTGTCTAAGTAGATGATTTGAATCTCATTTGATCTCCTGAAGAGATCGTTGAGATATCTGTAATCCTAACAAAAGAATTCGAAATGAAAGACCTAGGCAAAACGAAATCCTACCTTGGCTTACAGATTGAACATCTAAAAGATAGAATCCTATTACTTCAAACCACATACACAAAGAAAATGTTGCAAAGATTCCATATGGACCAATGTCATCCACTTAGTACACCTATGGTGGTACGATCTCTGGCTGCACATAAAGACCCCCTTTCGGCCGTTGGAAGAGGGGGAGTATGTACTTGGTCCAGAAGTCCCTTATCTAAGTGACATTGGAGCACTCATATATCTGGTAAACAGTATGCGTCTCGACACAGCGTTCGCAGTAAATTTGCTAGCTAGATATAGTGCAACGCCTACACAGCGCCACTGGACCAGGGTAAATCACCTTCTGCGCTACCTCCAAGGGTCTATAGATTTGGGACTCTTCTACAAAAATGGAATATCCTCAACACTTGATGGTTATGCTGATGCTAGTTACTTTTCTGATCCCCACAATGCGAAGTCACAGACAGGGTATGTGTTTACCTATGGAGGGACAACCATTTCATGGAGATCCATCAAGCAAACTTGACGGCGACCTCATCCAATCACTCAGAGATCATTGCCATCCATGAAGCAAGCAGAGAATGCGTATGGCTGTGCTCAGTTGTTCACCACATCCTGTTGACTACCGGATTGAAGACTGGAGACCTCGAACCTACTACAATGTTTGAGGACAATGCTACTTGCATAGCACAGCTACGAGGTGGCTTCATAAAAGGTGACAGAATAAAGCACATTTTACCAAAGTTCTTCTGGACGCACGAGCTACAGAGAGATGGCAAGATCGACATCAGACAAGTGCAATCATGTGACAATTTGGCAGACTTATTCACAAAAGCCCTTCCTACTGCTACTTTTAGGAAGCTTGTATAGAAGATTGAAATGAGACGCCTAAGAGATCTGAAAGCTTGAGAGCTTGTACAGATCAGGGGGAGTTAGGAAGAGTTTGTACTCTTTTCATTAACTATGGTTTTTCCCACAGGGTTTTTCATAGCTAAAGGTTTTAACGAGGCAAATCTCACCAACTCAGGATCCTAAAGTATCCACCCCATGTGAGACTCTTCTGTGCTCAGAATCCTGAAGTATTCACGAGCAGAGTCCATACTGTAATGCCCTACCAGCTACTGCACAAGTACTAGAGGGGGGGTGAATAGTACTTTAAAATAATAAGGAGTATAATTCCAAATTAAATTGCAATCAACTACCAAATCAATTTGCGGAAGCTTAAATTGAATGACGACAACGAAATTAACAATGCTAACAAACGATGTTAATGGGTTCGGATCCACCCAAGTCTCCCCGACTTGTTCCCGGTGATCCTACGTCCCAACCACCCGGATCCCCTCCGGATACTTGAGTTAGAAACCCTAACTGAAGATTTCCACTATGAATATCTTGTGAAAAACCTTCACAAGATCAAATCATACAAGCAATAGCAAACGTGAATCCCACAACCCGGGATCACAACCTTCTCTCACAACCGAGAGAACCAATAAGCAATATAAAAGAGTTTATATGAAATAAACAAGCTTACCACAAAATCCTATACCTTGAGTTTTTCTTACCCAATAGGTGGAATGAAGGATTTGAGGAAGATGAAGTCACCAAGCCCTAGCACCAAGGAAATGAGCAGCAATGGGTGCCTAGGGAAGAGTTGGAGACTTGGATCAAGCAATAGCTTGAAGAGCTCACCAAGAACAAGCTTCTCTCTAGATCTAGAAATGAGAGAGAATGGGTTTCTTGTGAGGAAAAGAGCTTTAGATTTGAGGGAGAATAGCTATCTCTTTAGAACTCAATGAATCTCTTAATGGCAGCTCTATGTAAGATAGAAATGACCTAGGTTTGTATTTATAGGGTCCCATAAAAACAAGTTAGGTCATTCACCAACGGATAGAAATCTGTGAGAGTTAGTCGGTCAAAGAACAAACACTGACCGACTAGTTCATCAACTAGTCGGTCAGTCACAAAGCATGGACCGACTAAGAGCAGATCTGAGAAGAGATAGAATTTCAGACCTAGAAAACTAGTCGGTCATCCAATGAACGTAGACCGACTAAGAGGCAAAACAACTTAGTCTGAAGGCAAGTTGACTTAGTCGGTCCAAGAACAAAAGTTGACCGACTAGATTGTCAACTAGTCGGTCATCAAACGTTCTTAGACCGACTAACGGTAAACAGTAGCTTAGGAGAAATTTAGAGTGAACAGTAAGTCACAACTAGTCGGTCAAAGAAGCATCACTGACCGACTAGTTCACAAACTAGTCGGTCGGTGAGTCAACGTAGACCGACTAACTGTAAACAGTAAAGTCCAAGAAATTAAGGAATCAAACTAGTCGGTCCAAGAACAGTTGCCGACCGACTAGATCACCATCTAGTCGGTCAGTACTTGTTCTTGTACCAACTAACATGCACAACAAAGTCCGAATCGAAGCGCGACGCTTCGAGGAAGTTAGAATGAACTTGTGCAATGATCCTAGAGCTACGAAATGAGCGTAATGAAGATAGAAACGTAAGATATACTCAAGGCTTAACATTCTATCAATCGAAACTAAAAGACTATAAATAAAACCTTAATAAACGGTCTTTGAGAGCTTCGATTGAATCTTCATAACTTCCAAAGCGTTGCAGGAGCTTCAACGAAGCTTTAGGCTTGAATACGAGCTTTTGGAAGTGTTGAGATGTCGCTTTGAATATTCTCGTGAAATTGGCGACGATCTCCAAAACTGCGCTCACAAATTGTTAGTTCATGAATTATTTATGTTTGCTCATCATCAAAACCAAATCCGGGGAGTCCAATATTCAACATTCTCCCCCTTTTTGGTGATGACAAACCAACATAAATAATAATCAAAAATAATAATTCAAATGTAAAATACTTACTCCCCCTGCATTGATGACACGTTAATTCCAAAATGAATATATATGAATTGCATCAATCAGGCGAGTAAGATATATAATGAGAATTGATTTTTAAAATATCGGATTTTGAAAATCCTTATATGTATCTTAACTCCCCCTGAATCTAACATTTCAAACTAGATTCGTGGAATATGAGTTAAATTTTCATTTGCGCTATTTATTATCATTATCTCTCCCCCTTTGGCATTATCCCAAAAAATGGGGGGCATACAACGACAACAATTAGGAAATGTAAAATCCAACATCGGGAGTCGTAGACAAAGACGATGGAGCTAATTGACACCAAAGGAAAAACGATTAAATCAAATCAAAGTGTGCCAATTGTCCATTATCACAAAGTGAAAATCAAAATCATCAAAAATACCAAATAATTATTCATTTCTTGAATAAAGAAACATACTCTTCAATATTCAATATTCTTGGTTAATTTTCTGCATGGAAAACAATTCTATACAATTATAGAATTTAAATCTATTTAACCAAGTTTTTATGCGTCGAGCGACGAAATCACATTTCAAATGAATTCAACGAATATTAAATTTTGCACGACGAATAAAAGACAAAGTGAACGATGATGAACATATATATATATATATAGACAACATGAGTACATCCAAAAAGATATCACATAAAATATATGAGGTACATCATATGAAGTGAGACACATCAGCTATATAAACAACAAAAAGTACATCATCATCATCAACATCGTCATATCATAAAATCCATAACCGACATCCAGAAAGCACAAAAAAAATACATCAAAGCATCGCTCAACCCCATCCTAACCCAAATCACTCTCACTAAAAAACATATCATCCAGAATGCAGTGGAGAGTCCTCGGAACAGACGATCACGAGGAGGAGGCAGGATCTGCAGCGTCCGTGGGTCCAGTCGACGGAGTGGACTCAGGCTCTGCAGGGAGAAGAGGTGTCTCAACAGATGGAATCGTCGGGGCAGGAGTGGAGATCTCAGCAACAGGCTTGACGGCAGATGTGTCAGCAGGAAGATCAGCAGGCACGGCAGCAGGGTCAGCAGCAGGCTCAGAAGTCTGAAGTGCTGAAGCAGATGGCTCTGGAACACCGGAAGTGGTGCCATCTCCAGGAGCATAAGTAGAAGTACCAGCAGCAGCAGCAGTGGCATCATCGCCACGGGCAAAAGAAGTGACAAGCTCGTCAATCTCCTCATCGTCCATCTCCTCGGCCTCAGAAACTGAAGGAGGAAGATCGATCCCCATCAGACGAGCCATACGACAAACGACCTCCTCGGTACGAGCCAAACGTGACTCGTGCCGACGAAGAAGGCGTACGACATCGTCCAATGTAGCAGGACGAGAGGGGGCTGCGGCAGCAGACGGAGAAGCCTGAGAAGCAGATGCGGTAGACCTCTGCACGTGACGAAGAGCCGCTAGAGATTTCTTCACGGCCGTCGCGTTCAGAGGCGTACCCAAGGGACGCTCATCGTCAGGAGGGAGCGGGACATGGAAATGACGGAAGACGAGAGTCAACAGGCAAGGGTATGGAATGTGGGCAGACTTATTGGTCTTGCGTATACACTCGAAAGAATCCATCTTATCGAGTATCACGCGAGCCTAATTAATCTCGCACCCCAAGAAAAGAGCGTATATGAGCTTCAAAAACGGCTGAGAGGGAAGTGAAGAGGATCCATACTTCGGGAGAAGACAAGACTTCAAAATCAGGTTAAGAACCCACGCATTCGGCTTAAAGGATTTCGATGGAACACCAATGAATGCGGAGGGGATAACCTGGAAAATCTCAGAAAGAACAGTCTGATCCAAGGAAGAGATATCGACCTAGGAGAGAGAGAGAGATACCTAGGAGGTGGAGTCGACGGCGGCGGACGGCGGCGATGGCCGGAGAAACGGCCGGAGACGACGGAAGTTGAAAGGGCTCAAGAGGGGGGTTTGGGGTTTTCGGGCTGGAGAGAAAGAGAAGACCGACTAAATGAGAGTTTAGTCGGATGAAATCGAGTATAAGTCGGTCGGGATGCGAAAAGACACAGCTGCCCTAACACACTTAGTCGGTCACAGTTCAAGCACTGACCGACTAGATTACGATCTAGACGGTCGGTAAATGAGCTTGAACCGACTAAGTCGAAACAGTAGCTCAGATGAATTTCTAGGGCAAGAATTAGTCGGTCGCAGTATATTCACTGACCGACTAGTTTTCAATCTAGTCGGTCGGAAAGTATACTATGACCGACTAACGAAAGAAATTGATAGGAGAAGGATATTTGCATGATCTAGTCGGTCTGAGTTCATTTGCTGACCGACTAGATGAGCATCTAGTCTGTTGACAAGTGAACTGAAACCGACTAGAAGAGTCCAAAAGTAGAAATTTGATTTCTCTTCACAAACCACTTGGATGAAACATCCTAACTCACTCATTAGTCACCTAAATTACCCCACAAAACGTCGAAATCTTAAATACGACATTGAAATACGAATTCGAGCAATAAATTCAAATAAATCACATAAAATTCCCAAAAATTCAATTAATCTAGCATGAATGAAATATCGCGAAATATATTAGCATGCAAGATGATTGAATTTAAATATGAATCCTATATCTCGGATTCACCCATAATCCCCAATTCTCGACGCAACCGCACAAAGGAGTCCTCCTTTAGGGGTTTCGTGAAAATATCGGCGATTTGCTTTTGGGTTTCAATGTACACTAAAATGATGTCCTTTTTAGCAACATGATCATCTAAGAAATGGTGTTGGACATCTATGTGTTTCGATCGGGAATGGTGCACCGGATTCTTTGAAAGACAGATAGCACTTTGGTTATCCACCATGATAGGGCTAGTATCACAATGAATACCAAAATCCTTCAATGTGTGTCTCATCCAAAGAACCTGTGCACAAGCGGCACCGGCGGCAATATATTCCGCCTCGGTGGTTGAAAGTGAAACCGAATTTTGCTTCTTGGAAAACCAAGAGACAAGAGAATTTCCTAGAAAATGGCAAGTGCCACTAGTACTTTTCCTGTCGGATTTGCATCCCGCATAATCAGCGTCACTATATGAGACTAACTCATATGTGCTAGATCTCGGATAAAGTAATCCAAAATCTAAAGTGTAACTTAGATAGCGGAAAATACGCTTTACCGCTACTAAGTGAGAATCCTTAGGTTGAGACTGATAACGAGCACATATACATACGGCAAACATAATATCGGGCCTACTTGCGGTAAGATAAAGCAAACTACCTATCATACCTCGATATAGACGAATGTCTACATCCTTACCGCCCGTATCCTTGTCAAGATGCGTAGTCGTGCTCATCGGAGTCTTTTTCCCGGAGGCATTCTCCATTCCAAATCGCTTTAGCAACTCCACCGTGTACTTCGTTTGGTGGATGAAGATTGCATTGTTCATTTGGCGAATTTGGAGACCTAAGAAATATTTGAGTTCGCCCATATGGCTCATCTCAAATTGTTCCTTCATAACATTAGAAAACTCTTCGCAAAGAGTGAAGTTAGTAGCACCGAAAATGATATCATCAACATAAATTTGAACTAATAAAATATCATTGTTCGCATGCTTAATAAAAAGTGTTGAATCGGCTTCGCCCATTTTAAAATTCAAATCCAAAAGAAAATTCTTTATGCGATCATACCAAGCTCGAGGAGCTTGTCTCAAACCATAAAGAGCTTTCTTTAGTTTAAAAACGTGATTTGGAAATTTTTCATTTATGAAGCCCGGAGGTTGAGAAACGTAAACTTCCTCAACGACATCTCCGTTTAAAAATGCACTTTTAACATCCATTTGAAATAATTTAAAATTCTTATGGCATGCAAAAGACAAAAGTAATCTAATTGATTCTAATCTAGCTACCGGAGCGAAAGATTCTTCGAAATCGATACCTTCCTCTTGACGATAGCCTTGAGCTACTAACCGGGCTTTGTTCCGGACGACGACTTGGTTTTCGTCAGTTTTGTTCTTGAAGATCCACTTTGTCCCTATGACGGTGTGGTTCTTCGATGGCAATGGAACAAGCTCCCAAACTTCATTCCTCTCGAATTGAATGAGCTCCTCCTCCATGGCTAAGATCCAAGCGCTATCTTCGCATGCTTCATTAATATTCTTTGGCTCTATCGATGAGGCAAAGGCACAATTTGCGAAGTGGTGAACTTGCGATCTCGTCTTGACACTATCATAGATATTGCCAATGACTTGCTCATGGGGATGGTCACGAACCGAATGAAGCCGTTTGGGAATACCTTGATCACTAGGAACATTCTCAACAACTTCATTAGTTGGGTTAGTCTCAATAGAATCAATAGTATCATTAGACTTAGAATTATCAAACGAATCACATAAAACATCCATAGAATCATTATCATTTGAAATTCTAGTTGGAACAAATCCTTCATTAAATGAGACATGAAGCGACTCCTCGATCGTTGAGGTTCGTTTGTTGAATATCCGATAGGCTTTGCTACGCGTAGAGTATCCAACAAAGATCCCCTCATCGGATCTTGGATCGAATTTGTCCAAACTACCATATGTGTTCTTAATAAAACATTTCGAACCGAAAACACGAAAATGTTTAACTTGAGGCAACCTACCAAACAACAATTCATAACAAGTTTGTTTAGTGCCGGGCCTCAAAAGTATTCTATTAAACACATAGCAAGCAGTGTGTACCGCTTCCGCCCAAAATTGATGGCCAAGTTGGCTATCATCAAGCATAGTGCGAGCACACTCCACTAGCGTCCTATTCTTTCTCTCAACTACACCATTTTGAGGAGGTGCACGAGGGAAAGAAAAGGTGTGAGTAATACCAACTTCATCACAAAATGTCTCAAAAGACTCATTCTCAAATTCACCTCCATGATCACTACGAATAGTGACAATGGTGGTTCCTAAGAGATTTTGTACTTTCATAACAAAAATTGTGAAGTTTTCAAAAGCTTCATTTTTATTACACAATGAAAATACCCAAGTAAATCTTGAATAGTCATCTACGATGACAAGTCCATACCTTGCATTTCCTAAGGAAGCTACTCTAGTTGGCCCAAATAAATCTAGATGTAATAGCTCTAGTGGCCTTTTAGTAGAGATGCTTTTCTTAGGTTTAAATGAAGATTTAGGAAGCTTGCCGCGTTGACAACAATCACAAAAACTTTTCTTTTCAAAAACAAGCTTCGGAAAACCTTTAATAGAATTCAATTTTGAAAGCTTATATAGTGTTCCAAAGTTCACATGTCCAAAGCGTCGATGCCATAAGTGTTGTTCACTTGTGTTGGCAACGAGACATTGTTCATATGACTTAGGAAGATCCAAAATATAAATGTCTTTACGACGAGTTCCGAAAAATAATAATTTTTCATTATCCTTTCTTAAAATATGACACAATCCTTTCGCAAAGCTAACTTTGTAACCTTTGTCACAAAGTTGGCTTATTGAAATAAGATTATGATTTAAACCACTAACAAGATAAACATCACTAATTAATGGTTTAGAGGGGTTACCGACTTTACCAACACCTATGATGGTTCCGCTCTCGTTGCCTCCAAATACGACACGGTTTCCATTCGCAATGGGAACCACTCCGGAGAGCAATCGAGTGTCACCCGTCATGTGTTTTGAACACCCGCTATCGAGTATCCAATTCCCTTTGGAGCTAAATTTAAATTTGTTGCTCCTTTCCTTTTTCTTTTCCTTGAGTACCTAAAGATAGAAACTTTCATATCATGGTACCCAAGGTCATTGGGTCCAAGGGATTAGACCTTTGGAAGCCAAGTCCAAGTGGACTTAGACTTCCCCACATAATTCTTACTATGCACAACATCCGAAAAATAAGCATTCATGTACATTTGTTTTTCGTCCATGATTGTGTCCTTTGGGCTCCAAATAGTGAATATTTTGGGAGCCATCATCCTATTGGGTGCATGCATTCGACGTTGATTTCTACGTGATGCATGTTGTGGATAGGCATACGGGACATGATGAAATGGTGCACGACGAGAATTATTCATATGATGCGGTGGGTGAACATATGCATGTGTGGGAACACGTGCGTGAGGGTGTCTCACATGGTGTGCACGTGCCCGAGAATGTGTTGCATAAAAATCATCATATGTGTGAGATGGTGGAGTAGGACGTGTGTTCCTACGTGGCATGGTATTGGTGTACATGTAGGCATGCCCCTTCTTTGGAGGTCCACCCAAAGTGGGTTTCTTTCCAAAAGAGGGCGTGGACGAGGTGGAAGCACCATTGGTAGATGAACTATCAATAGAGTGTTTGCTACCACTCGTATAGTCACCGGAAGTTGGCCTAACAAAAGTAGTGGCCGCTTTGGATGAACATCCCATCGTATACCCCAAACCAATGTGGTGATTGGCCGGAAGTAAGTCACTTAGGATTTTATCCAAATAGTCCTTACCTTTGTTGAATTTGTTAATTCGGCCCAATGTGTTCTCATATTTCTCTTTGAGAGAACGCATAGAAGTATCCAAATTGGATACTTGCGATGTGAGCACAAAAACACGAGATTTAAGATTCTCGTTCTCAATACTCAAAGTCGAGTTTTGAGAGGTTAAATCCGCTATCCTATGTTCTTCCGGATCATCTATGCTAACATGTTCAAGTTTAGATTTGAGATTAACAATCTCATTTCTTAACTCTTCAACAACGGTGTCGTTGTTGGTGATGATAGTCTTAGGCGATGTTTGAATGCTAGCTAGGTCATCTTTTACCTTAGTTTATCTATTTACTAACTTAGTGTATTTTGACCAAAGTTGAGAGTTAGCATTTCTAAGATCATCCATCGTTACCTCATCGCTTTCGTCATTACTATCATCGGAAGAGGAGGATCCTTGATCGTTCTCCTCTCTTGCCATGAAGCACATATGTGCTTGCTCCACTTTCTCATCATCCGACTCTCCGCTTGAGGAATCCTCGGAGTCGGTGAATGTTGCTCTGACAAGTCCTTTCTTGTACCCCTTTTTGTATTTCTTGGACTTATCGAATTTTGGCGCCTTCCACTTCTCCTTGTGCTTATTGAGGGGACACTCCGCTTTCATGTGTCCCGGCTTATTACACTTGAAACACAAAGGAGAGGAAGAGGCGTTAGAAGAACCAAATTTAGCTTTGTTCTTGAAGTTACCTTTTCGGAAGAAACGGTTGAACTTCTTGGCCATGAGTGCCATGGACTCCAAGTCCAACTCGTTTTCCGAGTCTTCATCATCGGAAGATGTGGATGAAGCCGCCTTGAATGCAATCGCCTTTTTCTTAGGCGCATCTAGGTTCAAATATGACTTCATCTTTTCTTGTAGCTTCACCTTGCTATCTTTGCGTACCTCGTATGACATCAAAGTACCCATTAGTTGAACTACGGTATATTTGTTCATGTCATTACCTTCCTCGATGGCGAAGGTACGTTTTTCCCAAGAAGAGGGAAGTCCTTCAATAAGCTTTAAGCACTTCTCCTTTTGAGTGTAGATCTTGCCGAGGGCCTCTAACTCGTTTATTATGTCAACGAAGCGAGCGTAATATTCTTTCATCTTCTCGCCCTGTTGCATATGAAACATTTCGTAATCCTTGGTTACGACTACGAGTTTAGAGTCTCTTACCCGACTCGTCCCTTCATGTAGTATGAGGAGAGAGTTCCAAATTTGATATGCACTCTTACACGTGCATATCTTATTGAAGTCATCGGGCTCCAATGCGCATTGCAAGGCGTTCATTGCCTTGGCATTGCTTACCTCCGCGGCGACCTCCGCGGTAGTCCATTTCTCAAAATCTTCTTCTTTGGGTTCGATGTACTCCTTCATTGTAGTCCTCCATAAAGATGCACTTCGGAGGAAGGTTTCCATCCGACATTTCTAGTACCCGTAGTTGGTACCGTTGAAGAATGGAGGCCTTGTAGAGGAATGTCCTTCCATCACCGATGACGCTCCTTCACGGTTCCTGAAGGTGTCATAGTTGGAAGGTGGAGGCACGGTCTTGTTGTCGTTGGCAGACATAGCTGAGTATCCAGCTCTGATACCAAATGTAATGCCCTACCAGCTACTGCACAAGTACTAGAGGGGGGGTGAATAGTACTTTAAAATAATAAGGAGTATAATTCCAAATTAAATTGCAATCAACTACCAAATCAATTTGCGGAAGCTTAAATTGAATGACGACAACGAAATTAACAATGCTAACAAACGATGTTAATGGGTTCGGATCCACCCAAGTCTCCCCGACTTGTTCCCGGTGATCCTACGTCACAACCACCCGGATCCCCTCCGGATACTTGAGTTAGAAACCCTAACTCAAGATTTCCACTATGAATATCTTGTGAAAAACCTTCACAAGATCAAATCATACAAGCAATAGCAAACGTGAATCCCACAACCCGGGATCACAACCTTCTCTCACAACCGAGAGAACCAATAAGCAATATAAAAGAGTTTATATGAAATAAACAAGCTTACCACAAAATCCTATACCTTGAGTTTTTCTTACCCAATAGGTGGAATGAAGGATTTGAGGAAGATGAAGTCACCAAGCCCTAGCACCAAGGAAATGAGCAGCAATGGGTGCCTAGGGAAGAGTTGGAGACTTGGATCAAGCAATAGCTTGAAGAGCTCACCAAGAACAAGCTTCTCTCTAGATCTAGAAATGAGAGAGAATGGGTTTCTTGTGAGGAAGAGAGCTTTAGATTTGAGGGAGAATAGCTATCTCTTTAGAACTCAATGAATCTCTTAATGGCAGCTCTATGTAAGATAGAAATGACCTAGGTTTTTATTTATAGGGTCCCATAAAAACAAGTTAGGTCATTCACCAACGGATAGAAATCTGTGAGAGTTAGTCGGTCAAAGAACAAACACTGACCGACTAGTTCATCAACTAGTCGGTCAGTCACAAAGCATGGACCGACTAAGAGCAGATCTGAGAAGAGATAGAATATCAGACCTAGAAAACTAGTCGGTCATCCAATGAACGTAGACCGACTAAGAGGCAAAACAACTTAGTCTGAAGGCAAGTTGACTTAGTCGGTCCAAGAACAAAAGTTGACCGACTAGATTGTCAACTAGTCGGTCATCAAACGTTCTTAGACCGACTAACGGTAAACAGTAGCTTAGGAGAAATTTAGAGTGAACAGTAAGTCACAACTAGTCGGTCAAAGAAGCATCACTGACCGACTAGTTCACAAACTAGTCGGTCGGTGAGTCAACGTAGACCGACTAACTGTAAACAGTAAAGTCCAAGAAATTAAGGAATCAAACTAGTCGGTCCAAGAACAGTTGCCGACCGACTAGATCACCATCTAGTCGGTCAGTACTTGTTCTTGTACCAACTAACATGCACAACAAAGTCCGAATCGAAGCGCGACGCTTCGAGGAAGTTAGAATGAACTTGTGCAATGATCCTAGAGCTACGAAATGAGCGTAATGAAGATAGAAACGTAAGATATACTCAAGGCTTAACATTCTATCAATCGAAACTAAAAGACTATAAATAAAACCTTAATAAACGGTCTTTGAGAGCTTCGATTGAATCTTCATAACTTCCAAAGCGTTGCAGGAGCTTCAACGAAGCTTTAAGCTTGAATACGAGCTTTTGGAAGTGTTGAGATGTCGCTTTGAATATTCTCGTGAAATTGGCGACGATCTCCAAAACTGCGCTCACAAATTGTTAGTTCATGAATTATTTATGTTTGCTCATCATCAAAACCAAATCCGGGGAGTCCAATATTCAACACATACCTATGGCTGGATAAGGGGGAGTGTTGTGAATGGATATGAACCAGAGTCGGTTGAGATTGCGGGTATTTTAGAGATACGCCATGTCTTTGTATCTTATCTTTTAACTCTCATATTCTGCCTATAAATAAAGGGTTGGGGGTTCCTCCCCTAGTTATTGATTCATAACATATATAGATTTGTATTCTTACAAGAATATTTGATATTGTTATTTTTTATAATAAAATGTTATATATCTTTTTAACGATACATTTGATTTTTTTAATATTTTTGTGTTAGATACATTTAGTTTTCAAACATTTTATTGTGTATGATATTTATTTACTAGAAAAAATTTAAATATATGAAAATAAATTATTTATGATATTTATTTTTGTTGTGTTTGTATTATGAATATTATATATTTTATTTATTTTTGAAATAATATTTGATATTTTTAGTAATTTTAAAATTTGCCCTTAAATTTTTTCATTACGAAAAGCATCACACATTATTGAACTAATAACTCTCAATTATAACTAGTTTAATAATTTCTACTAAAATTCTATTTTTGGAACCTTTTTCATTCTTTTCAAAATATTTAAAATATTTAAAATATTTTTATTATTTATATTTATAAATCATGTAATACATCATAACATAAGGATATTTCCTCATAAAATAGTCACATGCATGGTCAAATTTTGGATGGGAAACTAACATATTTGTGCTTTTTATGAAAAATCACGAGAAAGTTCACTATGGTTTAATGCAAAAATTGTTCAAAAAGGTTTTGTTTAAAATGGGTCAAAATTCATAGGGTTTTAAATTTTAGCTACATAATAATTAATAATATGATTACCACGTGTGTGTGTATTGAAAGGTAATTTTTAAGGCCAAAATTGGTGTTAACAGAATTTGGGCTGACGTGGACTCTCTTGACGAAGTGGATCCTCGTCGGCTGGTGGAGTGGGACCCATTGGTTAGCAAAACCAGAGTCGTTAATGTTTGGGAATCGAAATGCGACATGGAAGCTCCCCTCGATCCAATGGTTGGATGTGACGATCGTTCGACCCTCTGGCGGAGTCGATCCTCAAACGACTATTCGTCAAGAGCTATCATTCGACCCTCCAGGTTGGTCGTGCCTCGATCTTCCTGCACCATAAAGGAGCGTCAGGAGGGTCGGATCTGGGTTCTAAGTGAAGGCCTGGGGCTGTCGAGATCGACCTACGAAGGTTCATCTCAAGTCAGTCGCCTCAAGCTATTTGGAGGAAGAATTATAAAGTGGGAAGTAGAATGTCAGAGTATCGGGGATCTCGTACCTTGGATCCCCCTATTTTGTTCATCTTCAGTGTATTTATAGACTTCAGAAGTCTCTTCGGTGATGTTGGGAGGAAACAGTCACCCATTATGGTGCCACAATTCTCCCCCATTAATAGGGGAAACCGTCGTCCACGCCTCCGCTAGTTATGAGCCCATTATTGATTGCAAGTTTGAGGCGATGGAATTCCAACGGGCACATGACACGTGGGGTTTGACTGGGTCAGCTTCAAGCTTTCCTCGTGGGCCTTGTGGGCTCTGGTTCTATTTGAATGAATCCCTCAGGTGCCGGCCCAAGGGTTTAACAATGACCCACGTCACCCGAGCTAATTCAGTTCATCTGTTGGGGTCAAGTGACGTGACATCTTATTAATGGGTCACGACAGTCGAGGAAAAGTACTCGAATATAGGCGACAAAAGCATATTCTTCTGATTTGGACGATGCGTTGGTACGAAATTCAAGATACTATGGTACCTGGATTTCCAAGATGTGTCTCGATTTGATGAGATCGCCTTGCCTTAATAAGGTAGTTTTGGAGGGAGATTGAAACCATCGTATTTGGCATCCTTGACCCAAATTTCCTCCTACACTAATGGCTTCCTCTGCTCATGCCACAGGTAAGGCCCCAGCCTCCATCCCTTAGAAGGATAAGGGGAGACAGCTGTGCCTAGTCTGATCGCTAATCAAATCTCTCCAGTGGGGGCAGATCAAATTTCAGATCTCCAAGAGAAATATGTCTGATGCGACTATCAGATCCGATTCCCTCAAAGGGAGGAGATGGTTCATCTCCCTGAGATCGAGAGGTTGAAGTTTACGTCAAGATTTTCCATCGGGGACTTTGATTTATCATGCATCCCTTCATGGTCTTCTTGCTAAGGACATTGGGTCTTTTACTTTGTTAACTGATGCCGAACGCCATTGGTGTCTTGGTTAGCTTCATCGCACTGTGTGTGATGTATGGGATTGGACCAACCATGGAATTGTTCAATGACTTTTTCTTAATTCCTTTCCTTCAAGACCCCGGGTTGGTATTGGATAACCGCTCGCCGAGGTAGGAAATGATTTGGTGATCTTCTCACCTCAAATCCGAAATGGAAAGACCAATTCATATTTGTGGTATTTCACGGCGAGGCAAGTTTCTAAACTCGGTGGGGGACTCCTGATTTGGGCATGACTGAGGAAAAAGTTGTTGATGGATGTATGCCCTCAGTTCATTTGTATTTGATGCAAATGGATTTTAATATCAAATAGGAATTTATTAAGTCGCAAAGAGTTTGCGATATAAGTCTAAAATATTAAGGATTTGAGAATATTGCATATAATGCAAAATTGTATTTAAATATGTCGTAAAGTGTTTGCGGGCTTATTTTAAATAATAAATGCAAAGAAATGAAGAGGATTTTTACACGAAGTTGGAGAGAAAACCATGCTTAAATTGGAGTCCAAACAGGTCAAGAAACCATATTTAAAAGGAGTTTTAAATAGAGGAAAAGTTCAAAGCCCAGAGCCCAAAGGATAATAAAGCCCAAAGTTATGTTTAAAAACAGAAGCCTATTAATTAGGCCCGGCCTAGAAGCTGGTGCCCATAATTAGGCGCCAACATGCGCCCTGAAGTGGGCGTTGTCACACGTAGGCACTGGGCGTGTGCCAGCGCCCTGCGCACACATATGCAGGTGGGGCCCACATATTGGGCCCCACAATATGTTTAAAACCCTAGGAATTTTTTGCGGCTGCTATTTTTGGAGCGAAAATGTGATTTTTGTTCATCTGTGAGACAACATTTAAGGGGGTCATACTGAATCGGATTTGAGCCCCGTATGTTTCTATGCGAACACCATTCAGTACTCTTCGATTTGATATATTGATATCATTTGCAAAGCTTAACGATGAGGGAAGAAAAATTAGCTAAAGATTGGCCTTGTGGAGGGCAACCTTTAATTAATTTTTTCCACAAAACTTTAGCCCCACATGGATATGATGAGACGGAGAGGGTTCATCCGCCTATATAAATATGGGCCAACCCCCATCCTTGAAACATGCACCAAGTCTTCAAATATGAGAAGTTCCAAAAACTTTTGAGCACGCTCGGATTCGTACTTAAATTATTCTTCTCTTTTTTTCCAAATTCTTCTTTCACTTGACCGGGCTCTAGCAAAGCTACGAAGGAGTTTGGATCGGATCCAAAGTCTTAACGGAGTATCCACTCAAGGTGAAACTTTCTTCAGCGTGTGGTTTGCTCAACGACAAGGGGTTGCTCACCTCGGGACGCGGTGCGGTTTGGAAAGCGGTTCAGCTCGGGATGAGGTATGGCTCGGGACGCTGTTCGGCTTGGGAAAAGCGGCGCGGGGCAACGCTTCGGAGTAAAAGAAATGTTGCTGAAAACGACGCTTCGTATTCTGCGAAAACGAAGTGAAAGGTATGTAGTTTATTAAACATACGTTTATAATTGCAAATAGGTTGATAGATCTATCCTTAGGGGTTGGTCGGATCCAACCCCGGGATAGTAGAGATTCTGGCTAGGATTTAACTCTTTAGGTCTAGACTTAAAATTGTTTTAAGTTAATTTTTCCGCTGCTTAATTCGATCTCGTCGTCCGTCTGACTTACACCAGATGTCGATTGTATGGCGCTAAAGACCTAGAAAACCCATCAGTGGTATCAAAGCCAGGTCTACTTGATCTATGTTTTGCAATTATAAATTGTATGTGATACAACATGTTTCTTCATGAGATGGATGTTGTAAATTAAACTATTAAAATAGTTGTTACCATGTGATGTTTTTATTTTCGAAAATTGTTTTTGAAAATTAGTTTTAATTTTTAAAATCATGTGATAATTTTAAAATTTTGATCTTTAAAATTATGTGATAATTTTTTAATGTAACTTAACTTTATGAGATATTTTAAGTTGCATGTTAAGCTAATTTTTATGAGATAAATTTTAGTTGATATGTCATCATGTTAAATTGTTTAGTTGCTATTTTTAATGGTTAAATTATTCTTCCTTATTATGTGACAATTCAAGAAAATCTTTTAGGATAGCCATTAACAGCTTTAAGAAAATTATATGATAATTTTTATGGACATGATATGATTTAAAAATGTTGCAACAAATTAAAATCTTGATTCATGATTAGGGTAACCCTCTCCCATAATTATTATTTTAATTGTTCAAATAATTTTTTGAAAAAGGCTATAATTTAAAATCGTTGCAACTCGAACTTTAAATCCCTAATACATGATTAGGATATCACCCTAATAATCCTTATAGCTGATAATGACAATTAATAAAAGTTATTATAAAATCCTAATAATTTCAAATTTTATGATTCAACTAGTTGATAGGATT
This sequence comes from Scilla litardierei, assembly GCA_030789695.1. NCBI lineage: Eukaryota > Viridiplantae > Streptophyta > Magnoliopsida > Asparagales > Asparagaceae > Scilla > Scilla litardierei. Next base: position 85,857,647 of record CM061139.1, read on the forward strand.
AACTAGGTATAATAAAGCCATTGTAAGTCGGTGTTATACATATGAATAATTAGTATCCTTCAATGGATCATGATCAGGTCTAGTATTTTTTGACTAATGTTATGGATCACCCTAGCTCAACTGGGGATAGTGATCCTGGCCTAGCCAAATCCTTGGCTGTGTTCCGCTGGACCACAAGAATGCAAATTATGATTATGTGAAATCATCGATTAGATCTAGTTAATACTTTAAAAATCTTCTTCGAGGTTAACTGTAGTCCTCCTTGTTTTTGGATTTGGGGACTAAAAGACGCCTGTCATGGTTGTTGAGTCTCCTCAAGCTATGACATGGTCTCTTTTAGAAACCGACTCCATCATACATGTGATGTAGTCAAGTATTAACCCAAACCGCTGCATCGAGTCTCCTCGAGTATCGGTAAGTTAATATTAGACATGAAAATAAGGGTTCGACTTGACTAGTCATTAAGGTTTGTTGAGTCTCCACAAGATCATAAGTGACTAGTGGTAAAAACCAATAGTGAGTCACATATGATGTGATTAATAATGAGTTTATCTACCAACTGCAGAGTCAATCATCTTGTTGAGTCTCCTCAAGGTTGTGAAGCTCAGGGTGGTCGGGTCCCTCTCCGATTAAATAACAATATTCGTTCATCTATATGGCTAAAGATGATCGCAGAAACAGTGAGAGGATATATTTGAATAAAAATCATTTTTACTATATTTAAAAATCATGAACATATGCTAAACTAGAGTAATTCTATGTTTTACCAAAGTGGAATCAAAATCGTAATATCCTTGAAAGAAATAAGTCAATTAGACAAAATGATTAGTTAAGGAATATTTTATAAACCAAGTTCTTACTGATATTAAAGTTTCGTTCCTAACACTGAGTTAAAGACAGTGATTTCCTTAAGATCTAAAGTCTAACACAATAAAAGCATGTTACTTAACACTCGCCTCTATGAGCAGGGGCACCTTGAACATACTGATGTTTAAAGCATGTTTCTCTGTACAACTTGTTGAGTCTTCTCAAGGTTGTATTGAAAATAGTTTTAATCCGCAAGGTTCGAAACTTCGATCAAACTATTTGACTCGACGAAGAGTGTAAGAGCGGTGCAAGACCATGTATCCAAATTAAATCTTGAGACAAATAACATGTTTAGTCTCCTCAAGGTTGTAAAGCTCAAGTGTTTGGATGCATGTGATGCTTGCACAACTAATATTTGTGTTAGGACGAGAAATGTCTAAATGTGATTTAGAAAGGAGAAGGCACGAAGGAAAATTCATTGAGAAAGAATATTTGGTCTATCATAAGACAAGGCATAGTAGGATGAACCAAAAATGGGACATGTTTGATGTCTAAAATTTCAAAATAATTGTTGTACAAAGGAAAAGATAGTCTCATATATTGACTAATGAACAAAAGTTGTCTTTATGCCATATGGGATGTATATCACACTTGGCGAATGTCGTCACGTTACTTTAGAAGAAATATTTTGATGTGATTATTTTGTGTAACGGTGTTATATTAAGAGTTAATACATGAATACTCATGTTAGTAACAAAACTTATCTATGGCAAAATAGACTAGGCCGTACCAAAGAGGCTAGGCTTGACAAGTCACATAAAGAGGGGTCTCTCAACCTCTCGTATTATTAGTCGAAAGACACTTGTAAATCCTGTCTCAAAGGTATGATGGCTGAAACTCCTTCTGTAGGACAGTGTGAGAATGAGTTGGAGAACTAATGGTCACATACATACGGATATATCCGGACTCAAGTCTTAATTAGCCAGGGTATGGTGTTCTTGTTTTATTTAGACACGTGTTCTTGATGAAAACAAGTCTAATGAAATAGAGAACAAAATGACAGAAGTATTTGAATCACTTCGATTGGATCGAAGAGGCGAATACTTTGATATGTAATTCTTGCGTAACAAAAAGAGAATGTGATTTTCTCTCAAGTCAAGTCTCACAACACATCGGTGTGTTGGAGAGAATGAATCGCACTCTATTAAACTTGATGCGATACATGGCAAGTGACTCTGAGTTACAATCCTCTTTCTGGGTTAAGCCCCATATTAATAATACCTAGGTTCTTGAGAAGGTTAGGTTAGAACCTTATAAATAAAATATTCATCAAATTAATCGTTAGGAAGTCATAGGGTTACTCGAGCCTCGTGAGACAAAGGAGTCGAATCATAGTTGATGATGGCCTATTCAACTTCCACGAATCCATTCGAGTAGGGACTCTGATAAATAGTTTGATGCGATCCGAAAAATGTTCTTGCACATAAATAATGTATGGACCTTAGAAGACGTGTCCAAAGGAAGAGTTCCCTTTGGCTGCAAGTGAATTTTCAAGACAAAAGATTGGTGCAGAAGGAAAATAGTGAAGTACAAGTATGCTTGTTGGTAACGGTTATCATCAGAACTCCTATAAAAGGATTATGATGAAACTATCTCGCCAACAAATGTGTACAGATCTGTTCGGATCAGACTCGATGTCAATGCTCATGATGACCATGAATACTGGAATGTGTGTGTTTTCTAAATATGATTTAGAAGAACAAACTTATAGAGTTTTCAAGGTCGGCGGGAGTGAATAAAAGGCATGCGACGCATCAAGGAGCCGGAAGATATGTTTTGACAAAGTGGTCAAATAGTTTGACACTTTATCAGAAATGAATACGAACCGTGCAAATGACGAGTGACTGTTTTGGATTATTCTCGTAGAAGACGATAAACTGGATGAGATCCAGGCAAGACAAATATTATGGTTTCCAAGAGATCAAGGAAACGATTTGGATGAGATTCAAATCTGTGATCTAGTAGAAACATAGAACCTCTTAAGTCTATACTGAAGACGGTTTAGCAGATCCACTCATGAAGGCTCTACTACATGAAGTATGAAGAGACTTATGCGTAAATACGGTATGAGATACCGGGATAAATGGGCATGAGTGCAAGTGGGAGATGTTTACAAACATCTTGTTCGAAATAACATTAACTCTGGATTCAGAAGTATCCACGACTAGTGATATCCAAAGATCAGGGGAAGTTAATGAGACTTGTACTCTTTTTCTTTATCTATTAGTTTTTTTCCCACTGGTTTTCCATAGCCAACAGTTTTAACGAGGCAAGACTGACTAACTTTGGATCCAGAAGTATACAAATCTGCATGATACTAATAAGCACCATGAATTTTAAGTATTCATATATCGAGCTTATAATAATAGATGGATAATGGGAAGTGTTTTGAATGGGCTTTTGTAAGCCAATGTAAAGCCCATATAAGACTAGGCTATCCACCCAATTGTAACCTTTCCAACAAATTAGTCAGTTTTTTTAAAAACAATAATTAGAACAATGCCTAAAATTTTCTCCTTCGGTCGTGTTACATGGTATCTGAATGACACACATATAGAAAGTATTTCATGTCGTTTCATTGAATTCCTAAAAATGACAACTATTTAATTTGGTTATCATATATAATGCATTGGTTCTCAGCACTTCCAGGCCAATGCCAACTAGTACAACAAACTTGTGCTAAGAAAATTAATGAAGAACTTTGCCAATTATATCATGTGTTCGTGTCACATATACCATCAAATTCTTCCTCTATATCTCCTTTTGTTTATAATCACCTAAACCGCACGTATACATTGTCTTCCTTCCATAAACACCAATGGGAAGGAAAAAGAAGACCACCATGGGCAAGCAAAAGATCGAGATGAAGAAGCTGGAAGGAGAGGATGCGCGGCACGTGTGCTTCTCGAAGCGCAAGGCCGGGCTCTTCTCCAAGGCCAGCGAGCTCGCCACCCTCTGCGCAGCGGAGGTGGCCATTTTGGTGGACTCCCCGGCGGGGAGCCCCTACTCGTTTGGCAGCCCGGCGATAAACCAAGTCGCGGACCGGTTCTTGCATCGCGATTCGGGCCGCTCCGTCGCCGTGGGCACCACCATCCAGGAGGCCCGCCGGCTGAGCGTGGTTCAGGACTTGAATCAGCAGTGCATGGCCATATCAAACCAGATCGACGCCGTGAAGAAGAGAAAGGCCATGCTGGAGCGTAGGTTGAACGAGCTTGTGCAGGCGAATCAGCAGGTTTGGAAGGCTGACAACCTCGAGGAGCTCTCGCTGGCAGAACTTAAAGAGATGGAGCGAGCCTTTTATGGGATCAAAGAAAGGATATATTTCAATATCTCTAAGCATTTGATAGCGGGATCTTCAACCTCCAGCGATGGTAATACGGGGCTAATTAAGAATTTTACTAATTTCTAATTCTTTAATCAGGTTTATCTCCGGTGATGATTTCTTCTTTAATATAGTTTTTAAACCCCCTATTTCAATTACTATGATGTATTACCGTTGGCACCATGTTCTGATTCTTGAATCTTGACATTGCAGGGAATCATGTTACTATGTTGAACCTTTTTGGACCCGGAACAAGCCAAGCTGGACCAAGCGGTAACTTGCCTCTTTTTACATAGTAAATATTGCAATATGATCTATATTCATTTCTTTATATGCATATAAGTAATGCGGGTGACGGAACCAGACATTAGGTTTAGTGGTGTCCTCCTACGTATATATTTTCGATGGGGACACGGTACATGATACATATATTCATGTACATATATCCATATATATATATATATATACATACATAATATTTTTTCGGAATCCTGGTTGGGGCCCATCTCCCCACACCCGAACACCTATGTCCGCCCCTGCGTGCCTTCCATGCAAGGAATAATATAGAGTGGATGTAAGTATTTCTATTGGTGAATTATAATGCTACTAGATTTACTCTATTAGCACGAACATCACTTGACCCAATATCCAATAATGGAAACATCGCAACGGAAACATTAGACAAGATTATGAAGACGCTCCTAGTTAATGGTTGCAAAGGATAAAAAACAAAGAGGCCTATATAAAGGCATAAGAAAACGATAAAACTGTTTGAAAGTGATAGGACTCAAGAGAGAGAGAGGCAAACTTTCTTAGCGAAAAAATGAGTAACCATGGCACCAGGCCATGGTTCTTTATATATTCATGTAGAGAGGGGAGATGGAGGGCCTCAAGGAGACCAAGGGTCCCCATTACTCATAGTAATGGGGACCAATGAAGTGGGTAATGAAGGAGGGGAGGCCAAAGGCCTCCCTCATTCATAACACTCCCCCTTACCCATTCATCACTTTGGTCTCAGCATCTGAGGCAAAGAGGGGTGGATACTTCTGGATCCAGAGTAAGTGTGTTTGCCTCGTTAAAACCTTAGCTGTGGAAAACCCAGTGGGAAAACCCAACAGCTTAAGGAAAAAGAGTGCAACCCACAGGTTACTCCCCCTGATCCGTACAATCTTCAGGCTTGCAGGTCTTTCAATTGTCGCATACCAATGTTCTTTACAAGCTTTACAAAAGTACATTTGGGCAAAGACTTAGCAAAAAGATCAGCTAAGTTGTTGCAGGACTGAATCTGCTGAACTTCAATCTGCTTGTCCTCCTTTAGCTCATGTGTCCAGAAAAACTTGGGAGATATGTGCTTCGTCCTGTCACCATTGATGTAGCCTTTTTGAAGTTGAGCAATGCACGCAGCGTTGTCTTCAAACAGGACGGTAGGCTCCAAATCACAGGTCTTCAGGCCAGTAGATTGAAGAATGTGTTGGACGACGAATCGTAGCCAATAACACTCTCTTCTTGCTTCATGGATCGCAATGAGCTCCGAATGGTTGGATGATGTAGCTGTTGTGGTTTGCTTTACCGATCTCCAGGAGATAGCAGTACCTCCGTAGGTAAAAACAAAACCTGTTTGGGATTTTGCCGTGTACGGATCAGAGAGATAACCTGCATCAGCATAACCAAATAATTTGGGGGAGGCACCTCTCTGGTAGTAAAGTCCAAGATCAATGGAACCCTGAAGGTATCGCAGAAGATGCTTTACTCCGTTCCAGTGGCGCTTTGTGGGCGCTGCACTGTATCTGGCTAGAAGATTAACTGTAAACGCTATATCGGGACGCATACAGTTAGCCAAATATAGAAGTGCTCCAATGGCACTGAGGTAGGGTACTTCAGGACCCAGTATCTCCTCCCCCTCTTCCAGTGGCCGAAAGAGGTCCTTATGTACATCTAGTGATCTTACGACCATAGGAGTACCTAAGGATGACATTTATCCATATGAAACTTGCGTAGAAGTTTCGTTGTATAATTAGATTGGTGTAATAGGATTCCACCTCTTAGGTGTTCTATCTGTAAGCCAAGACAATACTTTGTTTTGCCTAGGTCTTTCATTTCAAAAGTATGTTTTAGGCTTTCAGATATCTCATTGATCTCTGCAGGAGATCCTATGAGATTTAAGTCATCTACATATACAGCTATGATGACGAATCATGTTCCCATTCTTTTGATAAAGATACACGGGCAGACTTCATTATTCGTGAATCCTTGTTGTGCAAGGAAATCACTAAGTTTGTTATACCACATCTTGCCCGATTGTTTTAGACCATATAATGATCTATGTAGCCTTACAGAGAATACATCCCGATGTATCTCTTTCATCTCTGGGGGTAGATTAAACCCATCAGGAAGTCTCATATAGATATTTTTATCTATATCGCCATATAGATATGCAGTCACAACGTCCATGAGCTGCATTTCTAGGCTTTCCAGAGAAGTTAGGCTTATTAAAAATCGGAATGTGATCGAATCCATGACCATGGAATACGTATCTTCGTAATCAATCCCCGGTCTTTGGGAAAATCCCTGGGCTACAAGGCGTGCCTTATAGCGAACGATCACATTATTTTCATCTCTTTTTCTTATGAAAACCCACTTATATCCCACAGGCTTTACACCTACTGGTGTTTGGACTACTGGTCCAAAGACTTTGCGTTTCAAGAGTGAGTCCAGCTCTACTCTTATTGCCTTGTCCCACTTTGGCCAATCATCTCTGCGTTTACATTTCGCTAGAGATCGTGGTTCGACGTCATCGTCATATTCAGTGACGTGAATGGAAATATCAAACGCAAAATCGTCGACGACGACTATGCTATTTCTGTCTAGTACTTCTCCAGTACGTACAAAATTTAATGATGTTTCTCCTATTGTTTCCTCTGCCGGGGAAATCAGGAGGGGAGAAGTAGCTAGTCTGAGCTCAGCATCATGTGGAGGGATAATCTTAGTATCTCCAGGAGTCTTCCTCTTTTGAGGAGCTTTATCTTTTGAACCTGGTGGGCGTCCTCTTTTCATTTGAGGTACATCCAATTCTGCTACCGGTGGATTGCATACATCTATGGGGATGTCAATACTAGCTGGCGTATTGGCAGCAGGGACGTGTGAACGGACAATCTTTTGGTTGTCCGTGAACTTATCCGGTAAAAGATGTACTGTATTCTGGATGTGAAGAATCTTCAGGATCTCATCTTCACACAGATTAGTACGCAAATCATATAGGGACAAAGACTTCTGGTCCCAACTAATGGTCTCAGGAGCTTCTGGCTTCTTAGACGGTGTGCCCAGTTTAGGAAAAATTTTCTCATTAAATTCACAGTCAGTAAAACGTGCCTTGAATGCGTCACCCGTCAAGGGGTTCAAGGTATCTGATAATAGAGGGCGAATCAAACCCAATATATATACCTAGACGACGCTGAGGACCCATTTTGGTCCTCTGAGGTGTTACTATTGGGGCATATACCGCACAACCAAACACTCTCAAATGAGAGATATCTGGAGGTGCGCCATATGCTAGTTGCATCGGGGATAAAGTATGACCTCCAGAGGGTCTTATCCTAATAAGTGATGCAGCATGTAAAATAGCATGCCCCCAAGCATCCATAGGCAACTGGGATTGCATAAGCAATGGACATGCAATCCATTGGAGTCTCTTTATAAGGGACTCAGCTAATCTGTTTTGGGTGTGAACATGTGCTACAGGATGTTCAACTTCAATACCCGTTGCCCGGCAATAGTCTTCGAAGACATGTGAAGTAAATTCTCCCGCATTATCAAGACGTAGTTTCTTGATATGGTTATCGGGGAAATGAGCACGCAACCTTATTATTTGTGCCAATAGCTTTGAAAAGCTAGGTTGCGGGTGGACAAGAGGCACATATAAGACCATTTGGTTGATGCATCATTCAGTACCATGAAGTACCGAAATGGGCCACTTGCAGGGTGAATAGGCCCGCAAATGTCACTATGAATTCTCTCAAGGAAACCAGGAGACTCTAATCCTACTTTCAGGAGGGATGGTCTCGTTATAAGTTTTCCCTTGAAACAAGGGAGACATGGAAATTCACCCTTTTGAAGAATCTTCAGGTTCTTCAATTTGTGTCCACGGGATTCAGTGATGATGCGTCGCATCATTGCTGTTCCAGGGTGACCAAGTCTAGTATGCCAGAGTTGGAACTCTGGCAGTGATTGGTAGTCTGGTGCTCAGTTATATTGGCTTCTATTTGTTGAATGTATGTTTGGTAGAGACCCGACGGGAGTCCCTTGAATCGCTCGCAGATGATCTTCTGGTCATCTTTATGACGAGTTACAATCAGATATTCAACCTTATTTTCATCTCTGGTCTCTAAGTGATATCCGTTTAAACGGAAATCCTTGAAACTTACGAGATTCCTATTTGATTTTGGACAGAATAATGCATTATTTATTTGAAGTCTTGTGTTATTTGGGAGCAATATAATTGCTTCACCAGTTCCTTCGATTATTTGGGACAGTCCTGAAATTGTGATAACAGGACCGTCATATTTGTTTACGCTATTAAAATAGCAATGATCGCGAAGGATTGTGTGCGTTGAGGCACTGGCCACTCGGCACTCAGACATCATCTATATAAGCAAAAACGAAATTTTATTTGAGCGAAAATGTAGACAAGATTCGAAAATAAAAGTTCGTACTAAAGCAAATAAAAGATGAAGGTACATCGAATTCTAAATGCATAGATAAAGGTTGATGCTCAATCGAGCAGGTCGTCGTTCTCGAAGTCTTTTGCAGTAAAGATTGTTGGCGGTTGAACAGCTGCCAAGTTTGTTTCAGGTAGAGACTTCTGGCTCGCCTGGTATAGATCCTGTAGGTGGCGAGGAGTACGGCAGTTTCTGGACCAATGGCCAGTCATGCCGCATCTATGGCATTTATCCTCCCAGTTCTTCTTAGGAAGTGACACTTGCTCGGTGTTCTTTCGCTTCTAAGTGAAATTTCGCTTTCTCTTATTATTTTTGTTTGTCTGGGGAGCTGCACCTCTTGGTTGCTTCATTACAGCTTTCCCATTGGTGTTTTAGCCTTCCTTTTGTTTTTCCACTTCTGGGGAGAAACATGGTGGGCCTCAGGGATAGGGGCAGTGCCAGCCTGACGTAAGTTATGAGTTGCAAGCAGTAAGTCTCGATTCTGCTCTGCCCTAAGTAGGCATGAGATCAGATCGGAGAATTTCGTGAAATTGCGTTCATGATACTGATGTATGAGGATTGCATCTTTCTCGTGAAACGAGGTAAATGTCTTTTCCAACATGCGATGTTTTGTCACTTCTTCACCGCACAACTTCAGGCGTGAGGTGATGTTATGAAGTCCTGAAGTCTGAGGTTTTCCCCCTCATAACTGGCACGGGGTATTATAACATCAATTTGATGTTTATACCGTGCTTCCAGCGCTGTCCACAGGTCCTTTGGGTCCTCAACCGTTAAGTATTCGGCCTTTAAGGTCCGATCTATATGTTTCCTAATGTAGATTATGGCTTTCGCCTTATCTACATCGGATACAGTGGTTGGAGTACCGCTGCTAGATGCAGCAGAAGCATCGGCCGCTGCTGGGGCCGAGGAAGGAGCCAAAATGGACCCAAGGAGGGCCATCGAACACAAGTGGAACTTCAGGTCCACTCGCCAACTCAAGTAATTCTTCCCTGCAGAGTCAAGGACTTTGAAATCGACGCTTGCCAATTTTGCCATTTATCTACGCAATTTAAAATAAGCATGAATTAATTAAAATTCAAAATTCATGCATAAAGAAATAAACAGGTAAAATGCGGGGATCGGCCAGATACCCAAAAAAGTACACAATCCAAAGTTCGTTTACAGTCCATAAAAGAAAAGAAAAATACAACTTCGGAAACCCAAGGTGGGTCCCTATATCTGCATTTTGAACCTTCGTCTTCATATGCTGTTGCACCGAGCTTTGGCTTTTTATACAAATTTCCTCACTTACAAATTCTCTCAAAAGAAAATAAAAGTGCAAGGAATGTAAATAGGTATACAATGGCCGATCCCGAAAAACACATTTTTACTTATTAAAACATCCATGCAGGTCTAAATATGCTACAGGCATAAAAATAAACATCCACGCATATATCTCAAACATAACATATGGTAAAGGAAACTAGAAAATATAATTATCTCGTAGACCACGTGAAAACGTCATACACCGTTAGGTTAGTTGACTAACGGCAGAGCGGTCTCAGGATCTTTAAGATAGTTATATTTTGAAAAATAGAATCCTAGTATTCCATAATTTAATAATAATGCCAGAGTAATGTTTAACATAATATTAGCAAAATGACAAATTGGACGTAGAGTAAAGTAATATTATGATTGGGGCTCCAGGCCCATCAAAAAATATTAATAAATTTAATAAGCAATTATATTAACAAAGCTTCTAGCCCAAAAAGCCAATTCAATATGTGGACTTTAGGCCCATTAGTAAAGTTTTAGTTTAATTTTTAAGTGTGCAATTGGATTTACTGGGCTTCAGGCCCAATAAACAGCCCATCTACCGTAAAAAAAATTAATTTAAGGTAATATTAACTTATACCCTAAATCAAAACTTTAGGTATGTAGGGGATCTTAAGAGTCCCCAAATCACAAAAACTGTAGCATCAGCCATGCCACATTTACTGAGTCCCCCTGCCGGAGTCCCCCCAATGTCAGGGATGCGTTACAGCCGGAGTCCCCCCCGCAGTCGGGGGGAAGTTGCCGGAGCCCCCCCACTTACGGGGGGGGTTACTGCTGGAGCCCCACCCCCACCTGCGCAGTCGGGGGGTATCACCTGCGCCCCCCCGCTGCCGGGGGGGATTTTTCTGGAGTCCCCCCCCGCTTCTGGGGGGGTTGTCGTCGGAGCCCCCCCGCAGTCGGCGGGGGGGGGGGGGTATCACCTGCGCCCCCCCGCTGCCGGGGGGATTTGTCCGGAGCCCCCCCGCTTCCGGGGGGGTTGTCGCCGGAGCCCCCCCTGCAGTCGGGGGGGGGGGGGGGGGTATCACCTGCACCCCCCCCCCCCCCGCTGCAAGGGAGGATTTGTCCAGAGCCCCCCACTTCCGGGTGGGTTGTCACCGGAGCCCCCCCCGCGCAGTCGGGGGGGTATCACCTGCGCCCCCCCCGCTGCCGGGGGGGTTTCCAGAGCCCCCCCGCCGCCGGGGGGGTTGTCGCCGGACGACAGAGAAAGGCCCCCCCCCTCCGGGGGGGCGAGCGGCCTAAGCCGGCGACGCGTACGTCGGGGGGAGCTGATGGGTCCAATTTTTTTTATTTAGTTAGTTATTTATTTTTTGTTAATCCAATTGCAATAGTTTTTAAAATGCCTATATATTAAGCATTGTAAAAGCATGGCTTAATAAAAATTTTGTTTGTAATTATCTACGAGATCGATAGATATTACCTCTAGATTAAAAATCTAGGGACGATCGTAAAGAATCCGTAGATAGTTCCGCTCTAGATACGCTCCGAAAATGTCCAAGAGATTCCTTTAGCAATGCACGCCAAGGAGAAAATCTGCCACGTACAGCAGCAACCAAAGATTCCTTACGCGTAGGTGATCAATTTGGTGGGGATTTTAGGCTTGGATTCTTGCTCAAGGAAGAACACATGCTGATAACGTGTTAGAAAGTGATATGACTCAAGAGAGAGAGAGAGAGAGGCAAACTTTCTTAGCAAAAGAATGAGTAACCATGGCACTAGGCCATGGTTCTCTATATATTCATGTAGAGAGGGGAGATGGAGGGCCTCAAGGAGACCAAGGGTCCCCACTACTCATAGTAATGGGGACCAATGAAGTGGGTAATGAAGGAGGGGAGGCCAAAGGCCTCCCTCATTCATAACAAAAACATGAGGATTAAATAAGATAATTTACAGCAAATTTTATTATTTCGTTTTATTATTTCAGGTTCTATATAGATGCAGGTGTTGATGGGGGTTTTGGTCACCACGTCAAGTATTTAGAGTACAAGAGTACAATGTGGTTTATAGTAAGTGGCTTTGACAGTTGGCCGGGGGTTGGACGAGCTATCCCTGAGTTGAATAGACTTAGTCTGAGCTATTGGCTGATGACCGTTCACTGGGAGAGCTGATCTCGGACTAAACATGCCGCAATCCAAGCTGTTGGGATCAGGTCCGGGCTATCTTCGAGAGACCTCCTTTTGTTGAGGTTAGATCCGAGCTGTCAAGGGTAGATCCGAACTTTTTGTGGGCTGCCTCCAGTGGTGGAAATCATGTTCGGGTTATCTTCACCATGTTTGAGCTGTCTCCATCCAATCTGAGCTGGTCCAAACTATCTCAACCGAGTCCGCCAGATCAGAGCTATCCTCGATAAGACCGGAATGTATCTGTTAAAACCGAGTGGTCTCAGTGCGATCTCCTGGACTCCTTTCCGCTTCCTGCAACACTACAAGCCTGCACCACGGAGAGCTCGTCAGGGGGTCAGATCTGGGGTCCGATCCAATCCCCTCCGATGCTTAAGTCAGTCAGTGACTCATGGAAGGCTTGTGGTAACTATGTCTGACTTATTGGGAGGTATTCCACTAGTTATCTTGCTAAGCTATAGAGGAACTATAAGAGTTTGGATAGAGCAAATACTGAAGTTAGACTGTCTAGTTTTCAGAGAGTGTTGTCCCAGAAAAGCATGTCACTCTCCCTTTGTCTGGGAGACAATATACAGGCGGTGGCCAATGAGGGGTGTTGTAACGCCCAAGCATTTAAGCCGATTGATTGTGATTGGCCTGAGCTGTCGGCATTGATGACAAGGTAACGGCTAGTCATTGAATGAATTTTATGAAGGATCCCAACAGTAGGCTGGGCTATCACCTTTAATGGAGAATTGGTTAGCCTATGGAGTTGCTGAGACAAAACTGGGGCTTTTGGGTCTGTCTATTATGCTTAGCCTTTGTTGCATTAATATCCCCCATCACCCAGGCTCAACGTTTAGTCGGTTGAGGTTAGGTGATGTAGTACGCATGAACTGGACGTACCCAAGAGTGATCCCTGATCACATAGCTAGGTCAACATGTGAGGAAATACCCCGACTAGCCCGTGAGGTCTTAATCATAATCTCCAATGGTACAACTAGGTTGGCCTACGAGCAGAGTGGCCACTCGACCTATAGCTGATTAGTCCATGAGGTCTTCCAATATCCCTGATCGTATAGCTGTGTCGGCTTGCCAGGGGAGTGGTCCCTGACCTGTAGCCGATGGCCTGCGAGGGGAATGCGACCTATAGACAACCTACCTGTGAAGTCTTAAGCATAATCCCTGATCATTTAGCTAGGTCGGCCTGACATGGGAGTGGCCCCTCAATCTATAACTGACCATTCTGCGAGGTCCTTTGAGATTCCAGATTATATAGCTGGGTCAGCCTGAGGGGACTGGCCCTCTGACCTATAGCCAACGACCTACGAGGGGAGTGGCCCTCTAACCTATAGCTTGCCAGCCTATGAGATCTTTAGCATAATCTCCGATCGTATAGTTGGGTCGGCCAGTGAGAGGAGTGGCCCCTCGACTATAGCCGACGGTCTGTGAGGGGACTAGCCTACTAACCTATAGTCGGCCACCGTCGAGGTCTTCTGACATCCCCAATAGTCTAGCTGGGTCGGTCTGCAAGGGGAGTGGCCCCTAACCTTTAGCTAACGGTCTCCGAGGGGAGTGACCCCTGACTTATAGCCGGCCAGCCTGTGATGTCTTCTGACATCCCCGGTATTATAGATGGGTTGGCCTGCGAGGAGGCTGACCAGCTCGCGAGGTCTTCTGATATCCCCTATCTTATAGGTAGATCGGCCTTTGAGGGCATCCCCCCAATCATATAGCTGATCAGCATGTGAGGTTTTCTAACATAGGTCCACATTAATCTATAGATCTATGCAATTTAAAGAAAGTAAAGTGGGGGAAAGCCATATATGGTCTTTCCATTAACGTTCTCTTAGGAGATATTAGCTTGTAATATATAATATAAAAGCATAGAAACCGAAATGAAAACTGCACATTGGTTTGCTCGGTTTACTTGTTCTTTATTGAGTAATACCTCTGTAGAAGTTCCTCTGCTGCCATGTATTGCTCTGCTCTGGTAAGGAGTTTTTCTAAGCTACAAAGTGGCTTATGATGTAGAGACTTCATTAGGTCTTCATACCGAACCCCCTTCTTGAGTGCAGCGATGGTCACCTCACTACAGCTCTCAACCAGCCTCTCTGAATTGAATCTCTCCAGTTAGCACCTCAGTGTCTCCCCATTTTTCTGCACAAGGGTGAAGAGGTGATCCGAACTCTGCTTCCTCCTTTTCCTGTCATAAACTGTTTGCAGAAGGCTTGTGCTAATTTCTTGAATGATCTAATAGACTGATTAGGAAGCCTGTTGGATCACTCCTTCGGGGCCTTTCTTAGGGTTGTGTGGAAAGCTCGACGAATGAAGGAGTCATTGTTACGTTTTAAATTAACCGCAAGTGCATGGCATTGTTGTAGCGTACGGGTCGAACACAGGAAGGCAGTGGTTTGAGTACTGGTTAATTGTGTATCTAATTAGGTACGCGATTAAAGACATGGATGTGGGTAATTACAATAAAAATACTAAAAGAAAGAAAGGTGCCAAGAGCTAAGTGTCACCGATAACATAAACTAAACATGTGTGATGATCTAGCTTAACATTCTAAAAGAGTAGAGCCGTTATATGAGGGTTCAATCTCAATACACATTCTCATGGTGTCTGACCACGGAAGAGAGAACGAGGGGTAAAGTTCGGATCCCTTCGGAGCCCCGATGGTTCGTCTGTGGCCATGATATTGGTGGTTTTAGTGAGTGTGCCTATGGTTCGTCGGTGCCTAGCACTCGGTAGTCAACCCTCGCGTGATGTGGGTTGAAGCGAAAGCCCATCCAAACAAAACCCTAGCAATAATCTAATGAAAGGATCTTTATGGCGATCAACCCACAAGAGAAATCTACGCTAGGTTTTAACTTTGCCCTAGGCACAAAGATCTACTCGCTAAACATAGCAATAAACAACAAATAATACATGCAGAAAACATGAGCAACAAGAAAAAATTAAAGACAATGCAATTAAAGAAAAGAAAACATTCAGTAGAAGGAATAGAATTAAAAGGGTCTTACAAATCTTAGAAGAACAGCCCTCCAAAAGGGGGGAGAAAACCCTAGAAAAAACGCAGGAGAAAAAGCTGGATCCCCTATCAATCGCACACACCCTCTATTTATAATATTCCCCAAAACAAGGCAAGCAATTGGGGGCACACGGCCATACCGCTAATCGACACAGCCATGTTGCCATCGAAGAACCTAGGGTTGCAAAGTTTCACTAATTTGAATACGGCTGTGCCGCAAATCGGCATGGCTATGTCAATCTATCATTTGTGCTTTAGCAGCTCCAGGCGACACGGTTGTATGGGTAGACCTCGTCCTGTCTTTAATTGAACACGACCATGTGGTGAAAATACGCGACCGTGTCACTGACGTTGCAACCTCCTTCTTGGGCTTATAAGATGACACACAGCCGTGTGGTTGCACACATGGCCGTGTTGCCTGCTCTTCGGCCCTTTTCTCCTCTCCTTGGCCTCCGATCTTCGTTATTCTTCACAGATCTCTCTTTCATGCTTCTCCAATCATCAAATCACATTGATTTATGAACGAATTCCTTGAAATACACGAAATAAATCCTTGAAGCATCAAATGGACAAAAATGGATTAAACGGGTAAAGTAACGAGAATGATATAAAATAAAGGCGGGAAACATGATGGAAAAGGGGCAGAAAAAGGTGTATAAAATATGCCTAACAAATTATCCCAAGCTAACCTCTTGCTCGTCCGAAGCAAGACAAGACAAGAGGTGCAGGGAGAGAGATTTGCTAAGGAAATCCAAAGATCGCCCTCTTCAAACCGATCATGCATGCACACCACATAAGCATCAGAATTAAAGTTTATAACTAACATGCGACACTCTAGCTACGTAGCATAACACGTGACTCGAGAATATAGGTCCCCAACAAAATCTCAAGTTTAACTCATGACCCCGTGGAGAAGACTAAACCGCGGAAAATCTGCCTAATAGGCTTAAGATTGGAAGAATTCGACCGTTGTTTCACACGTGCAAAGGTAGAAACCAAAAGTGTGTCATATGTACTTAACATTCTAAGATTGGCTTGAGATAAGCTAATCCATCCTAAACCGTGGTGGTAGACATGCATAATATGTATTTTATATTCACGGGGAACTAGGTGATTCGTGTAGTGAGATTTCAGTCAACAACTCCCGACCAAGACGAGTCTAGGGCGTTGACCCAAAATGGGCACATCGAACCTACTCTCCCGAATCGCCTAAGTTTGGTTATTTCTATCTAGTGCACTCCCCCAAATCTTCACCATTCAGTGCGAATCTTCAATGCTGGCGAAACCTATAGCTGTGTGATCTAAAGGTTGAATAGATAACCAATCTATCCTATTGGGGATTAAACAAACATCTAGTATCCAGTCATGGAGAGGGACTTAAAAGTGGGATCGTGTGTAAGACACAAAAAAGTCTCGCCATGAAATTAGTAAGAGTGTGTGTAGGGAGTAACTCTAATCAAGTGCCTATGTGGAATCATGCGGGTGCAGTTTTTCCTTAAGGGGTCATTTCCTTATATTTTCACAAAAATTGGTGAAGGAAAAGGAAAAGGGAGGATAGGAAAAAAAATGGAGTGGAAGGTAAAAGAAAAATGAAAGTTGTGAAAAATAAATGAAAAGGTGTGGAATCCTCCCCCAAGCTAGGAGTGAAACAGATCTTCCACAAGCTAAAACTAAGCATTGTCCTCAATGCGAGAGGAATATGTGATATGTGTTAGTTCTTGGGTTCAAGACTAACGTTGTTTTGATGATGATCAATAAATTATATTAGTGTGCTAATCAATCTAAAGTTTTAGTTTCAGTTTATCTTAATGACTATATGTTGATGCGACAAACCATAATGCTTGGAGGATGATGCAATGGATATCTTAAAAACCTCCTAGAGTGATGGATAGCTCAAGATTAGATGAAGTCATCTAATGAAGCCAAAGCTTGAAGAATGAGAATGGACATCTAGTAGAGCATTGCCAAAGCTTGGAAATAGATGAAGGGAAGCTCATCAAGTGGTGCCAAAGCTTGGTAGATGATGGGGAGATCAAGGCATCAAGAGCTTGAAGACTAGACTCTATGAGAAGAAAATTGTAATCCATGTATTACTTTATTTCTTGCTTTTCTCTTTTTGAGTCTAGGACATTGTAATGCCTTTATTAGATGGTCTTGCTTTCATGCATTTGCATCTACCATCTTAGTGAACTTTAGGACCTTCATAGAATCCAAATTCAGTAGGTTCCACATGCCATGAACTCACTTAGAATTTTTGGCCTTCCAACAGGCGCCTGTTAAATGTTAGTTCTTGGGTTTAAGACTAATATTGTTTTAATGATGATCAATACATTAAGTTAGTGTGCTAATCGATCTTATGTTTTTGTCTCAGTTTATCTTAATGATTATATGTTAATGAGACAAAGCATAATGCTTGGAGGATGATGCAATGTATATCTTAAAAACCTCCAAGAGTGATGGATTCCTCAAGCTTGGATGAAGTCATGAAGATCATTTAATGAAGCCAAAGCTTGGAGCATGAGGATGGACATCTAGTGGAGCATTTCCAATGCTTGGAACTTGATAAAGGGAAGCTCATCAAGAGGTGCCAAAGCTTGGAAGATGATGAGGAGATCAAGGCATCTAAAGCTTGAAGACTAGACTCTAGGAGAAGCAAATTGTAATCCATGTATTACTTTATTTCTTACTTTTCTCTTTTTGAGTCTATGACATTGTAATGCCTTAATTAGATAGTCTATCATTCATGCAATTGCATCTACCATCTTAGTGAAACTTAGGACCTTCATAGATTCCAAATCGAATAGGTTCCCCATGCCATGAACTCCCTTGGAGTTTTTGGCCTTCAACAAGCGCCTGCTGAAGGTAAGACCGGCGAATGGTGATCACCAGGGGACTGGCCAGACTTTTACAGGCAGCTATGATGCACTGGCTCAAGTCAAACTTTCTTGAATCTTACTTGAGCTTCTAGTGCAGACAACTTAAGTACATAAAACAGGAGCACGTCTACCATCAGGTGCCTGAACTTTGTTCTTCAGTCGCCTGAGTGCCAATGTGAGTATCTTGTCTTTTCTGGGCACCGATCCACTTTGTGTGATAGCCAACTGATGTAGAGTTTACAGTCGCTTTTCTATCTTCAGGCGCATGGACTTTGGTCATCATTCGTCTGAATGCACAAGTGCGAAAGTTGCATTTTCTCAGCTCCATTCCAACCCATGTGCCAGCCGCCTATTAAAGTAAATTTAGGCGAATGTACATTGTACAGGTGCTTGTGTAGTCTTCAACAATCATCTGTCCTGGCTCAGATTATAGCCATTGGGAATTTTCTAGCCATTAACTAGTCGACAGTCCGCTCTTGTACAGTCGCCTGTCGTTGCTGTAAAATCCCAGATTCTAGCCGATGCAGAATTCTACTCTTGGCTTTTTGCTTGGGTTTTTGGGGTTTTCTTATCTTCTTATCTTTAGGAGAGGGATTTGTTCTATTAGACCTTTGGACCACACTTGGAATTCTTTGAAGATCATTTAATCTCTTCATCAAGCCTCTCATCCCCACATTTCCTTCATAGAGCTTCAATCTTATGATATAGGATCTAAGCTCTAGGGAATTTCTCCAGGGGATTTCAATCTCATTCCTTACTTGGAGAACATCTTTCATCTCTTCACTCATACACTCAAATGAGAAGTGTTAGGGCTCATTCCTAGAACAGAGAAAGATCAACAAGTGCAATCAAATTCTCATCTCAAGCACTTGTGTTTCACTTGCATGCCTTCTTCTTTACATTGGTAAGATCATATCAAGGCATATGTAAATATTATTTTATTTCATTTCTTGAAACTCTAACTTTCTTTATGAAAGTTAGTTTCTTTCTTTATGACAGTTTACCCCAAACTTTCTTTGTGAGAGTTAGTTGTTTTCTTTGTGAGAGCTAGGTACTCTCTTTGTGAGAGTTAGATTCTCTTTGTGAGAATTCAAATCCCTTGTATGGGATTGTATTCACTACTTTGTGTAGGATCATAGTGAATATTTGGTGTAGCTTGATGTACCCAAGTTGGGAAACTAGGGTAAAATCCTTTGTGTTTGCAATTGTTGTTGTTGTGCATACTCTTTAATTTTCGCTGCTTATTGTGCTTTAATTTCAGTAACTGTTAATTAAGCACTTTGCTTGCCTTTACACTATTCACCCCCTCTAATGTATTGTATAGCCCCGCTAGGTCCTAACAATTGGTATCAGAGCCTTGGTTTGGTGAATTTTGCAAGCAAGATGTCGTTGTCTCAACAACCACTCTCCTTTCCTCCTGTCCTCAAAGGAAAACTCTTCTCAAAATGGAGGAAGAACATGTTTCATTGGCTTGATGAGCAAGAGGAGTCATTTATTACTTCGGATGCTCAAGAGTGGAATGCTTAGCTCCATGCTCTCTATCTCTCTCACAAAATTGCAAAGAAAGTAATTCTTCGAGACGGCCAATGAGATATGTGAATATCTTGATGAAGAGTATGGTAGAGAGGAATCTTGCGATGATGAGAGCATCGATGGAATTAAGGTATCTCGTAAATCTCTCATTTTTCAACGCAATGATTTAAGTAATGATTATAAAGCATTTTTAGTTGAATATAACTCTCTCAAAGCGAAAAACAACATGCTTGAGAGAGATGCACGTACACACACTTCTTTATCATCCAAACCTCGTGATGATACACAAACCATTGCATTGAATCAAGAAAAGATTGCTCTTGATTCACGTGTGTGCATGTTGAGTAAGGAGCATAACTCTCTTAAAGCTCAAATTGAGTATGATCGTGATTTTCATAAATCTGTGAAAGAGAGTGTATATGCCATGCATCATGTTGAACTTCAATCTTTGCATACCGAGAAAGATGGACTTCTTTCTCAGTTGAGTGCTTTGAGAGATGAGAATGCTTCTCTCAAACTCAAATGGGAGAATATGCACTCAGATTGTGATTACAAAATTTTGAGAAATGAGACATTGGCTCTCAAGTCAAAATATTGTGGGCTTAGCTCATGTCTATCCAAGAGTGATGACAACATTTCTTCACTTTTGAAGAAATGTGAGATGTTGTCTACACAAATTGAAAATTTCAAATTGAGTAACAAGGTTTTGGGATCCTCTACATTGAAGGTGAACAAACCAAGCTCTTCTCCTAGAAGCACCCAAATAAATTTTGTGGGTGGAGCATTCTAATGAGAAAGTCACATCCAACTCTTTTGGCCTAAAATCAACTTCTATTTCTAAGACAGAGAAATCATGCATATTTGTATTCCGGTCTTGCCTATATTAAGAAGCCTATTCAAAATATATTATTATGAATGCTTATTCTTTGAATGTTATGCATGATGTTTCTACTTATAGGAAATTTTATCATTGCTTGCATGCTAGAATTGATGTCAATCCTTTGCATGCTTCACATGCTCCTATGAATGGTAGATAGATTTCTTGTGTGAATGCTTCTAATGATAGATCTCATGTTTCATACACGGGGCACACCAATGTGTATGTTCCACCTCATAAGCGTGCACCCTCACCTCCTAGTAATGCCTTAACTAAACCTCTTCTTAAGAATCCAAAATCACTTTCTTTGTGGAGTCCTAAGAATGTTCCTAGGCTTGACAGGAATTCGTATATAGATTCATATGTTCGTAATGTTATATTTTCATTTGACTATATACAAAAACAAAACTTCACTTTTGTTTGGTTTCCACCTTGCTAGCTCACTCACATTGTTATTCATTGCTTGGGCACCATGCTTGTATTTTTACATTTTGTACCCATATTTATGTGAGTGTGTTCTCTACTCCCAATTTTGGATGTTTTGAATGATTATGGGGGAGTATGGAATTTTTGCTTACTAGCATTAGTTTTTCCATTCAGGTGTCACATTGAATGTCATTCATTATGTTTGTGCATATGGGGTGGTTATTTCTCTTGCCCATGGTTTTCTTATTTATTTATTACTCATCTTTTTGATATGCCAATGAGGGAGAGAAATGGGTTATGTAAAAATATACCTTTTGCTTTTTTATGCTTTATTAATAGTTTAGTATGTTTTTGCATAACATCCATCTTTATGATTTGTGCTTTGCATGTTTATATTTTGTGCACTTTTGCATATTGATTGGGGGAGTTTGTAAGCACACATTGTTTATTTCAATGTTTATTATATTTTGACATTATGGTTGTCATCATCAAAAAGGGGAGAATGTTAGTTCTTGGATTCACGACTAACGTTGTTTTGATGATGATCAATATATTATGTTAGTGTGCTAATCAATCTTATGTTTTGTCTCAATTTATCTTAATTATTATTTATTAATGAGACAAAACACAATGCTTGGATGATGATTCAATGGATATCTCAAAAACCTCCAAGACTGATGGAATGCTCAAGCTTGGATGAAGTCATGAAGATCATCTAATGAAGCAAAGCTTGGAGCATGAGGATGGACATTTAGTGAAGCATTGCCAAAGCTTTGAACTTGATGAAGGGAAGCTCATCAAGATGTGCCAAAGCTTGGAAGATGATGTGGAGATCAAGGATCAAGAGCTTGAAGACTAGATTCTAGGAGAAGCAAATTGTAATCCATGTATTACTTTATTTCTTGCTTTTCTCTTTTTGAGTCTAGGACTTTGTAATGCCTTGATTAGATGGTCTTTCATTCATGCATTTGCATCAACCATCTAAGCAAACCTTAGGACCTTCATAGAATCCAAATCTAATTGGTTCCCCATGCCATGAACTCATTTGGAGTGTTTGGCCTTCCAACAGGCGCCTACTGAAGGCAGGACAAGCGACTAGTGATCACCAGGCACATGGCCAACCTTCTACTGGTGGCTGTGATGCACTGCTTCAAGTGAAACTTTATTGACTCTTACTTGAGCTTTTGGTGTAGGCGACTGAAGTACATAAGACAGGCGCATATCTACCATCAGGCGCCTGAACTTTGTTCTTCAGTCGTCTGAGTGCCAATGTGCGTATCTTGTCTTTTTTGGGCAACAATCCACTGTGTGTGGCAGCCAACTGATGTAGAGTTTACAGTCTCCTGTCTATCTTCAGGCACGTGGACTTTGGTCACCAGTCGTCTGAATGCACAAGTGCAAAAGTTGTATTTTCTCAGCTCCATTCCATCCTATGTGACAGCTGCCTACTGAAGTACATTCAGGCACCTGCACATTGTACATGTGCCTGTGTAGTCCTCTACAGCCGCCTGTCCTGGCTCAGATTATAGCTGTTGGGAATTTTCTAGCCGTTAATCAGTCAATTGTCTGCTCTTGTACAGTCGCGTGTCGTTGCCGTAAAATCCCAGATTCTAGCCGTTGCAGAATTCTTCTCTTGGCTTTTGCTTGGGGTTTTGGGGTTTTCTTGGCATCCTATTTATAGGAGAGGGCTTTGTTCTATTAGAACACTGGACCACACTTGGAACTCTTTGAAGATCATTTAATCTCTTCAAGCCTCTCCTCCCATATTCCCTTCATATAGATTCAATCTTATGCTATAGCATCTAAACTCTATGGAATTTATCCAATGGATTTCAATCTCATTCCTTACTTGGAGAACATCTATCATCTCTTCAGTCATGCACTCAAGTGAGAAGTGTTAGGGTTCATTCCTGGAAGAGAAAAAGATCAACATGTGTAATCAAAGGCTTATCTCAAGTACTTGTGTTTCACTTGCATGCCTTCTTTTTCACATTGGTAAAATCATATCAATGCGCAGGTAAGTGTTGTTTTGTTTCATTCCTTGAAACCCTAACTTTCTTTGTGAAATTTAGTTTCTCTGTTTGTGAGAGTTTACCCCTGATTTTCTTTGTGAGAGCTAGGTACTCTCTTTGTGAGAGTTATATTCTCTTTATGAGAATTCAAATCCCTTGTGTAGAGTATCCCTTGTGTGGGATTGTATTCACTACCTTGTGTAGGATCATAGTGAATATTTGGTATGGCTAGATATACCCAAGTTGGAGAACCAGTGTAAAATTCTTTGTTTTTGCGATTGTTTTAGTTGAGTATACTCTTTAATTTCTGCTGCTTATTGTACTTTAACTTCAGTAACTTTTAATTAAGTATGTTGCTTTCCTTTACACTATTAACCCCTAGTATATTGTGTAGCCCCGATAGGTCCTACAATATGGGGGGTAAATTTGTGTTAGGGGTCATGAAAAGGGGATGCTATGCTATAGCATTAGGCTCATGGGAAATGGTGGAGTGCTTGGGACATCTCCCCTAAGCTAGCGTGAAGCATGGCCCTAAATAAAATAGCGTGTGTGCACAAGGGCTCAAGTGTGATGGGGGTGAATAATTCTCAACGAACTAGGACTTCTAGTTTGATGACTACAAACACATGTGAAATATTTAACGTGTGTGTTAAGTGCTTTTCAGGAGTGGCAAACTCATAATACTTCTAAGCGATGACATGGTCAAAGAGATGGAGTCTTAAGCCACATGTATTGGACTTGGTCAACAAGGAGAGAGATGGAGCCAATTTGATTCCAAGGGGGATTGGATCAAATCAATTAGATATATATGCTACTATCTAATTCGTACTCCAATACAAATTCAAATTACCTCAATTCTTATTCGTAAGGAGATCATATCCTATACCGACCTATGGGGATCTCTCCCAGCTGCATCCAAATGCCAATGTCCTAACATTGTCCTATAAAAGTCACCATCCAAAGGAGGGGCCTGATGAGAGGAAAACAAAAGAGAGGGTACGACAAAAAAATATAGAAATCCCTAAGACCTCCTCATTTCTCTCCAAAATACAAGAGGCCAATAATAGAATTCTCAAAAGAACCCTAGCCTTGCCGGAAACAACCAATAGCCGTAGCTCCCGTGCCTATCATCCTCCTAGCCAAGATCTTCTAAGTCCAAAGCATCAAACCCTATTATCTATCAACGTAAGACGGCATCATCAAGGGGTAAGTCATACAAAGCTTCATCATCTCCAAGCCTTATCAATCCACAATCTTTCCAAGCCATCATCAACTTGCCGCAACTCCAAACATCAAGCTTAATCCCCATAGCCGAAATCTCCAAGCCCAAACCAACGTCCCTACATCATTATCAACACTTGGAGAATCATCATCAAGCTTATTGAAGTTGAAGAAGACGATCGGCATCTAAGCAACTCACGCAAACTTAGGTGCCGCTGGAGAGACCTCTCGCTGCCGTTGCTTGCTGACGTCGACTTGATGCTTTAAAGCGTGCCATGAGATTAGTCCCCTTGGTGCCTTAATCATCATCATCACAAGGAGTCTCCGCTGTCGTCCCGGACCATCAAGCTCCTGCCAAGGAGTCATCACTGCCTTGTTTCAGTCGATGAAGACATCTACAAGCCGCTGAAGTGCTACCGTTCATCTTCCTTGCAACTGAGCCGTTCACCCCTTGTCGGTGACAACCTCGACTCCAAGCACCGATCATCTTCAAGCCTCCAGTGGATCTCGCCTGCATACCTTAGTTCTCATCGACCACTTCAAAGCTGCTGCCAAAACCTCTCACCCTCGTCGCCATTCAAAGCTCGCTGCTCGTCGCTCTCTTCATCTCGCCGAAGTTGTGTCGCTGTCAGAGACAAACCTTCACTGCTAGAGTTGGGCTTTCACTGTCAAAGAAGGGCCGCCGGAGTAGGAGTCGAGGGGCCGCCGTCGAAGAGGAGCTATCGGAGAAGTCGCGCCCCCAGGCGAACTCGAGTTAGGGCTTTGCATGAAATAACCTAACATGAAGAAGTGAAGAAGCTGATGTGTGAACATACCGATATAGAACAGACCAGTTTGCTCTTCAAGTTCATCGAGCCTAATCTTAAGATCCAGGGGTCAGATCGAGACACTGTTTGCATCAGACTGAAGCTGACAACGTGCTGATTGACAGAGACGACTACACAAACACGAACTGAGCATTTCTGATCTCTTTACTCTTTATATTCGTGTATTAATGTGTTGATCTTTGTAAGAGAAACTTTACCGCTTTGGTGTTCTTTTGGGACTTGTTTAGTCGGGGGACTAGACAAGAGGGTCTTGACGAGCGGGGCTTGTCAAGATAGAGCATTTACTAGGCTGATATTGTTTTGCACTCGGGGAGTGTGGTACGTACTAGGTGGATAGCCGAGGGGTCGAGAATCATTGTAGCAGTACATAAGAAACATATTACTGCTAGTATTTGCTTGGAGGTTGGAGTAGGTCATAGGACGACCGAACCAGGGTATATCTGTGCGTACTTTGTGATTGCTTTCTTTTTGCTCTGCTTGTGATTATAAACTGCATGTGATTTCTGGTGGGTTGCACGAGAATTTTTTATTAGCATATTTACACACACCCCCCTCTAGGCTTAGATCCAGATCCAACAGAAATTGCATCCAAGAAAACCCCTAGCAATAATATAGAAGAACAATCTTTGGAGCAATCAACCCACATAAGAAATCTACTCTAGGGTTTAGCATCGCCCTAGGCACAAAAATCTACTCGCTAATCATGGAGAAGAACAACAAATATAACATGGAAGAGTGCATCACAAAATAATCAAATAAGAGATTAAGCGCAATTACAACAAAGAAGAAATAAAGGATTCAATATTCAACACAAAGCATAAGAGCAATAAAAGTCTTACAAATCACTTGGAGAGGCAGCCCCAAAGGGGAAAGAAAACCAAGGAAGAAGCTCCCTCAATCGCCCACAACAAAACCTTTTATATCACCCAAAAACCCTTCAGCGAATCGAGTCTAAAAACTGGAATTCGAAGTGACATGGCCATGCTCGAAGCGGCACAGCCGTGCTGAAATTTCAGCTTCTGAAAACTGGAATTTACAGTGACACTGCCATGCTAAAAAGAGGCACGGTCGTGCCATCTTTAGCTTTCAGCGGCCCCAAGTTATGCAAGTTGAGCATGGCTATGCTACACACCCGTGTCTTTAAACATTGCTCTATTTTAATTTAGGTACGGCCGTGTGGCATGGACGTGTCGTTGATACATCTCTCCTCTCTGGCCGGTATTATGACATGGCGTATTTCAGCTGTCTCATCCCTATATATTTTACAAGTTTTCTAAAAGTACATCTAGGCAATGCCTTAGTAAACAGATTAGCTAAATTATTACAAGACCGAATCTGCCGTACTTCAATCTGCTTCTACTCTTGTAGCTCGTGCATCCAAAAGAACTTGGGAGAAATATGCTTCGTCATGTTGCCCGTGATGTAACCAACTTCTAGTTGAGCTATACGAGCTGCAATATCTTCAAATATAGTGGTTGGCTCAAGGTCATCCGTCTTTAGGCCGGTCGTCACTAGAATGTGATGAATGACTGAACGAAGCCAGACACATTCTCTACTAGCTTCATGTATCGCCAGGAGCTCTAAGTGATTGGATGAAACTGCTGTGGTGGTCTGCTTCACAGATTTCCAGGAGATGGCCATACCACCGTAGGTGAACACGAATCCAGTCTGTGATTTCTCGGTGTGTGGATCAGACCTGTATACAATCAAAGTTGAAGATCAACCTTTCGAAAAGTATAATCCCAGGTCAATCGACCCTTGGAGGTAACGCAGAAGCTGCTTAACTCCGTTTCAGTGGCGCTTTGTGGGCGCTGAACTGTATCTGGCTAGTAGGTTGACTGCGAATGCTATGTTAGGACGCGTGTAGTTTGCCAGATATAGAAGTGCTCCGATGGCACTAAAATAAGGTACTTCAGGACCTAATGTTTCCTCCCCCTCTTCCGGGGGTCGGAAGGGGTCCTTATGTACATCCAAATATCTAACGACCATTGGTGTACTTAGAGGATGGCTCTTATCCATGTGGAATTTTTTGAGTAATTCCTTGTGTATATGGATTGGTGTAACAGGATTCCTCCGATGAGGTGTTCTATCTGTAAGCCAAGACAATATTTAGTCTTGTATAGGTGTTTCATTTCAAATGTTAGTTTGAGGCTTGAAGATATATCATCAATCTCTGCAGGAGATCCAATAAGGTTTAATTCGTCTACATAGACGACTATTAATATGAATCATGTTCCCGTGGTTTTATTGACAATGCACGGGCAGACTTCATTATTGGTGAAACCTTGTTGAAGAAGGAATTCACTCAATCTGTTATACCACATTTTACCTGATTGCTTAAGACCATATAATGATCTTTGAAGCTTAATAGAATAGACATCCCGAGGTCTATCTTTTATTTCTGTTGGTATTTTGAAACCATTTGGAAGTTTCATATAAATATCTTTATCTATATTGCCATATAGATATGCAGTTATAACGTCCATGAGCGGCATTTCTAGGCTTTCCATTGATGTTAAGCTTATTATGAATCGGAATGTGATCGCATCCATAACCGGGGAATATGTATCTTCATAATCTATCCCCGGTTGTTAGGAAAATCCCTGATCTACAAGTCGTGATTTATAGCATACGATCTGATTATTCTCATTTCTTTTCCTTACAAATACCCACTTGTATCCCACATGTTTTACACCTCTTGATGTATGGACTACTGGTCCAAAGACTTGGTGTTTCAAGAGTGAGTCCAGCTCTACTTATATTGCCTCGTTCCACTTTGGCCAATCATCTCTCCGTTTGCATTCAGCTATAGATCATGGATCGATATCATCGTCGCATTGATCGATGTGAAAAGCAATATCGAACACGAAGTCGTCGTCGTCGATAGTGCTTTTTCTGTCCAGTACCTCCCCAGTACGTAAAAAATTTAATGATATTTCTCATGTATTGTCCTCTTCGGGGGATTGAAGGAGGGGAGAGGTTACTGGTATTAGCTTAGCATCATGTGGTGGGATATTTGTTATTTCTCCAGGTATTTTCCTCTTGCAATGGGTTTTATCCTTGGAGCTAGGCGGTCGTCCTCTTTTTATTTGAGGCACGTCTGATTCCGCTGTCGATGGATTGCACCCATCTTTGAATCCTAGCTGGTGTATTGGCAGCAGGGACGTGTGATCTGATAATTTTCTTGTTATCAGTGAATTTGTCCGGGAGTAAATGTACTGTATTCTGAATGTGAAGGATCTTCAAGCTCTCATCTTCACATAGATTAGTACGTAGATCATAATGAGACAAAGTCTTAAGTGTCCCAAGAAATGGTCTCTAAAGCTTCAGGCTTCTTGGTTTGTGAGCCTAGTTTTGGAAAAGAATTTTCGTCAAACTCACAATCTTCAAGACGAGCCTTAAACGCATCACTCATTAGGGGCTCAAGGTATATAATAATGGAGGGTGATTCATACCCTACATAGATACCAAGACAGCGTAGAGGACCAATCGTAATCCTCTGTAGAGGAGCTATGGGAACATAGACTGCACAACCGAATACACTCAAGTGAGAAATATTGGGAGGTGTACCATATGCAAGCTGCATTGGCGATAAAATATGACCACCAAATGGTCGTATTCTGATAAGCAAAGCGGCATGCAAAATGGAAAGTCCCTATGCATCACAGGCAACTATGATTGCATTAGCAATGGACGAGCAATCCATTGCAATCTCTTTCTAAGAGACTCAGCTAACCCATTCTGGGTGTGAACATGAGCTGATGAATGTTCAACTTCAATGCCAGTTGCTTGGCAGTAGTCTTGAAAGACTTGTGAAGTGAATTCTCGAGCATTGTCCAGACGTATTTTTTTAATCTGGTTATCTGGAATATGTGCCCGCAACTTTATTATTTGTGCCAATAGCTTTGAAAAAGCTAGGTTGCGGGTGGACAAAAGGCATACAAAGGACCATTTTGAAGATGCATATATCAGTACCATAAAGTATCGAAATGGACCACTTGATGGGTGAATAGGCACACCAATGTCTCCATGTATTCTCTCCAAGAAGCTAGGAGACTCAAACGCCACTTTCAGGTGGGATGGTCTCGTGATTAGTTTACCCTTATAACAGGGGGGACAAGAAAAATCACCCTTTTGAAGAGTCTTCAGGTTATTCAAATTGTGTCCAATGGATTGGGAGATGATGCAGTGCACATAACCGATTCTGGGGTGACGTAGTTTATAATGCCAGAGTCTGAATTATGGTGATGTAGAACACTGCTGGTGCACCATCAGATTAGCTTCTATAGGTTGGATGTATGTTTGATAAAGGCCCCACAGGAGTCATTTAAAACGTTCTAGGATGGTTTTGATACCATCCTTATGATGAGTAACGTAAAAATATTCAAGACTATTGAAATCATTAGTTTCCAAGTGATATCAGTTTAAATGGATGTCCTTGAAACTTAGTAAATTTCTGTTTGATTTTGGAGAAAATAAAGCATCTTTTATTATAATTTGTGTTTGCTTTGGAAGCAATACAATTGCTTCACCTGATCCTTCTATTATATTATATAGTCTCGAAATTGTAGTAATGGGACCATTATAATTAATGATGCTATTAAAATAGCATCTATCTCGAAGGATCGTGTGAGTGGAGGCAATGTCCACTTGACATTCACACTTCATCTCTAGAAAAGAATGTAAAAACTTTTATTAAAAGGAAAACTACATTCGATTCATAATTAAGATAAAGAAGTAAATGGACATAATAGAAGATACATCAAACATAAATGAAAAAGCTTAAAAGATAACTAAAACAGCTTCAGTTTAGGAGGTCTTCATTCTCGAAATCCTCGGGGGTGAACCGAGTTGGAGGCTGTATATCCACCAGATTTATCTCAACAGAAGACTTCAGGCTTTCCTTATACAAATCTTGGAGGTGGCGTGGAGTACGACAGACCCTGGACCAATGTCCAGTCATGCCACTTCTGTGGCATTTGCCTTCCCAGTTTTTCTTGGAAGCAGACGTCTGGCCAGAGGTATTCCTCTTCCACGTATTACTCTTCTTCCCCTTATTATTATTGTTCTAGGAAGGAGCTCTAGTCTGCTTATTCGCAGCTTCCCCTTGTTGAATATGCCTTTGTGCTTGTTCTTCATCTTCCGGAAAGAAACTTTGTGAGCCTTAGGGAGAGGAGGAGAGCCAGCAGGGTGTAGGTTATGAGTGGCCAGTATGAGGTCTCTGTTCTGCTCTGCCATAAGAAGGCAGGAGAGTAATTTAGAGTATCTCGTGAACTTGCGTTCACGATACTATTACATGAGAATCGTATCCTTCTCATGGAAGGATGTATATATTTTCTCAAGCATGCGGGTATCCGAGACTTCTTCACCACACAACTTCAGGCGTGAGGTGATGTTATGGAGAGCTGAGTTATACTCAGATACGAACTTGAAGTCATAAAGTCGGAGATTCTCCCACTCATAACGTGTACGAGGGAGGATCACATCTTTCTGATGTTTGTATCTGTCCTCAAGTGATGTCCACAGTAAGGGTCGTCCACTGTTAGATATTCGGCCTTCAGGGTCCGATCAATATGTCTCCTGATATAGATAATGGCTTTCGCCTTCTCTATATCGGAGATTCTAACAGTAGTAGAAGTCCATTCACCAGATGCCACAGGCATAGCTGGAGCTTGAATTGTGAGGCTTAGGCCCTGTTAGCGCAGGTGGAACTTCAGGTCCAGCTGCCAGCTCAAGTAATTTTTACCAGCCGCATCACAAACATCAAAATTAGGGATGGCAATAATGGCCTGACCCGCCCGACCCGACCCGGTTTTGACCCGGCCCGCAGCCGGGTCGGGGCAAGCTTCAGCTTTGTATGC
The DNA here is from genome assembly GCA_030789695.1 of Scilla litardierei. Classification (NCBI taxonomy): domain Eukaryota; kingdom Viridiplantae; phylum Streptophyta; class Magnoliopsida; order Asparagales; family Asparagaceae; genus Scilla; species Scilla litardierei. The sequence goes on from CM061139.1 coordinate 85,888,628, forward strand.
GCCCCGGCCCGCCCCGCCCCGCCCTGGTAAACTATAGAGGTTTACTATTTTGATGCGGACCACGCAGTCAGTGAATAACCCATAACGCATACTCTATTCCACGGTTCTCCTAATTGGGCCAATTCCCAATTCCACATTACCAAATAAATCTAATTCCTCCCAATTCACAAATAAAATTTTTATTTGGGATTCATATGGATGTCACTAATGACTTGACCCGACCGGCTCGACCCGGCCCGACCCGGTTTTGGTAAGAAAGAATCCGACCCATCCTGGCTTGCGACCCGCCCCGCCCCGGCCTGTAGATGGGTCGGGGCAAGCTTGGGGAGTTAAATACCCGCCCCGCCCCACAATATTGCCATTCCTAATCAAAATCGACGTTCGCAATCTTTTCCATTTATCTAAGCACGAAATAACCATGAATTAATTATTTTTAAAAATTAAAACATGTATAGTAATAAAATAAATTAGTTGTGGGGATCAGCCAATCACCACCAAAAATAATAAAAGTCCAAAGTCCATCATACAATCTGAAGTACGAAAAATTTAAAATTACAATTTGGAAACCCTTGGAGGTCCCAGCATTAGAATTTTACCTCTGTCTTTAGGGTAAGTATCTCCGGGCTTTGGCTTTTACAAATAATTCCTCACTACATTTTCACTCAAAAAAAAAAGAAAAAATGCGATGAAAATAAATAATGGTGACTAAAAACGGCCGATCCAAAACCACAACATAGTTTTACTAACATTCCAGGCAGTTTATATAGCATTCAAATAATTAGGCAACATCACAGGCATAAACAATTTAATATATTCAACATCGCATGCAATTTATTGGAGAAATATAAATTTTACTTTTAATAATTATTTGGACCACGGGGAAACGTCATTACCTGTTAGGTTAGGTAACTAATGATAGAGCGGTCTCAAGATCCTTGTAATTATTAAATCGTGAATTAATAATTAATTTAATCCATTTTTTATAAATTGCAAGATGTTGAAATTAACAGAAAATGGGCCAATAATTAATTTTATTAACAAAAACCATCCCAAAAGTAATATATTAATGCCACGCATTATTAGCTCAATTATCCAGAATTTTTCGGAAGTTTCCAATAATTTTCTGGTTTTTTCTAATATTTATCCAGATTTAATTGATTTTTTTGATTTAAATATATACATAAAACAGAATTACAATATACACCATTTATTTATGAAAAGTCTATGGGCCTAAAGCCTCTTAGGCTTGCTGTGGGCTTCAGGCCCAACATCCAAAAATTTTATTTATATTAATTTTTAATAAAGGGGTTAATGGGCCACTAGCCCATATGTTAAGTGCAGCCTTATATTACCCTAACCCTAACCCTATGGTTTAGGATTAGATCCAGTCTCAAAAGAACAAAAGAGGCCACCCCCTTCAGGGAGGCTGCCATCATAATGAGACCCCCCTTCAGGGGGTGGAGATCATGTTAACCAAGACGGATGCGATCCCTTGTGAAATTTCCTTGCCGACATTCAAAGAGACATTTATAACGTCCAAATCAAGCAGGAGGGAACACATTTGCAAACTTAGGAGCAAGGTGCAATCAATTTTATCATTGTTTATAAGTACAATACCTCAAATAGGAAACTGATAAGAAACTGATCAATGATAGCTCTAATAATCCAAAAGCTTAAGCTTATACAGAAACTTAAGCTTTTAGGCATTCATCTAACTTGTAATTTATGTGTTGGATCTAGATCGTAGCCTAGAGAGGGGGTGAATAGGCTAATAAAAATATCCGTGCAACCCATGAACAATCACACACAGTTATAAGCACAGGCAGAGTAAATAATGAGCAAACACAGATGCATAGCAGATTTACCCCGGTTCGATCATCCCAACGACCTACGTCCAGCCCCCAAAGCTAGTATTAATAATGTATCAAGTACAACCACAAGCTAGAGCACGTCTAGATCACCTCTCTACGTCTCTACACTCGACAGGCTCTTCCGTATCCCACAACACATGTGTTCAACAAGATTAATCTTAGTAAAAGTTTTCTATTGGCTAATCCCAACTAGCCAAGTCCCTCTTGTCTACACCAACTAGACAAGACCCCAAAATTTAACAATGATAGAGTTTCCCCTACAGATAGCTATGCAACTACACAAAATAATAGAAAAGAGTTTAGAGAATCTCAGTATATGTAGCGGCAGTCGTCTCTGTCAATCAGCTCAGGTCAGATCGTATCTGACGAGATGTCATCGCCAACGTCACGTCCTCGCCTCTGAAACTTGCGGCCTATGTGACTTGGGCTCCTCAAAAGTTGTGGCCTAGGTGTGGATGTCCCTTGAAGAGTTGCCCAATATGTTGAAGCTCCTCCTTGTAGATGTTGCGCAAGTTGTTGAAGCGTCTCCCTTTGATGCTGCACAATGAAGTAGATGGGAAGCCCCTTGTTGTTGTGGCCTTGATCTTTGCTCCCTCCTATGTTTCTCATTGTAGATGGGCTTGGTTATGGAGTTGTGCAAGGTAGCTTGGCAATGAGATCTTGTAGCTTTGGCCTAGGAGATGATGAAATATATGAAGCTATTCAGAATACAACTCATGCTAAAATAAATACCACTGATTTAAAACATATATTAAAATCATAAAAATATCTCCATGTTGTAGCGGACCGAGTTGTGATCGTCTTGGCGCAAACGGTTTGTCGATCCGAGCTCTGTGGAGAAAGTTATGCACTTTTTTGCGTCGTCCGTCGAGCTCCTTGCAAAGTTGCAGCCAGGAAGCTTTTCTCTAGGGTTGTGGCCGAATTTCTTTGGTTGCCTCTCTCTTAAAATCTCGTTCTTTGAATATGGGTTTATATAGGAGAGGATGGGATATGATGGAATCAATTATAATACCATAATTGATAGAGATTGGAAGGAATCCTAACTTGATTAGCATTTGAATGAATCTTTTTGGATATGGAGTTTGAATATGGATGGCTATGGAATTCAATTTGGGTAACTATAGGATTTGAATTGGATCTTATTTAATCACCTTTGATTTGCACGAGATTCTCCATTTCTCTCCATCTTTGACTAAGTCTTCAATTTGCGTGGCATTATGATTTGAATGTTGCACCAATTGATTTGAATCCATTCAAATATGGATTTGAATTGATTTGCTCCTTTCATTGACTTAGTCCATTTGAAGTGTGTATAGCAATTCATCCATCACATTTGGCCATTCTCTCTTTGCGTATTCGCAAGAGTGTTATTCCTGAATACACTTAGCACACACATTAAATCGTTCACATACGTTTGTTATCATCAAACACGAAGTCATCGACCGTTGTATCCAATAACACGTTGTATCCAACATTATGTACTTCATTTTACATGCTAATTAAGTTTGATGTAAGACTATTTCCTTAACACTATCTATCAAATTCAACATAATATTGTCTTTCTGTACAACAATAATGGTTGCCCTTTTGTTAATAGCCATTCAGTTTACTTGCTTCAAAAGAGAACCTGATCTTTTTGAACTTTAAATTCTATTTAAGGGATGATGTGGAAGGAGTAAGGCTTTAGACGTCCTTAATTCGTTATAATTCTTTTACTTTTTGGGGATGAGGACAGGACGGAGAAACGCTTCAGGTGATGGGCGATTGTTTTTTTTTGATTTGTTATGTAATTTATATAGATATACAATGAATATATAGAATTTAATATGGTCCATGTAATGTGATCTAAACACAATGAATATATATAAAGTATGGTTAGATCTAGGAGTTTTATAGTATTTACCTCTAGATCCATTAGATCTAAGGAAGATCGGAGAGCGAAAAATCCGCAGAAAATAATCCCGCTCATTAAGGACGTAGAAAAATCAGCGGCTACACAAACGATCAAACTCCTTGTGTTGTTGGCTAGCGATCCGACAATAGATATAAGATTCCTTCGCCCTTTTTGTTTATTGGAAAGAATTTTTGTAGAGAAAAATTTCTAGAGGCAATCGTGCATGATAATGTGTTGAGAGTTGGAAGAACTAGCTCATGGTCTAAGCCATAGCCATGATACATATACATTCATATAGGATTACATCATCTAGAACCCAAGGGACACCCACTACTAAGTGGGTGTAATTGTGGATGGTTAGTGGGTGGAGACCAAAGGTCTCCCCCATTCATAACAAAATGAAATTTTTTCTAAAAGTAAAAAGTAGCCAACGACTCTATTAGTCTACTAATAATTCAAGCTAAAAAGAATTGCCTTCAATATTAGTTGACTAGCAAGTGTATTAGTCAACTAGAAAGTACATTAGACAATAGTAATTATATTGGTCCGCTAATCAATAATCTAATGGAAATCTATAATTCTGTATTAGTCAACTAATTATTCTATTAATCGACTAATGTTTCTGATGGGTGAAAGAATAAGTCGGTTAGGTTAACCTGTGGGCCATCTCAATACCTAAGTGTAATCAGATTCAGTAATGTAAATCATTTTAAGTTTGCCTAAGTGCAATCCTGTTACATGAGAATAATCATATTCAATTGGATACATAGAAGGCAACCTTACTTCCCAAAAGCATTCAGTGTTAGTTGGACATGTAGGAGGCTAGCTTTTCTAGAAGGCAATCATGCTACTTGCAAGCAGTTCGTGGCCAATTAGATCCTTATCTACCAGTAGGTACCAGAGGAGATCACTATAATTATTAATATATCTATATCAGATTTAGTAAGATACAGTTGGTGAGGTTCACCTACGAATGACCAAGTTGATTAAAGATAATCAGATTCAATGTTTTGAGATATTTAAATATGAATATCAAAAATTAGGTTTGATCATCCGAAAAAAATACACGAGGGTGAAATTTTCGAAGCTGCAAATGAGGCTTAACCATATATGAAATATGGTACCCATTATTCTCTAAGTTAAATGGATAAGGATTTATTTTTTATATAAATATAAAGATATACATGAGGAAAAAAGTAATTGATAGAATTTTAAAATATAATGGAATATCTAACATTTTAAAGTTGAGACATAATATTCCTAGGAGTGGAAATGGGTTGGATTTGGATTGGGTACCTTTTTGTAAACATATCCAAATCTACAAAGGTTTGGGAATATTCATATTGAATTCAAATCCAACAAGCACTGAGGTTATCCAAAACTTATCTACTTTGTTTGAATTTGGATCTCTATTTTGTTTGAATTTGGATCGAATTTTGAACATATATTGGATAGATTTAAATATTTTTACAAATAAAAAAATTAATGCAAAGAATGAGAACTAATGTTTATGTTTATATTGTTGGGATCCTGTAAATGGCAAGCAAACATTAAAGGTGATGTAAATAGTGTTATCCGAAAAATAATCGAAAATTAAAACTGATTCCTTTATGTTTGCCTAAGATTTCAACTAGAGTTACCTAACTTGGATCTTAATCAATTAATTCAAAATATTTGTAATAAAAGAGATAAATACAACGAAATTCAACACAATATGCAAATATAGAGTGAGAAAATAGCAATCGCAAACACATGAGATTTTTACCCTGGTTTGGTCACTCCTTGACCTACTCCAACGTCTACTAACCAACTCTCAAATGATAACAACTTGCCTCAACAACTATGAGGGCTTCTACAACCTTGACTCTTCTCCATTAAGAGGGCTTCCCAAGTACAACAATACCTCTTCTTAAGAGGAGCTCACTCTAGAGACTTTTTCACCCATTACAACCAACCATCACAAATTACCAAGCAATTATACAAGAGCAACTCACCACCTCTAGATTAAGATGATTTTACAAAACCTTTGCTTCGATGAATTGCAAGATTCCAATAGGCAATTTGATTGAAGCTTTTGTGTAAATATGACTAAGGAAAATTCTTTTGATATCAAAAATAATGAAGATTAAAACTTAGGTGATTAAAAAGAAACTAGATTTAGTCTCAATAAACAAAGACATGAAGCTCTATGAGATTAAAATCAATTTTCCCAATGAAAACTTTTGCTTAAAAGCTTATAAAAGAGATTGAAAACTATGGCCAAAAGAAAATCTTTTTGAGGACTCAAGAGCTTGAAAAATAACTTTAAAACCTTTAAAATTGATCAATAAATTTATGATAACTCTAGGAATGAACCCTATATAAATATTGCTGAAATTTTCCCAAAACAAATTCTCCAAAGTACCATCCAACGGCTCTCCAATGGCTAGTTGAGAAGAAAGTGAAATGTTACCGATGGGGCTCACTGGTTGAGCACAGTTCACTCTCTGGGAAACTAGTGGAACAATATTGGTCGACTCGTAGTCAGAGCCACAGAAACCCAAAAGTTGGTGTTTGCACTGGTCGACCACAGTTCCATTACTGGGCGACTATTTTTCTAATACATTGATAAATTTGAAAATACTTGATATTTTTATACTGAAATCTGTTTAAATCATTTTCAAAATCTTTTTAAAAATTAAAAAAATTTTCCTAATTGTATGAAGCTTCTCTAAGGCCTTACATTAAATCTAAAGACATGAAATAAAATACATCATTATTACCGCTCTCTTTGGCTTTGATGTAGCTTTGAATCTTCCTCTTCATGTCTTTGATTCTTGAATTCTTGTTGCCTTGGTAGAACTTCATGCACCTCCATCATGACTACGTGCTCTCTAATTTGAATACCTTCATGGCGTTGTGTGAGCTTCAGTAGTCTTGATGTGAATCTTATATATCTTCATGGCTTTGTGTGAGCTTAAGTAGTCTTGATGTGAATATTTCTTTCAATGCTTTGAACTCATTATTATGTGATTAATCATTTGTATCCACATACTCATAAACATGATTAGCATACTTCATTTGTTTAATCATCATCAAAATCATACTTAGGGTGTCACAATATCCGACATTCTTCTCCTTTTTGATAATGACAAACCAATGATATAAAATATAAAATAATATAAAATTCTTAACGAAAATATTTTTACTCCTCCTACATTGATGCATGGTGTTAGAAAATATCTTTAGACTCTCCTTGCATCTTTGCATGTTAGGATAAGCATAATTAAAGCACATATTTCATATTGTATTTAATGAGTGTGCCAAATGAGTGTAGGGCAGTTCAAGATACCATAAAAACATAAAATTAGTCATTATCCACGTGTTAATTTATACTATGATGACATATTTTATATGCATTCTATCCTTCTCCACCTTTGTCATATCAAAAAGTGAAAGGTGAGAGAATTTTTTTATGATGTGTCATATAATAGTGTGTATCATGAGCTCAATATATAAAGTGTTATGACATAGATAATGAGCCAAAAGAGAGATATCGAAAAGAATTTCAACATCTCATAAGATTGTAATCATAACAGAATAACTAGATTAAGTATCATGCTCAATATCTTAACATTGTGCAAGAATACCAAGCTAATTATCACATTTTGATAATAGCTTGCATATACATCATATGTCCAATGTGTTACATATCATACTTTGTCATCACAAGCTAAAGAACACAAGTGATATAAGCATCGCAAACTAAAATATTATAACATCAAGGATAATATGTTTGGATACAAACCAAAATATTACAAACCAAACAAGAATATCAAAATAAGGATGTCTTATAATACATAACCAAAACATAAAAATTGTTCATAACAAGCATCATCAAAATACCTAACAAGCACTAAGTACTACATCACATCACTCTCAAAATTAATAAGTATCAGAGGGGGGGTATGTCCATAAAGTCAGGAATTAATCTTCATGATCTCATGCTGAATTCCACCAATCCTATACTCTATGGTATTCCCATTGGTGCTTGAGTTAATCCAGCTTCAAATTCATCTTCAATCTTAAATTTGTTTCTCCCTGATTCAGCCTAGAAACGAGCATGGTAATGTAGGGTGGTGGAGTAGAAGATGCACTTGGTTAGCCTACATGATGGGATGGTGGAATGGGTTCACCCTTAGATTCTTCATCAGAGTAATCAGTAGTAGAATTTGGAGGACTGCTGGTAGGATTCTGAGAAAGTTTCAACCTAGTTAATACATTCTTATCCAACTTAACTTTCAGAGGTATAACATAAGCCTCTATGCATATATCAATGGCATGTCATGGTGTGTGAAAGTATGAGTGAGAAAGTGACCATGATGCAATGATGATGCAAGAGTGTGGACAAAGTTATCATAAATCAAACTTGCCCAAGTTCTCATATAAAGAAGGGTAGCTCATAGAATTTTGTAAAATATTGTAGGAAATGATTCGTGCCAGAATTCTTGCCTGCGGTCTCATTTTCTTTATCGTAATGGTAGGCCTATAGGATCTACCCTTAGAGAATACAAGATCCAAATTCTTTTGTCATTCATATGGATCTCTAAGAGTTATCCATGGCACGGGGTGCCTAATATGTTTCCTATAATGGTGGGTAATAGGTTGAAGTGAGTGTTCTTCATCTTAGTGGAAAAACTTGATGCACCTGTAATCATGTTGATATAAAATAGATGAACCAACCTAGGATAGCAATTACAAGAATTGTAAGAGAGTAGTCTCCTAATCCCTTGATAGGAAAAAGCTTTCCTAATCTCATAACCTCCAAAGTCATCAAATTTACAAATCTTTCTTCTAGAAATTTTAGCTTGGAGGTCCTCTCATAAATATTCATCAGTTCAAGCCTATTCAAAAACTGAACTATGGATGATTCTTCATGTTGTTGAGCAGATGAGTGTTGAGAAGATGATCTCTTCTTCTTGAATGCATGGGCTATCATCTATGCAATTTCAAAAGGTGATAAGCTATTTAAGTGCAAACTAAAGTATGATGCAATGCAACACAAATATAAGATGAAATGAGATGAGATATGAAACTATACCTATCTAGGATGAAAATATTCTAGAAATCCCTTGAAATCCATGAATAATTGAAGATTTGAAATCCATGAATAATTGAAGATCACGCAATAGGAATCAAGAAATTTTGTTGTATTTTGATTTGGGGCTCTTCAGATAATTGAGTTTTGGGTTAGATTTAGGGTTTTGAGTCAAAGAGGAGTAATCTTAACTATATGATGAGATTGGAGGGATAGGATTAACTTACCATAATGGTTTTGAGTCATGGAACCCATTAGGAAATGTGTATAGATTGGTTATGCTCAAATCAAACCCAGTAACACATCAAAAGATAGAATAGATATGGTTCTGCAGTTTTGAAAACATAACTGCTAGTCGACTAGTGGCATAATAGTGGTCAACTAATGAATCTGAAACTCACTGGATCAGCAGATTCTACATAAAACATGTGAAACCACTTCCTAGTGTTTCTAAACTATCTTGCATGCTCAAATAAGTCAAGCATATACATGCAAGTTAATTAATCCTATAAGTGTGAGATATCTATAGTTATGTATCGGTATCTCGCTTCGGTTAAACCAAATCTATTCATTTTAGAAACCAAATCCAATTGGGTTTGGCTTTCCCATTTTTCACATATTTATAATTAGGTGAACAATGGATATCTTGTTTAAATTTAGTTACATAATCATTAAACATCTTTGATTTAAACCTTTTAGTATTTAAATTTTAATCATTTTTCCTTTATTATGATTTGCATTGTTAAATGTGGTTGGCTTGCTAATATTTGTTTGTTTGGGTTGACTTTAGGGGTCATAGTATTACTAAGGTTAGCATTTGGGGTGCACCCTAATCCAGTTTTAATGTTTTAATTATCTAAGACCCAATTAAATTTTTTAGCTTTTATTTTCCCTTATTGCATTTTGAAACATTATTGTGTAAATCATTATACTTAGATTTAATTTCTTTTATATCATTTTCTACGTTGTCTATCCTATCATTCAATATTTTAGAATCATCAGTAAGTCTTTCATTATCCAATTTTAATTGTTGGGTTTCCATCCTAAGCTTTTTGTTGCCATTATCTAATTCTTGTTTAAGACGTATTAACCCTTCAATGGTGCCCTCTAATTTCATAATACTGATTTTAGCCTAGTGTTCTTTTCTTCAAATATATTATTTATATTAGCATAATTTTTGTACATATTGTCTAGTTTGGCATACTCCCTAAGTAGCTTAGCATGTTGAGCACATAAATCATCAAACACATTATCAGCATCAAATTCAAAAGTATCATCATCATTATCACTATCATCACTATCTACCTTAGAAGTGGAAGTGCATATCTTGGCAAAAGTTGAGACCATAAAACACACATGAACTCTCTCTTCCCTTTCTTATTCTTCATACAATGAAGATGAAAATGAGTCATCGGAGCTTTCTTCACCATCGCTCCTATCCCAAGCAGCAAAAGCTTTTCTCTTAGGCTTCTTTTTCTTTTCATCTTTGCAATTCCTCCTTTCTTCTTTTTCTCATCCTAGTCCTTGGCTTTGTCTTTGTCCTCGTTATTTTTCTTCTCAAGTGGGTAATCTCTTCGTACATGCCATGGCTTATTATATCCAAAATAAATGATGTCATTAGATAAATGATCTTTGTGTCTAGATAACTTACTTTTAGCATCCTCTTGAAGGTTTTTGAGATGAGTGCCACTCCATCCTCTTCTAGGTCGGACTCATCGGACTCGGACTCTTTGCCTTTGGCCTTGAAAGACAAGTTCTTCCTCTTGGTTGAAGGTCATTCTTCTCTTCATTAAGTTCAATCTCAAAGGACATGAGATTTCCGATGAGATTCTTCGTAGGGAGCTTTGAAAGATCATAGGCGTCCATGACAGCCATAGTTTTTGGCTTCTACTCTGGCCTTAGAGATCTAAGTATCTTCATGATCTGTTCATATTTACAAACTTTCTTTCTCAAAGTGGCAAGACAATTAATAATCTCCAAAAATCTAGTATTCATGTCAGTAATAAATTCACATTCTTTCAGTCTAAAATGTTAAAATTTAATTCAAAAAATTAATCTTCGAATCTTTTACCTGATTTGTACCTTCGTGAGTTACCTCTTATGTTTTTCAAATTTGGTGTGTGGTTGTACATTGGGAGACACGGTTGAATTTGTTTCCATCCAAAGCGCAAAGTAATGCATTCATGGCTTTGGCAATGAGGTTGCTCTTCCTTTTGACTTCCTTCTCACATAATTCCATTGGGGTATCTGGCAACACGTACTCATTCTTTACTATGGCCCAAATATCGAGGTCGACAGATTAGAGGTAGATCATCATCCTCGTCTTTCATCATGCATAGTTGGTTCCATCAAATTTGGATGGTTGGGAGTGGAAAGTCCCTTTGCATCAGATGAATTTGACACCATTTAAGCTACCAAGCTTGTGGATCTTGTAGATGGCAAGCAAATACTAAAGGGGGTGTGAATAGTGTTATCCAAAAATAACGGTAAATTAAAGTTATTTCCTCTATGTATGCCTAAGATTCCAACGAGAGTTGCCTAATTTGGATCTTAATCAGTTAACTAACATATTTTCAATAAAAGGGATAAGTGTTGGGACCTTATAGATATCAAATAGAATACTAGAGGAGGGTGCACGGTGTTCTTTAAATTATAAAGTCCACTAGTAATTCTACCTAAGTTAACAATTAGAGTGACATAAGTATAACTTAATCAACAATAATGACACACAATAATAGAGAGTAATGCGGAAGCTAATTGCAATTGCAAGTACACAATAGGCACAAAGAGAGTCACAAACACACATAATAATCCTGGTTCGAGGCACTTCCCATGCATCTAGCCACACGTACACTCTCGAGACAAATCCACTAAACACGCCTCAAACGAGACAAAGGATTACAACACATCCTCATAAGTACAAACATGCTTCAAATGGATATACACATCCAATAATGGACCAACACGTCTCAATGAGATAAACATCTCAATAACGAAAGAAAATAATTACTTACAATTCTTTTTACCTATAGCCAAATGTTGAAACTCTTGTGTGTAGTAGGTGGCTATAGTTGATAACTAAATGATGTAGAAAAAAAGATTTTGAGATCAAGAAACTTTGGCCAATAAAGTTTAAGAAACATTGAAAAACTTTTGGCTAAGAAGATGGTTTTGTTTGTTGAAAGTTTGTTGACTTAAAACTCTTTTTCTCTTGAAAAAAATGGATCAATTAAGTTCTGAATAACTTCAACAACCACCATATATAAATACCCCTCAATTATGCCCCAGCAGATTGACCAAACAGCCCTTCAAACGGCTAAAAAATGCTAGAAATCCGACATTTACACGCTAACAGCAGGGCTGGAAGCCGAGTCCTGTATACAGAGGAGTTGACCCCTGGAGGTGTAGTAGACTATCCTGAGTACATGAGTTGACTCCTAACCACTTCCAGAGTCCAAACAAGAGCCAAATGAGTATAACAGTTGACTCCTACACTAATGGTAGTCGACTCCTAACTAATACAAGTGGTACGGGCTCTACATACTTAATAAATTATTTTCAAAACATTTTTAAAACAATTTATATGTTTTCTAAGTGTGTGAAAGCTTAAACAAAGACTTTAACATGCTACCAAGATGCAAAATAAACCTTACATCAAAATTAAAATGTTACATTACGCACTTATGCAATATGCTCTGCATTGTATTGTCTTGGTTGCCCTTGAACACCATGGTCATTGTTGGCTCTATTTCTCCTTGGTTTGCATGGCTTAATCATGAAATCACATTATCTATACATATACGATTTAGAAGATATTAGTACTCAATATGTTGATCATCATCAAAACAAACATTGTATGACTCAATATTCAACAATAAGCACAATGGAATTCAACACAATATGCAAATATAGAGCAAGAGAGTATGAGACAATACCAATCGCAAATGCATGAGATTTTTACACCGCTTCAGTCATTCCTTTTCATATTCTAGCATCCACTAACCAAATCTTAAATGAGAGAAACTTGCCTTAACAACTATGATGGCTTCTACATCCTAGCATCTTCTTTAACAAGAGGACTTCCCGAGTACAACATACCTCTTCTACAGAGGACCTTCCTTTAGAGAATTTTTCACCAATTACAACCAACCAACACAAATTACCAAGCAATTATACAAGAGCAACTCATAACCTCTATATCAGGAGGATTTTACAATATCTTTGCTTGGATGAAGTAGAAGATTCATATAGTCAATTTGATTGAAGCTTTTATGTGAATGTGGCTAAGGAAAATTCTTTTGATCTCAAAAATGATAAATATTAAAACTTAGGAGATCAAAAAGAAATTTGATTTAATCTCAAAAAAATAAAGATGAAGCTCTATGAGATTAAACTCAATTTGGCCAATGAAAACTTTTGCTTAAAAGCTTATGAAAGATATTGAAAACTATGGTCAAAAGAAAATCTTTTTAAGGGCTTGAGAGCTTCAAAAAATAACTTTAAAGCCTTAAACATTGATCAATAAATTCATAATAACTCCAGCAACCAACCCTCTATATATAGGGGTGAAATCTTCCTAAAACAGATTCCTCAAAATACCATCCAACTGCTCTCCAACGGTTAGTTGAGAAGAAATTTAAATGTTACCGTTGGGGCTCATTAGTTGACCATACTTCACTCACTAGGTCACCAATGGCCTGCTCGGCAACCAGTGGAACTGTTGGACTAAGTTAGCCTATTAACTGAGGCCAAAGCTTAATTTTGATGATGACAAACAAGTCATATCGGTGTAACAATTTTATCAAGTGAGTTTCAGGTCAAACAGAGATCAAACGGCGATGAAAAGTGCTAAAATAGGGTTAACACGGCCATGTGTGTTAGCCGTACGGCCGTGCGTATCAGATTCAGAAGTATGCTTGAATGCCCAACGTAACACGGCCATGCTAGAGTTGACACGGTCGTGTCAAAAATAAACAGTAACTTCTAAAATCTCAGTACATGGCCAACACGACGGTGTCGAAAAAACAGTAACTTCTGAAATTTTGCATAGTGCAGGATTTCACAAATTTCTGTTTTTTCGACACTGTCGTACTGCAACTGTGAAATTGCAGATAATGCCAGAGTTCAAACAACACGATTGTGCCAAATTGGCACACGACCGTGTCGACCTGCAAAGTCCATATTCAACCCTAATTTGGCTAGTTTGACTAGTCAAACATTCAAGTTTGATATCAATTAATTTGGAGGAGTTTCTAATCTTTTGGAAGACCTATCTCAAGTGGAGTTTCTAAATAAAATAGATCTATCAAATTGATGAAGATTTGATTTAAGATGTGAAGATCAAGAGTTTTAATTGAAGAGAAACCTATATCTCTATAAAAGGAGAAGAACACACCCTTGGAGAAGACTCCCATTGAATCTAAAAGAACCGAAAATTCTCCAGCGATCATCTACTACCTCCTTGGCCGAATTCCTTTCCTCCAACTTCAAAGAGATTATAAAATTCGCAGGAAGAAGAATGAGCTCTAGGACGACGCAAAAATGTGCATTACATTTTCTATAGAGCTCGGATTGACGAACCGTTTGCATCGGGACAATCACGACTTCGCGCTCTATGTACGGTGATATTGTTATTATTTTAATCTCTATATTTAAATCAGTGCTTTTATTTTAACATGAGTTGTATTATGAATAGCTTCATTGCAAGGCTATCTTTGGGCGTATAATCTTTTTTAATTCTTGGAATGGTTCGATCACCGCCCAGAAGAGGGATCAAGGTGTAATAATTAAATAACCACACAGAAGCATGATTAAGGTTGTAACGGTTGGATCACCACCCGTAAGTGTGGTCGGGTTTGTTTTTGTCCTTTTAGTTATAAAAGAGAGTGAAATCCTCAAAGGATTTGGGGTCGGAGCAGAGGCATGAGGCCTGAGGGGGGTGCCACTCAGTTGAAAGTATTTTCTTGGTATGATATTCTGTGATTGTGTGCTTTGCTTAAATTCCAATGCGTGTTAAATTTTTAATTTGTGCCATACACCCTATTCACCCCTCTCCCCCTCTAGGGTGTCTTTCAGGAACAGTACTAATCAAGTCACAGTCAGAGCCATAGAAACCTGAAAGTTGGGGTTTTTACTGGTCGATCATAGTTCTATCACTAGGCGATCACCAGTCTACTGAATTCATTTTAAATCATTTTCAAAATATTTTTAAACTTTAAAAACATTTTCGTAAGTGTGTGCAGTTTCAATCTAAGGCCTTACACTAAATCTAAATACATGAAATAAAGTACATCAATGTTACCACTCTCTTTAAATTTGATGTAGACTCTTGAATTCTTGTTGCCATATGTACACGTCCATCTTGACTTAGTGCTAGGGGTGGCACTTTTCGGCCCGGCACGATAGTCCGGCACGGGCCCAGTACGATAAGACCGTGCCTGGGACCACAATTTTGGCCCGAAATCCTTATCGGACTGGGGCGGCCTGGTCCGGTTCATTTTCGGGCCAGACTCGGGCCAAGCTTTTCAGCCCATGGACTGCACGGCACGGCACGAAAAGCATTTGATCGCCCCCACTTCAATTTGACCACACATTGATCTAAAGCGGATTTCAGTTATGTGCATTCATTTATGGTATTGAGTCCAATGTCATGAATCTTATCAGATCAAGGTCCAAATATCATAAATTTTAACAACTTCCCGCCAGCACCAACTTTGATGTCTTCGGATCATGGGGGTCGATCTCAATTTCTGAGAAGAGACAAAGAACCACCAAACATGTTACTTCATCTTGCCAAATAAATGAAAACAATGTAGGACACATCACATTATGCAATCCACTTAATCCTCTTCTTTTGTGCTCCATTTCAATGCATCTTTAAGCATATAAGACAAGTTTGTGTTTAAAAATTTGATAAAATATTGTCATAATACATAATTCATTCAACCCTATCAGACCGGGCTGGGCGGCCCGAATTTTTATCGGACCGTGCCCGTGCCTCTCCGGAATGGCCCGAAGTATTATCGGGCCGGGCCGGCCCAGTCCTTTAAGAAAACCGGACTGGGCCGGCACTACCCGATAAGACCAGGCCGGCCCGAATTGCCACCCCTACTTAGTGCTCTTCAATTTGAATATCTTCATGGCTTTAGGTAAGCTTCATTAGTCTTGATGTGAATCTTTCTTTCAATACTTTGAACTCATTCTTATGTGACTAATCTTTTGAATCTACACTCTCATAAACATGATTAGCACACTTCATTTGTTTACTCATCATTAAAATCATACTTGTGGTGTCTCAATATCTAACATATACAAGTAATAAAAAATATAGGAAAAATTCCTTTAACACCACTTGTACCATTACCCATATGTCAATAAAGACTCATGGACTATGAAAGTAATGAAAACTAACTCGGTCAGGGAGTGTTAGTACCCCTATGACGATGTAACATAGGTAGTGGTTACTTTTTTAGGAATAGTTACCACATGTGTTGTAGCATGCACATCATTAAACACATTTGAATTATGAAATTAATAAAAAATATTTTTAAAACTTAGCAGTCACTACACATGTTCTATCGATGTAGGAGTATTAACACTTTCCATCAAATGATAGTTCCAATTAATTTCACAGTTCATGGGTGTTTAGTGACTTACGACTAAAATTACATAAGATGTTAGCAGAATTTACCCAAAATTATAAAAAGAAAAAGAGCATTACTGTTGTGCGACGGAGCCTAGCTCTGCCAACACAGCACAGTGGAAGATGCAAGATCGTGGAGACCGAGGATGAAAGATGGGCACCAAAACAGAGCACGGTTAAGATTGTTTTAGGCCGTGGACGGCCAAGGGGGGACACCAATGACCTTTATTACGAAAGGAGAGAACAATATAAAACTTCTCTTCGTCCAACAAAGAAGAAGCACACAAGATCTCTCCAAAAGCTCACAATACAATCTCTCAATGCTGACTCTCATATGTGGCGGCTCTCTCAAAGGAGACAATGGTGTCCTACAGGAAACCCTAACCTAAAACCCCATATTTATAACCCTAGGAGACAATAGGTGTCATCATTGTCTTAGGTTTCGTAACATATACGGATCCCGACAATTACGGCATCCAATCCAATCACCGCTCTATGGAATTAATGCTGTCGCAACCTAGTGGGCCAATCATCGCATCCTGGTGGACCGCATCCCGATGGACTCCCTTAGACTAATCGACCTTCCTTCTGTGTCGAACGACCCAAGTGCCGAGCCTCGTGTACGAGACTTCATCCTTCGAGCCTTCATACGACTGATCAATCGAACACGGACTTTACCCGCATTACGACTGAACGACCCAACTGCCGAGCGTTCGACCCTCAGACTCGAACTGACGACCTAACGACCAATCGTGCTGTAGAAGCCACATACCCAGCATCCTCGTATCTGACTTGTGCAGAGTCAGATGGGTCAGATCCGAGCACAGTCAAGTTACCTCTGCACAAGATAACTCGTCTGCACTACATCTGCTTCTTCGACGCCAAATCGAGCCAACTTCTTCACAAATCTCCACATTGGCAAGATTCGAACCTTCCGTCCAATGGACGACCTTCACTAACCTTGGTAGAGCATCGAATGGTGTTCCCCCACTATTTTTTTCCGAAGAACCGAATGTCCCAAAGAACCAGATGCTTTGATAGAGCTATGACCGTCTCCTCTGGAGATTGGTTGACTCTCTTGAGTCTCAAATGGCTCCAACGAGCCTCAATGATCCCTCTTGGGACCGACGTCAACTTCTTTAAGGAACCACATTAAGCAAGTCCAAACAATGCTTGAACTTGACTCCCGATAAAACATTTGTCAGCGTGTCGTCTGAGTTGTCATTTGTTTCGATCTTCAACACGTTGATGGCGTCGTCTTCTTCTCCCACATAGTCGCTGACAAAGTGAAATCGAACGTCGATATGCTTCGTACAAGCATGGAAGACTTGATTCTTAGCCAAGTGCATTAAACTCTGGCTATCACAATGGACATCGTACCTCTCTTGGTAGACTCCCAGATCATCCATCAGACCCATCAACCATATCGTTTCTTGCACCGCTTCAGTCAATGCCACATACTCTGCCTCCGTAGTAGACAAGGCCATCGTAAACTAAAGGATACTCTGCCAACATATTAGTGCGCCAAACAAGGTGAAGACATATCCTGTAATCGATCGCCTCCCATCCAAGTCGACTGCATAGTCAGAATCGACATACTCAACAGTGTGCGGACCATGAACACTTCGGATGTATGTTAGTCCGACGTCGACTGTGCCATTGAAGTAACGCAAGATCCACTGCACTGCTCGCCAGTGCTCTCTTCCTGGGTTGTTCATGTATCTACTCACCATGTTGACTGTATGTGATAAATCGAGTCGAGTACATACCATTACATACATCAAGGCCCCTACTGCATTGGCATACAGTACGCTCATCATGAGCTTCTTCTTCTCTTCGTTCTTCAGACACTGCTCGGCACTGAGCTTGAAGTGAGGTGCAAGTAGAGTAACTATGGTCTTCATCTTCTCATAGCCAAACTTATGTATAACAGACTTCAGATAGCGACGCTGTGAAAGATGAACAGTACCTCCACTTCGTTCTCTTGTGATCTCCATCCCAAGAATCTTCTGTGTCTCTACCAGATCCTTCATCTCAAATGCAGAACTCAATTCAGATGTCAATCTCCTAATCTCCTCTTTATTCGATGAAGCAATGAGCATATCATCGACATAAAGCAGAAGATAAATAAAGGACCCGTCAACCAACTTCCGATAGAACACGCAATGATCATAGGGACTGCAAACCTACCCTTGATCATCAGTCATAAAGAGTTCAAAATGCTTATACCACCGCCGTGGTGATTGCTTTAACCTATGGAGTGACTGCTTCAATCGACTTGCACGACCGTCATCACTCCCATAGCCATAGGGTTGAGCCATATAGATCTCCTCTTTGAGCTCTCCATGCAAGAATGCCGTCTTGACATCCAGT
Source organism: Scilla litardierei (assembly GCA_030789695.1). Taxonomy (NCBI): domain Eukaryota; kingdom Viridiplantae; phylum Streptophyta; class Magnoliopsida; order Asparagales; family Asparagaceae; genus Scilla; species Scilla litardierei. The sequence goes on from CM061139.1 coordinate 85,907,485, forward strand.
TGCACCAGTTCAAGGTCGAACTATGCAACCAATAACAACAGGATCCGAATCGAGTAATGCTTCACCACAGATGAGAACACTTCATTCTAATCGATACCTTCTCCTCTGTGCGAGCCCTTCGCTACGAGGCAAGCTTTATGGCAAACATCTCCTGATTCGATCCCTTGCTTCTTTGTGTAGACCCATTTACACCCAATTGCCTTCTTGCCCTTCAGAAGCTCCACGAGATCCTATGTATCGATCTTAGCCAATGATTCCATCTCTTCGTCCATCGCACTTCTCCACTGCTTTGGGTCTTCTGTTTGCTCCACCTCACCGAATGACTTGGGAACATCGATACATACTGCAGGAAAGGCAAACAAAACCAACTCCGAGTACTTCACAGGTTTTCTTATCTCACGCCTCGGCCTCGATACAGCTACAAAATCCTTCAGCTTAGCGACCCTTGGAGACGAGATATCTCCACCAACTGAGCATGAGCCACGAACTTCACCATCGACGGTCTAGAGCCTGCCTTCTGCTACTTCGGTGTGGGTCAATCTAAGTCGTCGATCGACTGTTAAGAAGTATCAGACACGTTGTCAAAAACCTGATTCAGTTGTGTCTGTTCAACCTCCACCTTTGGCTCATTCCCCTTCTTCAGTAACGTCGGCTCATCAAACGTTACGTCTCTGCTCAGGATCACCTTCCTCTGTGTCTGACACTATAGTTGGTATCCCTTGACACCACTGATGAAGCCCAAGAAGATCGCTTTCTTGGCTCGAGCATCGAGTTTGTCTTCCTTCATGGCATAGTAACTTGGACTTCCCCAAACTCGAAGTGATCCACAATTGGAAACTGGCTTTTCCGACCATACCTCCAAATGAGATCGTCCTTCCAATGCAGCAGATGGTAGCCGATTGACCAAACAGGTCGCTTACGCAAGGGCCTATGTCTAAAACTCCTTCGATAGGTCAGCAGTTGACAGCAAGCATCGAACTTTGTTGACAGCAAGCATCGAACTTTCTCCAGCAAAGTCCGATTCATCCTCAATGCTACCTTATTCTGCTGCGACATACCAGTAACAGTGAAGAGTCTTTGTATCCCTTTCGATCTGCAGAACTTCTCAAAAAGATCTGACCTATACTCATCACCGTTTTCACTTTGCAGACGCTTGATTCACCGACCAGTCTGAGTCTCGACCAGTTTCTTCCACTCGACAAAAGTGATAAGAACTTGGTCCTTCGAATTTAGCAGAAACTCTCATACCATGTGTGAGAAATCATCGAACGACACAAAGTAGTGTTTTCCTCCCTATGAGGCCATCCTAGACGGCCCCCATACGTCGGTGTGTACATAGTCGAGCACTACCATCGTATTGTGGATGGCTATCCCAAATGAAGCACGTGTCTGTTTCCCAAACACACAGAGCTCCCAGAACTCGATTTTTCCGGTCTTGGCTCCTTTTAGACAACCCCAACGATAAGCTTCTACAATGCTTTCTCGCCCACATGACCTAGTTGCATGTGCCATAACATTGAATCGTCCTCCTCTGCCTCACAAGTCAGAGCCGTTGTACCAGCTAAGACCGACCCATCCAAATAATAGAGGTTCCCTCGGTGCTTCCCCTTCATGACGATCATTGCTCCTCTGGTCACCCTTAGAGCTCCATTCTCCATGGTCACTCGGCATCCCTTGTATTCGAGTGAGCAAAGCGATATAAGATTACGCCTTAGGTCTGGAATAAAGCGCACATCCTCGATGTCTCGTGTGACACCATCGCTCATCCTCATCCACACTGTCCTGATGCCTGTCGTGCTACAGGCTCGGTCATCACCCAGCAAGACCGTACACTTACCACCTTTCCTGAAAGTCGTAAAGTACTCTCGACGTGGCATCTATGGAACGAGCACCCAGAGTCGAGCCCCTAACCATCTGACGTCACGCCCTCTGAAGCACCGAACAATACATACTCCTCGACCTCAATGCCCTTAACGACGTTGGTGGTTGCATCGTGCTTCCTCTTCGCCTTTGGACAGTCTCTGACCCAATGTCCTCTTTTTTACAGAAATCACATTGGTCCTTTGCCACCTTGCGCCGGGGGCCTCTTGTCTTGTCTCTGGACTTGGATCTGAAATACCCCCTCCTATCTTCACCCTTCTCACAACTACGACCCCTTACGACTGTAAGAGATTCATTCGAAGCTCGGCTGCAGGTGTTCCCATCGTTCTTCTTGAACTCCTTACTCGTCAAAGCATTGGACACCTCTTCAAATATGATCGATTCCTTACCATAGGTAAGAATCGACACCAAGTACTCATACTCAATGGGTAGAGAGTTGAGGAGAATCATTGCCTTGTCTTCATCATCACACTTCATGTCAACGTTCCTCGGGTCGGTAAGAAGCTTGTTGTAGTAGTCGAGGTGTTCCTCCATAGAAACCCTCTCGGCTAACTTCAACCCGAAAAGTTTCTTCTTCAAGTGTAGCCGGTTCTAGATGTTCTTCTTCATGTACTTGTCGTCGAGCTCCTTCCAGAACTTACTTGCACTTGTCTCCTCCATATATGGGTATTTCTTCTCCGTAGACAAATACAGGCGGATGGTACCACATGCACTTCGATTCAAAGTTCTCCACTCCTGATCGGATATGCTCATCTATTTCTCGTCCAATGCGATATCTTGACCAAGTTGGTTCAAGGTATCCATGACTTTGCATCTCCACATACTGAAGTTGATCTTTCCATTAAACTTCTCAATTTCGAACTTTGTGTTGGACACAATAGTCCGAGAAGATGAAGAATGCCCAGAAGTTGACGCCTTTGGAGAACCATCATCGCCACCGCCACTCATCTTCGCCTTCTACATTGATTTCCAACACCGTACAGCTCTGATATCAATTTGTTGTGCGACAGAGCCTAGCTCTGCTAACACAGCACAGTGGAAGACGCATGATCGTGGAGACCGATGACGAAAGATCAGTAACACAACATAGCAGAGTTAAGATTGTTTTAGGCCATGGACGGCCAATGGGGAACACCAATGAGCTTTATTACGAAAGTAGAGAACAATACAAATCTTCTCTTCGTCCAACGAAGAAGAAGCACACAATATCTCTCCAAAAGCTCACAATATAATTTCTCAAAGTGGCGGCTCTCACAAGTGGCGGCTCTCACAAGTGGCGGCTCTCACAAGTGGCAACTCTCTCAAAGGATAAAAGGATAAAAGGATACAAGGATACAAGGATAACAGGATATTGTGTCCTAGGATAAAAGGATAAAATAGTGTCCTTTATCCTTTGGCGGCTCTCTCAAAGGATAAAAGGATACAATGGTGTCCCACACAAAATCTTAACTTAAAACCCCCTATTTATAATCCTAGGCTACATTAGGTGTCATCATTGGCTAAGGTCTCCTAACAGATACAGATCTAGACAATTACAGCATCCAATCCAATCACCGCTCTACGCAATTAATGACGCCGCAACCAAGTGGACCAATCGCCGCTTCCTAGTGGGCCACATCCCAATGGGCTCCCTTCGGCCGATCGACCTTCCTTTTGTGTCGACCGACCCAAGTGGCAAGCCTCGCTTACGAGACTTCATCCTTCGAGCCTTCATACGACCGATTGACCGAACACAGACTTTAACCTTATTATGACCAAACGACCCAACTGCCGAGCGTTCGACCCTCAGACTCGAACTGACGACCAAACAACCAAATGCGCTGTAGAAGCCATATGCCCAACTTCCTCGTATCTGATTTATGCAGAGTCAGATGGGTCGGATCCAAGCGCAGTCGAGTTACCTCTACACAAGATAACTCGTCTGCACTACACATGCTTCTCCTGCGCCGAATCAAGCCAACTTCTTCACAATTACCACATGACAAATAACAAATTTTGGTCAATCCATTTGGCGAATATATCCTAAATGGGATAGTGGCACCCCTGCAAGGTTGATTGTTGGTGCACGCAAACAGCTTCCCTTCTAAAATGGATCTTGTAGAGGACATATGTATAAGAAAGCAAATGGCTAAGATAGGTGCCTTTGGATTTATTTAGTAATAAATTTATTTAATTTTTTGTGGCATGAATTTTTTTGAGGATCTTTATATTGATTTAGTTATTTGGTTTCAAAGATTACAAAGTTAACATATATATGCATGTTAAACATAATCATATAATCTGAAATTTCTGTTTCATATATAGAAATTTTCAATATCGTGATTTTAATGTATTTTCCATAGTCTCTCACCATTCCAAACATTCCAAACACGCACTCTAAAATATCGCAAGATATTTGTTAAGAACCATACAAATAGTATACTTTTGTTATTTTGCATGACATCCAAATGTTTTACTAATAAATATTACAGTTTTATATTAGAGAAAACAAAAAATATAAAGAGTTTTTCTTCTATGATGGTTAAAAATTTACTCTTTAGATAAGTGTTGGTGTTAAAAATATAAAGAGTTTTTCTTCTATTATTGTAACTCTGTATACACATATATATATTGTGTGTATGCCTAGTCTTATTCATATTATTATTTGAACTTCGAAAAAATTATATAAAGATAGAAGCCAACTATTTTCTTCCATGTATATGACCTAAACTGAAAGTAGCAATGTTATTTTTATGCAAGCTCACTTAAAACCGTAAAAGAGAGAATTAAGAAGCAATTGAAATGTCATTTTAAACCACTGACTAACTTTTAGAGAACAATATCAAAAAAATTAAGAAAGTATACACTTCTCACTATAGAATAAGTATTCTCCCATAAAAACTACATACAAGTCAAGTTGCAGATTTTCTCATCTAATAAATACTATATGTAATCCCCCGTATACATTTGCATATGGATAAGTTGTTGGTTTCAAAACAATCATGTTCAAACAATATAACTACTTTTGTATGCACATGTGATAGGTGGCATGTGTGTGTGTGTGTGTGTGTGTGTGTGTGTGTGTGTGAAATGGAGGAGTGCTGACAGCGCTGGAAATGTTTCCAGCGCTGGAAATTTTTCCAGCGCTGTCAGCGATCTGGACGACCTACAAATTTTTTTTAATTTTTTTGGCAGTAGTTAGATAAACTTGTTAGCTAGATTCCCATAAAATTTCAGGTCGATCCAACACGTTTGGGCCTCCGTTCATCGATTTCAAAAAACCGCTCCAAAATCTGGACAGTTTTGCCCAACGTTTTTGAAATCGATGAACGGAGGCTCAAACGGTGTTGGATCGACCTGAAATTTTGTGGGGAGCTAGGTAACAAGTTTATCTAACTACTGCAAAAAAAATTATAAAATATTTGTAGGTCGCCCAGATCGCTTACAGCGCTGGAAAAATTTCCAGCGCTGGCAGCACTCCTCTATTAACACACACACACACACACACACACACACACACACACACACACACACACACATATATATATATAATGTACCTAGGAACTTGTGCAGGCAGAATTACCTGCTCACATCGCCTCTGTTCGGGGGTTTTAAATATTTTTTTTGAATTTTTTTTGCAGTAGTTAGATATACTTGTTATGTAGCTCCCCACAAAATTTTAGGTCAAACAAGCACCATTTGGGCAGAAACATCCATCACAAAAACGTTGAGCAAAACTGTCCAGAATTCTGCACAGTTTTGCACAACGTTTTTGTAATGGATGTTTTGATGCCCAAATGGTGCTTGTTTGACTTGAAAATTTTGTGGAGAGCTACATAACAAGTATATCTACCTGCTGCAAAAAAATCAAATAAAACATACTTACAAACCCCGAACAGAGGGGGTGTGCGCAGGTATTTCTGCCTGCGCACGCCCGCAGGTACATTAAGCTCTATGTCTCTCTCTCTCGCTCTCTCTCTCTCTCTCTCTCTCTCTCTCTCTCTCTCTCTCTCTCTCTCTCTCTGTGTGTGTGTGTGTGTGTGTGTGTATGGGTGTGTGTGGGTGTGGGTGTGGGTGTGGGTGTGTGTGTGATGTATGTATGTATGTATGTATTTGATTTGTCTAACGTGGACATGTTAGGCATGCAAACATGTTGCGTACATATGTATCCATATGTGTTTGTGTATTCTTTTGTTTCATGAGAGTTTTGGTAGCACTTACCCATTGTTCATTGTGTATAATTATGGGGGATGATTTGAAGCGATAGATTCTTCCCACTATAGTGTACTTGAAGAACAGCAAGTAGATATTGTCAAAATTTTCACAAAACAAAAATGCTCAGAAGCACATAAGAATACATATGCAATATGTTCACTTAACTAGTAGGATATAAGTCTTTCCGTAGTAGCCAGCCATATATGCATGCACTATATTAAACAAGTTACTTTGGGATACTAAGCTCCTAATTTCAATTATAGATGTGGATGGAACTTGACAAATCATTCATGAAAATGCAACTTAAAAGGAGGTTTGCAAACATTTGATATAGAGATAGGATGAAGGGATTTGTAGAATACTCTGACACTAACCATCTTTAGTTGGTAAGAAGCATAATCTATTATCCTTGCAGGCAGTGCTTGAATAGTAAATTTATTATTAGAAGCGTTATGAATGCTCACTGAGTACCTTATATATCAATTATAAGTATATACTTTAGAGCCACCACGGAGAAGATGTGGCCTCTAAGAATATGCTCATGGGGGGTATAAGATATTGCAATAGGTAACAGAGTAGATGACACTCATGTCATGTTGAAAGATATTCTTATTGTAATGGTTGCAACCAATGGTAACAACAATCCAAATGATGAATATAGATTTAGAGATATGGAACACTTATTGAAATTAGTGGAGGATAACAGATCAGGAGTATTTGATGAATGCAACGAGTTCGCAAGGCTATCATTTATAGTGAGATGCTCCCCATATCTAAACCCTTAATGGGATGGCAGTTACACATTTTAAGAAATTATTATATCTTTTAAGAAGAATTATACTAAGTAGTAAGAAAATCATTTCTATACCATATAAATCAAGAGAAATTATCGATATTAGAGGGCTGTATTAGTAGAAAATTAATATTTGCCCTAATAACTGTTTCTTTTAATTTTAAAGTGAGCAATGATCTCAACAAATGTTCAACTTTCCATATATCATGTTGGAAAGGAGAAGAACCCATTTGCTCATCTAATGGAGGTTGTGTGGCATATCCGTATGAAAGTTCTCCGTTATTTCTAAATTATTCCTAGGCTGCAGAGGTTCTTCGTATCTACTTAACTAATAGGAAGATTATGATGACATGCAAACGAAAAAATATATGACGTAAAATTTAGCCATCCTGCTAGCTGTGATGCATGGAAGTATTTCAATCACATTTACCCCAAGTTCAGAAAGGTTGCAAGGAACTTAGGCTTGGTCTTGCAAGCAATAAATTCAATCCATTTGGAGTCATTAACACTAGTTATCAATCTTGCCAATGTTGCTGACCCTATTTAACATGCCATCATTGATGTGCATCATTCAACCATACATAATACTATTATTATTGATTCATGCGCACCTAGAAACTACATCAATATCTTCTTAAAGCTATTAATTAAAGACTTGAAACTTCTGTATGAACAAGGTGTCAGCAAATATGATGATTTTACCAAGGAAACTTTTTGTACACAAGTTATAGTCATATGTATAGTTAATGACTGACATTTACTAATTATCTGGATGGTCGACAAATAGTAAGCTTGCCTATCTTGTTTTGATGACATATAATAAGATAAGATTCTTATGATATAGCTGCAAGTTCGATTTTTTATATAATTAAAGTTGGTTGCCTAGATTCCACATGTACAAAAGGTCAGGTAAGATGTTTGATGGCAATAGTGAATGTAGAAGTTGGCTTGATTCGACACTGAAGGATCATTGGATGTACAGACGAGTTATCTTATGCAAAGATAACTTGACTATGCATAGGTTCGACCTATCAGACTCTGCACAACTCAGATACGAGGATGCTAAGCATTTGATCTTCTATAGCGCAGTTGGTCGATCGGTTGTCAGTTCAAGTCTGATGGTCGATAGCTCCGCATTTGAGTCGTTCGATCGTAACTCGGTTGAAGTCTGTGTTTGATCGAACGATCGTATGATGGATCGTTGATCGATAGCTCGTTTGCTTGGCTCGGAACTTCGGCTGTTCGATACAGAAGGAAGATCGCTCGGTCGAAGGGAGCCTATTAGGATGTGACGGAGGCCCACTAGGGTACGGTGCATTTGTTGTGTATAGATATGCTTGGATATGGATGCCGTGAAAGACAAGATCTGTATCTTTGGGAATGCTTAGTCAATGATGACACCTATTGTAAAGTAGGGTTATAAATATGTGGTTTTAAGTTAGGGTTCCGCGTGGAACATTGTAGAACCATTTGTGAGAGCCATCATTTGTGACAGCCAACTTTGAGAGATTGTATTATTAGCTTTTAGAGAGATCTTGTGTGCTTCTTCTTTGCCTGTGAAGGAGAAGATTTGGTTTGTTGTCTCCTTTTGTAATAAAGCTTATCGATGTTCTCCCATGGCCGGTTCATGGCCTAAAAGAAATTCTCTTAGTGCTCTATTGATTTGTTTGTTTGCTCTTCCTTGTTCTGGGTCTCTCTGGCAATCCGAGTTTCCATGTCTCAACACACGACAAATTGGTATCAGAGCTTGATGGTTCTGGAGATCAACGAAGGAGATGACAATGAGCAACGATGGCAATGATAGTTCCTCAAAGGCATCGACTTCTAGGTCACATGCTCCAATTGGTTGGACTATCATGTCCAATACGAAGTTTTAAATTAAGAAGTTTGATGGAAGAATCAACTTCAGTATGTGGAGATGTGAAGTCATGGATGTCTTGAACCAACTTGGTTAAGACATCGCATTGGAAGAGAAGCTGACAGGCACATCTGATCAGGAGTGGAGAACAATGAATCGGAATGTGTGTAGTACTATCCGGCTGTATTTGTCGAAGGAGAAGAAATACCAATACTTGGAGGAGACAAGTGCAAGCAAGTTTTGGAAGGAGCTTGTCGATAAGTACTTGAAGAAGAACATCCAGAACCGGCTACACTTAAAGAAGAAGCTTTTTAGTTTGAAGTTATCCGAGCGGGTTTCTATGAAGGAACACATTGACTACTACAACAAGCTTCTTACTAACCTGAGGAATGTCAACGTAAAGGTCGACGATGAAGACAAGGAGATGATTCTCCTCAACTCTCTACCCATTGAGTATGAGTACGTAGTGTCGGTTCTTACCTATGGTAATGAATCGATCACATTCAAAGAGGTGTCCAACACTCTGACGAGCAACAAGTTCAGGAAGAACGATGGGGACACTGATTCGGGTTGAATATTGCATATTTAACACCTCATTTAGCCCTATTTTGTGCATATATGATACGTATTTGGCCTCTAATACGATCGAATTTTGAATACCCTTATTTATTAGAGCAAACTTCTATTTTATGCACAAAACAACAATATACTGAGTATTTCTGCCCTTTTTGTATTTTTCATATGAAGATCTCGATCTCAAGATTCCAACAACTATTTATTTGTATTTTTCTAAGATCTGTGCTAATTACTATGAATTATTGAATGAAGGAAAGCAATTAAATGAGGAAATACGGCTGAAATACGCCTAAAATACGAATATACGGCCGTACCGTACGTGCTCCACCCCATACGCCTCCACGTGGCGGCAATAGGGCAGTTCCTGCACGCATCGGATGGTAGCTGCTAAGAGGAGACGCGGCGTTCTGCGTACCGTTGGATTCTGATCCAACGGTCATGATTGAAAGCAAAATGAGGGGATACGTGGGCGAATCTCCACCGTCGATCGATAATCCAACAGCCAGCAATGATGCTGACCGCGTTCAGTGGAGCGTCCATCTGCTTCCACGTGGAAAAATCACGAACCTTACCCGTTGAAACCAATGGCACGGATGATCACCGATTCGAAATTGGATGATGCAGCAAACGAAGCAAGGGCGGGCATCCGCATGCAACGTGATGCCATCTGCACCGTTAAGCCTCCGATCCAACGGCCATGAATTAATCCGAATTGGGCTCGGATGCAAAGCGGGCGAGAGAGAGCGAAGATCTGAATCCGCTGCCACGTGGCAGCTCGTCGTCCAATCCCGCATTGATGAACGGCCAGAGTTTGCTTCGGTCGAGGGTTTGGGTTTTTAAGCTTATTGGGTACGATTTTAGACCCGCTAACGACTTAAAACCCGCAATGTATCTATATAAACGTATTCTAGGGATTTTGGCCGTATTCTTGTGTATTGGAGGCTCTAGGAACCGTATTTTGGTGTGAAATTTGGAGGCCATAGAGACACATGCCAGAGCTATCATCTGGAAGATATTTGGGGCTAATTGGAGAGTTTTGGTGATATAATTCCTAACTTTACTCTTGTATTTTGTGTATATAGCGCATATTTTGAGACTTTGAGCATGTATTGGTCTATGAATATGGTTTTCTCTTCATGCATGGCTAGTACCTATTTGTGTTGGTTGAGTTAGGGTGTTGTAATCATTGATTTCGATACCTTTTTGCCCTATATTCACGTTATATTGTGTATTTCATTGATTTCTACATATATCTAGTTTGGGTATGTTATACGGAGACGTGGGCATGCTTGAATTGAATATGATCTGAGTAAGACTTATTCGTGATGCGATCCGAGATGATGTATCATGACCCGAGAGGGCACTTGTGTGTATTTTCTTCAGGAAATCGATGATATACGTGATTACTTTTTGGCACCATTTTACGCTCTTTATCGACATACCTTTCGACGTTCTCGTGCCCTAGCCGGATGAAAAGTTGAGTTATAGAAAAGATATTAATAATCATTGATTGCACATACCCTAACGAAATCACTACCAACACATACTCTCCATATTAGTACCCTAGTATCGAATGCACTGTAATTATCGTCGGATTCTCTTTTATTATTTTAAACCATCGATATCATTATTTATATCTGAAAGGTGGTTGTTTCTCGTCGTTTTAGTACTCTTTATAAACTGAAGTTCGTGGTTTTGCACGTCAGTTGTCCCGTGGATACGCTACCTGGACTCACCAGGATTATTACTTTTTCGATCTCCTACACTTGGGAGTAGCGCTCACACATTTTGAGACGAGTCAAGTTTTTGGCGTCGTTACCGGGGATAATAGTACTCGTGATCTACGATTTCAGTTCGTATGGGGGAACATTCGGTGAGATCCTTCCATCTTATAGTTTAGGATTTTTATTAGTTTTTTGTTTTGTTTTCTCTTTAAAATATTCAAAAAAATGGAATATATGAATTTCTATTGCACAAACAATTGGTATGATGCAGAGTACGATGTTGCACACAAGTATAGGATGGAGAAGCTCAAGATCGTTAATTTTAATCAGACATATTGTGAAACTTTCTTTCACGCCTGGAGGAGGTTCACAGACAAAGTATCAAGCTATCCGCTGCATGGGTACACAAAGAAAGAGCTTATGTAGTCCTTCTTATTTGTACTACGACTACAGCTACATGAATTTTTGGGAGTCATGACGCCGACCGAGGTGTGGAAGTACATGGAGTCCTTACAAGAGAATGATCAGACCATTAATGAGACTTCAGAGCGTGATTCAACTGAGCCTTCATGCCTTGATCAAGGGGAGCAATGCGTAGACGTACCAATGCAACCCTTGAAAGAGGAAGTTTATTTGCTCATTCAGACATAGGAGGCTACATCCCATCAATTCCAAGAAAACTTCCTTGCTCGGAGTCGGTAAATTCAGCAATTCATTGAGAATCTTACTCTGATTGCCACTTGCTTAGAAGAAGGTAATTCTTTTGAAATTCAATTTCAAGAATCTAATATGAGTTCATCTTCTATTGCAGGTATATCGAGCGAGCCATCTCACGAGGACTGCACAAATCAGAACATTAACATGGCTGGAAGCACGTGTAAAGGAGAGGACGAGTTAGCAATTTTGGATGAACAGAAGGAGGAGACAGCGAGGGACATGTGTTTAGAGATTATTACTATGGAGCCCGAACCACTCTTTCCCTCAGTTTTTCCCAAAATCATTTATCCCTCCCCCCAATGACTGAGCATCATACCGAGAGTAGTGCATATCTTTCAGGGAGTAGTCATCAACATGCTTTACTTTATTTCACTTACTTTAATGACTACATTTGGAATATCTTTATTGAAAAGAATTTAAGACTAAATTGGATTGACGTGACTCATCTCTTGCAGGATATAGTTAAATACTTTATAGAGATGCTAGGATTACGTTGCTGGGATCCAGTTTAGCTAGTGGAGGAAGAATACTCGCCGAGGAGCTCAAGGAGCAGATAGAACAACTTCCTCCACCATTAAAGATACGTGATCCGCCATTTGACCATGGTGTGTTCTTTCCATTAGTTTAGATTTTATATGCTTTTTAGGATGCTTGCTTTTAAATAAACTCGTACCCCTGTCAACATTGAGGACAATGTCCATCTTTAGTTAGGGGGAGTGTATGAAACCTTAGGAGTTTTTTCAAAAAATAATAAAGCGAGAGGAAAGAATTAATCACCAATTCTCATCAGTTAAAACTCCTTCACTTACCACAAATACGGATGATTATGCATTGATTGAGTCCTAAAAATTGTTTACGGCTTGAATTAATTATTTTTCCTTCATGGAATTACTCGTTAATATGCCATTTATGAAAACTTTCAATTGCCATGATTAATATCTTGAAATAGTTTGAATTTATTTCATGCATGCTATTGTGATGTAAAAGCTTAAGTATACACGCTTTATTAGAGCAGTCTTCAAGTTGAAGAGGAATTTGGCATTCGTTACTAATGTTTATGTTCATATTTATGAGTGTTGAGTTGCTTAAAAAGAGAGAATAAAAAGGGTGAAAAAATGCATTGTTCCCTTGAGTTCATTGATTAGCCGGGTCTTCGTGTCTAAGGAAGCATTGGAGATTCGAGTCGAAAGATGGATGAAGGGGGAGTGCATTCAAAAAAGAGAAAATAAAACTTAGATGATTCGAGTTATTAAGTTCGAGGGGCTCTTCTAAGCCTAATGCCCGAAGGTCGTCTGGCCTAGGAGTCATTAACTGAAAGCTCGTTACATAGATCATTCTAAGTCGTCAAAAAGAGAAAAGAAAATAAAAAAAGAAATTATGAATAAACTAAGAAACTTCAATACCCATGATTTGAACGATCTTTGTGAGATGTCAATTCCTTGGAAATAAGAAAACTAGAATATAACGACGTGTTATACTTTCGCTAGCGTAAAACAATGCTCGCTTGTTATTTATTCAAATTAAATTAGAGAAAATATCATGTAATTGATCTTATTCATAGATTGTGTATATTGATGGTCAAAATCATGTTGGAAAGCGTATTATTGAGCCATGCCATAAGCGATTGATAGAATTAATTGTTTTACTAATCATTCGACTTAATCGCTCTTTTTGCTAGACACTAGCAAATCGCTAGTTGAGGGGCATGGTTCGGGTTGAATATTGCATATTTAACACCTCATTTAGCCCTTTTGTGCATATATGATACGTATTTGGTCTTTAATACGATCGAATTATGAATACCGTTATTTATTAGAGCAAACTCCTATTTTATGCACAAAATAGCAATATACTAATTATTTCTGTCCTTTTTGTATTTTTCATACGAAGATCTCATGATTCCAACGACTATTTATTTGTATTTTTCTAAGATCTGTGCTAATTATTATGAATTATTGAATGCAAGATACCAATTAAATGAGGAAATACGGCTGAAATACACCTAAAATACGAATATACGGCCGCACCGTACGCGCTCCACCCTATATGCCTCCATGTGGCAGCAATCGGGTAGTTCCCGCCCACATCGGACGGTCGCTGCTAAGAGGACATGGCGTTCTGCGAATCGTTGGATTCTGATCCAATGGTCATGATTGAAAGCAAAACAAGGGGAGACTCGGGCGAATCTCCACCGTCGATCGACAATCCAATTGCCAGCAACGATGCTGAGTGCGTGTAGCGGAGAGTCCATCCGCTTCCACGTGGTACAGTCTTAAACCTTACCTGCTGAAACCAACAGCACATATGATCACCGATTCGAAATTGGATGATGCAGCAAACGAAGCGAGGGAAGGAATCCGCGTGCAATATGGCACCATCTGCACCATTAAGCCTCCGATCCAACGGCCACAAATTAATCCGAACTGGGCTCGGATGCAAAGCGGGCGTGCGAGAGCGAAGATCCGAATCCGCTGCCACGTGGCAGCTCGTCGTCCAATCCTGCATGATGAATGGCCAGAGTTTGCTTCGGTCAAGGGTTTGGGTTTTTAAGCTTATTGGGTAAGGTTTTGGACCCACTAACGACTTAAAACCCGCAATGTATCTATATAAACATATTCTAGGGTTTTAGGTCGTATTTTTGCGTATTGGGGGCTATAGGAGCCCTATTTTGGCGTGAAATTTGGAGGCCCTGGAAACAGAGGCCAGAGCTATCATCTAAAGGAGATTTGGGGATAATTGAAGAGTTTTGGTGATATAATTCCTAACTTTACTCTTGTATTTTGTGTATTTAGCGAGGATTTTTAGAATTTGTCTATGAATATGGTTTATTTTCTCTTTATGCGTGGCTAGTACCTATTTGTGGCTGTTGAGATGAAGTTAGAGTGTTGTAATCATTGATTTTGATATCTTTTTGCCATATATTCACGTTATATTGCATATTTCATTGATTTCTACATATATATTGTTTGGGTATTTTATACGGAGACGTAGGCATGCTTGAATTGAATATGAGCTGAGTAAGACTTATTCGTGATGCGATCCATGAGGACGTATTGTGACCCGAGAGGGCAATTGTATGTATTTTCTTCAGGAAATCGATGATATACGTGATTACTTTTTGGCACTATTTTACGATGTTTATCGCCATACCTTCCGACATTCTCGTGCCTTAGCCGGACGAAACATTGAGTTATAGCAAAAATATTAATAATCATTGATTGCACATACCCTAACGAAATCATTAATTATCGTAGGATTCTCTTTTATTATTTTAAACCATCGACACCATTATTTAAATCTGAAAGGTGGTTGTTTCTCATCGTTTTAGTACTCTTTATAAACTGAAGTTAGTAGTTTTACAGGTCATTTGTCCCGTGAATACAATATCTGGACTCACCAGGATTATTACTTGTTCGATCTCCTACACTTGGGAGTAGCACTCACACATTTTGAGACGATCGAGCGATGTTCTTACGGTCGTAAGGGGTCGTAGTGGAGTGAATGGTGGAGATCGAAAGGGGTATTTCAGATCCAAGTCCAGAGACAAGATAAGGGGCACTCAGCGCAAGGTGCTGTCGATAGACCAATCTGCTTTCTGTAGAGAAAGAGGCGTTGGGTCAGAGATTGCAAGAAGGCAAAGAAGAAGCATGACACAACTGCCAACATCGTGAAGGGAATTGAGGTCAAGGAGTATGTATTGGTCGGTGCTTCGAAAGGCGTGACGTCAAATGGTTGGGTGCTCTACTAAGGGTGCTCGTTCCATATGATGCCACATCAAGAGTACTTTACGACCTTCAGGGAAGGTGGTTAGAGTACAGTCTTGCTGGGTGATGACCGAGCTTGCAGTATGATAGGCATCGGGACAGTGCGTATGAGGATGAGCGACGGTGTTACATGAGACATCGATGAGGTACACTTTATTCATGACATAAGGCATAATCTCATATCGCTCGTTCCCCTGAAGCAAAGGGCTGTCGAGTGACCATGGAAATGGAGCTTTGAGGGTGACCCATGAAGCATTGCTTGTGATGAAGGAAAAGCAACGTGGCACCCTCTATTACTTAGATGGTTCGATCGTAGCTGGCACATCAATTCTCAATAGTGAGGCTGAGAGGGACAACTCATTGTTGTGGCACATATGCTTAAGGCATGTGGGCGAGAAAGCTTTGCAGAAGCTGATCATTTGATATCGTTTGAAGGGAGCCAAGACCGGGAAGATCGAGTTCTGTGAGCACTATATGTTTGGGAAGCAAACACATGCTTTCATTTGGGACGGCCATTCATAGTATGAAGGGAGCACTTGACTATGTACACACTGACGTATGGAGGCTGAGTAGAATGGCCTTATGGGGAGGGAAACACTACTTTGAGTCGTTCATCGACAATTTCTCACGCATTGTGTGGGTATTTCTGCTGAGATCAAATGATCGAGTTCTTAGCACTTTCATCAAGTGGAAGAAGCTGGTCGATACTTAGTCTGATCGGTAAGTCAGGCATCTCCGAAGTGATAACGGTGGTGAGTATATGTCAGATCTATTCGAGAAGTTCTATAGATCGGAAGGGATACAGAGACACAACACTGTTAGTGGTACACCACAGCGGAATGGAGTAGCTGAGAGGATGAATCAGACTTTGTTAGAGAAAGTTTGATGCATGTTGTCAACAGCTGACCTATCGAAGGAGTTTTGGGCAGAGGCCCTAGCGTACGTGACCTACTTGGTCAATCGGTTACCATCTAATGCATTGAAGGGATGACCTCCATTGGATGTCTAGTCGGGAAAGCCGGTTTCAGACTATAGATCACTTTGAGTTTGGGGATGTCCGAGCTACTATGCCGTGAAGGAAGACAAACTCGATGCTCAAGCCAAGAAAGCCATCTTCTTGGGCTTCAGCAATGGTGTCAAGGGGTATTGACCGTGGTGTCCGACACAGAGGAAGGTGATCCTGAGCAGAGATTAACGTTTGATGAGTCGACGTTACTGAAGAAGGAGCATGAACCAGTGATGGAGATCGAACAGACACAATTGAAGCAGGTCTACGACAACTTGTCTGAGGCTCTATAACGATTGATCAATGAATCAGATCGACCCATACCAGAATCTATAGAAGACGGACTCCAGATGGATGCTGGTGAAGTTGGTGGTGTAAGGACCACCTATGCCTTGCAATACTAACAACAAACACTCTAGAGGAAGGGTGAATAGAGTAATGACAATAATCGTGTAATTAAAAATTAAACTTGCAAATGCAGAATTATAAGTGCAAGAGGAATTTAAACAATACAATCAAGCAAACGCTAACACAAAGATTTTACCATGGTTTCCCAACTTGGGTACATCCAGCCGCACCAAATATTCACTATAATCATACACAAGGTAGTGAATACAGTTTCACAAAGAGATACCTCACACATAGGATTTGAAGTCTTACAAAGAGAATCTAACTCTAAAAAGGAGTACCTAGCTCTTACAAAGAAAGCAACTAGCTCTCACAAAGAAAGTTAGGGGTAAGCTCTCACAAAGAAAGTTAGGGGTAAGCTCTCACAAAGATGAAAACTAACTCTCACAAAGAGAGAAAACTAACTCTCACAAAGAAAATTAGGGTTTCACTTCACAAAGATGAAATAAATACTCTTACTTATCCCGTGAGATGAACTTACTAAATATGAGGAAGAAGAGATGGAAGAGGATCTCCAAGTGTTGAGACAAGCTTTGATGCACTTGGATGATTTCCCTTGAGCTAGCTTGAATGCATGAAGAGAATAGAGCTCATAAGAGGGAAATGATAGATTGGGAGTGTGGCTTAATGATCGTTAATGATCTTCAATAGTTCCAAGAGTTCTAGATGAACCAACTCATTCCTATTTATAAGAAGCCCCAAAACCCCCCATAAAACTCAAGCTAGAAGTCAAAGGAAGAATTCTGCAACAGCTAGAATATGGGATTTTTTGGCAACGACAAGTGAATGATGAAGGAATATCAGGCAACTGATCAATGTCTAGATTTTCCCCAATGGCTATAATCTGAGCCAGAACAGTCGACTGTAGAAGACTACATAGGTGCATATGCTATGTACAGGCGCATGTACTATGTGTAGGTGCCTGTAAAGACTTCGTCAGGCGACTGTCATATGTGATGGAATGGAGCAGGAAAAACAAAACAGTCGCACTTGTGCAGTCAAACGACTGAAGAGTAAAGTCCAGGCACATGAAGAATGACAAGAGACTGAAAAATCTACAGCAGTCGACTGACCCATAAGATGTAGTGATGCCAAGAAATGACAGGTTATGCACTTTGGCATACAGACGACTGTAGAACAATGTCCAGGCGCCTATCTATTGACAAGTGCCTATCAAATGAACTTCAGTCGCCTGCACCAAAAGCTCAAGAAAAGAGTAAAGTAAATATGACTTGAGCTGTGCACAACAGTCGCCTGTAGAAGGCTGGCCATGCACTGGTAATCACCAGTCGCATGTCCTGCCTTCAGCAGTCGCCTGTTGAAAAGCCAGAAACTCCAATGAGAGTTCTTGGCAAGGGGAACCTATATGATTGGTTTCTATGATAATCCTAAGGCTCAATAAGATGGTTATATGCATATGCATGAATGAGTTGAGCATCTATCAAGGCATACAAAATCCTATGACTTAAAAGGAGAAACGCAAGTAAAATAAATTACATGGATTACATTTTACATATCATATAGTCTAAGGCTTCAAGCTCTTGATGCCTTGATGCTCCTCAATGTCTTACAAGCTTCGGCACCTCTTGATGAGCTTCCTTTCATCAAGTTCTAAGCATTGAAAATGTTCCCTTGATGTCCATCCTTGCACCAAGCTATTAGTCTCTAGAAATGATGTTCTTCAATAGATTAAACATGAGACTAAAACTTGAGAGTCATTAGTAACAACATAATATTGTGACCACCATCAAAACAATATTGGTCTAAAACACCAATACCTAACAATCTCACCCTTTTTTATAATGACACACATTATGTAAAACATAAACAATTAAAGCATAGTGCTAATGAGCTAGCTCCCCCTACTTATATGCACCAATTGAACATGGATAACCAATTGTAAATATTCTAAGTATGATCAATATTGACATATAATAGGGGATGATCTGGGAGTCTACCAATAGAGGTACGATGTCCATTGTGATATCCAAAGTGATGTGCACTTGGCTAAGAATCAGGTCTTCTATGCTCGCACCAAGTATATCGATGTGAGATTTCACTTTGTCAGGGACTATGTGGGAGAAGACGACGACGACATCAACTTGCTGAAGATCAAAACAGAGGACAATCCGACAGACATACTGACGAAGGTTGTATCGAGAGTCAAATTCAAGCATTGTTTGGACTTGCCTAATGTAGTTCTATGATGAAATTCACGTCGGCCCCAGGAGGGGGCATCGTGACTCGAAAGAGTCAATCGGTCCCAGGTGGGGACATTCGTAGCTCGGTGGAGCATTCGATCCTTCTGGACATTTGGCTCTTCAGAGTAAAAAGGAGGGGGAACACTAGTTGATGCTCTACCAAGGTGATGCAGTGAGGGTCGTTCGATGGTCGAAGGCTCAAATCTCACCAAGATGGAGATTTGTGGAAGTTGGCTCGATTCGACACTACAGAAGCATTGGTCGTACAGATGAGTTAACTTGTGCAGAGATAACTCGACTGTGCTTGTGTTCGACCTATCTAACTCTGCATAAGTCAGATACGAGGATGCTGAGCATTTGGTCTTCTACATCGTAGTTGGTCGATCGGTCATCAATTCAAGTCTGATGATCAATCGCTCGGCATTGGGACATTCGGTCGTAACTTGGTTGAAGTCTGTGTTCGGTCGAACGGGCGTATGGCGGTCCGTTGGCCAATAGCTCGTACGATTGGCTCGGCACTTCGGTCGTTCGATACAGAAGGAAGATCGCTCAGTCAAATGGAGCCCATTGGGATGCGGCCCACTGGATTGTGGCGGAGGCCCACTAGGGTGCGGCGCATTGATAGCGTAGAGCTGTGATTGGATAGGCTGCCGTTAAAGTCAAGTTTCGTATCTTTGGTAATTCCTAGCCAATGATGACACCTATTGTAACCTATTAGGGTGTTTTAGGTTAGGTTTTTGTGTGGAACATTATTGCAGTGAATTAGAGCCGAAATTTGTGCTTTGAGAGATTGTATTGTGAGCTATTTGGAGAGATCGTGTGTGCTTCTTCTTCGCTTGTGAAGGAGAAGATTTGGTTTGTTCTCTCCTTTCGTAATAAAGCCTATCGGTGTTCCCCCTTGGCCGGTCCACGACCTAAAAGAAATTCTATTGGTGTTCTATTGGTTTGTTTGTTTGCTCATCCTTGTTCCGAGAGGTTCTCCGGCCATCCGAGTTTCTGCGTCTCAGCACATAACAAACCTATGCATGTTTCTTATGCTTGTGAAGACATCAAATGGATACTCTTCAAAAATATCTAGAAATGTACTTGTTGAGGACAGAAGATTTTTTACTCGAGACTAATAATTATCATATTTGGTTACAACTGCTGCTTCCAGTTGCATTAAATAATGTTAACAAGAAACTGGTGAAGGTGTTGATAAAATTTTATAACTTCTTCAAGAAGGCACTTATTTAATTTTAATTTTTTACATTAATATATTTCTTAATTTATTTAATTAAATATGTGGATTATCCAATATAAAGTATGTAAGATTAATTTGTTTATATATAAACTGCATATGTTATCATGTATATTGTTGTGGACGCACAGAAAAAAATAAACAAAAACAAAATATGGGTTGTGATTGAAATATTAACGATGCAAGTTGTAAAAGTATTTTTATTGCATGTATGTACGTGGACTATGAAAAAAAATAGCAATTTAATATGTGTGTGGTGTCTGTGTGTGTTTCTGTGGCTGGAAGTGACATCGCCTACACTCGTTTATGGGAGACAAACATAGAATGCCATGGAAACCCTATGGTCATTGTATTTAAAAAAATTATACTCTAATGGAATTTCTATGGAAGAAGCATTTTCTCCCATGGAAATTATATATGCATAACAATTTCTTAGTTCTATAAAAAACAAATAAGCCACGTAATGTCCATGGCCTAATTCTGCCCATTGACATTGTTGTGGGTGATATGTTGGTGTCCAGGGAATTATCATGGGCATCACAATTTTTTAATTTTTTTTAATGATTGACCATGGAATCAAATGTTCCATGGGCAGTTATCATTTGCCTAATAGGCTTCTACCAATAGACGTTTGTCCATGGAATTTTATTCATTTCATGGGTAGAAGCTTACACCCATGGAATTTCACCTTCTACCCACATAACTGTCAATAGATAGAAATAATGTTTCCAATAGTATTGATCAAAATCATGTCACTTTCATGTTGTTTACATATGTATCAGATCACAAAAAATTTAATGGTTTAGTGGTAATAGAACTTTTTTGTGCCTTCTGAATCAAATTGGAAAAAAGCCTATAGTTCAATTGATCGTTGATGTTTTGGTGGTTTAGAATAATAACATGAACTCGAACAGTACTAATCATCTAAAGATATATTGAGAATGAACTTTTTAACAGCTACATGAGAGGATTTTCTCTTATGGCATTTGATTTTTAGGATAAGAAGATAAAAATAAACAATAATTATCATCTAAAAAGATGTGAAGATTGGACTTTTTAACAAGTGCATAGGAGTGCACTACTCCTTGGGTTACCATTGCCCATAACTGTATATATGTTTGTATATGTATGCACATTCATGTATGTGTGTACATGTGCTAAAGAATTATAATTGCATCTGAATTGTATGCTAACTTGGATGCACTAGGTAGTGACCTTTTTGCTTCTCTCCTATTTAGGATCTATCTCTATCTTTATGTATGTATGTATGTGTGTGTGTGTGTTTGTTTGTGTGTTTGTGCTTGTATACATGTACGTGCGTGCGTGCGTGCGTCTCTCTCTCTCTCTCTCTCTCTCTCTCTCTCTCTCTCTCTCTCTCTCTCTCATAGAACCATTGAAACATATCTTAATATACATTATACTACACAAATTATTTTCCCCTAATCTTAAGATAGTATCATAGCCATTACCTAAAAACCATGTTCCTATTCTTAATCTCATTTCATCCTAAGCCATATATTTTTATTCTTAGATACCACTACTATTGAAGCTTCTTTTTAGGTCTTGTCCCCTCCTGCTCTCTGATATAGACTTCCTATTGTCCCCTTCAATGAAGCTCCATATCATTGTGTAGGAGATCGTTGCATCTCAGATCAAATTTGTCAACCTCAACTAATTCGACTAACTTAAACCCTAATTGGATCAGACCTTCCAATATGCGATCATCTTGTTTCAAATTGAAGTGGATTATGTTATCTCTCTCAAAGGCCTTTTAAGATCACAGACTACCCTTGGATGTCTTATCTTGATTTGTCTTGGTTGCCTAATGACATCAACCATCATCATTGCCTAGTTTTTAATCCTAATGACCTTATAACAACTGCTTGGTCCTCTCGTAACCTTCCTCATTCATTTTTATTTTTCTAGAAATTTTTTGCAATGACTAACAACCTATATTTTTTAGTCTTCTCAAAAGTCATTTCCTTCCATTGTAGACGTACCTCGATCTTAATCCTTGGCACTTTATCTTTCACCATTTGTAGGTCTTATCATCTTCGTATGTGACCTCGTATGGCTACACTACCTTATCAGATGAGCTTATTAATATCCAAATGTAACGATTGAAGATGGTCTTCTATTGTTGCGCTCGTAGTTGTGGATTCTTCTCTGATATCAGCATTCTCACATCTTCATTTGATATCCAACTCATCAACTCAACTAACAACATTCATAAATCAGGTTGCCAAGAAACTTGGTTATAGGTGTAGTTCATCTAGTTTTAATTACATTACTTCATCTCCAACCTCCATTACTACTTCTGTACTTTCATCAAGGTCTCTATCATGTGATCCATTTTCACAACTTATTGGTCATCTTGCAAATAATCTAGGCATCAATTGATGATATTCCCCTTCTGAAAGTTCTATACTATAATTTAAGTGACACCCATTATATGACTTTTGACCGTTAGTCCTTACTTAAAGTCTCCCTATTTTAGATCCATCGTATTAACATTTCTAATGGGTCGTCTCTTATAGCCATGAAGTTTGGTTGCATCACCTCCACTTTTGATCCATCTGGTAGTTTTTCTTTGTCCTTTGACTCTTTTGCATTCCTAAACATATCGTGCAATTATTATTTGTTGGAAAATTTACCAAAGATAAGTGTAGTATTTTCTTTACACCTACGTCTTAAACTATTTAGGATCATCCCAACTGGATGATTGGTTCTAAATGTAAGATCAATGACTTGTACCAGCTGGAGTAGCTTTATCTTCCGTCATTACTACCTCTAAATCTCTCACTATCGGCCACTCTTGTAATAAGTATTTCCAAAACATTTAATTTGTAATATCATCAGTTATGTCATCCATCGAGTTCTAGATTAAAAACAATATCTGTTTCTAGACTATTTCAAAATTTTAAGTTTATTAGTACAAATAATTGTGTCTGTTGTTGTTTCATGGGACAAGCTATTGTATCTTTTCCTTCCCCTGAAAACATGGCTTTAGCTACCTTTAATTTGGTACATCTAATATTCGGGTCTAGCTCTTCTTTTGTCTTTGTTTGGTTTCAACTATTATCTATGTTTTGTTAATGTCTATTCTAGATAGTTGGGTTTACTTTGTGAGTCATTGATCTAAAATGTTCCAAATTTACATTGAATTCACAAACATTTTCAAGACTCAATTTAAGACCCCATCAAAAATTTTAGATTAGATGATTATAGAGAATATATTTCATCATATATCCAAAATTTATCAAACTATCATTTCATTATTGCTTAACGATCTTGTTTGCACATGCATCAACAAAAAAGGACTGGTGAGAGAAAGTATAAACATATCCTTAAGGCTACTTGGTGATGTATTCTTTGCTTCTTTTCCTAAATGGTATTAGATAAAATAACTGCAATCCTATAACTAAATGAGTTTACATTACCAGACATACGCCTTTCTCTGAAAATGTTCCTGACTATACACTTCTGATACCCCGAACCTCGTATTCCTAAATATGCATATGCCTACTCCATCATCCTCTAGAAATCAACCTCCTTATATAGATCCAATATACATTCACCAACCTCATGTTTGGTATATTGTCTCTCTTATTAATCCATATCCTTTTGAGTTTTCATCCTTTATTTCTACCATGCATCCCTTTTAGGAAACTAAATCTTATTTGTGCTTTTACAACACATTCACACATAAAGTTTTGTTTTTTTGCCTATTTGTGCTAAATAAGTAGGCTACAAACAGACATAAAAGATCAAAACCAAATCAGATGGTTTCATTGAGTATTATGAGGATCATGTGGCCACAAGGGTTCTTACGTATTTATGGAATTGTTTATGAGAAGACCTTTGTTCTACTAGAAAGATGACATCTATTTGTATTCTTATTGCTCTTGTTCCTACAAGATAGTGGCCTTCCTATCAGATGAATGTCAACATGCTTGTTTCAATAATTATTCGTCTTAAGTTGTTTAAATGCACCAAGACATTTACGTCATATTCACTGGACTATTATAATCTAAAGCAAGTTTCACAATCTTGGTTGGAATACTTTTGATAGTCTTTCTTTTTGAATGATTTACTATGGGTATGGCAAATTATAAAATGATTTGGCATTCCACTCCCTACGATATTATTCTTTCGGCTGTTATATGTTGATGACCACAAGAAGTGACTAAGAAGATATTGTGTCCTAAAGTAGCAGTTTTAGAATAAGTTTGAAATAAAGTATTGGGGCTTTTTATTATATTTTTTGGTATTGTGGTTACCTACATTTGATCTTAATAGAAGTATATTGTTGATATTATTCACTGAATATGTTTTAATTATCTTAATGTACCTACTGCATCTTCTTCAATCATTGAACATATAAAGCTCCATCTCAAACCTTGACGTAATGATGGTTATCCTTTGCCCCAAACTACATGACATAGGGAGCTAGTTGGCTCTCTTATATATCTATCATTCAACCATACATCCAGATACTTCTCTGGATGTTCATAAACTCAACAAGTTTGCCAATGTTCCCTCTTTAGTTCATAATGTAGCATTACTACGCATGATCTTTGCTACAATATTATGTCTTCACTATTCCTTAGTTCAGATTTATCACTCTTTGGGCTTAATCTTATGATAGAAAAGTGATGGCCCTGATACTTACCATTTAGCATTGGCTTTTGGATTTGTCTAAATTCTCATCTTATTTCTTAATAAAGAAAGTGCCAGTATGTATTCTCTTACTCTAGCACAAGGATTAAATATTGAGTGATGGCTGATATTTTCATAGAATGTTATGTCTTCTTTTAAATGATATGTCTTTATTCTTGATCGATTTTCCTTATGTTGTGTTAATAAAAAATCTGTTGATATCATTATGAATACCATCTTCTATGAACGAACGAATCACATTGAAGGTGATTCTCATGTAGCTTTCTAATAGTACAATTTTGATCAGATTGCGTTTCCCTATATTTCATTTAAAGACCAAGTGGCTGATTACTTCATCAAGAAACAAATTACATCCTTTTTGGCATATTCTATCTATATTCATGATCTTGGATTCATTGTGAGTTTTAGGCAGGGTATTAAAGGAATACTGAATATATATGTATTGTATACTAACCATACCGGAACTAGGTAGTTACCTTTTCTGGCTATCTCACTGCATGTGTGGGTAACCTAATGTATATATTTCAATATTAAATACAATATAGAAGATATTTATTATCTATCTTTTGCGTATGTGTGCATGCACACATGCTGCTAGCCTAGTTAGTGAATAATGATTTTATTTAAATTTCCTAAGCTAGCGATGAAACCCCTCCCCTTCTACTATTATATCGACAATTGGAGCTTACGTAGTAGACATACACATGCCAAAAACCCATTATACTGTTGGATCATGTAGATGACAAGCTAAACACTAGAGTGGTTGATTAGTGTTTTAAATAATTATGCACAAATAAAAACTATACCCTCAAGTTTAGCCTAGGTTGCTTGATAGAGTTACCTACTCAAGAACCTAATCAACACAAATTATGCTAGCAAGAACTTGGAGTAAGATACAGAGTGGAAATCTAACAATTATGCAAGCAAGAAAGTAAAGAATATCACAATGCAAATACCAAGAATTATCCTGGTTCACCCTCTCCTTAGGACTACACCAGTCCTCCAATAACTTGTCAAGATTTTCACCAACCAACTCTATTAATCAAGAGAAAAATTCATCGCCAAGAGGACTTCTAATACCCTTACCTAGCATCTCCAAATAGAACCATCTCAAAGGCTTTTCAATACAATTCTTTTACAACTCAAAATTAACTACAAGAGCACTTACCACCACCTACAAAGTGGGTTTACAAACCTCTTGAAGTTGTTTGGTGGTGTTTCACAAATTCCTATAGTCAAAAGAGTTGGAGCTTTGATGGTGGCTAAGGAAAAACTTTATCTTTGATCCTTTGAGAGAGTTAAGATTAAAACAAAAGAATCAAAGGAAAACTTTTGATTTTTTTATCTTAGAAATTAAGATTAAAACTTGGAGAAATCAAATCACTTTAGAGCCAAGAATCAATGCTTAAAAGCTTTTTGAAAATTGAAATCTTGCTTGGCTGAAATATGAGAGTGAGAGAGCTTTAAATTGCTTTGAATGCTTAAGAACACTTAGAATATTTGATCATTCATTACTCTCATAAATTCAACTAACTCCCTCTATTTATAAGCCTCTTAACCATTCATAAAATAATCCCACAATTGCCCTTGTAACGGATACAAAATGACTAGTAAAACAAAGTTCCGTAAAATCTGGAAGTCTGTCTGATAGTTCAAATTAGTCGACCGCCACTATGAAGGTAGTCGACTCCCAAAAGATAACGGTCGACTACTTTCATAATTGTGGTCGACTCCTTTCGGCTGCAAAGCGTAGACTTCTTTGCCCATTCAAAATAGTCGACTAAAATCAAAAATTAGTCGGCTAATTTTCTGATACTTGGGGTTTTGGGCTTAAAAATTTTGTAAAATCATTTAAAAATAATTTTGAAACATTTGTAAACCATTTAAGATGATAAGTAGTGTGTGTAGCTTCAATCTTAAGGCCTACAAAAAAACTATGAGACAAGAATAGTAAATACATCAAAATACCCAACTTTGGCTTCTTGATGCTCTTGAGTGTTCTCTTCTTTATCCCTTAGTTCCATCATAGATTTTTGGCCTTGGCTTGAGCTTCCACATTATCTCTCAAAGATTTTGTCTTGATTTCTTCTCTTTAGCTAAGCTTCTTGGCTTTGTAGGGGTTTTGTTGACTTTTTGATATAAATTTTCATTTTCCTTGACTTTATAATATCTACACACTTAATGAAATGGATTAGTAATAATCATTTGTTAATAATCATCAAAACTTCATTAGGGATGTTCAATATCCAACGATCTCCCTCTTTTTGATGGTGACAACAAAATGATATAAAATTCAAAAAAAAATGTAAGATTCAAAAGGTTACTTGCTCTCCCTACAACGATGCATAGTGTTCAATCAATCTTCTCTAAACTCCACCTGCATCCTTGCACCTTAGGATAAGTATTTAAAGTGTAATTTCATATTCCATCTCAAAGTGTAGATGATTAAGGCATAAGTTAAGGTGAAAATACATGAAGGCTCATAATAATATTAAATTTTCAATATAGTCCAACATAGTCCATACCACAAACTCCATATCCTAATCCTAATTAATTCGAAATATAAAATGGGCAACCATATATATATATATATATATATATATATATATATATATATATATATATATATATATATATATATATATATATATATATATATATATATATGACACCATGGAAGAATTTTATATGCATACAATTTTGTCTAACCCTTTGGCCCATCAAAAAGAGTTGAGAAACATATAGTAGCATGGCTCAATATCAACAGTTTGTGTCAATATCTATGTGTTAACCATTATTGTAGCAACAAATCTAGGTGCCAAAAAGAAATTTCCAATGAAAAATGAACTTAAAATGAGGACCAATCCCAAAGTTCGAGCCAATAGTTGGTAGTCGACTAATATAGAAAAGTAGTCGGCTATCATCAATGAATCATGAAGTTTATTTTATTTTCTTAATCTTATCAAAGACTATAAAATTTCTAAATAATAAATTTCTATTTTTCTGTTGATATCGACAATATATACCTAATATGGACATGAGTAATTGCGCATTTAAAACGAGATACCTTAAAGATTATTGCAAGGATTATAAGCATAGGATATCCACATCATGAAGCATAAGCTCAAACTCATCAATCAATAAAATTAAACTCAAACTATGCATGCACAAGAAGAAGGCAAGTCTACAAGAATTATCTAAGTCCGATGTCTCAACTTCATGAACAAGATATGTTGAATATTTTTTGCAACATGAGATGAATCCATCAATAATCAATATGCTACATATCCATGTCAAAAAAGCAAGCATTGAGTGTAAAATTTAAATTTCTAATATTCACCATGGCGTGTATGAAATGAAATAATAGTTCCATAGAAATATGATTAAAATGCATCAGATTCAAATATTCTAAGAAGTGTCATAAAGTCACTTACACAACGATGTTAGCACTTATCATCATAAAAATGATGTTTTCCATAATTTGAGCCAAAAATACCCAATAACATTATCCTCAAATTTATTATCAAAGGTCAATATTCATCACGTAAAAGAGTATTTCAACATTTGCAACAAAATACCATATCACTATATATAACCAAATGTGTGTGTCAAGCACACATTGTAGAAAATATTACATCCACATAGTCCAAGCATAATTAAACATACATCAAAGACAAATTGTTCAAACATCAAGACCACAACCCAAATGTCCATGACATCATCAAAACAGACTACATCATTTCCTAAACATTCATAATCTCTAACTCGATGGGCATCCTCCTCCTCTAAGCAATTCCTTCACCTTAGTAATCTCATATTGAAGATCATCAATCTTCTCACAAACTTTCTTATCAAGCTTCTTAAAAGCTTGATTCATCTCTTGCTTCAATTCTACTTTCAGTTCTTGAAGTTTAGACAGCAATGTAGATTGATCCGAGGGTGGTGGAGCTTGATGAGGGGGTGTTGTTCCTTCCTCAGAATCTTCTTCTTCCTCCTCCTCTTCTTCCATTTCTCTAGGGTTCAAGGCAGTGTTAGGGTGAAGACTCATCCTGTTCAGGGCATTTTTGTCAAAGGGTGTGATGGGGTCAAGAAAATATTGGGTCTCAAAATTGAAATTGACACCATGATTTTTAAAAATTAGAGTAAAATAGTGTCCATGATGCAGAGACTGAGATGACATGTGGGTCAGGTTATCATATATCAACTCTACCCAATTCATTTTGGTTCCGGCCGCTAGACCATAAACAACTTTCACTTAGCTCTCAGAGAAGACAAAATAGCTTGTTGACTTTTGACCAATGTGTTATGCCAATATAAGGGCCATAATTCTTGCACAGGGTTGCATAGCACTTGTACATATATGTGATGAAAATTGTTTTCCAGGTAGGAAAACTCTTCTAATGATTTCTGGATCATTCATAAATATCGCCCTAAGTGATGCTCCAGCGCTAGGAATGCCTAAGCTTTCTCCAATGTTAGTTACGTTCAACCGGGTGGGGTTGCCAAGCACATTACACACAATCCTAGGGGTCTTAGGGCTAACCACTATGTTGGTGTTGAAGAGATGCACCAATCTTGGGTAGCATCTACAAGCATTGTCTATGGAAATTAAATTTGTGAGTCCTTGAAAATTTAAGAGTTCTCTAATACCATATCCTCCTAAATCATCGCTTTTTACAAATCTTTCAGCGAGGATATTCTTGCTCACAATTCTTTGGAAATTGTTTAGCAAGTGAGGTCCATTCAAAAGTGGTAGAATGATCTCCCTCTCAGTGAGATTCCAAGATGATGATGAAGTTGGTTGGAAGAAGATATAGGCTTCTTGGAACTGGTCTTCTACTCATGATGGGATGAGTGTGTAGGTAAATGTTGATGCACAAGACCTAAGATGATTGAAAATGAAATAAAATGTGGTTTAATCAGGAGAATATACCGAAATCAAGTAGAGATCTTCATTAAATCCTTCCAATCCTCTAGAGACTTAAGATCTGAAAGTTATAGCTGCTGGAAATTGGGAAATCTCAGCCTCTAGGGTGTTTGATGAGAAGAAAAGGGTTTTGGGGCAGATTCTAGGGTTTTAAACATCTTAATTCTAATCTAGACCATAGATCAAGAAATAAATGGCTAAGATCCATTCATATAAGTGGGTTTGAGTCAACTATACCTAATAGAAGTATGGTCACAATCCAATAAGCTCAAATCTACTCCACAAATCTTCAAACAGTGAAGTGAAAACAAAACAGACAACACAGTTTTAGTCAGCTATTTCAACAACGGTGGTCAACTAGTCTTAAAGTAGCGGTCGACTACTTTTGGGAGTAGAGAGCTGGTTCTCAAACTAGTCTGCTACAATTCAGAAAATAGTCGGCTCTTTTTCAGAAATAGTCGGGTACTGCAGCCAATTTCTCTTCTCGTCTTCTAATCAAATCTTCTCATCTCTCAAAGTAAAATATGTGAAATCTATCTTAGCATGCACATATACAATCAAGCATACACATGCATTAGTTTTCCCTATAATTATGTGAGATATCAAGGGTTTTATTAGGGTATCCCACTTAGGTTTTCAACCTAATCTAATCACCGTGGAAACCAAATCCAATTGGGTTTGGATTTTCCATCTTTTACATACTTATATTCGGGTGAATTATGAAGCTCTTGCATAAAATTAATTACATAAATATCAAATGCATTACGATTTTACAATTTAGGAAGCCAAATTTTAATCAGTTTTCCTTTATTATTGTTAGAAGTTGACGGTGTTGTCTTTCTAATAAAAACTTGATTATGGTGGGTTTTAGGGGTCCTATACTTACTAGTATTTGCATCTGGATCATAACCTAATCATATTTTATTTTTTTAACTAATTGTGATCCTATTAAATCATTTAGTGTCTCTTTGCCTTTAGTAAATTTTTGAACATCAATGTACAACTCATTATACTTGTTAAGTGAAGCTTCTACTTCATTACCTACTTTTCTATCCTAGTGTTCAACATTTTAGCATTATTCAAAAGACTTTTATTTTCATGTTTCAAATGTTGGTTTTCCAACCTAAGCTCTTTTGCACATTATCTAGTTCTTAATTAAAAAGCATTAATTCTTCGGGTGTCTCCTTTAATTTGCTCAATTCCAATTTTAACCTAAGATTTTCTTCTTCTAAATATTTTAAATTACATTTTTTATGAATCTTTTCTAATTCGTTGAACTTCCTAATAAATTTAGCATGCGCATCACAAAGCGCATCATAAGCACCATTTACATCAAACTCAAAGCTATCACTATCATAATCACTATTATCATTATCATCACTACTACTACTATCATCATTACTATCATTACAAAGACCTTTATTTCTAATTAATGTAGAAGTACTTACCTTGGATGTTGAAGCCATGAAGCATATGAGTGCGCTCTCCTTTGGTTCTTCTTCATCCGATGAGGAGGAAGAGGATGAAGATTCCTCCAAGCTATCATCGCCTTCGCTATGGTCCCAGGCTGTGAATGCCTTCTTCTTTGGTCTTCTCAATTTCTTCTCTCTTGAGCTCCTTCTTTTCCTCCTTTCCTTGTCCTTTTTGTCTTTGTCCCTTTTTTGTTCCTTCTTCTTCTATCTTTGCTCTCTATTCTCATATTTTCATTGTTCCTCTCTGGGGACAATCGCTCCTCACGTGTCCTGCTTTATTACAACCAAAAATAATAATATCGTTAGCTAAATGAGATTTTCGTTGTTCCTTCTTCTTTCGAGCTATCCAAACTCTGATACTAAGTGTTGGATCCTATAGATGACAAGCTAAACACTAGAGGGATAGTGATTGGTATTTCAAATAATTATACACAAATAAAAACTATACCCTCAAGTTTAGCCTAGGTTGCTTGATATTGTTACCTACTCAAGAACCTAATCAACACAAAATATGCTTGCAATGAACTTAGAGTAAGATACACAGTTGAAATAATTGACAATTATGCAAAGCAAGAGAGTAAAGAATATCACAATGCAAACACCAAGGATTATCTTGGTTCACCCACTCCTTAGGGCTACTCCAGTCCACAACAACTTATTAGGATTTTCACTAACCAACACTCTTAATCAAGAGAGCAAAGCCTGACCAAGACGGCTTCCAATACACTTGCCTAGCATTACTTGCTACGTCTTCCCAATACAACAAATACCTCTTCTCCAAAGACGACATTCTCAAAGGCTTTTCAATATAACTCTTTTACAACTTAACATTAACCACAAGAGCACTTACCACCACTTACAAAGTGGATTTACAAAACTCTAGAAGATGGTTAGTGATTCTTCACAAATTCGTATAGCCAAAACACTTGAAACTTTGATGGTGGCTAAGGAAAATCTTTCTCTTTGATCCTTTGAGAGAGTTAATATTAAAACAAAAGAATAAAAGGAAAATTTTTGATCTGTTTCTCTTAGAAATGAAGATTAAAACATGGAGAAATCAAATCACTTTAGAGCCAAGAATTAATGCTTAAAAGCTTTTAGACAACTGAAAATTTGCTTGGCAGAGATCTGAGAGAGTGAGTGACTGAGTGATCTTTAAATTGATTTGAATGCTTAAGAACACTTAGAGAATTTGATCATTCATTATCCTCATAAGCCTCATAACCGTTGAAAAAATAATCCCACAATTGCCCTTGTAACAGTTACAAAACGGCTAGTAAAACAAAATTCCGGCAAATATGGAAGTCTGTCTGATAGTTCAAATCAGTCGACCGCCACTATAAAGGTAGTCGACTACCATAAGAATAGTGGTCGACTACTTTCATAACTGCGATCGACTCTTTTGGGCTCCAGAACGTAGACGACATTGCCCGTTCAAAATAGTCGACTAAAATCAAAAATTATTCAGCTAATTTTCTGATACTTGGATTTTTGGGCTTAAAAAATTTGTAAAATCATTTAAAAATAATTTTGAAACATTTGTAAAACATTCAAGATGTTTAAATAAGTGCAGTCTGTAAAGCGTCTGGAATAACCAAGTAGAGGTCCTTGCAAATGTGATACAAAACAAAAATAATAATAAAAGAAAAGAGACAAATAATATTATTCCAATCTCAGAATGTCCACCAACAAAGTCCAACATCACAGAAAAGCCACCAGGCTAAAAAGAGTCTAAAATGTGTAGCTTCAATCTCAAGGCCAACAAAAGATCGATGAGACAAGAAGAATAAATACATCAAAATACCTAACTTTGGCTACTTGATGCTCTTGATTGTTCTCTTCTTCATCCCTTAGGTCCGTTATAGCTTTTTGGCCTTGGCTTGAGCTTCCACACTATTTCTCGAAGCTTTTGTCTTGATTTCTTCTCTTTGGCTATGCTCTTTTGCTTTATTAGCTTTTTGTTGACTTTTTGATACGAATCTTCATTTTCCTTGAATTTATAATATCTACAAACTTATTGAAATGGATTAGTAATAATCATTTGTTGATAATCATCAAAACTTCATTAGGGATGTTCAATATCCAACATATAACAATACTCTATTGAACCTTTTGCTATTTACTTGTTGCTCAAATGATGTACACCGTTTTGCTTTTGTAAAACTATTGAAATTCTATAACAATCCAATCAATGATCAAATATATTAATGTTTACTGGATTTTTGGTGTCTTTGGTTTTTAACTTGTGTAGATCAACTTTTATTGCTCCAATCATCGATATAGTAGCTAGAAAATGTGTTTTGGATGATTAGCTTAGAGAAATAGAGTGCGTGCGTGCGTGCGTGCGTTAGATATTGGATCAAATGTGCATATTCATCCCAATTAAATTAAAATTTTGACAAATAAAATGGAAAATCTAGTCCATATGATGTAATTTAGCACATTGATTTGCAATTCACATTGAAGTTTGTCATACCACCAATTGTTACTAAGATAACTTGATCTAAACCAACGGTCAATAAGCCACATATTATATTACGTAAATTATTTAAAGCATTTTTGCTCATTTGTTATGTTAGGGGTTAACCTAAATATCTGATTATATGATGCCCATTATTATTTTTTGCTTATATGTTTGCATTTAAACTTCCAACAGGAGAAAGCAGCACAACTATTGAAGTGCATGAGCTTGAATTAAATCTGTGTGCCCATAATGGTAATAAAATTGATGTCTTAGATTATATTGAGCAATATTGTTCTCATGTAGTAAATATTTTTGCTTACTTTGTTTTCATTTTATTCTTATTTAACAGCGAAATCTGATGCCAGGGATGAACCCAAATAAGCTTGAAGCAAATGGTCATGAATCGCATGGGGATATATACCTTGCCATGTTTTAGCCCAATAAAAGCACAATAATAGTAATATTTTACTAAATGTATTGTCTAAGATTTCGTGAAATTAAAACTATAGCATCTAAACTATGTTGTAATAAATACAAATTTTTTATTTTTGATTGTTGGTTATTGTTTAGTTATTTTTTCAATATTTAAATATCCTTTCTATTTATTTCATTGAGTTAGTAAATTGCATATTAATGTTCATATTGTATGAATTATGTT
The DNA here is from genome assembly GCA_030789695.1 of Scilla litardierei. Taxonomy (NCBI): domain Eukaryota; kingdom Viridiplantae; phylum Streptophyta; class Magnoliopsida; order Asparagales; family Asparagaceae; genus Scilla; species Scilla litardierei. The sequence continues at coordinate 85,942,048 of CM061139.1, forward strand.
TAGAAGGTTATTGTCTTTCAGCATATACTACAATAGAATGATACATTAAAGGGGTGAACACATGTCCTTTCTTGATGTTTAAATTTCGAATAATAGAATATTATTGTTTCAATGTAAGCATCTTTCATAATTTTCAAAAAAATGAATTATAGAATGAGAAGATAATTTCTTGTACCCTACTAAAGGTTAGCTTTTATTTGTGTCCCTCCTAATATCAAGGCTCAATTGCCTATGTAAGTTAATTCAAAATTTCAGCACATTGTCAGAAAATGCTCATTAATTAACAAAACCTATTAACACTAATGAATTAGGTATCACTCTTATTTCAATGCATGAAAAGGGGAGTTAACCCTGGAAATAAGACCAAATTTATTTTTATTATCTAAAGGTTTTATTTGATTTATCATCTAATTTAACTATCTAATATTGTTTCCATGTTTAATTAGGAATAATGGTGCTTATAAAATAATCAATTTATATTATAACAAAAGAAATTGAAATTCTAAAAGAAATTTCAGTTTGTTATAATTGGAAGAAGTGATAGCTCATGGTATACACCATATATATATATATATATATATATATATATATATATATATATATATATATATATATATATATATATATATATATATATATATATATTTATATATATATAATTCATATAGGAACTACAAATTAATGGAACCCAAGGGACACCCACTAATAGTGGGTGTAATGGTGGATGTTAGTAGGTGGAGACCAAACGTGTCCCCTATTCATAACACTTCCACCATCCATCCATTCTAGCATATGAATTCTTTAGGATCTAATACGCTAATGTGGGGTGGATAGTGCTGGATCCAGAGTTGCCGTGTTTTTTCTCAATAAAACCTTAGCTGCAGAAAACCCAGTGGGAAAAAACCAGCAGCTTAAGGAAAAAGAGTACAATACACAAGTGACTAACCTTGATCCGTACAAGCTTCAGGCTTATAGGTCTTTCAGTTGTCGCATCCCTATATCTTTTACAACCTTTCTAAAAGTACATCTAGGCAATGCCTTAGTAAACAGATCAGCTAAATTATTACAAGACTGAATCTGTCGTACTTCAATCTGCTTCAGCTCTTGTAGCTCGTGCGTCCAGAAGAACTTGGGAGAGATGTGCTTCGTCCTGTCGCCCTTGACGTAACCAGCTTGTAGTTAAGCTATACAAGCTGCATTATCTTCAAATAAAATGGTTGGCTCAAGGTCGTTCGTTTTTAGGCTGGTCTTCACTAGAATGTGATGAATGACTGAACAAAGCCAGACACATTCTCTGCTATCTTCATGGATCGCAAGGAGCACTGAGTGGTTGGATGAGACTGATGTGGTGATTTGCCTCACAGATTTTTAGGAGATGGTCGTACCACCGTAGGTAAACATGAAACCAGTCTATGATTTCTCAGTGTATGGATCAGACCTGTAACCTGCATCTACATAACCAATCAAAGCGGAAGATTTTCGGGAAGAATAATCCCAGGTCAATCGACCCTTGGAGGTAGCACAGAAGCTGCTTAACTCCAGTCTAGTGGCGCTTTGTGAGTGTTGAACTGTATCTGGCTAATAAGTTGACTGCAAGCGCTATGTCGGGACGAATGTAGTTTGCTAGTTATAGAAGTGCTCCAATGGCACTAAGGTAAGGTACTTCAGGACCTAATGTTCCCCCTCTTCCAGCGGCCGGAAAGGGTCCTTATGTACATCCAAAGATCTAACGACCATTGGTGTACTTAGAGGATGGCTCTTATCCATATGGAAAGTTTTGAGTAATTTCTTTGTGTATGTGGATTGGTGTAACAGGATTCCTCCGCTGAGGTGTTCTATCTATAAACAAGGAAAATATTTAGTCTTGCCTAGGTCTTTCATTTCAAATGTTAGTTTGAGGCTTGCAGATATATCATCAATCTCTGCAGGAGATCCGATAAGGTTTAAGTCGTCTACATAGACGGCTATTAAACCAAATCCTGTTCCCGTGGTTTTAATGAAAATACACGGGCAGACTTCATTATTGGTGAAACCTTGTTGAACAAGAAATTCACCCAGTCAATTATACCACATTTTTTCTGATTGCTTAAAACCATATAATAATCTTTGAAAGATTAACAGAATAGACGTCCCAAGGTTTATCTATTATTTCTGCTGGTACTTTGAAACCATCTGGAAGTTTCATATAGATATCTTTATCTATATTACCATATAGTTATGCAGTCACAACGTCAATGACCTGCATTTCTAGGCCTTCCCTTGATGTTAAGATTATTATGAATCGAAATGTGATCGCATCCATAACCTGGGAATATGTATCTTCATAATCTATCCTCGGTCGATGGGAAAATCCATAAGCTACAAGCCGTGCTTTGTAGCATACGATCTGATTATTCTCATTTCTTTTCCTTACGAATACCCACTTGTATCCCATAGGTTTTACACCTCTTGGTGTCTGGATTACTGGTCCAAAGACTTTGCGTTTCAAGAGTGAGTACAGCTCTACTCCTATTGCCTCGTTTCACTTTGGCCAATCATCTTTGTGTTTGCCTTCTGCTACAGATCGTGGATCGATATCATCATCGCATTGAGCGACATGAACATCAATATCAAACGCAAAGTCGTCGTCGACGACAGTGCTTTTTTTGTCCAGTACCTCCCCACTACGTATGAAATTTAATGATATTTCTCATGTATTGTCCTCTTCGGGGATTGAAGGATGGGAGAGGTTACTGGTGTGAGCTTAGTATCCTATGGTGGGATGTTTGTTATTTCTCTAGGTATTTTCCTCTTGCGAGGGAATTTATCCTTGGAGCCAGGCGGTCGTCCTCTTTTGATTTGAGGTACGTCCTATTCTACTGCCGGTGGATTACACCCATCTTTGGGGATGTCAATCCTAGGTGGCGTATTGGCAGCAAGGATGTGTAATCTGATAATCTTTTGGTTATCAATGAATTTATCCTGGAGTAAATGTACTGTATTCTGAATGTGAAGGAGCTTCAGGATCCCATCTTCACACAGATTAGTACGCGGATCATAATGAGACAAAGACTTAGTGTCCCAAGAAATGGTCTCTAAAGCTTCAGCCTTCTTGGTTTGTGAGCCAAGTTTGGGAAAAGGATTTTTGTCAAAATCACAATCTTCAAGACGAGTCTTAAACGTGTTGCCTGTTTGGGGCTCAAGATATCTAATAATGGAGGGTGAATCATACACTACATAGATACCAAGACAACGTTGAGGACCCATTTTAGTCCTCTGTGGAGGTGCTATGGGAACATAGACTACACAACCAAATACTCTTAAGTGAGAAATATTGGGAGGTACATCATATGCAAGCTACATCGGCGATAAAATAAGACCACCAGTGGGTCGTATTCTGGTAAGCGAATCGGCATGCAAAATGGCAACTGTGATTGCATTAGCAATGGACAAGCAATCCATTGTAGTCTCTTTATAAGAGACTCAGCCAATCCATTCTGGGTGTGAACATGTGCTACTGGATGTTCAACTTCAATGCAAGTTGCCTGGCAATAGTCTTGAAAGACTTGTGAAGTGAATTCCCCAGCATTGTCCAGACGTTTTTATTAATCTGGTCATCTGAAAAATGTGCCTGCAACTTTATTATTTGTGCTAATAGCTTTGGAAAAGCTAGGTTGTGGGTGGACAAAAGGCACACAAACGACCATTTTGAAGATGCATCTATTAGTACCATAAAGTACCGAAATGGACCACTCAATGGGTGAATTGGCCCACAAATGTTTCCATATATTCTCTCCAAGAAGCTAGGAGGGTCAAACCCCACTTTCAGGTGGGATGGTCTCGTGATTAGTTTACCCTTATAACCGGGGGGACAATGAAAATCACCCTTTTGAAGAATCTTCATGTTCTTCAAATTATGTCCACGAAATTGGGTTACGATGCGGTGCATCATTACCGATCCTGGGTGACCTAGTCTATAATACCAGAGACTGAATTCTAGTGATGTAGAATATTGCTGGTGCACCATCAGATTAGCTTCTATAGTTTGGATGTATGTTTGATAAAGGCCCGACGGGAGTCCTTTAAAACGTTCTAGGATGGTTTTAATACCATTCTTATGACGAGTAACTTACAAATATTCAATATTATTTAAATCATCAGTTTCCAAGTGATATCCGTTTAAACGGATGTCCTTGAAACTTAGTAGATTTCTGTTCGATTTTGAAGAAAATAAAGAATATTTTATTTTGACTTGCGTCTGGTTAGGGAGCAATAAAATTGCTTCACCTGATCCTTCTATTATATTATATAGTCCTGAAATCATAGTGACGGGACCATGATAATTAATGATGATATTAAAATAGCATCCGTCTCGAAGGATCGTGTGCGTGGAGGCACTGTCCACTAGGCATTCACACTTCATCTCTAGAAAAAGAATGTAAAAACTTTTATGAAAAGGAAAAATACATTCGATTCATAAATAAATGGACATAATTGAAGATACATCATGCATTAATGAAAAAGACTTTAAAGATAACTAAATCAGCCTTAGTCAAGGAGGTCGTTATTCTCGAAATACTCAGTGGTGAACCGAGTAGGAGGCTGTATATCCACCAAATTTGTTTCCGCGGAAAGCTTCAGGCTTGCCATAAACAAATCTTGGAGGTGGCGTGGAGTACGACAGACCTGGACCAATGTCCAGTCATGCCACATCTGTGGCATTTGTCTTCCCAGTTTTTCTTAGGAGCAAATGTCTGGCCAGAGGTATTCCTCTTCCACGTATTCTTTTTCTTCCCCTCAGTATTGTTGTTCTGGGGAGTAGCTCTGGTCTATTTCTTCGTAGTTTTCCCCATGTTAAATCTGCCTTTGTGCTTGTTATTCATCTTCTGGGAAGAAACTGTGTGAGCATCAGGGAGAGGAGCAGAGCTAGCATTGCGTATGTTATAGATGGCCACTAGGAGGTCTATGTTCTGCTCTGCCATAAGAAGGCATGAGAGTAAATTAGATTACCTCGTGAACTTATGTTCATGATACTGTTGCATGAGAATAGCATCCTTCTCATGGAAGGATGTATGTGTCTTCTCAAGCATGCGGGTATCCGAGACTTGTTCACCACACAATTTCAGGTGTGAGGTGATGTTATGGAGAGCTGAGTTATTCTCAGCTACGGACTTGAAGTCCTGAAGTCGGAGATTTTTCCACTCATAACGTGCACGAGGGAGGATCACATCTTTCTGATGTTTGTATCTGTCCTTAAGTGTTGTTCACAGTTCATGAGGGTCTTCCACTGTTAGATATTCGGCCTTCAGGGTCCAATCAATATGTCTCCTGATATAGATAATGGCTTTTTCCTTCTATATATCGGAGATGTTGAGTATTGATTCCCCGGATTTTGTTTTGGATGATGAGCAAACATAAATATATCATGAACTAACACTTTGTTAGCGCAGTTATGGAGATCGTCGCCAAATCTATATGAACATCAAAAGCGACGTCTCAAGACTTCTCAATATGCGTGATTGTATGCCTGAAGCTTCGTTGAAGCTCAAGGAGTTTTATTGAAGTCAAGAATGAAGATTGAAGCTTTGTTGACGGCTCGTAAGGTTTATTTTATAGTCTTCTAGCTTCATAGAATAGAATGTTAAGCCTTGAGTAGGACTTACTTTATAATCTTCATTTCGCTCATATCTTAGAGCTAGGATCTTAGTAGAAGTCGATACGATATTTCCCAAAGCTTCGCGCCTTGATTCGCGACTTCTAGTGCATGTTAGTTGGTTCAAGTAGAAGAGCCAACCGACTAGATGACGATGTAGTCGGTCGGCAACTCTACATGAACCGACTAGTTTGCCTTTTCAATTTCAGCTCAGTTGCTGTTTACAGTTAGTCGGTCAAAGAAGGTTCACCGACCGACTAGTTGTGAAACTAGTCGGTTTGGAATCCTTCTTGGACCGACTAGTTGAACTTCCATTTTTGAGCCTGAGCTGCTGTTTATAATTAGTCGGTCTGTGTTCATTGATCGACCGACTAGTTGATGAACTAGTCGGTCAACTTTCCTTCTTAGACCGACTAGTTGAGCTTTACTGTACATGCCAATTTTCACCTGACTTATTGTTTATCGTTAGTCGGTCTATGAACATTTGGCGACCGACTAGTTGATGAACTAGTCGGTCACCATTTGTTCTTGGACCGACTAAATCAATTTGTTCTCAGACTTTCAGTTTTATCTCTTAGTCGGTGTCAGTTGAATAACCGACCGACTAGTTGTGAAACTAGTCGGTCAGCTACTCTTCTTGGACCGACTAGTTCCTTTTGTCTAAATTTCGACCTATTCCCTGTTCACTCTTTAGTCGGTCTACGTTGATTGACCGACCGACTAGTTGATGAACTAGTCGGTCGGTGGTTGTTCTTTGACCGACTAGTTGGGTTCAGAATGGAGCCGTTGGAGCCTTTCTTGAAACGTTTTTCTCTCCCTCCCTCCTCTATCCTATATATAGTTGGAGGGGCTATTTCATAAGTTAAGAGGCTGCCATTTTATAGATTTGGAGAAATCTAAGAGAAGCTATTCAACTCCATTCTAAAGCTTTCTCTTCCTCACAAGAATCTCTCCCTCAACTCTTTGAGCCATTTCCTCAAGAGAGATTCTCTCCATTGTGAGCCTTCCAAGCCAAGAGCTTGATTCAAAGTCACCATCCTCCATCCTAGCCTTCGATCGCTGATCTTATTGGTGGAGATTCGGTTTGGTGACATTCTCTCCTCAAAATCCATCATTGCCCTAATTCGGTAAGATTTACTCGAGGCATAGGATTTTTGAGGTAAGTGTTTATTTCATTTCATTTCATTGAATTGTTGTATACTCTCGGTTGTGAGAGTTTGCGTGATCCCGTGTTGTGGGATTCACGGACATCGATTGTAGGTCGATTGCACTTGTGGAGTTTCCGCAAGTGGGTTAGTGGAAACCTTGAGTTAGGGTTTCTAACTCAAGTATCTGGAGGGGATCCGGGTGGTTGGGACGTAGGATCACCGGGAACAAGTCGGGGAGACTTGGGTGGATCCGAACCCGTTACATGCTTTGTTTGCGTTTGCTATTTCTTGTTGATTGTTGTTAATTCCGCATTGTCGTTTGTTTCTTGCACAATAGTTAGGAATAACTCTCTTAATTATTTTAAAGTACTATTCACCCCCCTCTAGTACTTGTGTAGTAGCTTAGCAGGGCATTACATTTGGTCTCAAAGCCAAGGTTAAAGCTACAAGGTCAAAGCTATGACAAACAACGACTACAATGTCTTCAATGATCGTCAAGGAGCTTCTTCAGTCTTGGAAGGGCTATCCTCAATCAGGCCTCCTCACTTCAACGGTACCAACTATGGGTACTGGAAATGCCGGATGGAAACCTTCCTCCAGAGCGCTTCACTATGGAGAGCCATATTGACGGAATATGTCGAGCCCGAACAAGAATTCATGAAGTGGACTCCCGCGGAGGTCGTCGCGGAGGTAAGCAATGCCAAGGCAATGAACGCCTTGCAATGTGCTTTGGAGCCCGAGGATTTCAATAAGATATGCACATGTAAGAGTGCATATCAAGTATGGAACTCCCTCCTCATCTTGCATGAAGGGACAAGTAGGGTAAGAGATTCCAAACTTGTTGTTGTTAATAAAGATTTCGAATTATTTCACATGCAACATGGTAAGAAGATGAAAGAGTATTATGCTCGATTCGTTGACATTACCACCGAATTGGAGGCTCATGGGAAAACATACACCCAAAAGGAGAAAGTCTCGAAGATCATCGATGGACTTCCTTCTTGTTGGGAGAAACGTACCTTCGCCATCGAGGAAGGTAATGACATGAAATCATATACTGTCACACAACTAATGGTTACCTTGATGTCTTATGAGGTACGCAAGGACAGTAAGCTCATGATGAAAGAAAAGATGAAGTCGTACTTGAAGCAAGACGAGCCAAAGAAAAAGGCGATTGTATACAAGGCCGCTCCATCTACCGATGATGAAGAATCGGAAGAAGAATCGAAAGAAGAGTTGGACATGGAAGCTTTGGCCGATATGGCAAAGAAGTTCATCCGATTCTTCCGACAAGGTAAGTTGAAAAGTAAATCAAAGTTTATTTCAACTAATGCTTCTACTCCCGTGTGTTATAAATGCAACAAGCCAGGACATATCAAGCCGGATTGTCCTCTCTACAAACACAAGGGGAAGTGGAAGGCTTCCAAGTACGACAAGTCGAGAAGGCACAAGAAAGGACTTGTCGGCACTTTCACCGACTCCGACTCCTCAAGTGGAGAGTCGGACGATGAAAAAGTGGAGAAAGCACACACGTGCTTAATGGGAAAAGAAGAACGTGATCAAGGGACTTTCTCCGATGATAGCGATGAAAGCAAGGATGGAAGCGAGGATGAAGGCGATGAGGTAACTACGGATGAACTTAGATTAGCCAACGAACAACTTTGGAATAAGTTTTATAATTTGGCTACTCGATTTAATAAAACTAAAAATGAGTTAGATAGTCTTAAAAACTCGCCTAAACCCATCATCGTCAACAACGACACCGTTGTTGAAGGGTTGAGAAATGAGATTGTAAATCTCAAATCTCAACTTGAGCATGTTCATGTCGAGGACTCGGATGAATATGTGATAGCGGATTTGAAGTCTCAAAACTCAACTTTGAGTATTGAGAATAAAAATCTCAAGTCACGTATTTGCGCACTCGCATCGCAAGTGTCCACCTTGGATGCTTCTTTGCATTCCCTCACCGAGAAATATGAGTGCACATTGAGCCGAATCAATGAATTCAATAAAGGTAAGGGCCATTTGGACAACATCCTAAATGACTTACTTCCGGCCAAACATCACATTGGCTTGGGGTATAAGATGGGAGAGTCATCCAAATCGTCCGCCACCTTTGTTAGGCCAACGTCCGATGCTTCTACTAGTGGAAGCAAACACGTCATGGGTAGTTCCCCTACCAATGGTGCTTCGGCTAGGAACACACCCCCATTTGGAAAGAAACCCACTTTAGGTGGACCTCCAAAGAGGGGTCATGCTTTCATGTATGCCATGCCACGTAGGAACACACATCCTACTCCACATATGAGCACATATGATGATTTTTATGCTCCGCATCCACGAGCACGTGCATACCATATGAGACACACTCATGCACGTGTTCCACCACATGCAAATGTTCATGCTCATTATCATATGAATAATTATCATCATGCACCTTTGCATCGTGTTCCTTATGCATATCCACGACATGCATCACGTAGAAATCAACAACGCATGCATGTTCCCAATAGGAATAGGGCTCCCAAAGTATTCACCATTTGGAGCCCAAAGGACACAAGCATGAAAGAAAAACAAGTTTATATGAATTCGTATTTCGATAGTGTAGTGCATAATGATGATTATGTGGGGAAGTCCAAGTCCAATTGGACTTGGCTTCCAAAGGTCTAATTTCTTAGGACCCAATGTCCTTGGGTACCATTGAATGATATTTTATCTTTAGGTACTCAAGGATAAGAGAAGGACCATCAAATCAAATTTTTAGCTCCATATTAAGTTTTTCAAGGTTCAATCCACCATAGGATACCAACCCTACCAACTCCGTGATTTACAAAGTTTTTCATTCAATTGGAGTTGATGGTGCTTAAGTGATGCACCAAAGTAGGGGGAGCGTAATCTTGTAAGTATCTTCTTACATTTGATATACATTTGGTATCCATGTAGGTTGAATGCATACATTGTTAGATTTTATTACGATTGGTATCATTATGTTTCAAGTTGTTTGCTAGAATTGTGTATGCCATAGATTTATGATGTTCTATCTATGTTTGGCATAACATTTTTGCATATTACTTTTGGTGTCATTTTTGCTACATTTGGTTTTCACATTGGATTTTTGTCTCTGATGTTGATTTCGTCGCTCGACGATATTGTCTTGGTTAAATAGAATTCTTTCTATGGAAACATAGAATTGTTTTACATGCACTCTATTTAACTAAGAATGTTGATTTTGGAGAGAATGTTCCAAAACTCAAGACGTGAAATTTATTTGAGTTTTGATGATTTCGGATTTCGGATTTCGATTTTCGCCTATGGCTTGATGATTTCGTTTTTTGGTTTTCGCCTATGGCTTGGTGATTTCGTTTTTCGATTTGCGCTTATGGTTTGATGATTTCGTTTTTCGATTTTCGCCTATGGCTTGGTGATTTCGTTTTTCGATGTTCGCCTATGGTTTGATGATTTCGTTTTTCGATTTTCGCCTATGGCTTGGTGATTTCGTTTTTCGATGTTCGCATATGGATTGATGATGTCGTATCTCGATTTTCGACTTTGGTCTCATTGGCACGCTTTGCTTTTATTCGGTATTTCACATTTGATGTTTTACTTTGGCGTCATTTGGACCATGGTCGTACTCTTCGACTCCCATGCGTTATTTTTTAGCCATTGGTTTTGTCGTTGATCTCCTCCCGCTCTTTTTGCTAATGCCAAAGGGGGAGAGATATAATAATGACAATGTGCTAATTAATAATTCAAAGGAATTTACCATGAATCTAATTTGATGTGTTAGATTCAGGGGGAGTGAAGATATAAAAATGGATTTAGATCCTATATGTCAATAATAGGATTCATATTTTATATTTCCCACGCTGCTTGATGCGTATGAATATTATTGGTTTTAGATGATGAGCAAACCTAAATATATCGTGAACTAACACTTTGTTAGCTCAGTTATGGAGATCGTCGCCAAATCTATATGAACATCAAAAGCGACGTCTCAAGACTTCTCAATATGCGTGATTGTATGCCTAAATCTTTGTTGAAGCTCAAGGAGTTTTATTGAAGTCAAGAATGAAGATTGAAGCTTTGAAGACGGCTCGTAAGGTTTATTTTATAGTCTTCTAGCTTCATAGAATAGAATGTTAAGCCTTGAGTAGGACTTACTTTATAATCTTCATTTCGCTCATATCTTAGAGCTAGGATCTTAGTAGAAGTCCATACGATCTTTTCCGAAGCTTCGCGCTTCGATTCGCGACTTCTAGTGCATGTTAGTTGGTTCAAGTAGAAGAGCCAACCGACTAGATGACGATGTAGTCGGTCGGCAACTCTACATGAACCGACTAGTTTGCCTTTTCAATTTCAGCTCAGTTACTGTTTACAGTTAGTCGGTCAAAGAAGGTTCACCGACCGACTAGTTGTGAAACTAGTCGGTTTGGAATCCTTCTTGGACCGACTAGTTGAACTTCCATTTTTGAGCCTGAGCTACTGTTTATAATTAGTCGGTCTGTGTTCATTGATCGACCGACTAGTTGATGAACTAGTCGGTCAACTTTCCTTCTTAGACCGACTAGTTGAGCTTTACTGTACATGCTAATTTTCACTTGACTTACTGTTTATCGTTAGTCGGTCTATGCACATTTAGCGACCGACTAGTTGATGAACTAGTCGGTCACCATTTGTTCTTGGACCGACTAAATCAATTTGTTCTCAGACTTTCAGTTTTATCTCTTAGTCGGTCTCAGTTGAATAACCGACCGACTAGTTGTGAAACTAGTCGGTCAGCTACTCTTCTTGGACCGACTAGTTCCTTTTGTCTGAACTTCGACCTATTCCATGTTCACTCTTTAGTCTGTCTACGTTGATTGACCGACCGACTAGTTGATGAACTAGTCGGTCGGTGGTTTTTATTTGACCAACTAGTTGGGTTCAGAATAGAGCCGTTGGAGCCTTTCTTGAAACATTTTTCTCTCCCTCCCTCCTCTATCCTATATATAGTTGGAGGGGCTCTTTCATAAGTTAAGAGGCTGCCATTTTAGAGATTTGGAGAATCTAAGAGAAGCTATTCAACTCCATTCTAAAGCTTTCTCTTCCTCACAAGAATCTCTCCCTCAACTCTTTGAGCCATTTCCTCAAGAGAGATTCTCTCCATTGTGAGCCTTCCAAGCCAAGAGCTTGATCCAAAGTCACCATCCTCCATCCTAGCCTTCGATAGCTGATCTGGAGATTCGGTTTGGTGACATTCTCTCCTCAAAATCCATCATTGCCCAAATTCGGTAAGATTTACTCAAGGCATAGGATTTTGTAGGTAAGTGTTTATTTCATTTCATTTCATTGAATTGTTGTATACTCTCGGTTGTGAGAGTTTGCGTGATCCCGGGTTGTGGGATTCCCGGACATCGATTGTAGGTTGATTGCACTTGTGGAGTTTCCGCAAGTCGGTTAGTGGAAATCTTGAGTTAGGGTTTCTAACTCAAGTATCCGGAGTGGATCCGGGTGGTTGTGACGTAGGATCACCGAGAACAAGTCGGGGAGACTTGGGTGGATCCGAACCCGTTACATGCTTTGTTTGCGTTTGCTATTTCTTGTTGATTGTTGTTAATTCCGCATTGTCGTTTGTTTCTTGCACAATAGTTAGGAATAACTCTCTTAATTATTTTAAAGTACTATTCACCCCTAGTACTTGTGCAGTAGCTTAACAGGGCATTACATGAGACTTTAACATTAGAAGTCCCTTCACCAGTTGTCACAGCCATAGTCGGAGCTTGAATTGTGTGACGTAGGCCCTGTGAGCACATGTGGAACTTCAGGTCCAGCCGCCAGCTCAAGTAATTTTTGCCAGCTGCATCGAGAACATCAAATTCAATGCTCGTAATCTTTGCCATTTATCTAAGCATGAAATAATCATGAAATAATTATTTTTTCAAAAATTAAGACATGCATAGTAGTAAAACAGAAATAGTTGTGGGGATATGTCGGTCACCACCAAAAATAATAAAAGTTCAAAGTCCATTATACAATCTGAAGTACGAGAAAATTAAAATTACAATTTGGAAACTCTTGGGGGTCCCAGTATTAGCAATTTTGTCTCCGTCTTCAGGCGAAGTATCTCCGGGCTTTGACTTTTACATTTAGTTCCTCACTACATTTTCACTCAAAAGGAAAAAAAATGCGAGGAAAATAAATAGTGGTGACTAATAACGGTCAATCCAAAAACCACAACACAGTCTTACTAACATTTCAGGTAATTTAAATAAAATAATTATGCAACATCACATGCATAAACAATTTAATTTATTCAACATCGCAAGCAATTTTATTGGAGAAATATAATGTACGTTTAATAATTAGTTGGACCACGGGGAAATGCCATTACCTGTTAGGTTAGGTAACTAACAACAGAGCTGTCTCAGGATCCTTGTAGTTATTAAATTGTGAAATAATAATAATTTTAATCCAATAAAAAGAAATAAGCGATTGATTATGAATTACACATAGAATGAATTAGTTTTGTATACAGAAATCCCTATTAATTTCTAAATGAATTGCCCTTTTAGAAACATATTTATAACTTACCCCCAATATCCAAAGAGGAGTTATTAATACTCAATCTCCTCCCCTGATTTCCCCTGATTTTTCTGGATTTTTTCAGAATTTTTCAGATTTTTTTTAGAATTTTTCGGATTTTTTGGAATATATCTGGGATTTATATGCTATTTTCAATAATATATAATAATTTTAGAATAAGAAAGAAAAATTGGCCTGCAAGCCAGAGACCTACGGGCTGGCTACGGGCTTCAGGCCCGTCAGCTAAAAATACCCAAAATTTTATTTTATTTTATTTTTACTGTGCTCATGGCCCTTCAGGGGAGGTCTTCTCCCCTCACCCTAGGGTTAGGGTGTAAAGGGGGGAGGGACGGGGTCAACTCGTGGTGGGCCTCCGCCAAGGGCGGCAGCCAATGGCAGCACTTTGGAAGGCCCCCCGACTGAGGGTGGCACTACTGAGCACACACTCGCTCAGTTTTCAGTTGGATTTAGAACGTTGAGTGTTGTTTTTGTAGCCTCTCAATTGGATTTGGGTTTCTTTTAATGAGATTCGTCAATCAATTTCGATCACAATAATCTATTTGTGAGGTTTAATTCATATTATAATTGGCCTTTTTAATTCTCTAATGATATAAACACAAGTACTATGCACAAATCTTCTTCTCAATATCCTTTTTTCGCATAAATCTCTACTAACAGAAGCGTCAGGATGTAGGGAAGAGTTTTAGAGGGCAGATTAAGCAGGCAAAGATAATCGCATTAAAAGCATGCATACATGTGAATCACATGGGTAAAGGACACTATAGATTTAATAATAACTGTAGGGGCTACGGAAAGCCAATTTCATTCATCCACCTGGGATTTTGTTTGTAAACAAACATAGAAAGGCGGGTCAATTCTATTACCTTTCCTCGGAAGAGGAATATGGAGAATGCCTGTGATGAGAACGCTTTCTAGATGGAGACCTTGATGATTGGGTAAGTAAATGCAGAGAATAGAATACAAATTCATCACCCCCAAATATCACAGAGTAATCAACATGCGCATGAAAATGTTGACCTAGGGGTTTCTAAGATGTATCTCTAGATCCTACTCGCCGGATCTAACGAAGTTTAGAGAAGGAAGCACAATCCGTGTCCTCATGATTCGTCTGTATGCAAGGGTTCGGCTCAGCTGAAGAGCGTGCTTGATAACGTGTTATAATTGGAAGAAGTGATAGCTCATGGTATACACCATAGCCATATATATTATTCATATAGGAATTACAAATTAATGGAACCCAAGAGACATCCACTAATAGTGGGTGTAATGGTGGATGTTAGTGGGTGGAGACCAAAGGTCTCCCCCATTCATAACACAGTTTATTTTATTTCGTATATGTTAATGTTAAAAGTTTTGTTACAAGAAAATCAAGAGTATATGTATTATATTAATTTCTTCTAGTATTTTTTTCCCTCAAAGAGCTAACTCATTGATATGGAAAATGTTTTATTAATAAACTAGTCATAACACGTGTCATCAGGTACAGTTCATTTAAGTTATCCTCTCAAATTTTTTGTTCTCCCCAAAATTATTTCCCCCTCAAAAAACTAAACGAACAAAAATCTAGTTTCGGCAGGGGCACCTTCAGAGCATAACTCGTGCCCTTAGGCACGGTTCATTAAAGATATTGTTGGATATGGAAGACGTTTGTACACCCTTGTGGGGGATGTACGAGTGATTACGGACCTCGAACGTCGCGTACACGAAGTCGTGTGCAAAGGGAATCTGTTCCCTTGCGGAGAGGATCTCTGGATGAGCGGGAAAGTCGCATTATATATGCATAAGTGCATGCGACATATGGCTAATAAAGGGGGAATATCTTAAGCTTATGTTGTACCATGCATATGGTACAACTTAAGCTTATAATGTGCCATGTATCATGGTACACCTTAATTAAGTTGTTCCAAAGGAACAACTTACCCTAAAATAACTACCTTGGGGGCTATAAATAAGACCCAAGGGTAGCCATTTTTCTTACACCATTTGCATGAAATTCATGCATGCATCTTCTTCATAGCGAAGCTCTGCAGAAATATTTCCTCTCCCTCCTTCCAAGTTCTTAATCTAAAATAGAGATTTAGATTGTGGATTAGTAGCCTTACTCCGTTCGTGAGAAGACTCGATCCGTCGTGGCGAATCCGAAGGCAAAGTTCCGAGACTATCGTTCCGCATACGCAAGCGTAAGTCTCCACTTTAATTATCGATCCTAACTCTGTTTTGGCAGGATCCTTCATTGGTATCAGAGCCATATGGGTTCGCCCCGGTCAATCCACCGCCCCGTCGAAACTACGAACGAGTCGTTGTCTTTTTCACGAATGGGTCTCCTACTATTACGGATATAGTAGGAACGCTTCGTGACGGAGAGAACGTAGCGGTTGTTCTTTTCACGTTAGGGTCTCCTATCATTACGGATATGGTAGGAACTCTCCGTGACGGGAAGAACCGACCGTTCACGTAGTACGTTATTCATTTTTTGGCACACGGCCATTAAGAAATAACTAATTTCTTCGACGAACGGGTGCTTCATCAAGGAAGATGATGGAAGTTATTTCCATCGGGTAAGAGGAAAATTTGGTGCATGTGCACCATGGCCAAATGGGCTATGAAGGCCATGCACCCCCTCTCCCTATGCGGAGGGGGTTGGTTACGGCCAATAACCACCGGCGACCACCCCATCAAGGGGGAGGAGAAAGTACGGCAACCCCATTCAAAGGGGGTGGCCGGCCATGGCCAAAGGGGCCATGGCCGGCCAACGCCGAATGGCCTTGGCCATGCCCGGCCATGGCCAAGCCATGACCGGCCATGGCCAGGCCGGCCTGCCGGCCCTGGCAGAGGCCAGGGCCGGCGCCCTGGCCACTGCCAGGGCCAGGCCGGCCCTGGTAGAGGCCAGGGCCGGCGCCCTGGCCTCAGGCCAGGGCCTGGCCGAGGCCAGGGCAGGAGCCCTGGCCCCGGCCAGCGACCAGGCCGCCCTGGCAAGAGGCCAGGGCAGCGCCCTGGCCTCAGGCCAGGGCAGGAGCCCTGGCCCCGGCCAGTGGCCTGGCCGGCCGGCCCTGGCAGAGGCCAGGGCCTGGCCGGCCCTGGCCGAGGGGGGCTAGGCCCCCTGGCCGGCCAGGGCAGAGGCCCTGGCCGGCCTTTGGCCAAGCTCCGGTCAGGGCAGAGGCCCTGACCGGGAAGAAGTTGCTTTCGAAAATTTTTGGTCGACCAATCCGACAGATGGTCTGGGTCGATTGCAAACTTGCCAAATGACCCATACGGGGTAACGAATGGCCTTGGTCAAACTCGAATGTGTCGATTAGTCCATACGGGGCTAACCACAGTGCCGACTAGTTCATACGGAACTAATGTTTTAATGAAGTTTTTCATTGGGCTCTACTCCTTGAAGATTAGCCATAGTGCTCTACTTCATGCGAGATTAGCCATGTCATTATGCTCTACTCTACGGAGATTAGCCAATGTACTTGAGACGTTGTGCTCTACTCTACGGAGACTAGCCAACGTGCTTTCAAATTTTTGAAAAAGATGTTTTTCAAATAGGTTATGTCCCGTCCTTAAATCGGGATAGCGCAATTTAGAATTCCAAGTCCTACCACGATCCGGCCATGGTTATCTAACCCATGGGTGTGTAGAACAGGTCTCGTGGCTTGGCAATTGTTGCGTTAAAATTCTTTGCGCTAATTCTCACCTATTCTATTTTGAAAGATATGTTTTTCAAAAGTAATTTTCCGCTGCTAATACCATACGGGTATTATTTCTGATTTCTTTTTACTTAAGATAAGTAAGAGGGATACTTTGAAAGTTACTTCTAGATGGTAGTTGGGAACGTAGTGAACTTCTCGATTCTAGAGTAACATTTCAACGCATCCAAGGAACTTATCAAGTGTTTAAAGAATCGAAACTTTATGCATAGAATTTTGATCGTGTTTTTCATTCTCTTTGCAGTTTTTTGAAATCGAAAATGTCTACCGCTTCTAAGAATATTGTCGCAGAGCTTAACAAAGGTGAAAAGCTCAACGGCGACAATTATAAACTTTGGTCAATAAAGATCCAATATGTTTTGGAGGAGCAAGATGTGCTCGAAACACTCCAAAACGTAATGGTAGAACCTGAGTTGGGCAATACGGCCCAACACAAGAGGGACCGGGAAGCTTATGACACTTGGACTCGAAAGAACAAAATAGCACGCATTACGTTACTGTCCGCGATGGACAATGACATAATGCGTCTATTTCGGGAATTCGATCTAGCCAAAGACATATGGTCTGAGCTAGAAGTAAAGTTTGGTGGAACTTCGGTTACCAAACTCCGCTCCTTGAATATTCAATTTGATTCGTACAAGATGCGGCGAGATCATTCTATGAAAAAGCATCTCCGCCACATGGCAAATCTAATATCTGAATTAAAGGATGCGGGTGTTACGCTGTCTGACGAACAGCAGATCCAAGCAGTCATTCGTTCACTCCCAGATAGCTGGGATAACATGAAAATGCATCTCACTCATAATGAGTGCATTAAAACTTTAAGCGATGTATCGAAACACCTCGAACTCGAGGAAGAGCGGATTCAAGCCGCAAAACCAAGTGCAGAAGTGCACGTGGCCGCTAGTTCCTCACATGGAGGAAATAAGCGGAAGAATAAACGCTTAAGGTTTGTGAACGAACGTAAGCAAGAACCGGAGACCTCAAAGAAGACAAAGAACAAAAAGTGGCAAAAGAATGTGCACTCAAAGAAGAAAAACTTGAAGAAGATCAAGTGCTTTAAGTGCAACAAGTACGGTCACTTCGCCCGTTCATGTACGGATGGAAGTGATAAGGTAACTTGTAGGGCTAGTTACATATGTGTTTCTAGTTCCATGTTTTTTGCTGAATCTAACTATTTTTGGTTGATTGATTCAGGGGCCACAGACCACGTAGCGAAGGACAGAAGGTTCTTCGTAGAGTATCGAAAGATAACTCAAGGAACAAAGTGGATATACGTCGGCAACAACACACGTGTTGAAGTCAAAGGCGTCGGAACATGCAAGCTAGTTCTCGACAACGGCCGGACTTTATTATTACACGACGTCCTCTTTGCTCCAGATATTAGAAGGAATATCGTTTCCGTGGTCATGTTAATGTCTTTAGATTATGAGTGGAGGTTCTATAAACAATATGTTGACCTTGTTTGTAATAATTCTTTGATTGGTTCTGGTAATGTTTGTAATGGATTAATTGTTTTAAATACAATGTATGATGATTCTTCTTCCATTAATGAAAGTTTCCATTTGACAAATGCTTCTAACTCTGAGTCTGAGATCATTTGTTGGCATGCAAGACTTGGTCATATTGGACCAACTAGAATGGATAGACTTGCCAAAAGTGGCTTGCTATCTAATGTTTCAAAAGTTGAAATGTCAACTTGCGAACATTGTCTTGTAGGGAAAACTTGTCGCAAGCCGTTTGGAACTGGCACAAGGGCCGAAGTTCCATTACAGCTTATCCATTCGGACATTTGCGGTCCAATGAATGTTAAGACAAGACGCGGGAAGTCCTATTTCATCACATTCATTGATGACTTCACCCGTTTCGGACATATCTATTTGATATCCCACAAAAGTGAAGCTTTGGCTTGCTTTAAAAACTATATGAGTTTAGTGGAGAATCAATTAGATCGCAAGATTAAGGTTTTGCGAACCGATAGGGGTGGTGAATATCAATCAATAAGTTTTAAGGAACTTTGTGATGAAAAAGGCATAGTACATCAGGTAACTATGCCTTACACTCCACAACAAAACGGTGTTGCGGAAAGAAGAAATAGGACATTGATGGAAATGGTCCGATCAATGATGTCTCAGGCAAATTTGCCTATCACCTTTTGGGGTGACGCATTATTGACGGCAGCATTCATCTTAAACCGTGTACCCTCGAAGTCGGTAAGTTCCACTCCTTATGAGTTGTGGAACAATAGAACTCCAGACTTAAACATTCTAAAACCTTGGGGTTGTGCCTCTTACGCACATTTATCCTCTCACAAATATGGCAAACTTGGGCCACGTGGGAGGAAGTGTATCTTCATCCGATACGCTGAAAACTCCAAAGGATATGTTTTCGTCGGTCAAGAGGACAATGGGGGTCTAATAGAATTCGAATCGAGGGATGTTGTCTTCTTGGAAAAAGAGTTTCCAAGACAGGGTGAGATAAGTCAAGACTTATCCTTGTTTGAGACTTGGGATCAAGAAGGATCGGAACGTTCGAGTGGGAGAATTCTTGGTGAAGAAGAAAATACGTTTCAAACTTCACCAATGGATGATACGAACGATACCAATCCTATTCCGAGTGGGAGTGATGTTATTCCAAGTGGGAGTGATGTCATTCCAAGTGGGAGTGATCAAACTCAAACAAGACGTAGTAATCGAACGAGGCTAACACCTCTGAGATTTGAGGATGAATTTCCTCAAACATTCATGACATTACTACAAGATGATGACGAACCTGCAAATTTCAAACAGGCCGTCACATGCCCTGCTAAAGATAAATGGATAGCGGCAATGGAAGAAGAACTTCAATCCATGAAAACAAACCAAGTCTGGGACTTGGTTAATTTACCTAAGGGACGTAGAGCCATTGGGAACAAGTGGGTTCTCAAAATCAAGCATAAGGCTGATGGCTCCATCGAGAAATATAAAGCTCGCCTTGTTGCGAAAGGTTTTACGCAACAGGAAGGAATAGACTACGAAGAGACTTTCTCTCCTGTCGTGCGTTTTACCTCCATTCGCTTAATTCTGGCAATGGTGGCTTGTTTGGACCTCGAGTTACATCAGATGGATGTAAAGACTGCTTTTCTTAACGGAGAACTAGATGAGGAGATCTACATGGAACAACCAAACGGGTTTGTACAAGAAGAAAACAAACATAAGGTTTGTAAACTTCGTAAATCCATATATGGTCTTAAACAATCCTCAAGGCAGTGGTATATGCGCTTTCAAGAAGTCGTTTTGTCGTATGGTTTCTCCATGCTCGACGAAGACAACTGCGTATATATTAAGAGGATTAAAAACAAGTATGTAATTATGTCTCTTTATGTAGATGACATACTTATAGCCGGAAATGATAAGCGTCTTATATTGGATATCAAAGCTTGGCTTTCATCCGTCTTTGAGATGAAAGACATGGGTGAAGCTGCATATATCCTTGGGGTTAAGATCTCAAGGAATCGTTCCAAGAAACTTCTTTCTCTCTCTCAAGAGACATATATAAAGAAAGTTTTAGAACGGTTTAATATGCAGGACTGCAAGCCAATTGATACTCCAATAAGCAAAGGCGAGGGTCTATGTTTGGAGATGTGTCCCAAAGATCCAAAAGAAAAGAAAGCTATGGAAAAAGTTCCATACTCCAGTGCTGTCGGGAGTCTGATGTACGCCATGATGTGTACCAGACCTGACATTTGCTATGCTGTTGGAATGGTAAGCCGTTACCAATCCAACCCAGGGCAAGCACACTGGAAAGCGGTGAAGAGGATATTAAGATACCTCAAAGGGACTGCGGACTATGCGTTATGCTATCAAGGCAATACCTTGAGACTCGAGGGCTATACAGATGCTGATTGGGCAGGTGATCTCGACGAGCGAAGATCTACCTCAGGCTTTGTTTTCTTACTCGGGAATGGTGCAATATCCTGGAGCAGCAAGAAACAAACCTGCATCGCTCTATCAACCATGGAAGCCGAGTTCGTAGCATTCAGCATGGCGGTCCAAGAAGCTGTTTGGCTTAGGAAATTCTTAGACAGGCTGACGAATGCCACTGACTCAAGCACTGTTCCTATATACAGTGATAGTCAAGCTTCGATTGCCTATGTCAAAGATCCTAAATTTCATTGTAAGACCAAACACATTGACATTCGATTCAAGTTTGCAAAGGATTATGACAAACGGAAGGAAGTAGACATAGGATACATATCCACGCATGAGATGATAGCGGATCCCCTTACTAAGGCGATCCCCAGAGATGTGTTTTTCAAACACTTATCATCTATGGGAATGCGTAGGAGCTGAGCTATATCATGTAATATTTCCCATGTCTATAGAAGATCAAAATTTAATTTGCATACAAGTTTCTTACAAATGATTTTATGTACATTTGTGTTTTAGTCTCAGCTATTTTTATTGTGTGTATGTCGGACAGATTAAGGTTGGCTCTCTCACATGAGCAACCGCCTTATCTTATCAGATGGATAAGATAGAGATGAGACTAGTTTAAAGTCAAAATCATTAGACAAATGATTTAGAGTCATGACTTAAACAAGATAGTCGAATAAAAGATCTGCATCATACTGATGCTTACAAAAGATCTGAGATCTGTATCACAAGGATATAAAGATCTCATTTGATTTTTTAAATCCTATCTGTCTTATGCAGGATGAGAGTCCGTGAATATTTCACGAGTAGTAAGGGGACTCAAAAAGATAGGCACTGTGGTGTCTGATCTTTCATCCGTACAACATCATTAAGACATACTCTCCCTGGGAAAGGAGTGATGTTGTAGTACGTGTTCATACCACGTATGCATTTCGACCACTGAGTTAGTAGCAATAGTGTTTGATATTATGTGAGACTCAAAGGCCATACGGGTCTTAACTCTTACCCTCAAGGACTCCAATTGGTTCCTTTAGATTTGACGAGATGATCGCTATCTTAGCGTGTTGCTAATGGGCTATGGTAATTCGGCTCGGCGGGGCACGTTAGAAAAGCGAATCAAGTCAAGATCAGAAGGTTCGCAAGAAGAGGAAGATTGATTTCATATTCGCATTTGGACTTTAATGATTCAAAGCTGGCCAGCCAATTGTAATCCAGATGGGATTCAATTGTTGAATATAAAGTATAAGAAATGTGAAGAAATAATCTAGGGTAAAGCATGCGTTGAACTACTCAACTTTGCACCTTCGAGGTCGTTGTGTATCTCTAACAAGTGCACAACAACAGACTCTACGCGCATGACGGTCGCACGGTCTATTTCTCAGTATGATAGATGAAAGAACTAAGGGAAAGACGTTCTCTTACAATCCCCTCAAGTGTGAGTGGGAGATGTTGGATATGAAAGACGTTTGTACACCCTTGTGGGGGATGTACGAGGGATTACGGACCTCGAACGTCGCGTACACGAAGTCGTGTGCAAAGGGAATCTGTTCCCTTGCGGAGAGGATCTCTGGATGAGCGGGAAAGTCGCATTATATATGCATAAGTGCATGCGACATATGGCTAAAAAGGGGGGAATATCTTAAGCTTATGTTGTACCATGCATATGGTACAACTTAAGCTTATAATGTGCCATGTATCATGGTACACCTTAATTAAGTTGTTCCAAAGGAACAACTTACCCTAAAATAACTACCTTGGGGGCTATAAATAAGACCCAAGGGTAGCCATTTTCCTTACACCATTTGCATGAAATTCATGCATGCATCTTCTTCATAGCGAAGCTCTGCAGAAATATTTCCTCTCACTCCTTCCAAGTTCTTAATCTAAAATAGAGATTTAGATTGTGGATTAGTAGCCTTACTCCGTTCGTGAGAAGACTCGATCCGTCGTGGCGAATCCGAAGGCAAAGTTCCGAGACTATCGTTCCGCATACGCAAGCGTAAGTCTCCACTTTAATTATCGATCCTAACTCTGTTTTGGCAGGATCCTTCAGATATCCCCTCAAAGCCTTTGTTCTCCCCAAAAATTATTTTCCCCTCCAAAATCTAAACGAACAAAAATCTAGCTTCGGCACGGGTGCCTTCGGTGCATCCCCTTCAAAATCTTTGTTCTCTCCAAAAATTATTTCCCCTTCCAAAATCTAAACGAACAAAAAGCTAGCTTCGGCGCAGGCGTCTTTGGGTGTATGGAAAAAAAGTTAGCCCGGGCCAATAGAGAAACGTACGAAAATGAAGAGGGAAGTGCATAAGTGTGGTGGTGTGTGTGTAGGGTGTAGGAGTTAAAAGTGAAATGTGAGGGTTTTTTTTAGCAAAAAGGGGAAATGGGCGGTATTCTACACAAATGTAGTGATTGTGGGGGGTATGAAAATGAAGGGGGGAAGTGCATAAGTGTGGATGTGTATAGGGTGTAGGGGTAAAAAGTGAAATAAGATGGTTTTTAGCAAAAAGGGGAAGTGGCGGTATTCTGCGCAAATGTAGTGATTGTGGGTGGGTTTGAAAACCAAAGAAAAACAGTGGGGGAGACGTGTCCAAATGCTGGCCAGATTTCAACTTCTCAATTTTCCCAACGGAAGTTCAAGTTCCCTCAATTTTTTGAATTAAATATTGACCCTTGGATGCAAAGGATGTGGATGCATCCTGATCGTTGTTGATGACTGGGACTTGTCCTAGTCAACCCTAGGATTCAAAAACAGTTGTGTTATATATAATAGATTACATAACTTATATTGGATAGAAATATGTAAAATAAAATAAATTTTAGGATTATTTATCTTCCTTATAATATTTTGTATGGGTTAAATGTTTCTAATCTTACAAATTATTTTTCGCTAGAATAATATGTAGTTCCCTTTTATATATTTCTAACATTCTAAGAAAATGCTAATGGAAATAATGCCCAGTTAGCTTGCAGTGGTTGGCTCCATCATCGTCAATAATTACACAACGTTTTCAGTCTAAAGCTGTTTCGGGGTGTTTTCTCACCACAGGTTGGTTGACTAGAGGGCCGGAGGTCAACGCGATCATGCGGGACTCGTGCGGCCTCCGGAAGTGGGATGCAGCTTGTTCGGCTTGGCTAAGAGTGCACGGGTCCAAGCGTCGGCTTGCCGAAGGGAGTCCTTGGCCAAGCGATGGCCTCTGTACGAGTGAAGATGAATGCGCTCGAGGGCGAGCGCGTTCGGCTTCAGGCTTGATAGGGCACCGAAGAGTAGCCTCGGCACGGCTAGATCTCCTGGACCTGAACAGATCAGAGAACTTGTCAGGGGAGTCGGACCTTGGTTCTGACCAAGTTCCCTCCGATGCCTAAGTCAGAATGAATCTGAAGGATGCTCCGTAGGATCGGTATGGCTCACGGAGAGGCCGATACACGAGTTCTCAAGCCGAGCTATGGAAGAGAATTATAAGGTAGGAGATAAGGTTGTTCAGGAAGAATACCTCGGAGTTTTTGGTATCCAGAAAGTGATCCCCTTCCATGTTGTTCTTCAATTGCTTTATAGGGATCTTCCCCAGACACATCCCCTCGACGTCCCCCTATTTCACCTCGATCATCTGCCACTTTGATGGTACCTTCATGGGTCATGAAGGTGGGCGTAATGTGGCTCTTTAATGATGATTAAGGGGGGCATGGTTTAAGGGGAGTTAGCTCCCGCTGACGTGAGTTAGTAGCTATATCCGTTTCAGTCCAAGGCCGGCCTAACTTCGAGTCTTCGTAGGGGCCTTGTTCTCCCTGGGCTTGTAGGCTCGTGACACAGGCTTGGGCCAATCGGTCTTGGCCCATCCGGGGAGGGTTGTATCAATTGTCCACATCACTCGGGCCGTTCGGTTTCTGACGGTTCGGTCTGGAGGATGTGATCCGTGTGGAGTTAATAGGAGTGTCAGTCGAGGCAATGGCATTAAATGAGGGACATCAAAACGCTGCCTGGTTTGACTTATCCTGCCCCTGGGAGCAGAATTCGAAGGGCCGCCTGCCGCAGGATGTCGACACGCGTCTTTCCTTGGATGGCATGGATTCGAAATTGTCTATCATTTAAAATCGCCGTTCTTTCAGATTTTTCCATTAAGCTTCCTAATCTGATTTTGCTTCAATGATTACTGACGAATTCCTCTTCACCTCCCTCTTCAAATCCTTTTAAGGTGATCTCCTTCTCCCATTTCTACTATTTGATTTGTTTAATGGTGGCTTTGAGGATAAGAACTTCCTCTTCTGGGTTTGATAGTCCTCCCGAGCCTTGGTCGCTCCTTGATAAGAGGAATGGTCTGCTATTTGAGCACCCGATCCGTCCGGATGATGCCCTTTTGGCAGAGGAGTTTGACATCCCTCTGGTGATCCTTCGATTGGCATCCACCGTCTCCTATTCCACTACCAAGGAGATTAGATCAAGATACCTCTGTCACCCATATGACGTTCGGGTTCCCTTTTTCGACGAAAGGATTTGCTTTCCAGGGAGTCGCAATGTCGGTGTGTACGTTGAGATGTTTCGTATGGGGCTCTGCTTTCCTCTCCACCCTTTCATTATCCAGGTTCTGGAGTTTTGGTGGTAGCCCTGTGTCAGCTGACCCCATGTTCAATCCCGACATTGGTGGGATTCAACATGATTTGTAATGCGCATGGGTTGGAGCCGACCTTGCCCCTCTTCTTCTACTATTTCAGGGTCTAGTTGGTTGGCCAGGGGTCATGGCAATATATCTGCGCATGGGCGGTGATGGAGTTTTGCTGGGTCTGCCCCGCTGGGTTGGCAAATGGAGTAAAAACTATGTTTTTGTCACCTTTCCGAAAGACGCTATGATTCTGACCGGTTGGGGGAGCTTATGTCTGTATGACTTGACACTGTCCCTTTTCGAGGTCGATCAGGCTGCGATCAGGCTTTTTTTGGCGTTGCCACTATCTTCTCCTCAAGAATGTCATGTGGTCTCCTGGTAGGCGCTTTTTCCTTCTGTCCTTCTCCTTTGCGTACCCTGATCTTCCTCCCTTCTATAGAGATGGAGGGTCAAGAGTTCAGCTATGACATGCACGAACTCATTCATCGGGGAGCCTCTGGTGGGCGTGGAAACCCTTCTGGACACACGTCTCGATGCACAGTGGAAGAAGAGATCAGCGTGGCTGATGCCGCGGTTGGGACGCTGGAGCCGGCGGATGTTCCCCTGCCATCGCCCCAGGTCGTTGTCGATCCCTCCGCGGCGGGGGACTTAACCGGTGCTGACCCATGATCCGCCCGTGGCGAGGGGCCCACAGGGGGCACCGGGAAGGGCTCTTGAGCACTGGTCGGGAGCCAGGGGAGCAAAAAAATGCCCACATTCGGAGTCTGGAAGGCCCGAAGAGAAGAAGAAGAGGAAGGGGAGAGCGGACCCTCGACGGCGCCTGACTTCTCGATCGTCTCTAGGGAGATCCTCCAAATGGCGGAGGTGGCATCCTCTGCATGTCGTGCAGAGCAGACCTCGATTGGTGTGGGGGGTGCCCTGTCTGTGCTTGGGGCTGGCCCGAAGGTCCCGTCTGGAGGATCGATTTTTCACTGGTCATGATGTGGCCGTCCAACTGGCACAGAGCTCCGTCCTCCCGAGGGACCGCTCCTTGTTGGAGGGGGTCTACTCCAAGGCTCTGGCAGACTCCCAGGTGTGGCAAATCCAGCAGGTCGGTCCCTTTCTTGCCTTCAACTCTATTTTGTTGCAGTCATCACTTATCCCTTCCGTCCTGCAGGCTTCCACGATGGCCGTAGAGGCACAGCGCCGCTCGAAGCGGGTGGACGGTCTTGAGGCGGCCCTAGCACAGGAATGCCTAAGGGCCGAGGTAGCCAAACAGGCAGCTGAGGATGCCCGTTCGGAGGTTCGTCGTTCGTGGTGTCTGATTGACGAGCTCACCTTGGAGGTGACGAGCTTCAGGGAGGCTCAGGTGGTCATCGAGAGGTTTGCTATGGAGGCGTTCTGCCTGGATAGGAACGGCTCTGGGCCGAGCTAGGTGCCCTGCAACAGGTGGACCCTGCTCGACTTGCCAAGGAGGTTGAGAGGGGTTAGGAGGAGGTGCTGGCACCAATGATCGTGAAATCCCTCCGGGGGGCCTTACAGGCATATGAGGATATTCTGGCCCCGAGGATCGTGGGGGCCTTTCAGGAGGGGTTCTTGAGGTTCGAGCAACAGGTCCGATAGCCGTTTCCCCGTCCTCCAGCGGATCCCAAGGAGCCTGCTCGATCGGGGCAAGGTGAGGCCCCTAGGGATGCCTCTTCCCAGGCCCCAGCGCTGTAGGCCGTGTATCTCCTTTTTTGTCCACCTCCTTGTAAAAAGAACTATTTTGAATGCAAGAGTTTAGTTTTGAAACTTCCACCTGTCTTATGGCCTGTCGGAGTGATCGGCCTGCTGAGGGAGTTGCCCACAACCTTACGGTCGACCAGAATGATTGACCGGCTGGGGGAGTTGCCCCGGCCTTACGATCGATCAAAATGGTCAGGCTGCTAGGGGAGCTGCCCCCAGCCTTACGGTCGATCATAATGATCAGCCTACTGGGGGAGTTGCCCCTAACCTTATGATCGATCATAATGATCGACCGGCTAGGGGAGTTGCCCCTAACCTTAAGGTCGACTGGATGATCGAAATGGTCTGCCTGCTGGGGGAGTTCCTCCATCCTTTTAGTCGATCGAAATGGTTGGCCTGCTTGGGGAGTTGTCCCCAGCCTACGGTCAATCAGAGTGGTCGGCCTGCTGGTGGGAGTTGTCCCCAGCTTTACGACCGATCGAAATGGTCGGTCTGCTAGGGGAGTTGTCCCAGCCTTACAGTCGATCGTAATGATCAGCCTACTGGGGGAGTTGCCCCAGCCTTACGATCGATCGGAATGGTCAATCGGAATGATCGACATACTTGGGGAGTTGCCCCTAGCCTTACGACCGATCAGGGTGGTCGGCCTGCTGGGGGAGTTGCCCCCATCCTTACGGTCGATCGGAGTGACCGGCCTGCTGGGGGAGTTACCCCAGCCTTACGGCCGATCGGAGTGGTCGGCCTGCTCGAGGAGTTGCCCCCAGCCTTACGGTCAACTGGAGTGGTCGACCTGCTGGGGGAGTTGCCCTAGCCTTTCAGACGATCAGAGTTATCGGCCTGCTGGGGGAGTTGCCCCAGCCTTATAGACGATCGGAGTGGTTGGCCTGTTGGGGGAGTTGCCCCCAGCCTTATGGACGATCAGAGTGGTCGGCCTGCAGGGGGAGTTGCCCCCAGCCTTACGGTCGATTGGAATGACCGGCCTACTGGGGAAATTGCCCCAGCCTTACGGTCGGTCGGAATGATCGACCTGCTGGGGGAGTTGCCCCCAGCCTTACAGATGATCATAATGATCATCCTGCTGGGGGAGTTGCCTCTAGCCTTACAGCCAGTCACGAGGTTTGGTGTGGTGGAATGGGATAAAACATGGTTGCTCTGTGCAAACTTGCATTTCATTTTCAGAACTGGGAACACATTAGAGAGAAAAAACAGGGAAGATAATGGCGAGCTAGTCTCGCCTGGGGGAGGAGTTGTGGCTGATTATCCCGCCTTCTCACTCGATGATGCACAGAGCGGTCTGGACAATGTTCACCTGCTTTCTTTTGTCCATCTGTTTTGACGTCCCTTCTCTGGGGGTTGCCTTGGGGGTGTCGACAAAGTTCTTCATGTGATCGCGACTGATCAGCTGGTCGATGTCTTTCTTTAGGTGCCAGCATTCATCCGTGTCGTGACCATTGTCCTTGTGGTACCTGCAGTACTTTTCCTTGTCCCTTCGGCCACCCATCATCTTCAGGGGCGGCTTGCCGATGTGGCCCTCTTTCTGAGCCTGCATCAGGACGTCGTCCTAAGTCTCGTTCAGCCTGGGGAGCTGCAATACCTCCGTGCGCTGCTTTCCCCTTGCCTTCATCTCCCGCTTATGGTCTTCCAGCTCGCGACGCTCGCTTTCATCCCGTTTGGAGCTCCCTTTGGTTCCCGTAGGGAGACCTCCTTCCTCCGCTTCTAAAGCCTCTTCCGTCTGCAAGTAGCGCTCTACTCGGGCTATTACATCAACGAGGTCCTTTGCAGGATCGTTGTGTACCGACTTCTTTAGGCCCATGTGTAAGACCCCTTTCTTCAGGGCCATTTTCACGACCATCTCGGGGCAGCTCTCCACGTTTAGTCTCTCGGCGTTGAAGTGTCGCATGTAGCTCCTTAGGGTTTTGCATGGTCTCTGTATCACATTGAATAGAATCTTTGAGTCCAGTTTTATTTGACGGATGTCCATGAATTGCTTACAAAATTTTTGGGTGAGGTCCTGGAAGTTGCTGATGGATCTGTTGGGGAGGCTGGTGTACCAATTCCTGGCGGATATCCGGAGGGTGGAGTAGAAGCCACGACTAAGCAGGGCGTCGTCGGCTCCCTGGAATGCCATGACTCCCTCGTAGCCCATCAGGTGATCTTCTGGATCCCCCATGCCGTCGTATATCTCTAAGGTCGGCACCTTGTACCTGGACAATACCCATGCATCGGTGATCCTCCTTGCTAATGGGCAACAGTCGTCCCTGTGGCTTCCTAGGTTTGTTTGGCCTGTTGGCGCCTCGACGCGAGTGCTGGGTTGTCCCGGTAGGTTGGCGGGTGTTTGGGAGGAGTACTCTCGATGGCCATCCCAACTATGGACAGGCGTCGGTCGCTGAGTGCTCCTCCTTCCGGGGCGGTCTTCCCAATCCCTACGCCATCTCTGATGGGGGCTTCTGCTTCGACCCTGCTGATCCTCGACGGTTAGATGGCTGGACAACCGTCGACGCGTTGAGCGTGGTTGCCTAGATGAGGCTCTGGTTGACTCATCCTTGGCCCATTCGGCCCTTCCATCTGCCTCATCCTGGAGTGAGGTAGGGGTGAGGGACCGCACCGGGACGAAGTTCAACATGGTAAACCGTCACTCTGGGTTGGCACCCTCGACACCATGGTTGGTGACCATGGCAGAGCGTATCAGGGGGACGGAGCTCCTTACAGTTGGGGATGGAAGCCGAGCCTCCCTCCAAGAGGCGTGGGTGGTCCGCGAGTTGTTGGATGGCTGCTGCCAACGTTTGGAAGTGGGCATTAGTCTCCTGGGCAAAGAGACGGAGTTGTTCTTGGGTCACCGACCATGAGTCACTGGTGCCCTCGTTGGTGTGGCTGTGCCCGTTCTCGGGTGGGACGTAGTCTCCCTCCTCCTGGATGGGGGGCATGCATCCTATTACATTGCAAGCTGACTCCATATTGGTGATGTGGTTGTTTTGACGTGGGTGCTTCTTCGTTCCCACATACGGTGCCAGATGTTTCGGGGTGTTTTCTCATCACAGGTTGGTTGACTAGAGGGTCAGAGATCAACGCGATCACGCATGACATGTGTGGCCCCTTGGAGCGGGATGCAGCTCATTCGGCTTGGAGCGGGAGTGCATGGGTCCGAGCGTCAGTATGCCTGATCGCGCCCCGGATACACGTCCTAGAGCGACGATGATCATAGTCTTACCGCAAGCGCACGGTGTAGCGGCGAGCGAGTATCGAACACAGGGAGGCCTAATAACAGTGTCTTCTTCGAATCACCTGGCTATAGGGGAAGTCGGGAGAATGTTCGCAATGTGCGGTCACATTCGTTTAAATGTATAAAGGAATTAACAAATTAATAAAGACGCTTAGGGGATAGGGAATCCCCGCTACTTGCCGTATCTCATCATTGTGACTCGTAGGTTTCACAATTGCTAGACTTGAAATTTGGGTGAACTAGTTGCAACTAAATGTGGAACCAAGCTCACGCTCTCGCGCTATTGCCGGTCTATAGCCAACCTAGGGTAGGGTCCAATCTCTTGTAAACCCTAACCTAGGCAAACTAGCGTGAAGAACAACATCATCGTTCAATCGTATCTCGAGCCCACTCTCATGCAAACTCGAGCTACGACCAAGGTTGGGATAGTTCCTACCCATCCAATCTCTTGCAAACGGGTATTGGTATAGAATTGCAATCGAAAACCCCTAGTTTCGGTCCAATCTCTTGCAAGCCGATTCCGGAGGAATTCAATTGCAACCCAATTCGAATATCTAGGGCTTCCTATCGAATTGGGATCCAATCTCTTGCAAATCCCAATCGATATGAATCCCTAGCTATTCGTATTATCGCAATCCCAAACTAACCCTAATCAATCCTAGCAATAGTTTCACCAATTCATCACAATTTCGAAATTGGGCTCGTAGGGTTCATCCCTACGCCCTAAGACGATGAACTACTCACAATTCATAATAGAATGCAATAGAAATTCACAAGTAAAATAAATGGAATTCATAGAAATATTCAAAATATCAACAAAAATTGAGTTTTTGAGGGAGATAGATACAAACCAATGAAGAACAAGATATCATCCAACAAAATATCACTTTTCTCTCCTCTCTAAAAGCTCAATCTAATCCCTAAAAAGTTAATCTAAAAAGGCTACAAAAGTTCTGAAAAAGCTCTCCTAAACTAGGTTAAAAACTGGGGTTAAATACCCCCCAAAATCGCCCAAAAAACCCTGACGAAAATGCCCCTGCGCAGCCTCAACTCCGCAGTTTTTGCTACAGGAAGCGCGGCTCACTCGGCCGAGTGACAAATGTCACTCGGCCGAGTGACGAACCCTATACAAAAACAGAGAGTTGGGGGTCTCGGGGGTCGTCTCCTTGGAGGTCACTCGGGCAGACGGTCTTTCGTCACTCGGGCGGACGTCGGTTGTCACTCGGGCGGACCGTCTTTCTCCACTCGGCCGAGTCAGTCATCGGGACTGACAGACGAAAAAAACAGAGAGTTCGGTCTCTTTTGTTGCCATCGTCTTGGCTCCACTCGGGCGATGGGTGACTCGGTGCTCGGCCGAGTGGCATGGTTATGCTCGGCCGAGTGCACGCTGATATTGCTCTGTTGCGTGTCCGATCTGGCTGGCCGAGCGGGCTTCCTATGGTCGGCCGAGTGACTCCTTCACTCGGCCGAGTGAAGTGCTAAAAATGCCCAAACTTCATATCTTCGCCTCCTCATCGCTCCTACGAAGTTCTTTCTCCTTCCACTCCTCTCCAACAGCAAAATATCCCCCAAGAGAGTCGTCGCTGACACTCCGGAGTGGGTGTATCTCAGAATCACTCCAAATCGCTCCAAATCTCCTGAAATACGACAAAAACAACAAATCGTGAAAAGCATCGCAATATTGCCGAATAAACGTGAAAAACACGATTTGAGCGATCTAAATGGCATGCAAACATGCAGAAAAAAAGGTGTAAAATACGGAGTGATCAAAATCCCCCAAGCTTACCTCTTACTCGTCCTCGAGTAAGATAAGTAAAAAGCGAATCCGGTGGATAAAGATAAAGAAAACGGCGGAAAGGCGGAAAACGTAAAACGAAAAACAAAATAGAAAACGAAGAGGGAAGTTGCTAGATCATTTTCTCAGGACGTGGGTTTTACTTACTCATATAGCATGCATCGAATATAAAACACATGTCAAAGACTTTTATTTTGATACCATAGTATAATGATGCATTTGAAATAGAAAACCCAAGAATACCAATATAGCATGAAAAATGGAATAATTCTAAGATTAACATCGTCTGAAGCATCTAAAGCGGTATACAATATCATAGATCACACACTTTTCAATTGAATGCTTTCTATAAGGAGTATAAGAGATATCACACGATAGAGTAGTAAGAATAGAAAAAGTGATGTTTTCATGAAATGAATGCTAAGCGTAGGTTTCTGGATTTCGTGAAACTTTAGCAATCTCACCGAGTGTAAAATTTAACTTAGCCTATGTTGTCATACACCGTCAAGTAGTCACTCTCTCACACATCATTGGATTCTCTCCCCCAAGCTTATCTATAAGCGTGGTGGCATATATAAAACGATATTTACATCCCCATTTTTATAAAGCTCCAAAAGTCAAAAATAAAACAAAAGAAGGAAGAAAGAGACAAAGTATATGAGATGGGATCGTTTTCGAACTACTTTTCTCTTTTCTTTTCTTATTCTCAAATCTTTTTCGTTTCTTTTTTTTCAATAGCATATATACACAAAGATCCCAAATCAAAGAGAAGGATATACAAGTATTTTTTTCTTTGGATTTTGGGGAATTTGGAGCATGTGATTTTAATAACGGGGGAATGCCAATAATAGAATCGCTAAGGGGAGATTCACCAATGAATTTAAAATAGAGAAATAATGTTCAAGATATGTGGAGAAATAAATAAATGTATCTCTCAGTTCACTCTATAGGACGTGCATGACAACTTCAGCAGGGCAATATAATCCACTCAGTTTAATCTCAAAAAGTAAACTAATCCAGATTTATCAAAGCTAGCAAACATTTGAATCAACCCGAAGTGAAGCGTACAAATCATGCAAATAGAAGTGATGTGAGAAAGGAAATCAGTACTCCAGATATAAGCATCAATGCGTGAATCTTGGTGTGTTTTCTACGATAGCATACATATGAATTATCAGACATCAGCTAATAATAGAATTTCATCCATTTTCATACGGCAAAAGAGAGTGGGTTACTATTTCTAAATGCAAAGCAGAACATAGCATATGATATCAGAAATAAGAGGCTATGACATGATAACTATAGCATGGATATAGAGAAAAGCTAACACCACGTCATCATCATCACAGAAAAGTCATCTCTAGCAAAAGATGAAAGGAATATAGATAAACGAAAATAAAACTATTTACAATGCAACACACAAGAAAAATAAGAAAAACGTGATGCATGGTAAAAAATGAAAAAGTGATGAAAAAGTGAGTGATAAAGTGGAAAAATGTGGGAAAACTAAAAATAAAGGTGACAAAAGCAAAACGTGTGAGAACTCACTCCCCCAAGCTAAAGGGCACAATGTCCTCAATGTGCGAAGTGTGGCACACCGAGAGACGTGTAATGGGAGGGGGTGGGTATGCATGCATGAGAAAAAGAAATAAAAACAACAAAATGAAAAATATGATGTGAATGTGATGCATGCAAGGATAAGAGTGATGCAGATATGTGTGTGTCACCAAAAATACTCTCCCTCAATACCGAAAAAGGATATAGAATGATATGATCAAAATGTGGACAAAAATAGTGATGGGAGGAGGGGGTGGGCAAAAAGCAGCAGGACCAAGCAGAGAATGGGCAGCATAACGACAAAAAATATCGATGGCATCAAGGGTGTGCCTAAGCTGGTGGTGCTGCGCCAACTCCGTCCTGAGGCGGAGGTGGGGGTGGTGGTGGCTGGGTGACAGTCTGTTGGGTGGGTGGTGGTGGGGGTGGTGGGTGTGGCACAGTCTGCTGGGTGGGTGGTGGTCGTGGCAGTCGCTCCAGGATCTGGGTCAGGCAAAAGTGAATGCCGGGAAGTAGCTCGAGGCGGTGCTGCATGGCGGTGACTGTGGAAGACAGAGCCCTAAAATCGCCCCGCAGTCCACTCATCGCCCCCTCAAGAGCGCGAACGCTCTGAACTAAGGCGTCAGGGGGTGGTGGAGCGGAGGGACGGACAGGTCTAGGCTGAGCTGGTCGGGGCTGTCTAATACGTGCAGTGTAGGTGATCGGGATAGCAGGCATGGGTCAAAAGGGTGCAGTGCTCACTAGTGGATGCCCAGCCTCAGTGCGAGGCTGGGACACAGGCTGGTGTGAGGTGGAAGCAGCAGTAGTGGGAGTGGAAGACAGAAACGGTGACGAGGCAACAAGAGAGGTCTGTGACACAGACGTGGGAACAGACATCACGACACTCTCAGATAGGACGGCAGCCGTGGAGACAGAAAGGTCAACCGCTGGGGAGGAAGTGTGGGGTCCAAAAGGTGAAACCCCGGCGGAGATCATACTGGCCATGGTCTCCACGACATCAGCGAAAGAAGGCTCGCCACTCTCAAGTATGGTGGGTGGACGCTCGGGTAGCAAAGAGGTGAGTGGCTCAACCGACAAGGGCACAGCAGTGGTGGTGGTAGTGGTAGACGTGGTGGGCGCAGGCTCAGTAAGTGTACTCCCGACACTGGCAGAAGTGGGGATAGAAGTGTCGGGAGCGGCAGAAAGTGCAGGCTCAGGCTGAGGGAACACAGGGTCAGCTGGCGGTGCAGGGTGTGCTGGTGGTGTAGGCTCAGCTCCCTCGGCCTCTAGCACGTAGGCGGCGGGGATCAGGAGATCCATCGCCGGAAGCCAGTCCTCGTGTGCTGGTCCTATGTGTGTCCGAGCGGGGCTCGGAAGGATCGTGTAGTCAGCACCGAACGGACCGTGCAACCATACCCAGTGCCTCTGGCCGTGCGGACGAAGCATCTTCATCCGGGCCATGACGTCTATCGATAGTGCAGTGGGGCCCGAAGGTTGACGTAGGTCGGCCAGTAGGTCCTCGCCGGTCATCAGAGCTAGCAGGGTGATCAGGCTGCCGCAACATATCAGGGAGCGAGCACCCACCGATACGATGATGCGGTCCAAAAACCAGCTACCGACGTCAATCTCAACGGCGGGGACCATCGTGACACCATCCCTATCAAGAACTCTGGGGCAAGTCATCGCGTAGAGCATATAGAGCTCAGGCGTCGACATCGTCCCAGGCTTGTACCTCGCTAGAAAGGTGGTCGCCATAAGGCGCTGTGCTATGCGGAGGTAGGGGTGGACTATGGCCGAGGCCTTGGCCCTACTAGGGTCAAAGGCCTGAGGCAAACCTGTGATCCTGGCCCAGAAGGCGTGTGAGTCGAAGGATGGGGGATGGATGTGTGTAGGGGCGTAGGCTCGGTCGGGTGTGGGGACTGCGGGCCACTGAAAGAACGCTCGAAGCATATCGAGAGTGATCTGACACTCTCAATCCATAAGTCAAAAGGAGCATCCCTCAGCGGTCCGGGCGATCGAGCTGAGCACCTCGAGTGTCGGACGGACGTAGGTGCCCGCCGACACAGAAAGAAAGTCTCGCCAACCCACGTTGTCGTACAACGTGAGCATCCCCTTGAGTACCCCCAGGCGGTCTAGGTCAGCAAGGTGTGTGAACCTGGAGGGCACTATCGAGCGCTGGGTGATACGCTCAAAAGCAACGTGATGTGCGTCGTCTCGGAACGTAATACCCTGCGGCCCGACGATAGGAGCCGGTGGTGGCTGTGGGTGTGGGGGCTCGGCTGGAAGTGGCTATGGGTGGACTGGATTGGCAGGCTGTGGCTGTATGGGATGAGGTGGTGTAGGCGGAGGAGAGTCCTCCATCTCGTGGGAGGGGCCGGGCTCATCCGGCCGCTTCCGCTTGGCGGAAGCTCTCCTAGTGAGTGGCCGTGTTCGGGGCGGCATGTGTGCCCCGAGTGATCACCCAACAAGTAAAACGTGCGGCGTGCTAAAATAAATGGAACGATGGTACCTGAACACGCCGTGAGAGCAAAACAGCGTATGCATGTGAAGACGCCGCCTCCACAAGGCCAAAAGCGCGCCTCGGAAGCTCCCCTAAGCTCCCCAAGATTGCCTACACATCAAACGACGATATCAGCGTGTAAAATTCAAAATACATGGGGGGTTAGTGGTATAATAGATAGATAATGAAATTAATTTGGGGCAGGGGCTCGATAGGTGCACGGATCATCAAAAAATAGGAGAAAATGTAGAAAACGGGCGAAATTGGGGTTACCGGAGGTCGGCCGACGGCGAGGGAGTCGCCGGCGGTGATGATGGTCGGCGGTCAGCGGTCAGCGCTCGGTCGTCGGTGGTCGGGCGGCGTTCGGGCGAGTGGGAGGTCGCAGCGGGCGAGGGAGCAGCGGTCGCAAGCGGTTCGGGCGATTTGGTGGATTTTGACATTTCGAATTCCGCGCCGAACCGCTGCGCCTTATATAAGTGAAGTTACGACTCGACCGAGTGACTAAGTCACTCGGCCAAGTGATCGTAACGAAGATATTTATAAAATTTCTCCCTCCGCTTATGTCTCGGCCGAGTCGATTTGCCATCCTCGGCCGAGTGGAAGAAGTCCATTCGGCCGAGTGGCACAAGCTACTCAGCAATTTTCGCCCTAGGAGCGTATCAATTTCACTCGGCCGAGTGAAGATATATACTCGGCCGAGTGGCAATTTATACTGAAATTGAAAAAAGAACAGAGAGTTTGGTGCAGCAGACTTCCCTCGTTGGTGCGCCACTCGGGCGGACGATGTTGGTTGCTCGGCCGAGTGGATAAGGTACTCGGCCGAGTGAGGCCTTGTTTTCTGCCGTGATGCTCCGTTTTGGCTCTAGTCTCTGTTTTTCTTTCTCCAGTTGATTTCTTTCTTCTCCTAAGCCCCGAGCACGTTCCTGGAGCGCTCTTCTTCACCTTAGTCGTCCTCCATACGATAGATATCCCGTTCTCCTCTCCTGCCAAAGAAAATAGGACCTGTTGTCAAAAAATTTTGTTCGAACGTCTCAAAAACACTAATAAAGTCTAAAACAAAAAATAAAAACCAAAAATAGAAAAACGCGATAACCGTCGGGTTGCCTCCTGACAAGCGCTCGTTTTAGGTCTTGAGCTCGACCCCTATTGATTTTCAATTAACGCTGGATGTTGGGTGCATACGAGATGCACCCGTCAAACTTGCTTGGAAGACCACTCGGATTTGGATCATGGTAGGGTGTGGTCTTCCTCAGCGCCCCTTCGTTATGGGCAATGTTGGGGGGGTCCCCCAAGCTAGAGCTTGCTCCAGTCTTCCTCTTTGCCGGTGACACCGATTGTCGTATCGGTGGAGCTTTCTTCGGAGTCCTCAACTTCGAGAGCTTGCAGAGCTCCCGTATCCTAGTGACATCAGCATCACCATCATCAATTACCATGGAGATATCGGGGGAGTGCTCCATATTCTCTTCCTCGGCCAAATCTAGGCCTTCTTCGAAGCTATCTTCGTGGGGTACGCCGATGGAATGGGGGATCGCCTCTTCAATGACTTCATCAAGGAGGTCCATGTAATCAAGCTCCTCGTGACACGGCATGTGCTTCATTGCCTTCGGTATATGAAGCTCTACTTCGATGTTGCCGACGTTCAAGGTAAGGGTCCCCTCCCGCACATCGATGATGACACCGGCGGTGGCGAGGAATGGGCGTCCGAGTATGAGTGATGTATCGCCCTCCTCCTTGATGTCCATTATCACGAAATCACATGGCAAACATATGCCCCCTGGAACTTGGAGTGGGATGTCCTCTGTGATCCCGACCGGTCTTGAAATCCTCCAGTCCGCTAGTTGAATCCGCATGTCGGTAGGCTTTAAATCCGTGCCGGTATTCAACTTCCGGAACATGGAGAGGGGCATGAGGCTAACACTAGCCCCCAAGTCCACCAATGCTTTTTGTAGGGGGACGCCGCCTAGAGTGCAAGGAATTCGGAAACTCCCCGGATCTTTAAATTTGGCGGGCTCCTTCTCTCTCTTTTTGAACCAAGTCCCTTCCTCCGCTAGCATTATCTTCTCCTTCCTCTTCCTTCCCGTGATCAAGTCTTTTAAGAACTTGGCATAAGATGGGATTTCCACTAAAGCGTCGAGGAAGGGGATATTAAGGCTCACCCCTCTCAAATACTCGAGAAACTTGGCTAGCCGTTTCTCCATCTTGGCTCTAGCTAGCCGTTGAGGGAAGGGCACCGGTGGCATAAATCGGCGCTCATCGATAAGCTCCTCCATTCTAGATTTTTCTCCTTCTTGCGGCTCCTTCTCCTTTTCAACTTCAATTGTCGGCTCGCTCTCTTGTAGATTCTCCACCATGGGCTCCTTGACTTGAGTCATGGGGGGAGTAGTATCCTTCCCTCCTCTTGTAGTAACCGCAACGACCGCATTGATATAGCCGGTGTTGCCCCATGGATTCGGCTCGGGTTGAGCCGGCAATTGTTGATTGTTTTTATTGAGAAACGCAAGTTGCTTCCCAATTTGAGCGACGACGGTGGCGAGCGAATCTTGTCCCACCTTCAATGTGGCATTGATCTTTCGTTGTTCCGCCATAAACTCATCCACCTTAGCTTCAAAATCCGGACGTGGTTGAGCTTGCGGTGGGTTGGGATTTCTCCACCCTTGATTATACCCGGGTGGCCTATAAGGTCCCACTTGTTGCCTCGGTGGGAAATTTTGTTGTGGTGGCCCCCTTTGTGGATAATTCAGTTGTGGTGGTGGTGGAGCCCGAGCTTGAGGAGGTTGTTGTGACGGCGGGTTCAATGCTCCATCATTATTGGCATATGAGAAACCCGGATGGTTTCTATCGGCAGGATTGGCCCAATATCCAGAATTTCCCGCGACGTATTGAACTTGCTCCAAAGCTCCTTCTCCTTGCTCTCCTCCTACATATATGGATTGGGATTGGTCTTGCCAATCGCTCAAATGATTTGTCGGCGTGGATGTAAAAGGGGCTCCTTGAGGCTCCGTAATGAATTTCTCCAATCTCTCCACAACCTTGTGGAGAGAATCAAACTTACTAGAAAGCTCCGCCACGTCCTTGGCCTCATAGATACTTGTGGGCTTCAAGGAGGATGAAGAATGTCCTCGCTCGTCCCCCCATTGTTGGTTGTACGAGGCCATCTCCTCAAGCAAGGCCGTAGCTTCATCGGGAGTCTTTGACAAAATGGCTCCATTTGCCGTGGCATCAATAATCTGCTTCGTCCCCGGTTGGAGTCCATTGTAAAAGCTATGGACAAGCTCCCAATCCTCAATGCTATGATGAGGGCACTGATGTTGCAAGTCCTTGAAGCGATCCCATGCTTCGTTGAGAGTCTCTTGAGGTCCTTGCTTGAATGACATGAGAGCACTTCTAATCTTCACCGTCTTGGAGGGCGGGTAAAACTTGTCGACGAAGGCACTCGCCAACTCATCCCAAGTGGTGAAGATTCTTTCAGCTTGCGTCCTCAACCAATGTACTGCCTTGTCCTTTAGTGTGAAAGGGAAGAGGCGCAGTCTGATAGCATCCACAGAGACGCCCGGCATTTGGAAGGTGGCGCACTTTGATAGGAAGAGCTGGATGTGGTAGTGAGGATTTTCATGGGAGTTCCCATGAAAAGGATCTTGTTGCATAAGGACCACCAATCCAGTCTTCAACTCAAAATTCTTGTCGGCCGCCAACTCCGACATGGCTATGGACGAGGTCGTGGAAGAGGTCTTAGGCCGAAGCCTATCTCTTATGGAAATAATCCTCGCCATTCGTGCCGCTAATTCTTCTGGGGTCTCAGGATAGGTCATAAAATTTCCTTCCGTATCGGGTGTCCTCTCCGCTCGGATCCTCCTCAATGTACGCTCGATCTCTGGATCGTATAGTATCTCTTCGGGGTTCGCCGAGGATCTCGTGTACATGCAAGGGGAAAACAGAGTTTCAAAGAAATAGTTAGCACAACGGAAGGGTAAAATAAAAATAGAAATAATAGAACAAAAAGAAAAATAGCTAGGTTATAGGAATCAAACACTATTGCCTCCCCGGCAACGGTGCAAAAAACTTGTTCGGCCCTGAAATGCAACCCTAGAGCACAACCAACTATGGCGCAAATGCATGGAGATAAATCCATGGCAACGGCGCCAAAAACTTGATCGCGCCCCGGATACACGTCCCGGAGCGGCGACGATCGTAGTCTTTCCGCAAGCGCACGGTGTAGCGGCGAGCGGGTATCGAACACAGGGAGGCCTAATAACAGTGTCTTCTTCGAATCACCTGGCTATAGGGGAAGATGGGAGAATGTTCGCAATGTGCGGTCACAGTCGTTTAAATGTATAAAGGAATTAACAAATTAATAAAGACGCTTAGGGGATAGGGAATCCCCGCTACTTGCCGTATCTCATCATTGTGACTCGTAGGTTTCACAATTGCTAGACTTAAAATTTGGGTGAACTAGTTGCAACTAAATGTGGAACCAAGCTCACGCTCTCGCGCTATTGCCGGTCTATAGCCAACCTAGGGTAGGGTCCAATCTCTTGCAAACCCTAACCTAGGCAAACTAGCGTGAAGAACAACATCATCGTTCAATCGTATCTCGAGCCCACTCTCGTGCAAACTCGAGCTACAACCAAGGTTGGGATAGTTCCTACCCATCCAATCTCTTGCAAACGGGTATTGGTATAGAATTGCAATCGAAAAACCCTAGTTTCCGTCCAATCTCTTGCAAACCGATTCCGGAGGAATTCAATTGCAACCCAATTCGAATATCTAGGGCTTCCTATCGAATTGGGATCCAATCTCTTGCAAATCCTAATCGATATGAATCCCTAGCTATTCGTATTATCGCAATCCCAAACTAACCCTAATCAATCCTAGCAATAGTTTCACCAATTCATCACAATTTCGAAATTGGGCTCGTAGGGTTCATCCCTACGCCCTAAGACAATGAACTACTCACAATTCATAATAGAATGCAATAGAAATTCACAAGTAAAATAAATGGAATTCATAGCAATATTCAAAATATCAACAAAAATTGAGTTTTTGAGGGAGAGAGATACAAACCAATGAAGAACAAGATAGCATCCAACAAAATATCACTTTTCTCTCCTCTCTAAAAGCTCAATCTAATCCCTAAAAAGTTAATCTAAAAAGGCTGCAAAAGTTCTGAAAAAGCTCTCCTAAACTTGGTTAAAAACTGGGGTTAAATACCCCCCAAAATCGACCAAAAAACCCTGACGAAAATGCCCCTGCGCAGCCTCAAATCTGCAGTTTTCGCTACAGGCAGCACGGCTCACTCGGCCGAGTGACAAATGTCACTCGGCCGAGTGACGAACCCTGTACAAAAATAGAGAGTTGGGAGTCTCGGGGGTCGTCTCCTCGGAGGTCACTCGGGCGGACGGTC
Source organism: Scilla litardierei (assembly GCA_030789695.1). Lineage (NCBI taxonomy): Eukaryota > Viridiplantae > Streptophyta > Magnoliopsida > Asparagales > Asparagaceae > Scilla > Scilla litardierei. Next base: position 85,983,767 of record CM061139.1, read on the forward strand.
TTTCGTCACTCGGGCGGACGTCGGTTGTCACTCGGGCGGACCGTCTTTCTCCACTCGGCCAAGTCAGTCATCGGGACTGACAGACAAAAAAACAGAGAGTTCAGTCTCTTTTGTTGCCGTCATCTTGGCTCCACTCGGGCGATGGGTGACTAGGTGCTCGGCCGAGTGGCATGGTGATGCTCGACCGAGTGCATGCTGATATTGCTCTGTTGCGTGTCCGATCTGGCCGGCCGAGCGGGCTTCCTATGGTCAGCCGAGTGACTCCTTCACTCGGCCGAGTGAAGTGCTAAAAATGCCCAAACTTCATATCTTCGCCTCCTCGTCGCTCCTACGAAGTTCTTTCTCCTTCCACTCACTCCAACAGCAAAATACCCCCCAAGAGAGTCGTCGCTGACACTCCGGAGTGGGTGTATCTCAGAATCACTCTAAATCGCTCCAAATCTCCTGAAATACGACAAAAACAACAAATCGTGAAAAGCATCGCAATATTGCCGAATAAACGTGAAAAACACGATTTGAGCGATCTAAATGGCATGCAAACATGCAAAAAAAGGTGTAAAATACGGAGTGATCAATGCCGAAGGGAGTCCTTGGCCAAGCGATGGCCTCTGTGTGAGTGAAGATGAATGGGCTCGAGGGCAAGCGCATTTGGCTCCGGGCTTGATAGGGTGTCGAAGGGTAGCCTCGGCGTAGCTGGATCTCCTGGACCTGAACAGACAAGATAGCTCGTCAGGGGGGGTCGGACCTAGGTTCCGACTAAGTCCCCTCCGATGCCTAAGTCAGAACAGATCTGAAGGATGCTCGGTGGGATTGGTATGGCTCACAGAGAGGCCTAAATGCGAGTCCTCAGGCCGAGCTATGGAGGAGAATTATAAGGTCGGAGATAAGGTTGTTCAGGAAGAATACCTCGGAGTTTTTGGTATCCAAAAAGTGATCACCTTCCACATTGTTCTTCAAGTTGCTTTATAGGGATCTTCCCCGGCCACATCCCCTCGACGTCCCCCTATTTTGCCCTGATCATCCGCTACTTTGATGGTGCCGTCATGGGTCATGAAGGTGGGCATAATTGGGCTCTTTAATGGTGATTAAGGGGGCACAGTTTAAGGGGAATGGTTAACTCCCGCTGACGTGAGTCAGCGGCTATATTTGTTTCTGTCCGAGGCTGGCCTAACTCCGAGTCTTCATGGGGGCCTTGTTCTCCCCAGGCCCGTAGGCTCGTGACACAGGCTTGGGCCATTCGGTCTTGGCCCATCCTTGGAGGGTCATATTAAACGCAATGAACAACATCACCCTCTCAATAGCATGAGTGAAATCTATTGGTTGCTTAGGCCAAGCCAAGACATAAAGCCAACTTACATAGCCTAGAATTAACAAAAGGGAGGGGCCAAACCTAAATGTCAAAAGGAAGCCTGAAGAAGGCCTTGGCATGTTGTAGCCAAGTGCATTATAAGTAAACACATTCAATGGGTCTCATGTTGTTGGATATTAGACTCCTTCAATTTATGTTTTTATGAAAAAAAACATTATGCTTGGACTAATGTTTCTGTGAATATTGTTAAATGATCAAAAAAGACCAAGCATAGATAGTTCAAGCGTGGATGATAAAGGAAAATAGAAAAAGCAAACATAACATTTTACGTGATGGTGTGACAAGCTAAGGCAACAAGATGATTGAAGATACCTATGATAAGAAGATGGATTCATGGCTACATCAATCAATATATTAAAGGCAAAATTTATAAATTGATGAGTTTTTATTATTCATGTCTTAGAGTCTTTATTAACAGCCTTAAAGATGACATACACATGAAACCCTAGGAATTAACTTAGAATTAATAAAGAATTAATTCACAAGAAAACCTCGAGGTCTAATAGCCAAAGTGTGCATTTATATCAGTATTAGTCGACCAATAATTACTTCCTAGTTGACTAGTAGTAGTCTGGAAACAGACTGAGTTTGGCTTGTCAAGCTAATCGACCAGAGAGCTTTTATTAGTTGAATAACCATACATTAGTTTACTAACATTGAATTTAGTTGACTAATACAAAGACTAAATATTGGTCATCTCTGGATATCAAAATTAGACGACCAATTTGTTGGCTCCTGGGCTCAAGACCAATGTTGTTTTGATGATGGTCAACATTATGTTGTGTGCTAATCATCTCACATGCTTTAGTCTTATATTTACTAATGATTATCTTGATGGAGACAAAGCATATTGGTGATGGGATGATGGTTTCAAGGCTTGGTGAGAAGATTGCTTGAAAAATATTGGTCTTCAATGTAATTATTTTGTATTTCTTCATTTCTTCTTTTAGAATTGATATAGCCTTGAATAGATGAACACACGCACATACACACACGTATGTACACACGCACATGCACGCATGCACACTCACTCACTCACTAACTCACTCACTCATTTGCATTATTTCCATCATAAGGTATCTTAGAAATCATCTAGAACCCATCTCATTTGGTTTTATACTCAAAACACTCATTATAGTGCTTTTTGGAGCAGGATAGATGCCTGGCATAGGCACACCAGATGTGTGGCATGTCATCTTTTTGATAGCTTAACATTCCTATATGTCAGCCATCTGATGTTCAAAGACTAGACATCTGTATAATTGCTCAGACATCTGGATAATGAACTCTAGATGATTTGATAGTGTGAGTTATTTTTCATGTACTCTCTGTCTTTCTCACCCTCAATTGTCAGCCGTTTGATGAAGGCATGCCAGACGACTGAACAGTTGATCAGTCGTCTGACAAGTGTTCTACAGACAACTGGTTGCTTGTAGAATGGACTTCATTATTTTTCTTATACCCATCTCTTCTGTCAGCCGTCTAACGGTTTGTTCCCAAACGTCTGAACAGTTGATTAGCCATCTGGGAACGCAACATCAGACGTCTGATGACTCAGCAATCTGTCCGTTTATAGTCGTTGGCTACAGATTTTGTAAGTTTTTTCTTGGATTTTGTGCCGTTTTGAGAGTGTATTTAACCACTTTGAGAGGTAGGTTTGAGCACTCACTCCACACATACTGATAACATTTGAGAGTGCATATGGAGGGTTTTTCTTGAAGAGATTTTTTCCCTCTTTCTCTCTTTGATACGCATTGATCATTCATCAAGAGAATTTCTTCTAAGTGCTCCAAGCTTACATCTTGCACTTGATTTTCAATCTTCCAGCCTTCACATACACATCGGTAAGATCTATTCAAGGCATAGGTAAGATCATATTTGTTTACATTTTGTTTTACCTAGTTCATTGGTTATGAGTACATTGTGGAGAGTTACTCCATAATGGGGGTTACTCCATCTTTAGGAGGGTTTCTCCTTTAGACACTTAGAGGGTTATGATGTGTCCATAATTCCAATCATTTTAATGCATAGTTTCATATCATTTTTATCGCTTGAAGTTCACTTTTCTGTATTTAATCATGTATTTCACGATATTATTGATTCTCGTAGCGTAATGTAAATTTTCAGGAATTTCAAAACAATTTGGACTATATTGGATGGTGGATGCAAGCACCGATGCCGAAACATCAATGGCATCGTGCTTGACGAGTTGAAGCTGTTGGAGAGGAGCGAGAGAAGACGAGAAGAGGAGAGAACCGAGAAAAAAAGAGAAAAGCAAGATGAGCTGGTCTGGATCTACCAAACTCCAGACCACTCGGCCGAGCAGCATGACCCGCTTGGCCCTACTCGGTCGAGTTGGTATCCGAAGAGGAGGAAGAAAGTGAAGGCCAAGATGAGATGACTGGCAGAATGTCGCACGACCGAGCAACCCATGTGCTCGGGCCGAGTAACCCCATGACTAGCTTAAAATTCTATGTCTCTTTAGCTCGATCGAGCACCATGGCCGCTCGACCGAGCGACATTGCTCGGGTTGAGTGGCCATCCAGCTGAACCAAGCTGCTTCCCATGCCAGATCCAAGAAATGTGAACATTAAGATGGTTCTCGACCAAGCACTAGGGCACGCTCGATCGAGCGTCATACCGCTAGACTTTAAATGATTGTGTTTGTAAGTGGGTTTTGGATGATTTTCTAGATATCTGTGAATTTTAGCAGGTTTGTATAAAGAATAACTTTTATTTAGGTTTAGAGCTCTGAATCTCTGCTACTTTTGTGAGCCGTCACTTTGGAGAACGAAGAACTTTTGGATCTTTTTCTATGATTCGATCTCTTGTGAGCGATAAGATTTTAGATATTTTAATATATTTCTGTGTTATTTGTGATTCTCGGTCTTTTGATACCATTTTCACATGCTTGTGATGTCTCTTGCTATTTTTTATATTGCTTTCACTATAATTTCTGTAACCATGCTTGAGTAGTGTGTTTCTAGAGTATAGGGATGAACCCCTAGGATCCTAAAGATCGAATGCTAGGTTGCCCTTAGTTGAATGAACCTTAGGTTACGCTATGATTGATTGAACCCATATTTTGGAGGATTAGCCCAAGAAGTGGAGACCTATGAGAACGAATCCAGATCTAGGAAAAATCCCTACGAATCTGATTCGGGTTTAGTAGTCACTTTCTAGGGCTTGTGCTCAGGAGAGTGGCACATGCACTAGGGGTCACTACTAACCCCTACTTCGATAGTCTGTGCCCTACGAGAGTAGCCTGACTACTAGAGCCAATCATAGTGTAGTGTCCCAAGCTTAGTCCATGGTAATGGATGCTGGTTATGACACCTGAATTATGTTTGTGAAGCTAAACAAAAGTGCGACGACACATTGAAATACGTTAGATGGGTAGCTCAATGGTGGTTGACTACTCGTTCTCATTCTCAGATGTGACACTCTCACCCTAACTCATAATTCGACGATAGGATTCTCAACCTAGTGTTCGAGCCTGAACGACCTAGCATGGATTCCCATTGCCCTAGATCTTTTAAAACTTATTGAAACCAATCGTCGTGACAACGATTTCTCTTGTGATAACCCCTAACCACGTATTCTCCACTCCCGAACAACTAAACACATAATAACTACCTCCCCAGAGTTCGACACTTTTCATCTATACTACACCACTGTATACTTGTGATGAGTCGTACTTACGAGTGTAAATTCGGAGCCGAATAAGTTTTTGGCACCGTTGTTGGGGAGGCAACGGTTTGTTTTAGTTTCAAGTTGGAGAGTGCTAGGTCCACCCACACTTTACCTTCCATACTTTTTTTATTTTTGTTCTAATTCTTGTTACCATATTTCTCTTCTGCTAACAAGTTCCACAGTTTTCTTTGAGCTCTTCTATTTTGCATGCAAACGCGTCTACAAGGAGCATAAAATCTTTTGCCCCGAAATCTAGAAATAGAAGCAACTACACGCCAACTTAGAGCAGATAGAAGAAGATATCTAGAAGGAGAAACAATGGCTAATGTTCCTCCAGAAAACATGTTACAGATCCACCTCCACCTCCAGAGCCCATGCTGATCCGGGATTTCATGAAGCCCGGCACCATATCGTCTTCCTACGTGACCATGCCCCAGATCTGTCCGTAGAATTTTGAGTTGAAGATGGGGCTTATTATGTTAATGCAGCAGGACTGCTTCCATGGGTTACCACACGAGTTCCCCAATCACCACATCGACCATTCTTGACGAAGTGCGCCATGTTCCAGATAAATGGGGTCAGCGATGATGCGATTAGGCTTTGTCTCTTCCCCTTCACCTTGAAGGAGAAGGTCCACTATTGGCTGTAGTCTCAGGGGTCAATACATTCACGACTTGGGATCAGCTGGCTTAGGCCTTTGTCACCAAGTACTTCCCCCCTTCGAAGACAATCCGGCTTCAGAATCAGATCACTTCCTTCAGATAAGGAGGGAATGAGACACTTTATGAAGCCTGGGAGCACTTCAAAGACCTCCAACATCAGTGCCCGCACCATCAAGTCTGGGATTGGGACTTAGTCTTGGCATTCTTCAATGGGCTGTGCTAGGACACTAGGATGATCGTCGACGCTACTATGAATGGTGCTATTATGGGAAAGGAGTCAGCTAAAGCCATGGAAATTCTAGAGGAGATGGCATCCAATAATCAGTATTAGGGAGACGACAGGTCTGCCTCCACCACTATCCAATAATCAGTATTAGGCAGATGGCCTGATTGGAGCACAAGATCAATGCTAGGCGCAGTTCACCTCCAGCCCTAGTATACACCACTTGTGAGAAGTGCATTGAGCAAGAATTCCACGGTGGACGTTACTCTTACAACACCCCTCCTGCAACAACTGAGGAGGTACATTATACGTCCAATGAGAGGGGAGGAAATAGGAATGATTTTGGGAATCCAGCTTAGAGGAACCATCCCAGGTTTCAATACGGGAATAGAAGTGGATCTTAGCAGCAGTCCCACCAGCAACAACAGCAGCAGTATGCCCACCAACAGCAACAGCAGCACGAGCAAAGACCATTTGCCCCTACATGCCACCGGGGTACCATCAGCGTCAACAGCCCCTGCCTCCACCACAACCCGTGCAGCAGATGACATTTTTACAAACCACTCGGGAGAGGTTCATGGAAGGGCAGATGAATTTCAATAGGGATATCACAACTAGTGAGAAGGAGCTCTGTATCACGGTGGAGCAGCTTACACAATAAGTGAGCCAACTTGCAAATCTCAGGAAAAGCTTCCCGCCCAACCGGAGAAGAATCCAAGGGAAAGTGTGTATGCCATCACCACGCATAGTGGCTTAACAATAAAGGACCTAGAGACTCTAGTGATGACTCCTTCCATTCCAGTACCAGAGGAAATTGTGATAGATGATCAGTCGGATGCTGCAGTTGACGGTAATGACAAGGCTGAGAGGCAGCCTTTAGAATTTGAGAAGACAAAGACGGGGAAGGATGTAGTGAAAGAGAAGACAAAGCCAGCTGAGAAAGAGAAAGAGATGGCTCATCCCACTACAGTTCCCTTCCCTGGTAGATTGGCGAATGAGAAATTGGCTATCAAATATGCCAAATTTATTGAGCTGCTGAAGGGAGTGCTGCTCAACATACCCTTCATGGACATCTTGACAGAAATCTCGACCTACGCCAGGTTTTTGAAAGAATTAATATCATGAAAGAAGAAGGTTAAGCTAGTGATGTTGGCAGAGGAGACGACATCGTTCTTGAGGAGCAACAAACATCCAAAGAAGCTCCCAGATCCAGGTAGCTTCACTGTCCGGTGCTCCATCAGCGACGTCCCCAGAAGGAAAGCATTGGTAGACCTTGGAGCCAGCATCAGCTTGATGCCGCTCTCCCTCTTTAGGCACCTCAACACCGATATAAAGATGGAACCAACCGGGATGACGATCCAGTTAGCTGACAAGTCAGTGACGCGGCCAGTCTGAGTGGCACGAGACGTTATATTACAGATTCCTGATAGGGTGAGCATCCTAGTGGATTTTGTCATCATGGATATGGCAGAAGATGGCGGGTCCCAAATCATACTTGGTCGTCATTCATGGCGATGGCTGGCGTACTGAAAGACATCTGAGAGGACACTCTTTTCTCAATGTGGGAAATATTGAAATGGAGTTCTAGCTTCCAAGCCGATGAGGGATAGAGCACCCATGGAGGATGTCAGTTATTTAGAACTGGTGGAGGATGAGTTCATTGATGAGTTTGCAGCCGAGGATATCTTTTAAGACCCCACGCAGCTGAGCGGAGAGGATGACATCGACCCATTGCATGACAGAGCGCAGCCTATCTACTAGTGCTGAACGAGGCACAAGCTAGCTGCTTGATATGCACGAGCGCACAATGCTTACTTTGGAGGATCACGACCCGGATGTCATGAAGATTAAGGAGATTGGTTCTGCGACATCTTCGAGACACCACGAAGAGAGGAGTGGTGATGCAGGACCACTGATGGTCCTACGGAGGCGATCAACTAACTCGCTCCACCGGGCTTGATCGGTGAAAATGATGGGTGTATCTTGCATGCACCCAATTTTCAGCCTCACTGAATTTCAGGGGTCATATTTACGACCATAAACAAGCGCTTGACGGGAGGCAACCTGACTGGTTTTTCATTATCTTTTATTTTTTTATTTGAATTCCTTCTAAAACATATATATATATATATAATTCAAAATTAATAAAAATGTTTGATGAGCTTAATTTCTAGCAGGTACTCGACGTTGAGGACATCTCAAAAAGCTTGAAGGAGAAGCTTGAATCCTGATCAAGAGTTCGAGGATCGAAGTGGAGAAGAAAAGGTGAGCAGCAGCCTGCTCAGTAGCCAGGAGCCGTTCCACCACCCCATATTGAGGAACCACACCCATCCGAGCCTTTGTCTGAGCCTCCTACGATCTCTTCCGTCCCTATTTCTGCTGAGAGCGCTACCTTATCTGCTGCTATTTCTGCTGCCGATGTGAGCATTGACACTTCTGTCCCAACATCACCCCCCGCTAAGAGTACGTCTATTTTTGCAACATTATCCACTTCTATGTCTACTACCTATCTGTTGTTCTGACGGAGAGCATGGTGGTTTCTTTCCACACATCTGCTGCCACCACCTCTGACATGTCTACACCTGCCTCCACATTTCTGGCTCTACCAACCCTACATTCCATACACCCCATGTGCTTCCAACACGTGGACCTCTTTTAAGAGGGGAGTCCAGAGGTTCCCGTGCTCCAGATTTTGCTGCACGTTTGTATGGAGAGTAGACCACTATAGCTGGGATGTGTCAAGATATTCGGGCACTCCATCAGCTCGCCCAGAAGAATAGTGAGATGCTTGCTACCATTCTGAGGATTCTGCTGGCACACCCACCCCACCGGGTGGTGGTGCTGCCTGATTTCTTGTCTCCATGTACTCCTTCTCCCTCAATTTCTTTTGGTGCTCATCTGTCCACACGAGGCCCAGTGTCAATAGCTTGGTGGAGACCTATTTTGATGTGTTCATCGTCTACTCATAATCATCATCATTTGCACGTTTGCCGCAAATAGTCACATTAGGATCATGCATTTGCATAAGCATATATTTTCCTTTTATTTTTCTTATTTCTAGGATTTTTTATTTCTGTTTTATTTCATCCGATCCACCCACCCTTAGCATCATTTTCCAACTTTACACATATGTTCTCAGCATTGAGGACACTGCTGTGTTTAGTTTGGAAGATGAGCGTTATCGCATTTATTTATTTTTATTTTATTTTTTCACTTTTATTTTAATTTTTCCATCTTTTCGCCTCATTTTTCCTTTTTTAGAATCATCATGATTTTTCTCTTTTGTGTGCTTGCATGTTGTTTTTTATTTTATTTTCTCTATTTTATTTTCTTCCTTTTGCTAGGCGAATTCTCTATGATGATATATCTCCCTGCTTTCACTGTTGTCACAACACTTATTTTTCATGCCATGCTACTTTGAGAATTTCATAATCTTAATCTCTATAAGTACTTGAAAAAATTTCTTTTGATGATCTCTATAGTATAAGTGCATGAAACCTATTGAAACTGAATGTGTAGATTAGTGTTTAGTATGCTTTCGTTGGATACACACCAAGATTCATGCACTACTTGCATAACTAAAACCATGCTATTAAACCTTTTTCAAAATTCTTTTTGCATGCTTGATTTGAAAACTTGACTGCTTGACTACACTGCATGCTGATAGGATTAGGAATACACGTGCTTATAATAGAGTTTAATTGATGTATTATCTTACTGACTGTTTGTGCACAATTTTGAGTGAACCGAGTGTTTTCATTAATTCCTTCTCCACTAAATCTTGAAATTCCCCACATGTCAACGGAAATTCTCTCCAGAATTGTCTATGCTTTGCCCTTTTTCCCAAACTCCTACATATTCCATATTTGCTTCAAAAAGACAAATATTCAAAAATTGTCTCAATTATCCAAATACAAAGGAGCCAAAATACATAAATCAAAAATTTTGCAAATGCAAAAATCAAAAACTCCCACGACACAAAAAGATATCAAATGAGTCAAAAATAAAAAATTCAAGTTCAAATTCCAAAAACTCCTTGAAGCAAAAATAATTCCTTGGGAAACAAAGCCAAAAAACTCCTATTCTATAAAAATATGATACATTGAGCTAGACAAGCTTAAGGGGAAAATCCAATGACCAGATGACTAAGTTGGACATTAGAGTGGATTTGTGCATGAACGGAAAAGTTCGATAATCCTGAAACATAACGAAAAAATTGAGTTACAGAAATTTTCTATGATTTGATATGAGAATGTGCATGCCTTGTACGAAAAAATTGAGTTACAAAAATTTCTATGCTTCAGTTATAGCTCCTGATTGAAAAGTGTGTCGCCAATGTTATGTATACCCGATGCTATGAAACATGGGATATGGATATATGTGAAGTGTATGAACCCTAAAGAGAACTCTTTTATTCAATCTTAAACTCTTAAGTACTTCACTTTTATAAGATATGAAATCTCTAGGAAGTGTGTGGGATATTTTCAGAGTTGTTGTGGTATGCATTGAATAACCTGAGATTTGAGAGAATAGCTTAGCACTTTTCTTATCTTTGCGTTCTTTTTGTTTTTATTAATTTTATTCCCTGGTGAACTTCGCATTCGTCTTACTCGGTGTGAGTAAGGGGTAAGCTTGGGGATTTTGATGTGTCCATAATTTCAATCATTTTCAAGCATATTTTCATACCATTTTTATCGCTCGAAATTCACTTTTCAGTATTTGATCGTGTATTTCACGATATTATTGATTCTCGTATTGTATCGTGGGTTTTTGGGAATTTCCGAGCAGTTTGGAGCTATATTGGACGATGGACACGAGCATCGATGTCGAAGCGTCAATGGCATCATGCTTGACGAGTTGAAGCTGCTAGAGAGGAGCAAGGGAAGAAGAGAGAACCGAGAAAAGTATTGAAAAGCAGAAGGAGCTGGTCTGGAGCTACCAAACTCCAGACCGCTTGGCCGAGCGACAAGACCCGCTCGACCGAGCAGGTATCATAGGGATGAAGAAGAAAGTGAAGGCCAAGATAAGCTGACGGAAAGAATGTTGCTCGGTCGAACGACCCTTGCGCTCGGGTCGATCGACCCACCTGACTGGCTATTCTATGTCTCCTTAGCTTGGTCGAACACCATAGCCGCTCGACCGAGCCATAGTGCTCAGGCCGAGCTGCCATCCCACTCGGTCGAGCTGATTCCCATGCTAGATCCAAGAAATGTTATCATTGAGATAGCGCTCGGCCGAGAGCTAGGGCAAACTAGACCAAGCGCCATGCCGCCAGACTTTAAGTGATTTGGGTTTTAAGTGGGGTTTAGATGTTTTTCTGGATATCCACGACTTTTAGTGTGTTTGTATAAATAATAACTTTTAATTAGGTTTAGATATCTACAAGTCTGCATCTTTTGTGAGCCGTTACCTTGGGGAACGAAGTACTTTTGGATCTTTTCTACGATTTGATCTCTTGTGAACGATCAGATTTTAGATATTTAATATATTTCTACGTTATTTGTGATTCTATGTCTTTTGATACCATTTTCACATGCTTGTGATGTCTCTTGCAATTTTTTATATTGCTTTCGCTATGATTTCTATAACCGTGTTTGAGTAGTGTGTTTCTAGGGTTTAGGTATGAACCCCAAGGATCCTAGGGATCGAATGCTAGGTTTCCCTTAGTATAATGAACATATGGTTACGTACTGATCGATTGAACCCAGATTTTGGGGATTAGCCCTAGAAGTGTGGACCCGTAAGAATGACTCCTGATCTAGGGAGAATTCCCACGAATCTGATTAGGGTTTAGTAGTCACTTTCTAGGGCTCGTGCCCATGAGAATGGCACATGCACTAGTGGTCACTACTAACCCCTAACTCGCTGGTTGGTGCCCTACGAGAGTAGCCCGACAACTAGAACCAATCATAGTGAAGTGTCCCAAGCTTAGTCCATGGTAATGGATGGTGGTTGTGACACGGGAATTATGTAAAGCGTAATGCACGAATCTAAGTGTGAAGCCAAATGAAATTGCTGCGACACATTGAAATACGTTGGATGGGTAGCTTAATGGTGGTTGACTACTCGTTCTCATTCTCGGATGTGACACTCTCACCCTAACTCATAAATCAATGATAGGATTCTCAACCTAGTGTTTGCGCCTAAACGACCTAGCGGGGAGTCCCGTTGCCCTAAATCTTTTAAAACTTTTTGAAACCAATCGTCGTGACATTGATTTCTCTTGTGACAACCCCTAAGCACGTATTCTCTCACTCCTGAACAACTAAACACATAACGACTGCCTCCCAATATTTCGACACTTTCCATCTATACTACACCACCGTACACTTGCAGTGAGTCACGCTTCCGGATGTAAATTCAGAGCCGAGCATGTTACTCCTTTGGTGTCCTGGTTAGGGATTGTTTACTTAGGAGGGTGTACTCTTGATGCTTCCAAAACTTACACCTTGAAGCCACCTAGCAATGGCACGAATGCCAAGGGCTAGATGTATCCCAAATGCGAATTCTCGGCACTTTATGCAAGCATATGGTGTCAAGTAATAGTATAAAGGATTATTGATCCCACATGGAGGGTATCGATGTTATTGTCTCGGGCTATTTCCAAATCTCAGAATGTTGGTAGCAGTCGGTTTCAACAGATTGTTTGTTTGGGATTGTGATCAATTAATAAAGATTAGGGATTTAGGACTCACCACTAGGATCGTCGGATGTCGATGCTAGGTTAAGACTCTTACATTGCATTGGATTTATTAGGGATTACCGCATCTAAGATGTGGAATTCATGGCTCTAAGCACCATAAATCTAATGTATCACATTAACACTTCTATCACGACAGGTGCACATGATCCGTGCATTAAGAATCGACAATATTCATGCCACTCTCGTGGTCAGAATGATCCCAACTCATGCCACTAGCGTGGGTTTGCGTTTCGATGTATTTTGGTGGCTCTTATTGATGCAATGACGGTAGCCATCAATTCGTAATATAGGTCGACAGAGGATCCCATCAAGACACGATCCAGACATGGTCATGAGCACTAATTGAATCCACTAACTCCCTAAATAAGTTTATAGGATACTCCTTAAGCCAAACGATTCCACCGACCGTGGGCACGATCTCAGTACGAGATTTCCTACAAACTTTGCTAGATCGATCAAAATATGTCCCGTTTATACCAACGCAACCTAAAAATCCTAACTTTATATCTAAATCCTAAGATCCATCGGCTAATCCATTAGCCCCAGATGTAACTACTCACGCATCGTAGAAAAAACAATAAAAGATGCAAAAATAACAAGAGAATTTATATCGGTTATCAAGAGCATAGAAAGTTTAGAATAACGTACCAAGCATTGTAGAGAAATATCAAGGCAAAGACAATTAATAACAATAAGATTCCTTGCACAATAGAACAATAAAAATCCGATCTTTGGTCTTCACAAAACAACGACGGTACAAAACCAAAACTACATCTTAAAACGCTAATTAAAACTACAGATAGGCTAAAACTCTAGATCTCTGGAAAATAGGGTAATAACATGCTTATATACACAGGGTAGGGACCCCACAAAGAATATCAAAAAATGTGGGCACTTGGGCTCGCAACTTGCTGGGCGCGTCCCGCTACTCGACCGAGTAGTGGCGCCTGCTCGGTCGAGTCGACTTCGGGCTCCGCTTGCTGCTGCTCTGCTTTTGGCTGATATGGGCTACTCGGTCGAGTAGCCCCTCTACTCGGTCAAGCTACAGCAGATCAAAACTTACTCCAAAATGCTGCTCTGTTGGATGAAGACTCGGGTCGAGTATGTGAACTGCTTGGTCAAGTTACCTTACTGCTCGGTCGAGCTACAGTGCCTTGGAGAAAAGCTCAAAATCGTCATTTTGTTTGATGCAACTCGGGTCGAGTTGGCTATCTGTTCAGTCGAGTAGGTTGAGGTCGTTTTCGTTTGATTTCTGCGTGTCAGCAAGGCCGAGTAGCTGATGCTACTCGGTCGAGTCACTTGGGAAATTGATGCTTCGCTCTCCTCTCCTCCTCTCCTCCAAGCTTCCTCCTTGCCTTGGCGAACTCTCATGGGGCCTTGCCAATGACGTCTCGGATGTGCCGGATGTGTCCATGTCCCAAAATATCACCAATTCGCTCCAAAACTCCTGAAAATCCATAAAGCTATACAAAACTCGAATATGGCATTAAAAGCGCAATAATATATGAAAATATGGAGTTTGAAGGGGAATATGACATGACATGATGCGATAAAAAACATGGAAAATATGGACACATCAAAATCCCCCAAGCTTACTTATTACTATTCATCGAGGAAGACGAATACTAGGCTCAACGGGTGAAAAAAATAAAAAATAGAAAAAGAATGGAAGATGGCGGAGAGCGCTAGAGTATTCAGTCAGATCTCAAGCCATAGCGACATATCACGATGTTTCGATAATGGATCACATGCTAATCTGGATTTCATACCTTTGCTAAATATATTACTTGTAAGCATTTAAGAATAAAGGTAGGGATTCTCTAAACTTATGCAATCAATTCATATCCACATCATGTAATTCATAGAATTCAATATACCAATATTGGCGACGCACTTTTCAATCAATATAAATAAATGAAGCATATAAGAGTCATACCAAGCATGCAATAGAGAATAAAATAAGGATCATGGCATTCATATATTCATCTCAAATCATGAAAAATCTCTATAGCTAATATATTTCGCGAAGTCTAAGCATTATCAAATATCCCCAAATGTGCACAACTCCACTTTAATGGCATACTCACTCGTATAATCAAATGAAATCCCCCCCCCCCCCCCCCCCCCCCCCCGATTAGCTTGAGGCATCGTATCTAAGAAATAATAAAGGAATTTTTGTGGCTTTTTCCCAAGTATTTTTGTGTTCCAAATAATGAAAGTAGATAAATAATTTTCTTTTCTTTTTGGTTTTTGAATTTTTTGTTTCTTTTTCTTTTGAACTCTCCTTTTTTTCTTCTTTTCTTATTCTTTTTGTAGGAGCAATAGGATATACATATATTTTTTGGCTCCTTTTTGCCTTTTTGGGGCTTTTTGAAGCTAACTTTTACTTTCAGGATTTCTGGGAATAGATGCGGTATAAGTAGATGCAAAGGGGATGCGCCCAAGTGACATGTAGAAAATAAAAAGATTTATGTGGAGAACGAAATGATGTAACACTCGGTTCACTCATAAGGTGTGCACAATGGTTCAATAAGATAATACTCCAGCTAAACTCATGAGCAAGTATGGATATTTTCATTCATTTCAACAAATAATGAAGTCATGTGGTAAGGCACACAATAATAGCAAGCATGCAATAAGAAGTGAATAAGATACAAGGAAGATGCTTCAGATATTCTAATAATGCGTGAAGCTTGGTGCATTCCCAACAAGAGCATACTAAATACTATTGCATACATTCAATTTCAATTCATTTGCTGCATTCATATAGAGGAATTAGCAAAGGAAGATATATGCAAGCATATAGACAGCAAAATACTGAAATACCCTAAATAGCGTGGCAAAAGTAATAAGCATCGTGATAGATACTAAGGGCTATAAGAGGCATCATCATATGGAATTTATCTAGCAAAAGGAGAAAAGAAAGGCGGAGAAAAAATAAAAATAAAAGCAGGCATGCAAGCATACCAAACATGAAAAATATGATGCTAAAAAATGAAACAGTGAAAAGGGGTGGAAAATAAAAATAAAAAGGTGTAAAATGAAAGAAAATGAAAAAATGAAAATAAAAGCGATAGCGTTCATCCCCCAAGCTAAATACAGCAGTGTCCTCTCTACTGAGAATACGCTGGTAAGAAGGAAAAATGAGGCTAGGGTGGGTGGGTGGTAAAAAAAGAAAATAATAAAATAAAAGCGAAACTATGTAAATAAAAGAAGAAATGCAGATGCAGATGCATGACCAATGCCTAAGATGCAAAAATATGAACAAGCAGGCATATGATGCAAATGATGACTGGTGCAGGTGGAATATATGAAAATGCAAAATGATGGAATATACACAGGTGGTGCAAAAAGGTCATCCCCCAAGATATGCAAGGATAGGGGCCCGAAGAGACAGATGTGCACAAAAATAAATAAGGGGTGACAGGAGCAAAAATAATGTAAAGATCAAGCAGCGGCACCACCCTCTGGAGGTGGTGATGGATCCCGCTGCTGGGGACTAGAAAGTAGAACGTCAGACACGACGGGAGAAGGCTCACCTAGTGGGTCGGCCGGAAGGTCAGCAGAAGAGACAACATGCTCATAAGATAGGGGAACAGCTGGAGTGTCGACAAGTGTGAGAATGTGTGTGTCAACAACAGAAGTGTTCAACTGCGGTGCAACTGACTCGGTGGAAGAAGTGATAGGCCATGCAGAAGCCTGAGAGTGGAGCGTGGTGAGCGGTGTGGCTGCGACATGAGAAAAGGGGTCTGGCCTAGGAGGAGGGGCAGGTGCAAGTATAACAGGAGGTGCATTCTGATGCCTAATGATATAGAGAATGGCGGTGAGGTCCTGCTCCACTGACTGCTGAAAAGAGGAGAGCGAGGTCACGAGGGTGTCAAAGGCACGCCTCAGGGTGACGACCTCGGTCTCCACCACAGTGAGACGTGCATCAGTGATGCAGAAGCTAGGAGGTGGGTGCGAGCTGCTGGAAACCACCCTCATAGGTTGCCCACGAAAAAGTGATCCACGGGGTCTAAACTTAAAGTCAGGGGTGGGTGGTCTAGCGGGGATCTCGGTGGAAGAAGAAGTGAGTGGAATGGATCCGTGATCTGGCCTAGAGGTAGAAGCAGTAGCGGCATCAGAAACAGGAGACATCGTGGCAAGAAGAGTGGTGACAGACATCACGATGATCTCAGAGAATACCGCTGATGCAGGTGCAGAAGTGGTGCCACGAAGAGTAAGTATGGGCCCTAAAGCGCTAGGAAGGGTAGGGAGGGGGTCCACAGGGTCAGGTATTGTGCTAGCAGAAATAAGCTCTGAAATATGTGAAGCGTTGGGCTCCGGAGCGACAGAACTGGTTGGCTCCAAAGAGGTAGTAGAAGTAAAATCAGGAGCAGCAGAGAGAACCATGCCTGCAAGTCTGGGCACGGTAGAGGCCGAGGTAGTGATCTCGGGGGAAAGGTGTGGACAGTCACCGTGGTCTCTATGGTGGTGATGGTGGTGGTGCTCACACTGACAGACGTGGAGACAAAAGTGTGAGATGGCTGGGCAGGCTGTGCTGCCAGGATGGTAGCAATGTCAGGCTCCTCCTCATCAGAACTGAGCACCCAGTCGTCGACGTCGTCAGCGATTGGTGCTCCTGGGGACTCAAATTCACAGATGGGAGGGATCGAAAAAATGCGAGGAATGAGCCAGTAAAGCATGATTGGTTCTATATGGGTGAGATCGGAGCGGGGTAGGTATATGTGATGCTCTCGGTGGGCGCCTAATAGGTAGATCCAGTGATGCTCACTATGCGGCCTGATGATGGACATGCTGGGAAGCACGTCCAATGTCAGGCGCGTATGCCCGATGGGTATCACCGGACCTGCGGGAAGTACAAGGCCAAGCATCTGTGTAAAAATCGTGAAAAATCTGCTACAGCAGATATCGGTGGTGGCGTGGGCGGTCTGAAGGAGGCGGTGCACAGCCAATGCACTGCGTCATAGAGTAGGAAGTGTTGGAGGATGCCGTCAGTGTGGTAGCGCAGAAGTAGATTCATCCCCATAAGATGAGAATGGACAGGTAGGGAGAGTGTCCTGACCTCTGGCCTGGAGAAGAGTGTGGTGGCGAGGTGGCGCTGGGCGTAACAGAGGCAAAGGTGGACAATGCAAGAAGACTTAGCCCTAATAAAGCGATATCCTCGCAAACTAGTAATGTGATGCCAGAACTGCTCGGCATCGAACATGTTGAGCTCATAGTCTGGGGAGAAGGTGATGTGTCCATATTTTCCATCTTTTTATAGCATTATTTCATCTCATTACATATCATATTCGCATCCAAATCCCTAATTTTCATACATATGCACGCTTCTAACGCCACATTCGAGTCTCGTATAGCTTTTTGTACTTCCAGGGATTTTGGAGCGATTTGAAGCTGATTTGGGATGAGGACACATCCAGCACATCTATGATGTCATAGGCAAGGCTCTGCAGGAGTTCGTCGAGGTTTGGAAGCAGGTAGGAGGAGAGGAGGAGCGAGCGAGTGAGAGAAAGAAGCAACAGCCAAGGCCCAGGCCACTTTCCCTGGCGACTCGACCCAAGCAATCTACTGCTTGGTCGAGCTGACACGCAGATCCAGCCAGGAGATGTGCACGAGCCACTCGATCGAGCAGAGAGATGACTCGACCCGAGTCAACCCAACTTCGAGCTTCAACCATAAAACATCCGACTCGACTGAGCAGGAACTTCTCTACCCGAGCAGGCATAGCGAGATTTTTGACGAAGAATCTAAGCTTCCTGACGACTCGACCAAGCAGGACTTACTCGACCCAAGCAGACAGAACAACAATTTGAGGAGAAGCTTAGATCCACCGACGACTCGATCGAGCAGGCAGGTTACTCGACCGAGTAGCCTATAGCCGTTCCAAGCAGCGCAACAGCAGAGTCTGTGCCAAGGTGTCTGCTCGACCGATCAGCCGCCTACTCGGTCGAGCAGCCGACGTGGCCAACGACAAGTGGGCCCCAAACTTCCATATTTTGAGTTTTTCTTGTGGGGTCCATCCCCTATGTATTTAAGATGTTTTTCCAGACTTTTTCCAGATGTCTAGTTTTAGGTTAAGTTTTAGTTTTAGTTTTAGTTAAATTGAGAGTTTTAGATCTAGCGTTTGGAGATATTGTGCCAACGAAGTAAAGACGACATTTTTATTGCTTGTTATTGTGTGGAATCTCTGGATCTTGACTTTCTTATTATTGTCTATTACGCTACTTGCTTTCTGTACGTAAAAATCTCAACTTTCTTACTTTCTCTATTGCTATTATGAATACCTATCTAAAATCGCATCTTTCTTCGTTCTATTTGCTATGTCTGAGTAGTTTTATCTAGGGCAAATGGGTTAACCCTAGGATCTTAGGAAAAAGATGTAAAGCTGGGATTTTTAGGTTGTGTTGGGAATAAAAAGGGAGTACTTTGGTTGATCTAGCCAAATCCGTACGAGAACTTGTACTAAGATCTTGCCCATGGTCTGTGGAATTGATTAGCTTAAGGATTATCCTAAGGATTTAATTAGGTAGTTAGTGGATCCAACCAAGGCTCGTGACCATACCCGGCTCGTGCCTTGAGAGGATCTACCGACGAACTATATCACTAAATTGACAGCTATCGCCATTGCGTCAATGAGAGCCACCAAAGTACCTCGATGCTCTAATCCACAAGAGTGGTACGAGCTGAGAGACCAACCCCATAAAACCAATGCAACGTAGGAGCCCTAGCCTGACATCGACCTTTAACGATCCTAGCAGTGATCCCTAAGGCCCAAGTTTCCTTATATTGAACCAGCAACAACAACCAACAATCTTCCAACCGACTGCTAATTCTGTCTGAGATTTAGGAATATTCTGAGATCCGATACACCGTCACTATCTTTGTGGGATTCGAAAATTTTTTATACTATAATTTGACACCGTCCTCTTGTGGATAGAACCCAGAATCGACACTTAGGAACCATATAGTGCCTGACGATTGTGACACCTCCAGGAGGCTTTTAGGTGTAAGTTCTGGGCACGTCAAGTTTTTGGCACCGTTGTCGGGGACAGTTACGTTGTTACTCAGTTTATTTTTATTTTGAAGAATTTCCTAGAAACCCTTATCGTTTCCTATCTTCCCATCCTTTTATTATCTTTTATTACTTTACTACTAACACCTCTCTCCAGTCAGTTATCATTCATAAGAAATCAAACATGATGGAGATGGTGATGCAAGTGCAATGGAGCAGTGAATGTGATAGTGACTTGGATGATATTAGCTTTTCTCCATACCATGTACAAGGTCTTCAGACTCGCGCTTGGATGAATCCATGGTCGAAGGTGCAGCAAGAGAATTGATTGATGTAGTCCGATTTATCGGAACAGGAACCTACTGTTGGATCTGGATCGTAGCCTAGAGGGGGGTGAATAGGCTAATAAAAATTCTCGTGCAACCCACGAGAAATCACACGCAGTTATAAGCACATGCAGGGTAATAAAATAGAAATCACAGAGTACGCACAAATATACCCTGGTTCGGTCGTCCCCACGACCTACTCCAGCCCCCGAAAGCAAATACTAGATAGATATGTAATCCTATACAGCTACAATGAGTCAAGATCCCAAATCTACTCTCACCTAGCTCGTACACACACCACGTACTCTAAACTATCAATATAGTCAGACGCTCTCCCCCGTGACGACTCCCAAAGTTGTCAGGTCCCCAAAAAGTAACACAGATGGTAAAGTTTCCCTTAGAGATCGCTACACCAATACAAAGATAAATAAATATAGTTTTAGAAGTACTCAGTAATGATATGTCGTCTCTGTCATTCAGCGCGTGGTCAGATCAATCTGACAAGTAGTAGTCTCTGATGTCCCCTTAATACTTTGGCTCGTCTCTCGATGAAACTTGTGCCTCTTTAAGAATTGCTGCAGTGTGCTCTAATGTGGTAGACTCCTTAATATTTCGGCAAGTGCACTCCTCAATCCCTTTTTGTTTCTTTGCCTTGTCTTTAACACATCAAAGTGAAGAGTCTGCAAGATGAATCATAGTGGAGACAATGAAAAAAATCTTAGCTTTGGTAATCTCAGAGTGAGGAGCACCCAATGATTCGGCTGTGAAAAAAATACGCAAAAAAATTATGTTGCACAAACAAAATGTGCAGCTCTCTGCAGATCAGGGACACCAACAAAAAATGATCCAGGCTTTTTGATTGGCTCTCACTCTAACCCAGCTGGCGGCTCCCCTTGGAATCCTTTTTTTATTGAACTACGGCTCTTGGACATTTCGATTTGTGGCTGGGAGATGACTTGCGGCTCCTCTCTAGGTGCTTTGCATTTTGTTGGCCTGCAACATAAAGATGGGATGAAGATTAAAAGATGTGATCAACATAAATAATCAACAAAAGAGTTATTCTTTTCTTCCCCTAAAACTTGCGCACAGGCTCTTGAAAATATTTGATTGGCTCTGTTATTTGGATGGGTGAGATGAAGAGAGGTGCGGCTCTTCAAAAACAAAACCCCTAAAAAAATACTGCCGACTATCAACTCAAAACCCTTTGATAAAAATTTTCAGCTGCCTTCAAATTCTTCTGCCTGCAAAGAAAATTTTCGCTGCTCTTCAAGATCTTGTGCCTGCGAAAAAAAAATCAAAAGGCAACACAAAGACAAAGCTCTAAATCAAATGCATCCCCTTAATTAAAAAAAATTTCTTGATGAGAGGATGTGCGGCTATGTCAATATAGGTCGGCCTTGATGGCAGGGCTTAGGGTTTTTTTCTTTTTGTTTTTGGCCGCTCGTCTCTTGGGTTGCTATGAAGAGGGTTTAAATTGGAGGATGATTTCAATGGATGTGGAATTTGAATAGGATTTGGATGGTAGCAAATCTTTGCACATCTTTCTAATTGATTTGAACAAACCCTAAATTGATTCCATCTCTCTCCATAGTGACCAAGTCAAATTGCTTTGGGTATAGCTCTTTGACCAAGTCCATTAGCTATGTGGATAGCAATTCCTCCAACACGTTGACTTAGTCATCTCTTCACGAATTACCGCTTTGCCAATCCTGAAACACACTTAGCACACATGTTAAATAGTTCGCACACATTTGTCATCATCAACCTAAAGTTTCTAGATCGTTGCGTCCAACAATCTCCCCCTTTTAATGATGACAAACCAATGAGAGATTTGTTCATTGAATATGAGTGTGTGAAGTGTGTTGAAGGGTGTAATGCAATATGATGATGGATGATATGGAATGAGACATACAAGCATTACAAAGCAAGCACAATAAGTATAGCAAATATAAGCATGCTCCCCCTTCTCTCAAGCTCCATCTCTTTATGTATTTTCCAAGCTTCCCCTTCAACATATAATACCAACACTCTTTTTCTTTCTCCCCCTTTGTTATCATCAAAAGTGGGCTAATGAAGTCCCAAAAATATCTCATGCAAAAATAAACCATTATGAATCATAACTAGCATTTACATGAGTTTTCTGATTAGCAAACAATTCAAGCTCATAGGATTCATAACAAGACTTCTCCACCTTTGTGTAAGTGTAGTGATATAGACAATAAAGTACTAAGGGAGATTCAATTTTAAAAAATCAACCAAATCAATCCACATTTTCCAAATTTCATGAATATCACTAGGATTGATTTTTCCCACCTCATCAAAGATGAGTTCAAGATACCAAACCCCAAACCATAGCCTAAAAGGACTTTTAAATGTGGGGTGGCATTGCATGACGAGTTATATACACCAACACTAATGATTACCCATTTAGCATAAGTTGGATACTCGTGGGTTGTGTATTAGCCATGAAGTGTATCCATTTTTCATACGGAGCAATTTTCATGTTTTTTTTCATTTGCAATTCTTTTGTGCTCAATTTTTATTCATGGCTAAACACTTCATATCCCTTAGAAAATTTAGAAATTAATCATTCCTACATTCACTTTCCATTGTTCTTCAAAAGAATATCTAAAAGTACTAAAAGTCTAATTTTTCGTGAAAGTGCAAATGTAGGTGTAGAAGTCAAATTTGAAATTTTGGAGACATGTCATGGCTACTAAAAAGATAACAACATGTTCATGTAGCTACAAAAATAATGAATTAACCTCTACAAGGGATAGATTTGAACATTCATACAACCACTTAAGATAAATCATAAATGGTATTCTTTTAGGCTCATTTTTTTAAATTTTTTTTGGAAATAAAACACATTAAGATCATGCAAACAAGCACACAAACAAAAATAGAAACAAGCACACAAACAAACAAAAACTATGAAGGTATGCAATGAATGCAAAGAGGGATTTAGGAAATATGCTTTGATACCAGGAAATATACCTTCGCGTCGCTATTTGACTAAGGAGCTAACGGAATGAGACTTTCAATTCATCGCTCCTCGCCAAATCTCCATCACACCTACATGAAAGGTGTTAAGTGTGACCTTGGAATCCAACAAGGTCCACTAGTGTTAGTCAACAGAGATTTTGGAACCCATATTTGTTTGAATTTAATATTGGAGTTCCTATATTTGTAATGATACGATGTGTGACCAATACTATCACATGTAAAACACTTTGCATAAACATTTTTAGCAATGGAAGGCACATTGTGAAATTTTTTATACTTAGGCTTTTCAACATTTTTAGCACTAAATCCAAGGCCACGCCAATTATTGCCATACAATTGATTTCCAAGAATGATATCCAAGTTTTGTTTTCCTATGGAAAGTCTCTTTAATGAAAATTCTAGAGTGGTGACTTTGGATTTCAAGATATTTTTTTCATTCACAAGCAAAGTGTATTTACTAATGAAAGCTCGCTTGTTTTTCTCTTCTTTCTTTTCAAAATCCCTCATTTTTTCTTTAAGTTCAAGATTTAGCATGTTAATCTTTTCAGAAAGCAATTGATTTTCAACTTCAAGCTTTATCTTATCTTGCTTATACATGCTAATATCCTTTAATAAAGAGGGACATGAAAGACAGTCAATTTTTTCAGGCAAGCTAGCTTTCTCTTTTTCTAACATGGTAATGGTAGATTTGCATGCAACAAGCTCTTGTTTAAGATTTTTCATTTCTATAGACATGTCATACTCAGTTTGTTGCATATCAAAGTTATCATTCCTATAACTATCCACATCAGCTTCTAGCTCATCAATTCTACATTGCATTCCTTTATAGATTTCTAAAAGTTCAGCCTTAGTGGGAGATTCTACCTCATTGTGTTTGGCCATACATGCCATGACGAAGTGGTCTTCATGTTCCTCCTCCTCCTCCTCAGCTTCGCTATCCATGTCCCACGTCAGCACTTTCGTTTTTCCTTTTGCAACTTGAGCTGTGTGTTGTTGTGGGCAATCTTTTATGTGGTGCCCTTTCTTCCTGCATTTAAAACATTCACTTCTATAATAGCTTTCTAATCAGAGGAATTTCTACCAAAATTAGAATTATTAGAACGAATGAACCTTTTTCCCGTCTCAGATCTTCCTTGATCAGTCTGAATGTATCTCCTGAAGTTTCTGACCATTAGGGCTTGCTCTTCATCAAGATCGTCGTCGTTAGCTTGAAGAGCTAATGGTGTGGAAGCTTTGGTCTTCTCTACAGGTTTCTCTCTGGCTTCTATACTCTGCAACTCAAGCTCGTGTGACATTAGGTTGCCTATCAAGTCCTCCACTTTCATTGTTGACAAGTCCTTAGCTTCTTGAATAGCGGTGACTTTAGGCCTGAACGAGCTTGATAGCACCCTTAAGATCTTTCGTACCTGTTCATGGCTAAAGTATGGCTTACCGAGGGAACTGGATTTGTAGACGATGTCCGTGAACCTCGCAAACATCTCTTTCACAGATTCTGTTGGTAGCATGCAGAAGCTCTCATATTCTGTGCAAAGCAACGCAAGTCTGGATTCCTTCACTTGCGATGTTCCCTCGTGTGTCACCTCTAGAGTATGCCAGATTTCCTGTGCAGTTAGACAATGTGAGATACGATTAAATTCAGATTTATCAAGAGAGCATATAAGCGCATTCATAGCTTTACCATTAAGAGTATAAAGTTTCTTATCAGCTAAATCCCACTTGTCTTTAGGCTTAATCATAATAGTGTCTTCGATTTTAATAGGGGGTAGACTATAACCATTTTCAACAATATCCCACACATCATAATGTACAGACACTAAATAGATTTTCATCCTAGCCTTCCAATATGCAAAGTCTACACTGTTAAACTTAGGGGGACGGGCTATAGACTGACCTTCAACAAAAGCACAATTAGATTTATTCATGGTCATCTAAAAATCTAGACTAGATCCTCTAAACTGGCTCTGATACCACTTGTTGGATCTGGATCGTAGCCTAGAGGGGGGTGAATAGGCTACTAAAAATTCTCGTGCAACCCACGAGAAGTCACATGCAGTTATTGTAGGAAACAGCCTCCTAGACTAAGTTTGATGATAACAAACCCTACTGAATTTTTCTAATGTGTTTATTAAGTGTGTCTCAGGTCCCTATGCAGTGTGACAGTCAGGTTTGGTCAGGTTACACATGTACGTACTCAAGTACGTTAAAATACAAGGCTGAAACTCCATTTGGAATTACGAAAGCTGCTCAAATAATGAAGTATATCTATGAAACTCTACCCTAGAGTTAATCATAGGCTATAAACATCATGGGAATTTTTTCAAGAATTATGGAAATTATTTGAAGTCACAATACGAGGAAATACGAAGAAATACAAAGTGTACAAAGAAGGAAATCTTTCTACAAGTGATGAAATGAGGTGAAACAATTCTAACATGTAAATATGGGGCTCTGGAATTTTTGATAATATTTTTAGAATTTTTGGGATTTATTTAGAGGGCCAATACTCAATAATATGTCGCAAATACGCTGCAAAATCGACATACTGTACTGTTCCTTTAGCGGCGCCGTATACCGCGCTCAACTGCTGGCGACGTGGACGAATCACAGCCGTTGGATCTCCATCCAACAGTCAGGAAGCTGCCGACTTGAGTCAGCGTTGGCGGGCGGCTCCGTGGGTCCGGGTCGTTGATGGCGGGCACTGACGCGGGCGACGTGGCTCAATCGCAGCCGTCCATCTCAGATCCGACGGTTGCCGACAGCACATTTATGCGGATGCGAGTCCCATCGCTTTAATACCTGCTAAGCCGCCCACGTTGCGGATCCCCTGGAACAGTAACACAACCCGTTAAGCTGCAACTATATATACCCTTATACACCCTCTCACATTTTCATCAATAAGTGGAGTTCTAGAGATCCAAATTGAGCACCGTTTGCGGCGTTGGGATCGTGACTTCATCCCCGACTTGCTAACACCATTGGCAGCCAGTTCCTCTTGTGCATCAAATGGTATCACTTTGATTGAGGAGCTTCTATCGACTACTCTCACGGGGACATCGACTTCTTCCTCTAAAGACATCCGATGGTCATTCCGTAAGAAGCATTGCGAAGCTACTAACATGCTGAAAGACGACCACCAGAGGGATCTTCACAAATGAGTTTTCTAAACTCTTGATCTTTTATTTTTGTGAATACGCTGTTGTATATGTCGTTGCTTTTTGGGTTTTACACTTTCTTCTGATAAATTGTTTTAGGTAATCCGAGTTGTTGGGCCATATCGGATTGGGAGAGCATCATAATATTGTTATTCTTTTTGGGCTTTGGTGAGCTAGGGTTAGTCAGAGTGGTTAGAGTTGGGGCTCTAATCTTGTGTGACTGTAACTGCTTAAAGAAACATATTAAGTGATGTTGTTCCAGGGTGGATGTAGGTCTTGGGAGACCGAACCACGTAAATCTTCTGGGTCATCTGCTTGATTTGGTTGTTGTGGTATCTGCCTTGATATTACTTTACTTATCTGTTTTAATTAGACTTAAATATTTTTATCTTGCGATAATTTGGTCATCGGCATATTCACCCCCCTCTGGCCCTATTTAGATCCTACAATTGGTATCAAAGCACCAGGCTTGACCATTTAAGTCTAGTTTACAACGAGTCTTTATCATTCAGCATTTTCTTAAGGTCAATCTACTGTCAGACTCCCAAAATTCAATGGAACTTATTTTGCATACTGGAAAGCTAGGATGAAAATATATTTAGTGTCTGCTAAATATGATGTCTGGAAAAGTGTTGCTAATGGATATACATCACCTGTTTTAATAATTGAAAATATTGAAATCCCAAAACCTGATGATAAATGGGATGACCATGATAACCAGTTATTTTCATTAAATGGAAAAGCAACGAATGCAATAATTTGTGCACTCGATAAGACTGAATTTAATCTTGTTTCCACTGTTTAACTTCACAGGAAATTTGGCATACTCTGGAAGTAACACACGAGGGAACATCTCAAGTCAATGAATCCAGACTAGCGCTTCTCAGCATGGAATACGATGGCTTCCACATGAAACCTGCAGAGACGATCATGGACATGTATGCATGATTTACAGACATCGTCTACAACTCAAAGGCACTTGGAAAGACGTACCCAAGCGTGGAACTGGTAAGGAAAATCCTTCGAGCCTTGCCAAGTACTTTTCGTCCAAAGGTTACTGCAATCCAAGAAGCTCGAGATCTCTCCAAATTGAGCTTGGATGATTTGATTGGGAACCTGATGTCCCATGAGCTGGAACTGAAAACCATCGAGTCACGGAAAAAGGGAGAAGCCAAAGCTGTTGAGTCCATAGCATTCAAAGCAGAAGAAAGCGACGATGATCTTGATGCTGAGCAAGCCCTGATGGTCAAAGGCTTCAGGAGATACATCAAGACACCGCAGGGAAAGTCTGAAATGTCAAAAAGGTTCAATCGTTTTAATAAGTTTAATCCTTCAAATTTTTCTTCTGAATAGAATACTGCTAAGTCTGTACAGTGTTTCAAATGCAGGAAACAAGGACACTTTATGAAGAATAGTCCAACTTTGAAGGATACCCCGACAGAATCAAAAGGAAGATCACTTGCTGTAACATGGGATGACGATGACGAGGATAAACCAGAAGAGGAAGTTGCTCACTCATTCTTATGTCTGGTTGGAGACATCGATTCAACAAAATCAGAGGTACACGAATTCTCTCTATCAGAACTTATGAACATTTGTGAAAATATGAACATAGAGATCAATAATCTAGAATCCTCTGTAGAATCTTTAAAAGAAACCAACTTTGAATTACAGCAGGATAATTTTCATATTTCACAAAATGAAGATAAAATGAAATCTGAGATTGAGAATCTTAAAGCTACAATTTCAAAATTAAAAGGAAAAACTAGTTTGCATGAAACTCTTAAATGTGGATCTTGTGCCATGCTAAAACTAGAAGAAAGCAAGTCCAAATAAAAGATTGTGAGTCTTGAAAAGAAAGTTGAAAACTTTAAGAAAAATGAAGATAAAAATAAAAAGGCCTTTATAAGTAAGAGTACCATACTAGTGAATGAAAACTTCTATTTAAAATCAAAGATCTCTGATTTAGAATTGAGTATTAAGAAATTTGGTGTAGGGAAGAAATCTCTCGACATCATTCTTGGTTATCAATCACATGGAAACAATAGACAAGGTCTAGGATATGGAAATCATTACGCTGAAGAGAAGATTGTTCACAATAAAGCTGTTAAAAGGAAACCTGATTATGCTAAATGTTTTACATATGGTTCAATTGATCATTCATATAGGAACTGTTTGTATGCAAACAAGAAAATCAAGTTTAAACAAGTATGGGTTCCTAAAGGCACTGTCACCAACCATCGTGGACCTATTTGGTTGCCTAGGTCACACATGTCCTGTTTTTCTTATGTATAGGTGCACAGCTTGGCTAAGGAACAAAAGTGTGAGTGGTATTTGGATTCTGGCTGCTCAAGACACATGACAGGAAGTTACGACAAGTTCCTTATCTTCGTAAAGCAAGAAGGAGGAAGTGTTACACTTGGGGACAACGGAAAATGCAAGGTAATTGGGAAGGGTGTTGTAGGTAACGACACTTTTCAACTGAATGATGTCCTATGGGTTGAAAATCTTAAACACAACCTCATCTCTATTAGCCAGCTCTGTGACAAAGGTATGAACGTAGTATTTGATGCAAAATTTTGTAAAATCATTAATACTGTCACAGGTAATGTTTTGATTACAGCTAATAGGAAAAATAATGTTTATACACTCATTATTGAAGAACTAACAATAGCTAAATGTTTGATTGGCAGGGAAGACGAGGCAACAATGTGGCACAGAAGATTGGCACATGCTGGAGTGAAGTTGTTGCTGAAACTGGAGAACAGAAATCTAGTAAGTGGACTGCCACATCAGAAATATGAGAATAGTAAGTTATGCGTAGCATGCACAAAAGGTAAGCAAACTCGATCTACCTTTACTGGAATGAGGGAAATAGCAACTACACGCATCTTAGAATTAATTCACATGGATTTATTTGGACCAACTGATGTTGCTATTTTTAATGGAAAGAAGTTTTGCTTAGTATTGGTCGATGATTTTTCAAGATTTACATGGGTTTATTTCTTAGCCAAAAAGTCAGACTCTTTTGAAAACTTTCAAAACTTTTGCAATCAAGTTTCAAATGAGAAAAATCTTTCAATTATAAAAATTAGAAGTGATCATGGAGGAGAATTTGAAAATATAATCTTTGAAAACTTTTGTTTAGAAAAAGGAATTGGAACTCCCATGAGTCCAGCGACGAAGCTGGAAAAGGATGAAAAAGGAATCGACGTGGATCAAAAGCTTTATCGAGGTATGATTGGCTCTCTCCTTTATTTAACAGCATCTAGGCCCGATATAATGTTTGCTGTATGTTTGTGTGCACGTTTTCAAGCTTGTCCAAAAGAGTCACACTTAATTGCCATAAAAAGGATCTTTAGGTATTTGATTCACACACCATCTTTAGGCCTTTGGCATCCTTCATGTGGTTTATTTGATTTAATTGGATTTGCTGAGGCTGATTATTCTGGTAGTATGAATGATAGAAAGAGCACTAGTGGAACATGTTTTATGCTAGGACATTCATTGGTTTCTTGGTCTTGTCGTAAGCAGAACAGTGTTGCTTTATCCACTACTGAAGCTGAGTATATTGCCCTTGGCAGTTGTTGTGTCCAAGTACTTTGGATGATGCAAACCATGTTTGACTACGGTTTGGATCTTAGAAAAGTTCCATTAAGATGTGATAGTAAGAGTGCTATAGATCTTTCTAACAATCCTGTACATCACTCTCGAACAAAACACATAGACGTAAGACATCGTTTTCTTAGAGATCATTTGGCAAAAGAGGATGTATCCATTGAATATATTTCTACTGAGTCTCAGTTGGCAGATATCTTTACAAAACCTTTGCCAGAAGATCGCTTTTGTCGTTTACATCTAGAACTAGGTATTATTGATCATGTATAGAGTGAAAATATTTTTTTGGTGTGCTTTCATATTTTTTGTGTGGTGTGCTATAAAAAGGAAAAATAAAAAAATGAAAAAGGAAAATTATAAAAAAATGGTGTGCTATAAAAAGGAAAATAAAAAAATGATAAAGAAAATTATATAAAGAAAGGAAAAAATGAAATGTCTATCTCCTCTTTTTGCACTTTTCATCAGAAACATCTTTGATGCAAAACATATGCTTTATGGATTTTGAATATTATATTCTTAACAATGATTGCATTCAAAGACTACATGCTTAATTAGGTCATATTCATTATTGAGTAACTAAAGTTTTTCATCTTCACATCACACTTACACAGATCAAAATGTTTTTGATATGGCTTTGTAATCTTGAATAGGAAAAGTGGTTATTGGTGGAATAAATTATGTTTAACTAATGGGATATGATGTTTCAAGGCATGGGTAAAAAGAAAATCTCTCTTCAAAATAAATATATATACGTGTATAAAAAGAATAACAAGACAAGTGTCTTAAAAATATATACACAGAGCTTCGTAAGAAAAATGGATATGATCCATGTCCTTGATACTACCTTCGGACATCCAACTTATGATATAAATGTCATTTTCTTAGCGTTGGTGTTAAGTCCGTCAAGCACTGCCATTTCACATTTAAAAATCCTTATTGGTCATGTTTTGGAATTGGTATCTTGAACTCATATTACATGAGAAGGGGAAACTCAATCTTTGAAATAAATATATTCAGTTGACAAGTTGGATATGACAGGCTGTATTCCTTATTACATCTCCATTTGTAATGCATTTTTGATCATCACACTTGAGCACGGAGATGAATTATGATAGTTATGATTTAGTGCTTATTGCTTCTTTATTCATTGTGGTCATCGATGTATTGTTTTTTACTCTGCTTTATAATGTTTAAATTTTCCATTCATCATATTTTATTTACTCTCTTTTGATGAAAACAAAGGGGGAGAGATATATTAAGATTGGGAATGAGAACATGAACACGATGTTACATGATGATCAGAGATAGGGGGAGCATATTTTTTTGTTTTGCCATTCATGCTCAAAATTTCATGCTTAACACTTCACACACTTCACAAGTTTTTGGAGTAATCTTAATTTTTGGTTTGTTCTCATCAAAAGGGGGAGATTGTTGGAAACAGCCTCCTAGACTATGTTTGATAATAACAAACCCTACTGAATTGTTCTAATATGTTTGTTAAGTGTGTCTCAGGTCCCTATGCAGTGTGACAGTCAGGTTTGGTCAGGTTACACATGTACGTACTCAAGTACGTTAAAATACAAGGCTGAAACTCCATTTGGAATTATGAAAGCTTCTCAAACAATGAATTATAGCTATGAAACTCTATCCTAGAGTTAATCATAGGCTATAAACATCATGGGAATTTTTTCAAGAATTATGGAAATTACTTGAAGTCACAATATGGGGAAATACGAAGAAATACAAAGTATACAAAGAAGGAAATTTTTCTACAAGTGATGAAAAGATGTGAAACAATTATAACATTTAAATATGGGGCTTTGGGAGTTTTGAGAATTTTTTCAGAATTTTTGGGATTTATTTGGAGGGCCAATACTCAATAATATGTCGCAAATATGCTGCAAAATCGACATACGGTACTGTTCCTTTAGCGGCGCCGTATACCGCGCTCAGCTGCTGGCGACGTGGACAAATCATAGCTGTTGGATCTCCTTCCAACGGTCAGGAAGCTGTCGACTTGAGTCAGCGTTGGCGGGCGGCTCCGTGGGTCCGGGTCGTTGATGGCGGGCGCTGACGCGGGCGGCGTGGCTCAATCGCAGCCGTCCATCTCAGATCCGACAGTTGTCGACAGCACATTTACGTGGATGCGGGTCCCGTCCCTTTAAACCCCGCTAAGCCGCCCACGTTGCGGATCCCCTGGAACAGTAACACAACCCGTTAAGCTGCAACTATATATACCCTTGTACACCCTCTCACATTTTCATCAATAAGTGGAGTTCTAGAGATCCTAATTGAGCATCGTTTGCGGCGTTGGGATCGTGACTTCATCCCTGACTTGCTGACACCAAGTTGGGTAGCCAGTTCTTCATGTGCATCAAATGGCATCACTTTGATTGAGATGCTTCTACCGACTACTCTCACGGGGACAGCGACTACTTCCTCTACAGACATCCGATGGTCATTCCGTAAGAAGCATTGCGAAGCTACTGACATGCTGAAAGACGACCACCAGAGGGATCTTCACAAATGAGTTTTATAAACTCTTGATCTTTTATTTTTTGAATACGTTGTTGTATATGTCGTTGCTTTTTGGGTTTTACACTTTCTTCTGCTAAATTGTTTTGGGTAATCCGAGTTGTTGGGACATATCAGATTGGCAGAGCATCATAATATTGTTATTCTTTTTGGTCTTTGGTGAGCTAGGGTAAGTCAAAGTGGTTAGAGTTAGGGCTCTAATCTTGTGTGACTGTAACTGCTTAAAGAAACATATTAAGTGATGTTGTTCCGGGGTGGATGTAGGTCTTGGGAGATCGAACCACGTAAATCTTTTGTGTCATCTGCTTGATCTGGTTGTTGAGGTATCTGCCTTACTATTACTTTACTTATCTGTTTTAATTAGACTTAAATATTTTTATCTTGCGATAATTTGGTCATCGGCCTATTCACCCCCCTCTTGGCCATATTTAGATCCTACAGTTATATGCATCTGCAGGGTAATAAAATAGCAATCACAGAGTACGCATAGATATACCCTGGTTAGGTCGTCTCCACGACCTACTCCAGCCCCCGAAAGCAAATACTAGATAGATATGTAATCATGTACAGCTACAATGAGTTAAGATCCCAAATCTACTCTCACCTAGCTCGTACGCACACCACGTGCTCTACACTATCAATCAAGTCAGATGCTCTCCCCCCGTGACAACTCCCAAAGTCATCAGGTCCCCAAAAAGTAACACAGATGGTAAAGTTTCCCCTAAAGATCGATACACCAATACAAAGATAAATAAATAGAGTTTTAGAAGCGCTCAGTAATGGTGTGTCATCTCTGTCGTTCAGCGCGTGGTCAGATCAATCTGACAAGTAGTAGTCTCTGATGTCCCCTTAATACTTTGGCTCGCCTCTCGATGAAACTTGCGCCTCTTTAAGAATTGCTGCAATATGCTCTAATGTGGTAGACTCATTAATATTTCGGCAAGTGCACTCCTCGATCCCTTTTTGTTTCTTTGCCTTGTCTTTAACACATCAATGTGAAGAGTCTGCAAGATGAATCATAGCGGAGACAATAAAAATATCTGAGCTTTGGTAATCTCAGAGTGAGGAGCACCCAATGATTCGGCTATGAAAAAAAGATCCAAAAATAATATGTTGCACAAACAAAATGTGCGGCTCTCTACAGATCAGGGACAACAACAAACAAATTATCCAGGCTTTTTGATTGGCTCTCTCTAACCCAGCTGGCGCCTCCCCTTGGAATCCTTTTTTTTTGAACTACGGCTCTTGGAGATTTCGATTTGTGGCTGGGAGATGACTTGCGGCTCCTCTCTAGGTGCTTTGCATTTTGTTGGCATGCAACATAAAGATGGGATGAAGATTAAAAGATGTGATCAACATAAAATAATCAACAAAAGAGTTATTCTTTTCTTCCCCTAAAACACTTGCGCACAGGCTCTTGAAAATATTTGATTGGCTCTGTTATTTGGATGGGTGAGATGAAGAGAGGTGCGGCTCTTCATAAACAAAACCCCTAAAAAATACTGCCGGCTATCAACTCAAAATCCTTTGATAAAAATTCTCGACTGCCTTCAAATTCTTCTGCCTACAAAGAAAATTTTCGCTGCTCTTCAAGATCTTGTGCTTACAAAAAAAATCAAAATGCAAAACAAAGACAAAGCTCTAAATCAAATGCATCCCCTTAATTAAAAAAAACTTTTCTTGATGAGAGGATGTGCGGCTGTGTCAATAAAGGCTGGCCTTGATGACATGGCTAAGGGTTTTTTTCTTTTCGTTTTTGGCCGCTCGTCTCTTAGGTTGCTATGAAGAGGGTTTAAATTGGAGGATGATTTCAATGTATGTGGAATTTGAATAGGATTTGGATGGTAGCAAATCTTTGCAAATCTTTCTAATTGATTTGAACAAACCCCAAATTGATTCCATCTCTCTCCATATTGACCAAGTCAAATTGCTTTGGGTATAGCTCTTTGACCAAGTCCATTAGCTATGTGGATAGAAATTCCTCCAACACGTTGACTTAGTCATCTCTTCACGAACTACCGCTTTGCCAATCCTGAAACACACTTAGCACACATGTTAAATAGTTCACACACGTTTGTCGTCATTAAACTAAAGTTTCTAGATCGTTGCGTCCAACACCTATGTGGCAGGTAACGAAAATTAACAAATGGTTATGGATCATATAATGAATAAGGTTTCAGATGCAGGTACCATCGAGGACGACATCCACATAAGCTTCGAAGGGGACGTGATGTTTCTCCAGGCTGTCGAAGCCCTACCTGTCGATGCATGCAAGAGAAAGACTCGTCAACTTGAACCATTGGACGATTCCTAGCTCGTGAGTATAGTGGAAAGCGTGGTGACTAATGTATGGACCAATGGTCCAGTGGAATTCTCTGCTGATGACCCGGTTGTTCAAGAACTTTCTGTCTTCATTGCGAACACCTTCCAGAATGCAAATGCCTTGGATGGCATCCCCATCGCTGACGGAGTCTATGTGCAATACGAAGGAGACACTCTACGCTTCTACAATGATAATATCCCACAGACTGCGACATGTGAAGACCACGTCTGTGAGGAATACACAGACCCCGGACCTTTCGAGAGCGACATCGATCAGGGAAGTTTTCTTAACCCTACACTTGATAGTGCATGCATACCTAAATACATCACCTATGTCGACAGGTGCACTACAGAACAGATCCCTATGGAAATGGACTCCGCAGACGTTTACTATGATGCACCATCGTCATCCTGTTCATCCTATGAATCTAACAACGAAGAATTTCCAGCGTCTGAACCGGTAGTTGAGGACGCATCCTTCTCACAAGCAAGCGATGATGGGGGTGCAGCGCCCCCCTCAGGTAGAACTAAAACATCTTCCTGCCAATTTAAAATATGCATTCTCAGGGAAGAACTCCATTTGCACCGTCATCGTTAACGGGGCCTTTACCGAGCCACAACTAGAAAGCCTCCTCAAAATCCTTAGAGCCCATAGGAAGTTGATAGGGTATAGCTTTGCCGACCTAAAAGGCATTAGCAAAACCATATGCACACCATAGAATCCACCTTAAGGATAAGGAAGCTACCTCTATTGAGCCTCAAAGGAGATTAAATCCCAACATGAAGGAGGTAGTGAAAAAGGAGGTATTGAAACTACTAAAGGTCGACATTATCTACCATATTTCCGACAGTAAATGGGTTAGCCCTGTTCAGGTTGTCCCCAAGAAAGGGGGCATGACCGTTGTAAGGAACGACAAGAATGAATTAATATCCACTAGAACTGTCATTGGTTGGCACAAGTGTATTGACTATAGGAAACTCAATAAAGCCACCAGAAAAGACCATTTTCCACTACCCTTTATTGATCAAATACTTTAGCGAATAGCCAAGCACAAATACTTTTGTTACCTCGATGGGTACTCTGGATTCTTCCAAATCCCATTACATTGATAGGACCAAGAAAAGACAATGTTTACATGTCCATATGACACATTCGCTTACCGAAGAATGTCATTTGGATTATGTAATGCACCCGCGACATTTCAAAGGTGCATGACGTCTATTTTTCGGATTTCATCGAAAATATAGTTGAAGTTTTCATGGATGACTTTTCTGTCTATGGCACCAAATTTGATGCTTATCTAGCCAATTTGTCTAAAGTTTTAGAACAGTTCCATGACAATAACTTCACCTTAAATTGGGAAAAATGCCATTTCATGGTGATGGAATGAGTTGTGCTTGGCCATGTTATCACCTTTAAGGGAATCGAGGTTGATAAAGCCAAAGTTGAAGTCATCAAGGACCTAGCGCCTCCCACTAACCTTAAGGGTATCCGTGGTTTTCTAGGGCATGCAGATTTTTACCGTCGCTTCATAAAGGATTTCTCTAGCATTGCTCGCCCTTTCACATTGCTCCTTGCTAAGGACGTTGCTTTTGTGTTTTCTAACGCCTGCTTGCTAGCTTTTTACAGGTTAAAGGAAGCCCTCATCTCAGCACCAATTATACAACCGCCAGATTGGAATCTACCATTCGAGCTAATGTGTGATGCTAGTGACCAAGCGGTGGGAGTCGTTCTTGGCAAAAGAAAAGAAGGAAAGATTCATGCGATATACTATGCTAGCAAGACTCTGGACGATGCTCAAAATAATTACACTACTACGGAGAAGGAGCTACTGGCCGTGGTATACTCTATCAAGAAGTTCAGAACGTATCTCTTGGGATCCAAGGTAATTATTCACATAGACCACAC
Organism: Scilla litardierei; assembly: GCA_030789695.1. Lineage (NCBI taxonomy): Eukaryota > Viridiplantae > Streptophyta > Magnoliopsida > Asparagales > Asparagaceae > Scilla > Scilla litardierei. The sequence continues at coordinate 86,020,300 of CM061139.1, forward strand.
GGCACTGAAATACCTATTGAGCAAGAAGGTTGCAAAGCCGCGCTTGATACGATGGATCCTTTGTTGGATATGGAAGACGTTAGTACACCCTTGTAGGGGATGTACGAGGGAATACAGACCTCGAACATCGCGTACACGAAGTCGTGTGCAAAGGGAATATGTTCCCTTGCGGAGAGGATCTCTAGATAGATGGGAAAGTCGCATTATATGTGCATAAGTGCATGCGACATATGGCTATAAAGGGGTAATATCTTAAGCTTATATTGTACCATGAATATGGTACAACTTAAGCTTATAATATGCCATGTACGATGGTACACCTTAGTTATATTGTTCCAAAGGAACAATTGCTCCTAAAATAACTACCTTGGGGGCTATAAATAAGACCCAAGGGTAAGCCATTTCCTTACACTTTTGCATGGCATTCTTGCATGCATTTTCATTCTAGCGAAGCTCTGCCGAAATACTTCCTCTCCCTTTATCCAAGTTCTTAATCTAAAAGTAGAGATTTAGATTGTGGATTTAGTAGCCTTACTCTGTTCGTGAGAAGACTCGATCCGTCGTGGCGAATCCGAAGGCGAAGTTCGTAGACTACCGTGCCGCATACGCAAGCGTAAGTCTCAATTTCATTTATCGATCCTAACTCTGTTTTGGCAGGATCCTACATTGGTATCAGAGCCATACGGGTTCGCCCCGGTCAAACCGCCGTCCCGTCGAAACTTTGAACAAGTCGTTGTCTTTTTCACGAATGGGTATCCTACCATTTCGGATATGGTAGGAACGCTTCGTGACGGAGAGAACGCAGCGGTTGTTCTTTTCACGTTAGGGTCTCCTATCATTACGGATATGGTAGGAACTCTCCGTGACGGGAAGAACCGACCGTTCACGTAGTATGTTATTTTTCATTTTTGGCACACGGCCATTAGAAAATAACTAATTTCTCGACGAACGGGTGCTTCATCGACGAACGGGTGCTTCATCGAGGAAGATGATGGTAGTTATCTACATCGGAGAAGATGAATTTTGGTGCATGTGCACCATGGACAAATGGGCTATGAAGGCCATGCACCCCCCTTCCCCATGCGGAGGGGGTTGGCTACGGCCAATAACCACCACGGCCACCGCTCCGGCGTGGAAGTGCGGCCACCCCATGAAATGGGGGGACCGGCCATGGCCAAAGGGCCATGGCCGGTCAAGGCCAATTAGCCATGGCCAGGCCAGGGCCTCCCTGGCCGAGGCCAGGGCAGGGGCCCTGGCCTCAGGCCAGGGGCCTGGCCGCCCTGGCCGAGGCCAGGGCAGGGGCCCTGGCCCCGGCCATGGCCTGGCCACCCGGGCAGAGGCCAGGGCAATGCCCTGGCCTCAGGCCAGGGCCTGGCCACCCTGGCCGAGGGGGCCAGGGCCCCTGGCCGAGGGGGCCAGGGCCCCTGGCCGGCCAATTTTTTAAAGGCCAATTTGGCCAGGGGCCCTGGCCGGCCAGGGCAAAGGCCCTGGCAGGCCAATTTTATGAAGTTTTTTAAAAGCCATGGCCCCTGGCAGGCCAGGGCAAAGTCACTGGCCGACCAATTCGGCAAAAGGCCTTGGTCGAATATGAACGTGCCGACTAGCCCATACGGGGCCAAACGACAGTCATCTGCATCTCTCATACGGGGGGAAACGCCTGGATCCATACGGGAGCCGGCGACGATAGTTTGCAGAAAAATCCCAAATGGGGGATCCGACCTTGGCACGGCTACAGCTCATTCCCGACAAATGGTCAGGAAGTGCCCAATGTTTCACTAGTATCATAAGGGTACTAAGTTGAAACATACATTTCGTTTTGAAAAATACGTTTTCAAAAACGCTTTATCCGCTGCGAAGTACTATAAGAGTACTAACATTTGATAAAGTGAGGGAAAAATATTGAAAGTTACTCTAGATGGTGATTGGAAACGTAGTGACTTTTCCGATTCTAGAATAACATCTTCAATATTTTTCGAAAGTAACTTATCAAATTAAGAATATCATTCCAAGTGGGAGTTGATTTTAGAACTATCCATATGTGATATTCTATTATCATTTCAAGTGGGGATTATATCTGAAAAATATGTTTTCAAACTCGTTTTTCCGCTGCTAGTACTATAAAAGTACTATTGTTTGATAAGTGATGGGGGAATATTGAAGGTTGTTCTTGATGGTGATTGGAATCGTAGAGACCTTTTCGATTCTAGAACAACATCTTCAATATTTTTCGAAAGTAACTTATCAAATATAATATAATTCCAAGTGGAATTTGAATTTTTAGAACTATCCAAATGGGATATTCTATTATCATTTCAAGTGGGAGTTATATTATAAGAATTTTTATGCAATGTTTTGATCAAACCTTCGGTTTTGTGTCTTTTGCAGCATTTTAAAAGTAAAATGTCTTCCGCTTCAAAGAATATCGTCGCTGAGTTAAACAAAGGTGAAAAACTCAACGGCGATAATTACAAACTTTGGTCCATCAAGATACAATACGTTCTAGAGGAGTAAGAAGTGCTCGAAACTCTAAAGAACGTTATGATTGAACCCGAGTTGGGCACTACGGCCCAACACCGACGAGACAAGGAAGCTTTTAATGCTTGGTCTCGGAAGAACAAGATAGCGCGCATTACGTTATTAAGCAGTATGGCTGATGACATAATGCGCATCTTCCGAGAACATGACCTAGCCATGGACATATGGTCCAAGCTAGAGGAGAAGTTCGGTGGCACATCGGTGTCCAAACTTCGCGCCTTAACTATAAGGTTCGATACATATAAGAAACGTCCAGATCATTCCATGGGGAAACATCTGCGACATATGGCAAACCTTATTTCGGAGTTAAAGGACGCAGGTCATGTGCTCACTGATGAGCAACAAATCCAAGCAGTCATACGTTCCCTACCAAATGGGTGGGATCAAATGAAGATGCATCTCACTCATAATGAGAGCATCAAGACTTTCAACGATGTTTCCAAGCATCTCGAATTAGAGGAAGAGCGGCTTGCGGCTGCCAAGCCAAGTGCAGAAGTGCACATGGTTGCTAGTTCCTCACACGGGGGAAAGAAACGTAAAGATCGTTCGAAGTCTTCTAATGAACGTAATAAGCAACCTGAGTCTACCAAGGAACCCAAACATAAGGGTGGGCACAATAAATGGCACAAGAAGAAAGACTTGAAAAGGATCAAGTGCTTCACTTGCAACAAGCTCGGTCACTATGCTCGTTCGTGTACGAGTGGAAGTGACAAGGTAACTTGTAATACTAGTTACATATGTGTTTCTAGTTCAATATTTCTTGTGGAATCTAATCCATTTTGGGATAATTGATTCAGGTTCCACCGACCACATAACAAGGGACAGACGGTCCTTCGTGGAGTATCACCGGATACCCCAAGGAATGAAGTGGATCAATGTAGGAAACAACACACGTGTTGAAGTGAAAGGCGTTGGGACTCGCAAGCTAGTCTTGGACAACGGCCGCACCTCCTACTTCATGATGTTCTCTTCATTCCATATATTCAAAGGAATATTAAAACTGTGGTCAATTTAATGTGTCTTGGTTATAGTTGGTTCCTTCATGATTGTAATATGGACCTATTTTGTAATAATTCCTTTATTGGTACTGGGTTTGTATTTCAAAGGATTTATTGTAATAAGTACAATGTATGGTTCCTCATATAATGAAAATTTCCTTGTGACAAATTCTTTGACTAATGAGTCTAATATAATTTGTTGGCACACAAGGCTTGGTCATATTGGAGATAGATTTGCCAAACGTGGCCTTCTATCCAATGTTTCAAAGGTTGAAATGTCGACCTGCAAACATTGCCTTGTGGGGAAATCTTGTCGCAAGCCGTTTGGAACCGGCACAAGGGCCAAGGTTCCATTACAGCTTATCCATTCGGACATATGTGGTCCGATGAATGTCAAGACAAGACGCGGAAAGTCCTATTTCATCACTTTTATTGATGATTTCACCCGATTCGGACATATCTATTTGATATCCCACAAAAGTGAAGCTTTAGCTTGCTTTAAAAACTATATGAGTTTAGTGGAGAATCAATTAGATCGCAAGATTAAGGTCTTACGAACCGATAGGGGCGGTGAATATCAATCGACAAGTTTTAAGAAACTTTGTGATGAAAAAGGCATGGTACATCAGGTAACTATGCCTTATACTCCTCAAGAAAACGGTGTTGCAGAAAGGAGAAATAGGACTTTAATGGAAATGGTCCGTTCAATGATGGCGCAATCTAACTTGCCAATCACCTTTTGGGGTGATGCATTATTGACGGCTGCTTTCATTTTAAACCGCGTACCCTCGAAATCAGTTAGCTCCACCCCTTATGAGTTGTGGAACCAAAGGTCTCCTGACTTAAACATTTTGAAACCTTGGGGTTGTGCATCCTACGCACATATTTCCTCCCATACGTATGGCAAACTTGGGCCAAGGGGAAGGAAATGTATCTTTATACGATACGCAGAAAACTCCAAAGGTTATGTTTTTTGTTAGTCAGGAAGACAATGGTGGGCTAATTGAGTTTGAGTCGAGGGATGTAACTTTCTTGGAAAACGAGTTTCCAAGACAGGGCGAGATAAGTCAGGACTTATCTCTATTTGAGATTTATGATCAAGAAGGATTACCTCATTCGAGTGGGAGAATTCTTGGTGAAAACGAAAATACGTTTCAACCTTCACCAATGGATTATACGAATGACGATTATCCTATTCCATACGGGAATAATGATCCAAGTGGGAGCAATTATAACGACATTCCAAGTGGGAGTGATATTAGAATTGATCTAAATTCGAGTCAACAAGGACTTGAAGAATCTCAAATACGACGTAGTAGTCGTACAAGGTTGGCTCCTCTAAGATTTGAGGATGAATTTCCGCAGACCTTTATGACTTTACTACAAGAAGATGACGAGCCTGCTACTTTCAAACAGGCCGTATCTTGCCCTGTAAAAGACAAATGGATGGAAGCGATGAAGGAGGAATTGAAATCCATGAAAGTTAACCAAGTCTGGGACTTAGTTAAACTTACCCAGAGGACATAGAGCAATTGGGAACAAATGGGTTCCCAAGATCAAGCATAAGGCTAATGGCTCTATTTGATAGATATAAAGCTCGCCTTGTCGCGAAAGGTTTTACGCAACAGGAAGGGATAGACTACGAAGAGACCTTCTCACCTGTTGTGCGTTTTACCTCGATTCGCCTGATTCTGGCAATGGTAGCTTGCTTATACCTCAAATTACATCAGATGGATGTAAAGACTGCCTTTCTCAATGGAGAATTGGACGAGGAGATCTATATGGAACAACCAACAGGGTTTGTAAAAGAAGGAAACGAACATAAGGTTTGTAAACTTCGTAAGTCCATATATGATCTTAAATAATCCTCGAGGCAATGGTATATACGATTTCATAAAGTTATCAAATGGTTTTACCATGCTTGATGAAGATAACTGAGTATATATCAAGAGGATTAAAAGAAAGTATATTATCATGTCTCTATATGTAGATGACATGTTAATAGCCAGAAATGACAAGGGATTTGTGATGAAGTATCAAGGCTTGGCTTTCATCAGTATTTGAGATGAAAGGCATAGGAAAAGGCGCATATATCCTTGGAGTTAAGATTTCAAGGAATCGTTCGAAGAAACTTCTTTCTCTTTCACAGGAGACTTATATAAAGAAGGTCCTAGAACGATTTAATATGCAGGACTGCAAGTCCATTGATATTCATATAAGCATATGCGATAATTTATATCTGGAATCATGTCCAAAGAACCAAAAGGAAAATGAAATTATGGAAAAAGTTCCATATTCCAGTGCAGTTGATAGTCTTATGTACGCTATGGTGTGTACGAGACCGGACATCTGTTTTACCGTTGGAAATGGTAAGCTGTTACCAATCCAATCCAGGGCAAGTATACTGGAAAGCGGTTAAGAGGATAATGTGTCTTGTAAGATCAAACACATTGATATCCGATACGAATTTGCAAAAGACTATGATAAAACCAAGAAGGTAGACATAAGGTACATATGTACGCAAGAGATGATAGCGGATCCGCTTATGAAGGCGATCCCCAGAGATGTGTTTTACAAACACTTATCATCTCAAGGATTGCGTAAGAGCTGAGTTGTACAAATGTAAATTCCCATGTCTGTAAATGATCAAAATTAATAAAAGAATAAGTTTTTTTTCAAACATTGCATATGAATTTCTTAAATGTTTGTGTTCATTTTTGAAATCTCAGCTGAATTCTAGTATGTCGGACAGATTGAGGTTGGCTCTCTCACATGAGTAACCGCCTTATTCTATCAGACGGATGGAATAGAGATGAGACTTGTTTGAAGTCAAAATCATCAGACGGATGATTTAAGAGTCATGACTTAAACAAAATGGTCGCATGAAAGATCTGCATCATATGGATGCTTACAAAAGATCTAAGAGGATTTTTTGGAAATCCTATCTGTCTAAATGCGGGATGTGAGTCCAAAGGACTATTTGAGTAGAATAAGGGACTCAAAGTCAGACATTGTGGTGTCTGATCATCATCCTTACAACATCATTGAGACATACACTCCCTGGGAAAGGAGCGATGTTGTAATACGTGTTCATACCACGTATGCATTTCGACCACTGAGTTAGTAGCAATAGTGTTTGCTATTATGTGAGACTCAAAGGCCATATGGGCCTTAACTCTTACCCTCAAGGACTCCAATTGGTTCCTTTAGATTTGACGAGATGATCGCTATCTTAGCGTGTTACTTATGGGCTATGATAATTCGGCTCGGCGGGGCACGTTAGAAAAGCGAGTCTAGTCAAGATCAGAAGGTTCGCAAGAAGAGGAAGATTGATTTCATATTCACATTTGGACTTTAATGATTCAAAGCTGGCCAGCCAATTATGATCCAGATGGGATTCAATTGTTGAATATAAAGTATAAGAAATGTGAAGAAATAATCTAGGGTAAAGCATGCGTTGAACTACTCAACTTTGCACCTTCGAGGTCGTTGTGTATCTCTAACAAGTGCACAACAACAGACTCTACGTGCATGACGGTCGCACGGTCTATTTCTCGGTATGATAGATGAAAGAACTAAGAGAAAGACGTTCTCTTACAATCCCCTCAAGTGTGAGTGGGAGATGTTGGATATGGAAGACGTTAGTACACCCTTGTAGGGGATGTACGAGGGAATACGGACCTCGAACGTCGCGTACACGATGTCGTGTGCAAAGGGAATATGTTCCCTTGCGGAGAGGATCTCTAGATAGATGGGAAAGTCGCATTATATGTGCATAAGTGCATGTGACATATGGCTAATAAAGGGGTAATATCTTAAGCTTATATTGTACCATGCATATGGTACAACTTAAGCTTATAATATGCCATGTACGATGGTACACCTTAGTTATATTGTTCCAAAGGAACAATTGCTCCTAAAATAACTACCTTGGGGGCTATAAATAAGACCCAAGGGTAAGCCATTTCCTTACACTTTTGCATGGCATTCTTGCATGCATTTTCATTCTAGCGAAGCTCTGCCGAAATACTTCCTCTCCCTTTATCCAAGTTCTTAATCTAAAAGTAGAGATTTAGATTGTGGATTTAGTAGCCTTACTCCGTTCGTGAGAAGACTCGATCCGTCGTGGCGAATCCGAAGGCGAAGTTCGTAGACTACCGTGCCGCATACGCAAGCGTAAGTCTCAACTTCATTTATCGATCCTAACTCTGTTTTGGCAGGATCCTACATCCTTCTCCTTCAAGAATTTGATATAGATATCAAGGACAATAAAGGAGATGAGAATGTAGTGGCGGACCACCTTTCGCGGTTGATTCAAAGGCATGGGGATGACAGTTTGCCGATCGATGACTCCTTCACTGGTAAGCAGCTATTTGCAACGACCTCTTCTGAAGCTCTTGGTACATAGATATAGTCAACTACTTGGTAAGCGGCATAGTCCCGCATGGATTGGCGACCTATTTGAGGAGAAAATTCTTACATTATGCCAAGAGCTACTTTTGGGATGACCCGTATTTGTTCAGAACATGCGTCGATGGGATCATCGTACAATGTATTCCAAAAGAAGAGGCGACCTCCATCGTAGCACATTGCCACGATCAACCATGTGGGGACATGCAGCGGTCACCAAAACCACAGCAAAAATCCTCCAAAGTGGCGTCTATTGGCCCACCATCTTTAGAGATGCGAATGAGTACATCAGAAAATGCGACAGGTGCCAAAGAACAGGAAACATCACCAAAAGAATGAAACGCCCCTTCAGGGCATCTTGGAAATAGAACTATTCGACTGTTGGGGCGTTGACTTCAGGGGACCCTTTCCGTCGTGTAACGGCAACAAGTACATCTTGATTGTTGTTGATTACGTCTCGAAGTGGGTAGAAGCCATAGCCACCCCGACAAACGATGCAAGGGTAGTAGCCAAATTCTTCTAGAATACAATCTGGAGTCCCAAGGACAGTTATAAATGATGGAGGAAGCCATTTTATCGAGAAGAAGTTCGAGTCGATGCTCAAGAAATATGGAGTTCATCACAAGGTCGGCCTTGCTTATCACCCTCAAACAAGTGGCCAAGTGGAAGTGTCCAACAGAGAAATCAAGAGCAACCTAGAGAAGACAGTGAGTGCTTCAAGGAAAGATTGGTCCCAAAAGTTGAATGATGCTCTTTGGGCATACTACACCGCGTTTAAGACCCCCATCGGAACAACCTCCTACAGGCTAGTGTATGGGAAATCTTGCCACCTACCGATAGAATTGGATCATAGAGTATACTGGGCAGTAAAGAAGATGAACTTTGACTACAAGAGCGCCGCCACGAGATGAGCCTTGCCCAACAACAAGCTTGACAAAATCCGGCGACACACTTATTATTTCGTATTGGTGTTCCATACCAATCTTATTTTGATGATGATCACAACATTATGTTGTTGCTAATGACTCTCTTGTTTTAGTCTCACAGTTTCATTCCTTGAATATCTTTCTTGGAGACTAATCACTTGGTGCAAGGATGGACATCAAGTGGAGAAGGGCCAAAGCTTGGACTCAAGGAGTGCCAAAGCTTGGAGATGATGGAGAGCTTCAAGGCATCAAGATTGAAGAATTAGACTCTAAGGAAAGCAATGTAATCCATGTAACATTTACTTTATTGCTTTCTCTCCCTTTTTAGTCTAGGTTAATGTAATGCCTTGTTAGATGGTCTACTCATTCATGCATATGCATTTAGCCATCTTAGTGAGCCTTAGGATATCTTAGAATCCAACCTAATAGGCTCATCTTGTCCAAAGACTCATTTGAAGTCTCTGGATTTCCTTCAGTCGCCTGCTGAAGGATACACAGTCGACTGGGTGATTTTCAGTCGCATGTAGATCCTTCTACAGTCGCCTGATATGCATAGCTCAAGTCAATATTTCAATTGACTCAAACTTGAGCTTTACGCACAGTCGACTACTGCTCAGTTTACAGTCGCCTATAGATTTATAGTCGCCTGGGAATTGGCCAACATTCGTCTGAGTAGCGTAAATGCAATCTCTGCATCTCTCTGTCTTTTCTCCATCTTATACAGCAGTCGACTGATGAAGGTATTACAGTCGCCTGAATATAAGACAGTCGACTGTATTATTGTTATCAATCGCCTGTATGCTTATCTGGAGAAAGAGTGCAGCTCTCTGTTTTATTCCATCCCCTACAGCAGTCGCCTGCTGAAGGTTTTACAGGCGCCTGTCCTGTTTCCAGTAGACTGTATTGTCTTCCTCAGTCGACTGTCCTAGCTCAGATTATAGCATTGGATATTTTCTAGCCGTTGATCAGTCGACTGCCTTTTGATCATCAGTCGACTGTTGATGTCATTTTTGCCCAGTTTCTAGCCGTTGCAGCTTTGGGCTGATGGCTATTTTCTTAGGTTTTGAGGGTTGATATAGGGTTCCTATATATATGGGTGTGCGGATATCTCTAGAACTTCTTGATGCTAATGAAAATCTGAAGAGATCTTTAAGCCACTCATAAACTCACTCAATTCCCTCTTGTGAGCTCTCATTCCTCTTCATGCATTGAAGTCCAGCTCAAGGGAATTCATCCAAGTGCTTTCAAACCTATCTCAACACTTGGAGATCCTCTTCTATGCCTTGCATTCATACTGAGTAAGCATCTCAATGCATAGGTAAGAGTATTTATTTTACTTGGTGAATTTGTAACTTTAATTTTCTTTGTGGGAATTAGTCTTTCTCTCTTTGTGGGAGTTTATCTCTTTGTGGGATTAGGATATTCTCTTTGTGGGAATAACTCTCTTTGTAGAAGTAACTCTCTTAGTGGGAGTTTAGTGTCCTAGTGTAGGGCTAACCCTAATTCTCTGAGTGGGAGTTAGTGATTCTCTTGGTGGGAGTCTTGATCCTCGTGTAGGGTTGGTTGGGTCCTTGTGTAGGGCATAAATCCTCTTGGTGGGGTATCTCTTTGTGAGATTTGTATTCACTTCTCTTTGTGGGAATATAGTGAATATTGGTGTGGCTGGACGTACCCAAGTTTGGGGAAACAGGGTAAAACTTTGTGTTTGCATTTGGATTGATTGTGTCAATTATTTCCTCTTGCATTTATTATTCTGCATTTGCAAGTTTAATTTTAATTAGACAATTTTATTGCCATTACACTATTCAACCACCCTTAGTGTGTGTTGTTAGTAATGAGAATGCAAAGATATATAAGGAGAGGGCCAAAGCCAATCAAGACAAGAACATCACGGTGATTCACAACGATGTCAGTGACCAGGTACTCCTCTACAATTCAAGACTACGCCTCTTCCCAGGGAAACTAAAATCGAGGTGGTCCGGCCCCTACAAGATAGTGAGTTTACCTCCTGGGGTGACATAGATTTGAAAGAAAGAGCGGCAGGTTCAAGGTGAACGGCCAGAAGATAAATCCGTACATATCGGAAGAGCCAATTGGGCGAGAGGAGACATACTTTCTCGAGGAATGCCCCACCATTCGTTGAAGATCTGGAGGGAGTCGAGCTCATGACTCAAAATGAGCGCTTATCGAGAGGCAACCCGAATTTCTATATCTTAGATTTTTTTTCATTTTTGTTTTGCTCTATCTATCCAAAATTCCAAATAAAAATGCTTTCTATTCCATAAAAATACAAAATTATAAAAATCTGACAAGTTCTTCCTTCCTACAGGTCGAACGTCGAGGGGCGCTGACCGGCGCCCCGTTTATGGTTTGGGCACGGTGTCGTTTTACCGCAAGTGCACGGTTAGTGTAGGTTGCGGGTATATCGAACTCGGGGAGGTGGATGGCTTGAATGGCTACTAGTCTCACCTAAAATGTGTGAGAACTACGCGGATTATATGAGTGGAAGTGTAGAAATAAAAGAAAGAAATGAAAAAGACAAGAAATGAATCCCCGCTAACATGGGCTAGAGCACTCATGACACTTAGCATTCGACTTGACCCAGGGTGAGACATTGCCCCAAAAGGTGGTACCTAGTGCCCCATGGGCCCGATATTCCAGTTGATGCCCAGGATGATACGCCAGGTCTACCTAGTTTCGGACGGTGGGCATTCCCATGTCCATTAACACCGACCGCAACCGGGAGCATTAAGGCCACAATGATAACTCACAACATTTCTTCCAAGCCGTTCCCATGCGCGAGGACTCGATGTCAATGCTAGGGTGTGAGCTGTGGCTAGGGGATTAAACGCCAGTTTTATTTCCCCCTGCCAATGACAATAAAACACCCCCGTGTAACCCTAATGGCATAATAGGTCGATTATGATTTCTAGCAATACATCAAAGCGGGTCTTGACAGGACAAGCATCCGGACCACAACCCCCAACACATCTAGTGTGTTGCCATACGAATTGGACTCAGATTGCTAGAAATCCCCATTAACACATTCCATCAAACACTTGCCATGCAATCAAGTCAAATGTAAAATCCCAAGCATCAATCCTATTCTAACCCATATTAGGGTTCATCAAGAACTACTCAATGATGAAGAACATGATAGCAAGCAATAAATCCAAACAAACATTCATCATCAAGCTAAATGAAAATAACACAAAACAATGGAAATAAGGGAAACAAATACTTATCTTGCATTTGAATCCATCAATCCATTACAAGACTTATTCAAATAGAAACCTAATCTAACCTAATCTACAGCTCCCATGAAAGGGGCTGAAACCCACTGGAAAAATAGGGAGGATCCTCCCACAAGTCGTGCCCAATCTCATGTTTATAGGCTCCCTAAAACCCTAACGGTTCTGGTCCAAAAACCCACTAAAATTGCTGAAATTGGGCCACCCGATCGGTTGGATGTTCAACCGATCGGGTGGAAACAAACAGAAACGCAGAATTTCTGAAATTGAGCAGAACCGATCGGTTGGACTCCCAACCGATCGGTTGAAGTTCAATTCCAGACAGCTCCCAATTTTAGCACACAGCTGTGCTCAGAAAATTCCAGAAAAATGTAGAAAAATCGGATTTGGGCATGCGACATGTCGTTGGAAAGCTAACGACGATGCCAATGTATAATAAGAGATCACCCAAACTCCCACTGCAATGATAGAAGATCTTCAATGAATGAGCAGCAGTACACGAAAGGGGAAGAAAAGACCACCCGATCAGTTGAAATGTCAACCGGTCGGGTGAGTTCCTCCCCAAGATGACCCGAGGGGATGCACCGATCGGTTTGGAGGCTCTCTCAAAGACAAAGAGCACTGCAGCATCCACCCGATCACTGAACCGATCGGGTGGGATATGCTCCTTTGTTTCTCCTCGTTGGGTCAGATACGTGTGCACGAACCGATCGGGTGGGATCTGTCCACCCGATCTGTTGAAGCTATAAATCATCAAATCCTCGTCTTTGGCCATCAGATCTTCATCGTATAAGCGTGCCTTGGTCCCGACATGGAAGGTTGATCCCAGAAGACACCGAAATGCTAACATTTGCCTGAAATACAACCAATACACCCATAGTCAATATGAACCAAAAAAGTGATATATACAACATGAAATGAGATGAAATGCATATGAAAACATGATAAAGAGTGTGTGCAAAAGGTGAAATATGAACACCGTCAAGCCCCCAAGCTAAACTCTTCCTCGTCCCGAGGAAGACGAGTTGGAATGAAAATCGGGTGCGAGAGTAAGAAGGGAAAGCGAAGAATACTTGATCGCCCTCTCCAAACCACAAATGTAATCACCAATACAATCAAGCACAAGGGAAAAGCATATCACAATCTAAACCAAGAATTCAATCTCATAATATAGCATCATGGTTTCATATCAATAGAGCACAAAAGAGATAGAAGCGTGAAATTGGCAAAGGCAAAGCTATCATAGTATGTTATAGTAGATAATATGCCCAATATGTAAGGAAGCTCAAAATTCGTATCAAATCTTCCAAACGGTGAATACGAGATACACATACATGCATGAAGAAGTAAGAAAGAACAGATATGAATCATGGGAATAACTATCAATCTCTAGAATGTAATGAATCACCACACACACACTTGTCGTTTTTGATTTTTGAAACACTTTCTTGCCTTGCTTGTATTTTCAAAAGGAGACGGAGAAGATGTGGAAAGATCACTATGTACAAACTCTCGCCTTCCCTATATACATTATTGTTTTTGTTTTTGTTGTTTTTTGTTTTGATAATATTTTTGTCTTGCAAACTTGCGAGATCGCAATGGAATGCAAGGGCGACCTACGCATTCCAAGCCAGATGGCTTTGGGGCATCAGGTTACGAAGAACCCCGACGGACCATTACACAAAAATATGTACAAAGTGCGCACTCCCCCAAATGGGAGAACAATGCACGACGAGGGGGAATGTACAAAGTAAAACAAAAGAGAATTTTTGAGAAATCCAAGCATGGCAAGAAAATCCTCTACGAATTAAGGCACGGAACAAATGTGTGGTTATCCTAATCCCGTCGAAAGGTAGCTAACACATGCGATAAGAGTACGTATATAGTATTTCATGCAACAGTTAGAAGCAAGGGGTAGGATGGTAAAATAACCGTTTCTTGGAAATGAAGCATGAAAATCTAGGAACTTCAAATAGAGGGGCATATTAAATATGATATATAGCTAGAAGCATGCCTTAAACACAATCACAACCAATAATCTCGAAATATAGCAAATAAACCCAAAAGATGGCAAAACACATATATGAGCATTGAATAATCAAAGAAATAGTGTGATGGAGAAAGGTGCTCAAATGCGAAAAGTGAAGCATGAGTGGCAAAATATCATTGAGGGTTCATCTCTAGAAAGAGGCAAGAATGAAATGGAGAAAGAAAAAGTGCATGATGGGAATGATGCATGAAAATGAAAAGAAAAATTTTTGATGCATGAAAAGGGTGAAAAATGGAAGAAAATAAAGGTAACATGCATGAAATGCAACTCCCCCAAGCTAAAGCTTGCATTGCCCTCAATGCAATAAGATCACTCATGAGAGGGCAAAGATAAAATGAGAGGGGAAATGCATCAAAAATAACAAAGATGACTATGGGTGATACTCTCCCCCAAGCTAATATAAGCTATCCCCAAAAGATGTGAAAATCTGATACGGGGCATAAAAGATAAAGGGGAGAGTGAACAATAGGGAAAACAGGCATCGCCACCCTTTAGAGGTGGTAGGGGTCGCATGGAGAAAAATGCTAACGGGGCCAAGAAAAGTGCCAAAAGAACAAGGATAGGGTGATGGGGGTGAAATGATAGAAGGGCACAACATGTTGGGTTATTATGATGCAAAATTAAACCCTAGATACGCTCCCCTTGCTAATGAGGGGAGACGAGATTAGAATAATCTAAACTAGAAAGCGGTAAATATTTACACTACTAGATTAGCATACACCTGAGCATTGGTGGGTCCAAAATCTGGAGTGGGTCAGGTAGCTGCTCTAACTGCTCCTTCTGTGGCTCTGCCAGAAGCGATGTGCCACGTGCACCAATGGACCTAAGCAATGCACCTCCAAGCATCCCTCGTAGGTATCCACCTGTAACCTGCAAAGAATGAGGTGCATTAGCCCATGGCAAGAAATCATTTCCCAAAATAAATGTATCCCAGAGATAATCGTCAACATAATATGGAGAAATAATAAAAGGGTGACAAATACTCCCTGAGAATGGGTCGATATCCTCTGTACTAGTGACGACCAAATCCTCTCTCTTCATGAGAAGTGGCTCTCCAGGTGGTGACGCACCGCAGCATACCTCAAGGGAAGTAGATCATGTGTCCTGCAAGAAATACGGTGTGTTAAAAATATATGAGTCTAAAGAAATAGGACGTGAAAAGCGAGACTCAAATGTGGAGTGAGAGTGAGTATGAAAATCTCCCTGAATAGGGGCAATACGCTCAAGAAGATGCTCAGCCGCAGAAGAAGTGGAGAGTGACGGTAGAGCTAGATGTGACTCGGGCTCCATAAAGTGGACCATCGTATCCAAGCCCTCATGCACATTCTCCTCGACTGTATGCTAATACTCCACCATCTGCCCGATGTCCTGAATGACATCATCGTGGTTGACCACAGACCAAGGAAGAAGCATCGACAGAGATGGCTGTGGAGGTGGATGTGGAGCGAACCACTCATATGTGATCATGGTGTCCTCGTCTACACGCACATTCTCCTCACCAGTATGCATAAACTCTGTAGTATCCTCGTTGTTCTCGTAGGACTCATGTGAGGTATCCAAATCACCATGAGAAGTCTCTTCCACAGATCCTAGAGAAATCACCACATCCTCCCAATCATCATCAAAAAATGCATTGTCATCCAAGTGGTAGTGTTGGAAAGACGGGACATCAGCATGAGATGTCTCTATGGTGGCCGATGGGATGGTGGTCTCAACCATGAAAGTGGGTATATCCTCTCCTCCATCCTCTCTCCTTGGTGTAGGCTCGGTGATTGGTACCATAAAGTTTTGCAATATTTGGCCTTGGTTAAACATGGCACTTTCAAGAAGAGACTCAATTCTTGATTTTTCTTGTGTTTGTGGAGGGATATAAGGTTGAGAAAATGGATGGGAGGTGTTTGGGCTAAGGTTGTGGGAAAATGTTTGGCCTTGGTTTAGAATGAGGCTCTCAGGCGTAAATGGTAAATCATTATGCACGTGCCCTGCCATCCCACAAATCTCACAAACCACAAATGAATAAGGATCATAGCCTCCCATCTGAGCATCGAAATTTGGTCTCCACATGGTAGTAGCAAAGATACCTTGACAACAAAAATAAGAAAACTAGATAGGAGCGTCAATAGTACAAGAGAATAACAAAAAGATAAAATAATGGTGGGGGAAATTTCTTGGTTATTGTATTTGTTGTTTTATGTGTAGTGTAACGAACCCAAGCTAAGCTAATATCAAACCGAACGCCTCCCTGGCAACGGCACCAAAAACTTGACCGGCACCCCGTTTACAGTTTGGGCATGGTATCGTTTTACCGCAAGTGCACGGTTAGTGTAGGGTGCGGGTATATCGAACTCAGGGAGGTGGATGGCTTGAATGGCTACTAGCCTCGCCTAGGTTGTGTGAGAGCTACGCGGATTATATAAGTGGAAGTGTAGAAATAAAAGAAAGAAATGAAAAAGACAAGAAATGAATCCCCGCTAACACGGGCTAGAGCACTCATGACACTTGGCATTCGACTTGACCCAGGGTGAGACATTGCCCCAAAAGGTGGTACCTAGTGCCCGATGAGCCCGATATTCCGGTCGATGCCTAGGATGATATGCCATGTCTACCCGGTTTCGGACTGTGGGCATTCCCATGTCCATTTACACCGACCGCAACCGGGAGCATTAAGGCCACAATGATAACTCCCAACATTTCGTCCAAGCCGTTTCCACGCGCGAGGACTCGATGTCAATGCTAGGGGTGTGAGCTGTGGCTAGGGGATCAAACGCCAGTTTTATTTTCCTTTGGCCTGACGGTCAGAGGCGGTTTTTATCACGCCAATAACAATAAAACACCCCCGCGTAACCCTAATGGCCTAATAGGTCGAATGCGATTTCCAGCAATACATCAAAACGGATCTTGACAGGACAAGCATCCGGACCACAACCCCCAACACATCTAGTGTGTTGCCATACGAATTGGACTCAGATTACTAGAAATCTCCATTGACACATTCCATCACACACTTGACATGCAATCAAGTCAAATGTAAAATCCCAAGCATCAATCCTACTCTAACCCATATTAGGGTTCATCAAGAACTACTCAATGATGAAGAACATGATAGCAAGCAATAAATCCAAACAAACATTCATCATCAAGCTAAATAAAAATAACACAAAACAATGGAAATATGGGAAAAAATACTTATCTTGCATTTGAATCCATCAATCCATTACAAGACTTATTCAAATAGAAACCAAATCTAACCTAATCAAAAGCTCCCATGAAAGGGGCTGAAAACCACTGGAAAAATAGGGAGGATTGACGTGCGTTTATATTTCATATATTTGCGCACGTTTTCTTCCGTGTTTTTCCGTATTTTACCGCCGTCTTATATTCGTTTTCTCGTGTTTTCTTGTGTTTTCTTGTTTTCTTTCACTTTTCTTTGTTTCTCCATGTTTCCAGGGGATTGCCTGCGTAGGGGACGTTTAACGACGATATCTCAAGTCCCTTGAGCAACGGGAGGAGTCACGCGTGATCCAGGGGGTCAAACGACGAAGATTACAACTTTCAGCCCCTCACCTGATCGGTTGGTCATCTCCAACCGATCGGGTGATGCACGCATGCACCACCCGGTCTCAGCCAGAGCTCAAGTGAATGTCACCCGACCGGTTCACAGGCCGGTTCAAACTAGGCTGATTCTCTGTCTTTTCAAGCCAAATTCCAACCGATCGGGTGACTCTCACCCGATCGGTTCATCTGTAGCTGATGCTGAGGAGCCGAGACACGGGCACCCAACCGATCCCTTCACCCGATGGCGCCAAGATCCAACCGGTCACTCCAAGAACTCAACCGACAGGTTCATATGACCGGGTGAAAGTCTGCCGTTTTCTGTTTACTATTTGTAACAGCTCACCCGATCGGTTGACTTGTCAACCGATCGGGTGGCGCTTTTCCTGCGGGTTTGGACCCGAACCATTAGGGTTTCGAGGTGGGGGTATAAATACACGAGGCTGGCCGACTTGAGGGGGATCTCCTGGAGTTTTAGGGCTTTTTGCCCCCCCCCCCCCCCTTCTCTTGTGAGTTCTAGGTTAGTTTACATTAGGTCTTTTGATCAATAAGTCTTGTATTGGATTGACGATTCAACTCAAGATAAGTATTTTCCTCTCATTTTCTCCATTGTTTGTATTGTGTTTATTTTGCTTGATGGTGAAAGTTTATATGTCTTTTGTGTTGTTTGTTTATATGTTATTCACCATTGAGTAGTTTTGATGAACTCTAATACGGGTTAGGGTAGGATTGTTGCTTGGAAATTTACATTAGACTTGGTTGCATGGCACGTGTTTGATGAAATGTGTCAATGGGGATTTCTAGCGATCTGGGTCCAATTCGTACGACAACACACTAGATGTGTTGGGGGTTGGGGTCCGGTGCTTGTCCAGTCAAGATCCGCTTCGATGTATCGCTAGAAATCACATTTGACCTATTTGGCCATTAGGGTTACGCGGGGTGTTTCATTGCCATCGACGGGAAAAAGACCGCCTTTGACCGTTGGGCCAAGGGGGAATAAACTTGGCGGTTGACCCCCTAGCCACAGCTCACGCCCCTAGCATTAACATCGAGTCCTAGCGCGCGGGAGCGGCTTGGACGAAGTGTTGGGAGTTATCATTGTGGCCTTAATGCTCCCGGTTGCGGAAGGTGTTAATGGACACGGGAGTGCCCGCCGTCCGGAACCGGGTAGGCCTAGCGTGCTTGGCACCGACCGGAATATCGGGCCGTGGACGCTAGGTACCACCTTTTGGGGCAATGTCTCACCCTGGATCAAGTCAAATGCCAAGTGTCATGAGTGCTCTAGCCCGTGTTAGCGGGGATTCATTTCGTGTCTTTTTCAATTCTTTCTTTTATTTCTACACTTCACCCACATTATCTGCGTAGCTATCACACAACCTAGGCGAGGCTAGTAGCCACTCAAGCCATCCACCTCCCTGAGTTCGATAAACCCGCACCCTACACTAACCGTGCACTTGCGGTAAAACGACACCGTGCACATACCGTAAACGGGGCGCCGGTCAAGTTTTTGGCGCCGTTGCCGGGGAGGCGTTCGGTTTGATATTAGCTTAGCTTGGGTTTGTTAGACTACGCATAAAAACAAAAAAAATTTGAAAAAAAATATTCAATAACCAAGAAATTTTTCCCCCACTATTATATTATCTTTTTGTTATTCTCTTGTACTATTGACGCTACTCTCTAGTTTTCTTATTTTTGTTGTCCAGGTATCTTTGGTGTAACCATGTGGAGATCAAATTTCGATGCTCAGATGGGGGGATACAATCCTTATTCGGTTGTGGTTTGTGAGACTTGTGGGATGGCGGGGCATGTGTATTATGATTGCACATTTACGCTCGAGAGCCTCCCCCCACTCCAAGACCAAACATTTTCCCACAACCTTAGCCCAAACACCTCCCATCCATTTCCTCAACCTTATACCCCTCCACAAACGCAAGAAGAATCAAGCCTCGTGTCTCTCCTTGAAAGTGCCATGTTTAACCAAGGCCAAATATTACAAAACTTAATGGTACCAATCACCGAGCCGACACCGAGGAGAGGGGATGAAGGAGAGGATATACCAACTTTCATGGTTGAGACCACCATGTCATCGGCCACCATAGACACATCTCAAGCCGATACCCCATTTTTCCATCACTACAACTTGGATGACGAAGCATTTTTTGATGATGATAGTGAGGATGGGGAGATTTATCTAGGATCCGTGGGAGAGATTTCTTGTCTTGATTTGGATACCCCACATGAGTCCTATGAGAGCACTGAGGAGTTTACATAGATTATGCATACCAACGAGGAGGATGTACGTGAGAACGAGGACACGATGACCACATACGAGGGGTCAGCACCACATCCACCTCCACAACCATCTCTGTCACAGCTTCCTCCTTGGTCGGTGGTCAATCATGAGGATGTCATTCAAGACATCGGGCAGATGGTGGAGTATGAGCATATCATCGAGGAGGACGTGCATGAGGGCTTGGATACGATGGTCCACTCCATGGAGCCCGAGTCACATCTACCTTTACCATCGCTCTCCACTTCTTCTACGGCTAAGCATCTACTTGAGCATATTGCCCCTATTCAGGGAGATTTTCATACTCACTCTCACTCCACATTTAAGTCTCGCTTTTCACATCCTATTCCTTTAGACTTATATATTTTTAACACACCATATCTCTCGCAGGACACAGGATCGACTTCCCTTGAGGTATGCTGCGGTGTGTCACCACCTGGAGAGCAACTTCATATGGAGAGCGGGGATTTGATCGTCGCTAGCACAGAGGATAGAATTCAATTTCCAGGGAGTGTTCGCCACCCTTCATATATTTTACCATCATTTGTCGGCGACTATCTCTGGGATACATTTATTTTGGGAAATAATTTCTTGCCATGGACTAATGCACCTCGTCCTTTGCAGGTCACAGGTGGACACCTACGAGGGATGCTTGGAGGTGCATTGCTTGGGTCCATTGGCACACGTGGCACAGCGCTTCTGGCAGAGCCACAGAAGGAGCAGTTAGAGCAGCTACCTGCCCCGCTCCAAATCTTGGATCCGCCTATGCTCAGGTGTATCATAATCCAGTAGTGTAAAAATTTACCGCTTTCTAGTTTAGATTTGAATAATCTCGTCTCCTCTCATTAGCGAGTGGAGCGTATCTAGGATTTGCTTTTGCATCTTAATAACCCTTCATGTCGTGCCCTTCTATCATTTCACCCTCATCCTCTTCCGAGGAGAATGAGCACACCGTCTCTCCTGCATTTTTATTTCTTTCTTTTCTTTTCCGATCTTCCCCTTGCATATTTCTGCATCACATTGATCATATCGTTTCGCTGGCATTGTCATGTTCAGCTTGGGGGAAATCGATTTGTGTGCATGTTTTCGTGTGTCGTTGTTGTGTGTCTGTGTCTAGGTGTTCTTTTGTCGTGTTTTATACCTTTTATTTGAGTGTTTCTTTTTCTTTATTTTTTAGTTTTGCTCATGTGTTTTCCGTGTTTTTCATTTATTTGTGTCGGTGCGTAACTCCCCCCCATTTTCATTGCCCTCTCGTATTCACTACTATTGCATTGAGGACAATGCAAGTTTTAGCTTGGGGGAGTCGCACTTCGTGCGTCATTTGTCTCTTTTTCTTCGTTTTTTGAGTCGTTTTTCTCCGTGTTTTTCTTTTTCTTTTTCTTTTCTTCTTGTTATCTCTTTCTCCTAGAGATGAACCCTATGATGAATTGCCACGAAAATCACACGCGCACCTTGCACAGCTTCGATAATCACATTCACTAACCCTAGGATATCGAGTCCTCTTGCATTTCATGCATCGCGGGTCCACTTAGCTTTTGTGAGTCGTGCGTCGTGCCTAGCTGTTTGGTGTGCTTCTACCTTGTGATTATGTTTTATATACCTATCCTTGGTTGACCCCTAGATTATCATGCTTCGATTTGAATATGCGGTATTTGCTTCTACTATATGCTTCTATATGCATGCTATATTTATATCGTATATTTCAATTCGCATGTGTCGGGATTCCACAAACAAGGACTAGGATAACCCATTTAGCCTATACTCTGATTAGCGAGAAATATCTCCTTTGTCCAAGTGTTTAGAATCCGATTTCATTTTTATTTTACTTGGTGCAAATCCCCTCGTCGTGTACCGTTCTCCCACTTGGTAGAGTACACATGTAAATATCCCAATTCCCAAAAATCCAAAAAAGGAGAAAAGAAAAGAAAAAAACCCAAAAAGATGAGAAATGAAAAGAAAAGAAAAAAATACAAATACCCAAAACCCAAAAAAATTCCAGTGTGAATATTTTCCTACTTGCCGTGAATAAGGGGAATGCGAGAATTTGCACCGAGTGTTCTACTCCACATCTTCTCAACCTCCATCGTTTTCGAAAACACTTGGCAAATGGACCTTCTAGCGATTACCTAGGCTATATTGTGGTGATTTCCTAGTCCCTAACTGTGGAGTCCCCGATGCATGATACGCTTCTATTCTGATACTCTTCTCATGCATGCTTGAGCTAATATTCACCGCAATTTCAAATTGAATCGATATTTGGGTCTTTCTTTGGGTATGTGTATATGGAGCATTATTGCACATCGTAGATAGTGACACCATCTGCTAGCATACGACCACACTCACTCGCGCTTCACTGCATGGGCCCACGACACTTGTTTGGACTCACATTCCTTGGTTTAGTGTTGTGTTTTGTCGTATGCTTGCTTCGTGTGGCGTGTTTGATTTTTGTGGCCCTTACGGGCGATCTAGGATATAGGATTCTCTTTTTCTCTCCTTCTCTCTATTTTCTCCCTCCGAGCTCCTACTCTCACTCGTCTTCCTCGAGGACGAGGACGAGTTCAGCTTGGGGGATTTTGACGTGCGTTTATATGTCATATATTTGCGCACGTTTTCTTCCGTGTTTTTCCGTATTTTACCGTCGTCTTATATTCGTTTTCTCGTGTTTTCTTGTGTTTTCTTGTTTTCTTTCACTTTTCTTTATTTCTCCATGTTTGCAGTAGATTGCCTGCGTAAGGGACATTTAACGACGATATCTCAAGTCCCTGGAGCAACGGGAGGAGTCACGCGTGATCCAGGGGGTCAAACGACGAAGATTACAACTTTTAGCCCCTCACCCGATCGGTTGGTCATCTCCAACCGATCGGGTGATGCACGCATGCACCACCCGGTCTCAGCCGGAGCTCAAGTGAATGTCACCCAACCGGTTCACAGGCCGGTTCAAACGAGGCTGATTCTCTGTCTTTTCAAGCCAAATTCCAACCGATCGGGTGACTCTCACCCGATCGGTTCATCTGTAGCTGCTGCTGAGGAGCCGAGACACGGGCACCCAACCGATCCCTTCACCCGATGGCGCCAAGATCCAACCAGTCACTCCAAGAACTCAACCGACCGGTTCATATGACCGGGTGAAAGTCTGCCGTTTTCAGTTTACTATTTGTAACAGATCACCTGATCGGTTGACTTGTCAACCGATCGGGTGGCGCTTTTCCTGCGGGTTTGGACCCGAACCATTAGGGTTTCGAGGTGGGGGTATAAATACACGAGGCTGGCCGACTTGAGGGGGATCTCCTGGAGTTTTTAGGGCTTTTTGCCCCCCCCCCCCTTCTCTTGTGAGTTCTAGGTTAGTTTACATTAGGTCTTTTGATCAATAAGTCTTGTATTGGATTGACGATTCAACTCAAGATAAGTATTTTCCTCTCTTTTTCTCCATTGTTTGTATTATGTTTATTTTGCTTGATGGTGAAAGTTTATATGTCTTTTGTGTTGTTTTTTTATATGTTATTCACCATTGAGTAGTTTTGATGAACCCTAATACGGGTTAGGGTAGGATTGTTGCTTGGAAATTTACATTAGACTTGGTTGCATGGCACGTGTTCGATGAAATGTGTCAATGGGGATTTCTAGCGATCTGGGTCCAATTCGTACGACAACACACTAGATGTGTTGGGGGTTGGGGTCAGGTGCCTGTCGAGTCAAGATCCGCTTCGATGTATCGCTAGAAATCACATTTGACCTATTTGGCCATTAGGGTTACGCTGGGGTGTTTCATTATCATCGGCGGGAAAAAGACCGCCTTTGACCGTTGGGCCAAGGGGGAATAAACTTGGCGGTTGACCCCCTAGCCACAGCTTACGCCCCTAGCATTGACATCAAGTCCTAGCGCGCGGGAGCGGCTTGGACGAAGTGTTGGGAGTTATCATTGTGGCCTTAATGCTCCCGGTTGCGGAAGGTGTTAATGGACACGAGAGTGCCCACCGTCCGGAACCGGGTAGGCCTAGCGTGCTTGGCACCGACCGGAATATCGGGCCATGGACACTAGGTACCACCTTTTGGGGCAATGTCTCACCCTGGATCAAGTCAAATGCCAAGTGTCATGAGTGCTCTAGCCCGTGTTAGCGGGGATTCATTTCGTGTCTTTTTCAATTCTTTCTTTTATTTCTACACTTCACCCACATTATCTGCGTAGCTAGCACACAACCTAGGCGAGGCTAGTAGCCACTCAAGCCATCCACCTCCCTGAGTTCGATAAAACCGCACCCTACACTAACCGTGCACTTGCGGTAAAACGACACCGCGCCCATACCGTAAACGAGGCGCCGATCAAGGATTCCCCCACAAGGCGTGCCCAATCTCATGTTTATAGGCTCCCTTAAAACCCTAACGGTTCCGGTCCAAAAACCCACTAAAACTGCTGAAATTGGGCCAGAAACTCAGAACTTCTGAAATTTAGCAGAACCGATTGGTTGGACTCCCAACCGATCGGTTGAAGTTCAATTCTAGACAGCTCTCAATTTCAGCACCCAGCTGCACTCGGAAAATTCCAGAAAAATGTAGAAAAATCGGATTTAGGCATGCGACCTGTCGTTGGAAAGTAACAATGATGCCGACGCTAAAAAATAAGAGATCACCCAAACTACCACTGGAATAATAGCAGATCTTCAATGAATCAGTAGCAGTACACGAAAGGGGAAGAAAAGACCACCCGATCGATTGAAATGTCACAGGTGAGTTCTTCCCCAAGATGACCCGAGGGGATGAACCGATCGGTTGGAAGGCTCTCTAAGACAGAGAGCACTGCGACATCCACCCGATCACTGAACCGATCGGGTGGGATCTGCTCCTTTGCTGCTCCTCATTGGGTCAGATACATGTGCACGAACCGATCGGGTGGGATCTATCCACCCGATCGGTTGAAGATCCAAATCATCAAATCCTCGTCTTTGGCCATCGTATCTTTGCTGTATAAGCGTACCTTGGTCTCGACATGCAAGGTTGATCCCAAAAGACACCGAAATGCTGACATTTGCCTGAAATACAAACAATACACTCAATAGTCAATATGAACCAAAAAAGTGATATATACAACATGGAATGAGATGAAATGCATATGAAAAAACGATAAAGAGCGTGTGCAAAAGGTGAAATATGCACACACGTCAAGAGAACACAACACGATGTATTGAAGGCAAGGAAGTGAGGAGAAGAGCAGTCAATAGAAGAACAAGCTTGAGGGAAGAGAGCTACAGGTGACCCAACCGAGTAGACCCCTACTCGGTCGAGTAGCAGAAAGCGTTGAGAAATTGGCAAAACTAGTGTTCTACCTACGCGACCTGAGTAGCTCCTGCTCGGTCGAGTAGCCACCTACTCAGTCGAATGTCAGAGGATGCAGAAAAATGGTGAAAAATGGTGTTCTGCCTATGCGGGCCGAGTAACACCCTGCTCGATCGAGTCTAAATGGAGTAATTCTGAGCATAATTTTAATTTATATCATTTCGTACTCGACCGAGCAGCGGCTAATTTACAAGTGGGGCCCATGTTTCAAATCGAGTCAGGTTTATTAAAACCCAACTCGATTTTATCGAAACCTAATCATACTTGGTCCCCCCAATACTGCTACTCGAGCTCCAACGCCCTAAACCCTACTCGACTCCGACCCACCACCACCACCGCTGGCGTCGCCACCCGCACCACCGTCACCTCCTTCATTTCGGTCCGCTCTGTCACTCACTCTCTCTCCTCGTCTCTCTTTCTCCCTCTATATCCCCCTCGCTCTCTTTTGTCGCCCCTTTCCCCCGCTAGCTCCAGCTAGCTACCAGGGCCGTGTCACCGGTGCTGCTCAGCGTCGACGACGTGCCAACCCACCTCCCGCTCCCATTCCCCCTACCCCCTCCCCTATTGTACCTCCCCTCCCCCACTGTGTCCCCTCCGCCATCCATCTGCCCTACGGCACCACCCGTACTCGCCCGAGCACAGCTAGTGCTCGGGCCGAGTACCCCCTCTGCCTCAACCCACCCCCCACCCGAGCACGGCTGCTGGTCGGGCGACCTCCATCCCCCTTCCACCCACACCGCTCCACGTCCGTCTCCCCTAACTTTTTATTTTTACGCCTGCTAATATCATTTTCTCTTTCCATTTCAGGTACACCGTGCTTATCAAGGAGGGCCCGGACAATAGCATCTTGGGGGATACATTGGATTCGCAGCCAGGCTCGTGCACGACGACATTGCTTTTGCAGCGATGCTTGTGTCGGTACACTTTACCCTCTATTTACCATTTGCCGACGTCCGTCGCTTGCTTGTCGCACGATGCCGCCTCGCCTTCGTCCGAGGCCACCACCCAGGAAGATGAAAGCCACAGGCGCCTCCTCTTCTCGGCCAGCACGCCGTCAGCAGCATGGCCCACAGACACCCACCACCAATGAGGAGTACGTGGGTGATTCGTCGTCCTCGTCCGACTCCTCAGGCTCCATTTCCCCTTCCACTAGCTGTACTCCCCGCCCACGATCACCCGCCACAGCTCCCACACATTCCCGCCTCTTCTGCACCTATCCCCACTACCGCACCACACGCCCCTCCTGCAACCCTGCCACCATGGGTGCGGACGTTCGGCATCGTCTTTTGGGACGATACGCACTGCGACCGCTTCGTCGTGATGTCGCTCCGGAAGATCGTACCCATACAATTCATCCACCTCCACACCCTCCAGTGCCTAGGACTCCTGCAGGGGGTCCTTAGGTTATACACGACGATTGATTTCGATCGATTCCTCGCTGCACACGCCCCCACTTACACCCGCCTCACCCTAGAGGCATTGAGTTCCATTGCCCATACACCAGAGGGCGATGGAATTAGCTTTCGGCTGCTAGACCACGACGTCATGGTCACACGCGCCCAGATCCGAGCCCACTTCCACTTCCCAGCCATCCCCGACCCCCGTACTGCCTTCTCCCCAGACTACGAGCTTGCCGAGTTTGATGCCACTCAGTTTTGGCATTGGATTACAGTCTGGTCCGCTACCGCACCAGTAAGGCGAAGGCATCGTGCATAGTACACCTTTGCCTTCGCTATGCCTAATGTCACCTTGTCACCACCATATTCTACCGGCCAGAAGTCGGGACCATGTCCCTACCCGAGCTTTCCCATCTCATGGGAATGATCCGACTGATGTGCCACTCCCCTGATGTCTCCATTTGCCCCTTCGTCCTTTTTGAATGAGCCCACTGGCTATGTTACCGCCTCCTCCAGACCGCCCACACCTGCTTCGCCATAAATATCTGCTGCGGTAGATTCTTCACTATTTTTGCACGGATGCTGGGCCTGGAGCATCCTGATTGCCTGGTGACCCCTGGCCCCGGCCCCGGCCCCGGCCCCACTCGCCTGACTTTAGGTGTTCTTGAGCACATGCACATCATCAGGCCATAGAGGGAGCGTCACTGGGCCTATTTTTTAGGCACCTACCATACGCCCCACTTGGTCCTCCCTGCCCCTCACCTCACCACCATAGCACCAGTTCAGCAGAGCTGGATGATTGACAGGGTCTATCCACTTCATACCCTCCATGTCCTCGAGCCCAGCACCCGTCGATGTTGACGCGGTAGACTGGGTACTCAGTGAGTCCGAGGACGAGGAGCCCGACCTGTCTGTCTTAGTGGCAGCCCAACCAGCCCAGCCTGTGCACCCACCGCCATCCGGAGGTACAGCCTTCTCCAACCTTCTCGCTGCTGCCACCACCACCACCATAGGGACCACAGAGACTGTCACCACCCTCTGCCCCGAGGCCCCTACTGTTGTCTCCTCCGTGCCCGTCCCTGAGGGCATGGCAGCCTCATCTGCTCTCGAGCCCACCGCTCTATACTTTTCAGAGCCGGACCTCACCAGCACCCTACCACTGCTTACAGACCTTCTAGCTACACTGACCACCTCCTTAGGGTCCCCTACACCACTCACTTGCACCACCACCACACTAGAAGCAACCATACTCACCGAGAGCGTCTCGACTTCTGTCCACCCGTCTGTGTTGACAACAGCTCCTATTTCTGCTACTGGTGCTGATGCTGCTTCCACTACTGTCCCAGATCTCGGCCACACTACACTACCCACTACCTCCGCCAAGATCCCATCGAGTTCACCCACTCCGACCCTTCAGCCCAGGCACCGTGGATCCTCTCCACGGGGCCGTCTCATGCGAGTGGTGTCTCACAGCTCGCGACCTCCCCTCGACTCTCATACCACCGATGTGCTTCTGACAGTGGTGTAGGCCGAGACTTCCCGCTTTAGGCGAGATTTTGACGACCACGTCCGCTCGACCGCCACCTACCAGCAGAGAGTCGAGGCATCCCTCGCCACGATTATAAAGCTGTTGAGGGCACAGGGACCACCTCCCGTGATCCTAGCCCACGCACCCCCTCCCAGGCCAGTCCCTATCACCACAGCCACACCACTCAGTGCTCCACACTCTCATGCTTCTACAGAGCCTGCCTCATCTACACCTATGTCGGCTCCCCCTGTAGTGGATACCCCAGTCGTCGACACACCCACCGCCACACCCGTCGAGACTATCTTTGTCTCTTTTTCGGCCGATCCTGCCTCCACCTGTACTGACCTCCTGGCCGACACAGTTGTCGATCCCATGCACAATGTCGTACCTACTTCTGGTCCCCAGCAGTAGGACCCACCACCATAAGAGGGTGGTGCTGCTGTCTGATGCATTTTTCACCATTTTGCTCTGGTCCCTCCCTCATCTATTTTTGTGCCCATCTGTCTTTTCAGGGCCTCAGTCTTACACAGCTTGGGGGAGGATCCATTTTGCATTTTTCACTTCCCCATCACTTTGCATGTGTCCATATAGCATTTGCATCATATCACTTTTTGCATTTTCTGCATCATTCCATGCATTTGCATCATCACTTTTTCTTGCATCATATCACTTTTTCTTTTCTTTGCATAGTTTATTTTCCATTCACTTTCTATTTCTTATCCGCCCACCCACCCTAGCCTCATTTTCCACATTCCAGCGTGTTCTCAGCAGTGAGGACACTGCTGTGTTTAGCTTGGGGGATGAGCGCTATCGCTTTTATTTTCACTTTTATATTTTCCTTTCATTTTCCACCCCTTTTTCCACCATGTCTTTTTTTTCGCATACAGCATCACGTTTTTCGCTTTTTGCCGTGCCTGCATGCTTGATTTTATTTTTCTCACTTTCTCTGCCTTATTTTTCCTTTTGCTAGAATTATTCCGCATGATGGTACCTCTCATAGCTTTAGTAGCCTATTACGATGCTTATCCCTTTTGACATGCTCTATAGAGTATTTCAGTCTTGCTATTATATGCTTGCATATTCTGTTGATGATCTCTCTAAATGAATGCATGATATAAATTAAAACTGAATGTATGCAGTAGTATCTAGTATGTTCTTTGTTGGGTAATGCACCAAGATTCACGCATCATTAGAATATTTGAAGCACCTGCTTTTTATCTTATCCACTTCTGATTGCATGCCTGATATGATAGTACTTTTTACCGCATGACTTCAGTATTTTTTGAGATGAATGAAAATATACATGCTACATATGAATTTAGTTAGAGCATTATCCTATTGAATAGTTGTGCACGTCTTATGAGTGAACCGAGCGAAATTATATTCCTTCTCCACATATTTTATAAATTCTCTACATGTCATTTGGTTTCACCCCCACAACTACTTATACGGCATCTATCTCCTAAAAATCCCAAAAGAAAACGTTAGCTTCCAAAAATCCAAGAATACTAAAAAAGGAGCCAAAAATCAGTTGTATAACCTTTGCTCCCATTCAAAAAAAAGAGAGAAGAAAGAAAAAGAAAAGAAAAGATTATCTCTCTGTATTTTAGTATTAGAAGCTACAAAATTACTTGGGAAAAGCAAAATTTCCATATCCCATTCTTAGATGCGACAGCTCAAGCTAAGCTTGGGGGGTGAACCCATTTGATTATACGAGTGAGTATGACATTAGAATGAAGACTATGCACAAGTGGGGAGATTTGATAATGCTTAAACTTTACGAAATATTTTAGCTTTGGAAATTTTTCAGGGTTCGAAATGAATATTTGAATGCCATGCTACGCTTTCTATTCTCTATTTGCATGCTTGGTGTGATCTCTATGTGCTTCATTTATATCTCTTGATTGAAAAAGTGTGTTGCCAACTCTTTTTATACTAGACTCTATGAATTGCACGATGTTGATATGAGTTGACGCATGATTTTTGGAGATCCCTAACTTTGTCTTTAATACCTGCAAGCCATATGATTAGCTAAGACTTGAAATCACTTTTAACATGTGGTTTATTATTCCAAGTGTCATAATATGTTGCTAGGGCTTGAGATCTGACTGAATATTCTAGCGCTCCCCTCCATCTCCTATCTCTTCCATTTTTCTTTATTATTTTTATCGTCTGGCAAGCCTAATATTCGTCTTCCTCGAGGACGAGTGAGAGATAAGCTTGGAGGATTTTGATGCGTCCATATTTTCCTTCTTTTTATAGCATCATTTCATCTCATTCCATATCGTATTTGCATCCAAATCCCTTATTTTCATACATATACATGCTTCTAACGCCACATTCAAGTCTCGTATAGCTTTTTATACTTGCAGGAATTTTGGAGCGATTTGGAGCTGATTTGGGATGCGGACACATTCAGCATGTCCAGGACGTCATAGGCAAGGTTTTGCAGGAGTTCGTCGAGGTTTGAAAGCAGGTAGGAGGAGAGGAGGAGGAGCGAGAGAGAGAAATGAGCAACAACCAAGGCCCAGGCCACTTTCCCATGCGACTCGACCCGAGCAGCATTCTGCTGCTCGGTCGAACTGACACACAGATCCAGCCAGGAGATGTGCATGAGCCACTCGATCGAGCAGAGAGGTGACTCGACTCGAGTCAACCCAACTTCGAGCTTCCACCATCAGACATCCGACTCGACTGAGCAGGAACTACTTGACCCGAGCAGTCATAGCGAGGTTTTTGACGACTAATCCAGGCTTCCTGACGACTCGACCGAGCAGGACTTACTCGACCCGAGCAGACAGCATGCCAATTTGAGGGGAAGCTCAGATCCACTGATGACTCGATCGAGCAGACGAGCTACTCGACCGAGTAGCCCATTTTCGTTCCAAGCAGTGCAGCAGCAGAGTCCGTGCCAAGGTGTCTGTTCGACCGAGCAGCCGCCTACTCGGTTGAGCAGCCGACACGGCCAGCAATAAGTGGGCCCCAAACTTCCAGATTTTGAGTTTTTCTTGTGGGGTCCATCCCCTATGTATTAAGACGTTTTTCCAGACTTTTTCCAGACGTCAAGTTTTAGGTTAAGTTTTAGTTTTAGTTGTAGTTGTTTTAGATCTAGCTTTTGGAGATATTGTGTCGACGAAGTAAAGACTACATTTTTATTGCTTGTTATTGCGTGAAATCTCTGGATCTTGACTTTCTTATTATTGTCTATTGTGCTACTTGCTTTCAGTACGTAAAAATCTCAACTTTCTTACTTTCTTTATTGCTATTATGAATTCCTATCTAAAAATCACATCTTTCTTCGTTCTATTTGCTATGTCTGAGTAGTCTTATCTAGGGCTAATGGGTTAGTCCTACGATCTTAGGAAAAATATGTAAAGCTGGGATTTTTAGGTTGTGTTGGAATAAAAGGGGAGTACTTTGGTTGATCCAGCCAAATCTCTAGGAAAACTTGTACTGAGATCATGCCCACAGTATGTGGAATTGATTAGCTTAAGGATTATCCTAAGGATTTAATTAGGAAGTTAGTGGATCCAACCAAGTCTTTTGACCATGCCTGACTCGTGCCTTGAGGGGATCCACCGACGAACTATATCACTAAATTGATGGCTACCGCCTTTGCGTCAATGAGAGCCACCAAAGTACCTTGATGCTCTAATCCACGAGAGTGGTACGAGCTGAGAGACCAACCCCATAAAACCAATGCAATGTAGGAACCCTAGCCTAACATCGACCTCTGACGATCCTAGCGGTGATCCCTAAGGCCCTAGTTTCCTTATATTGAACCAGCAACATCAACCAACAATCTTCCAACCGACTGTTAATTCTATCTTAGATTTAGGAATATTCTGAGATCGATACACCGTCAGTGTCTCTGTGGGATTCGACAATCTTTTATACTATAATTTGACACCGTCCGCTTGCATATAGAACCCAGAATCGACACTTAGGAACCATATAGCGCATGACCGCTGTGACACCGCCAGGTGGCTTTTAGGTGTAAGTTCTGGGCGCGTCAGAAGGCGAGGGTACGATCAGGGATGGCGTGGAATCGAAAGTGGGAATGGATCATGGCGTGTGTGACCACTACATCGCGGTCAAGCAGCCTGAAGGTAATTCCATCAACCGCTTGGGTGACGGCAATGGAGCTCAACGCCTCGAGGGTGAGGCTTGTGTACGTGGGGGCATGAGTGGTGAGTAGGCAGTCAAAGCCTATGGTCTAGTATAGCCTGTGGACACCCTGTAGGAGTCCAAGGCGCTAAAGAGTAGGGACGTAACTGAAGCAGGTGGGGATGATGGTGTAGTGGGACATGGCAACGAAATGCTCACGGTGAGCATCGTCCCTAAAGGCGATGTCATACATCCTCAGGGTGGGTGGTGAAGGGACTGGACGGGATGGAGGAGCGATAGTGTGGATGTGCAGAGCGGTAGTATGTTGGGTGAGTGGGGCCTCTATGGCTAGAGGCATGGGGGAGTGGATCAGGACGAGTCAGACGAGGACGACGAATCACCCGAGTACTACTCAGGCGTGGGTGAACGTGCATGACATGGGCGTCATGCCTGCCTAGAAGATGAGGGACCAGTGGTGGCCTTCCTCTTCTTCGGCAGAGGCTTCCTCGGCCTAAGGCATGGAGGCATCGTGTGAAAGTGCTCGCGACGATGATATGGTAATAAAAATAAAGTGTGGAAAGAGTATACCAACACCGATCGTCGCTGTGAAAGCAATGAAGCGTGTATGAGTGTAGTCTAGACCCAAGACGATCCCCCAAGCTACTCCAAACCAAGCTCCTCCTCGAAGAAGCTCCAAGTGTATCTGCAATATGATAAGAAATTGATTTTGGTAGGTAATTAAGAAAATCAAATAAGGTTTGGGGTTCAAATTTAGAAAAAAATTAGGGTTGGGGTTTGAATTAGGGGAGATGGGGAGGATGAGAGGGATGGTGGAGGGATGAAGAGGGGGTGAAGGGGTGGTGTGGGATGCTCGGCCCAAGCATGAGTTGTGCTCGGGCAGCGCGCGCGGCATAGCTCTGGCGAGACACGGAGCAAGGGGGCTGGGCTACGCCTAGGGCACAACTGGAGGGAGAGACAGGGGGTAGGGAGAGAGGTGAGAGGGGGTAGGGAGAGAGGTGAGAGGGGGTAAGAAGGGGTGTTTGCGCTACCGGCGCTAGGCGACACTGGCGGCACTGCTCTGGCGAGGTGCCGGAGCTAGGGCGGGTTGGGGCAGCGGTGAATGAGGGGGATAGAGAGAGAGAGATATGGGAGAGAGGAAGAAAGATGGAGAGGGGAAGGGAGGCGAAGGTGCTGACCGAGTCGCGGTGGGCCAACGGTGCTCGAGCGGAGCACGGCAGCGACGACGATGGTGGTCGAGCAGGATTAAGGCTAGGGTGATCTCGGGATTTTCGGATGAGTTTGATTCGAATTAGGCTTAGGCAAATCCCGAGTCGATTTCGTATTAAAACAAAACCAAGTCGAGCTCGGTTAGGTGTGGGCCCCAATGAGTAAGTCGCAGCTCGGGCCGAGTAGTGATAGCTACTCGGTCGAGTATAGAAGGCTAAAAAAATTTGAAATTAAGCCCAGAAGTTTGCGCACTAGCACTCGACCGAGCTGCTTACTCAGCTTAGTCGAGCTGAATTGAAACAAAGTGTTGTTTTCAGCTCTCTTTTGCCCCCTCTGCAGTTCGGCCGAGTAGGGTAGCTACTCGGTCGAGTCCATTAAGCTTTCCAGAGTGCACTTTTAGCACTTTTAGACTCCTCCTGTAGCTCGATCGAGTATTGAAGCTACTCGGTCGAGTTGAATTAGAAACAGAGTGCTCTTTTCGACGTTTTGGGCTATGTCGATAGCTTGACCGAGTAGGGTACTACTCGGTCGAGTCACAATTGATTTCCAGAGCTCATTTTTACAGCCTTTCTCCGTCTGACTGTAGCTCGACCGAGTAGGGTACCTACTCGATCGAGTCACCTGGAACTCTTCCCCCACGCTTGTATAGCTCTATCATTCTCTTCCATTGGTTCCTTCACCTTCATTTCATCTTTTGGCACGCTCTCCTCATTGTTCAACCTGTAAAAGGAAGAACTCATCGGATTTTTATGTTTTTGCATTTTTCTAGAATTAAAAATGTATTTATTTGGTTTTTAAATAAGAAAAGAAGAACGAAAATAAAAAATAAAGCTAAATGAAAGAAAATCTGGTTGCCTCCCGATAAGCGCTTGTTTTAAGTCGTAAGCTCGACTCCCTCAAGAATTTCAACGACGATCAAGGATGTTGGACCTATATGAAATACGCCCATCATGCTTTCCAATGATCCCATGTGGCGGAAGTTGGCGTGCCTCTTCATGTCAGCCCTCAACGACTAAGAAGATAGTAGCCTCTGGTTCTTGATGGCATACGGATATGTCCGGGGGCTCCTCGTTAAGTACTTGTAAATAAGCGGCCACCGTCTTGTTATATACGATGTCATCGTCTTCATCCAGTTATATACGATGTCGTCGTCTTCATCCAAGCTCATCTTCATTGGATCTTTGGAAATCTCCTCCATGGTATGTTCATGAGTAGCTTCGTCCTCCAAGCGATCAAGGTAATTAGCATCTTCCGGCAGTGGGTGTTTCTTCATAGGCTTTTGCAAGCAGAATTGGACCTCGATGTTGCCCACATTCAAGGATAACATCCCATCACGGACATCAATCAATACTCCAGTTGTCGCCATGAATGGACGACCCAATATAAGTTGGGAGCTACCTTCCTCCGGCGTATCATGATTACAAAGTTTACCGACATGCATAACCTGGGCGGTATTTGCAAGTTGATGCCACGGGCGATGCCTATCGGATAGGTAATAGAATGATCCGCCAATTGGATTTTCATGTCCGTCAGTTCAAGTTCTGTCCCCATGTTTAGCCTCTTAAAGATAGAGAGCGGCATAAAACTAATGCTCGCTCCTAAGTCAACCAAAGCTCTAATAATGGGGGTGCCACCAACGGAGCATGGCACCATGAAACTTCCGGGATCCGCCATCTTCTTCAGTAGGTATTTCTTGATGATGAAGGTGGAGTTTTCCAAGCACTTCACCTCCTCTTGCTTGCGCTTTCCCGTAATAAGATCCTTCAAGAACTTAGCGTATGTGGGGATTTCTGTGATAGCGTCCATAAAGGAGATATTCAATTGGATACCTTTGAGGAGCTCGGAAAACTTGGCGTATTTCTTCTCCATCTTTGCTAGTGCCAACCGTTGATGATATGGGGGAGGAGGTAGACTTGCCTTGTCTCTGGTGGCATCCTTTGGAATAGATTTGTTGGAAGTAGTAGTAGCATCTGTCGATGCTGTAGTGGTAGTAGGCAAGATAGAAGGTGAAGCATCCCTCTGTCCAATAACCTTGGGATCCTCTGTAGCCTTTTCCATGTCCTTTTTAGTAGATATATATTCATCTTGAGCTTGAGTGGACGACCTTTGGCTCACATTGCTAGAAACCGGCACCATGATAGTGTCGGTAATCTTTCCTCCTCTTGCGGTAACTATGACCACTGCATTTACTTGGGCCCTAGGATTGGACTCCGGCTGAGAAGTCAATCTCCCTTGCATCTTCATAAGTTGGAACATTTGGCCTTTGAGCTCATTAATGGAGGCGTTGATGGACTTGAAGTGAGCAGAAGTAGCTGAAGGGTTTTAATGGACCTTTAGGGTATTGTTCTATGCCCGTCCTACGTCGGACGGACGATAGAAGCAAAAAAAAGCAGCGGAAAAAGAAATCGTTAAACTATTTAATGAACACCCTAAGGATTCAAGACCCTAGCTAGGACCTCTGCAATCTTGAGGTAGATCTGACCACCCCAAGATAGATCTAAACTACTGCAATATAATTAAATAAAAGCTTTTAAAGTACATACCCGGAACTTTGATTGCACCGACAAAGTGTTCTGAATCGCCTTCTGCTCCCAAGCTTGCCGCCTCTGCACTCCCGAACCGATCCACTCGAAGTGAGCCGACACCATGCCTTTGGGCCAACCACTTGCCGAAGAAGAATTAACTTGAGTGCGATCCAACATCTTAGACTTCGGATCGAATCCAAATCATTCTCGTCGTTTTTCTAGAACGCGAGCCAAGGAAACGGAAGAAAAGGAGAGAATAATTTTAGTCTCGAATTAAGCGTGCTCAAAACTTTTTAGAGCTACTCAATTTCATAGACTTAGTGCAAGTTTTTAAGGAGAGTGTTGGCCCCTATTTATGTAGGCAGCCGACACCTCCCCTTCTCATCATATCCGATGTGGGACTATTTTAAAATGGGAGAATTAATTAAGTTAGTTTGCCTTTCATAAAGGCTAAACTTCAACTAATTTATTCTCCCTCACAGTTGAGCTTCAGAAATGATACAACATATCAATTCGAAGTGCTATGAACGGTGAATGCATAGAAACAAACGGCGACGAATTCCGACTTAGTTTGACCCCTCAAACAATTGCTCAAAGTTGAGCAAAAAGTTACAATTCGGCTGAATTTCGTACTTGTCACAACCATCCTAGGGTTTTTGGGCTGTGGGCCCTACAGGCGGGGCCCACCTACCAGCTGGGCACGGCTTTTGGGCACGCCCAATCAGATCTGGGCACAGCCCACACCTGGCACGCAGGCAGACCCGCCCGCTCTTGTGCAGGCAGGTCAGACCCGCCCACCAGGCTGGCTGGCCCGCCCGCAGAGCTGGCAGGCTGGCCCGCCCGCAGAGCTGGCGGGCCCACTTTGGCGTGCTTGGGCTCGCCTTGCCCAGTTGGGCGGGCTAGCCCAGTCCAACTACGTCAAGTCTGGCCAAAACTGGGCAAAACCCTGTTCTGGCCTTTTGAACCATAACTTGAGTTCTACAACTTCGTTTGAGCAGATTTGTTGGAAAGCATGGTTTGAATGGGACCATCCCAAGGAGCCATCTACCCATTTCTATGCGTTATATTTTCAAAATATCTTCATAAACTATTTATAATGTATTTTAAACATGTTTGCTTCATATGCAATAGTCCCATTCAGCATTCTACTAATGCAGAAGTCGCAAACATTTTGCGAAATTATTAAATCTCATTTAATGTCAAAAACTTATGTGACCCTATTAAATCCTATTTAATATAGATCGACTTAATGTTACTAACTCTTAGTGACTTCATTTATTCTCGTGCACCCGAGTGCACTCCTCATAAATTCTTCCTATTACTAAGACGCAAACCGAACTCGGTGTGAGACCCTACACCCTGACCCTACTATAGGTTGGGGCTCGAAATCCCTAGATGATAGTAACCATGAGCTGCAGGTGTCGTCCCTGTTTTAGCATCATAATTATGTGATTGACCCATCGACAAAAAGTGTCGTCAGGATCACTCTGATTGTGTCAGTGATGAATACCGCAGTTTTAGTCCCTTCGTCATAACTATGTCCCTGCATGGCCTGGGGTATGGTAAACCGTCAACCCTATAAGCCAGCATCGGTCAGCGTACTTTGGTCTTTGCTATATACACGTTGTACATCTTACAACGTACCTCGGCCGAGGTTTAGCACAAAGAACCGTACTAAGCCTGTGACACTCACTTCCCTTTAATAAAAGAGACAAATCCCATTTTAGTCATTTACTTACTTCCCATGCTTCAGGTATTACCCAACCTAAGACCTTTCAGCAGGCCTGGCCTCGAAGCTAGATCATAGATCTAAGTAACACTATTCACACACAAGTTCGTTCAAAGACTTCAGGTCTTAAGAACCAACTTGCATATCATTACTATAGAGTTATTAATGACAGTTTAGTTAAAGTTTAGCCATTTAATAAATCTTCATTGGGTCGTTCGGTGGACTCGTTCTTTAACGAGCACATGTGCCTTGTCTCTGACTTCGCCAGGTCGAATGACTATGAGATCATCATTACCCTTTAGGGTAAGACAAAGACACAATGGTTTATCGGATTTGCTGATATCCTTTTCTCGACACATCTATGACCATGAACATTTTAAGACTTAAGTCCATATCGTTCATTCACTTTCCTTAATCGAGATCTACATCTAGATATGTAATGACCTCACTTTAAGTCTAAGGTAATTATCCAAGTACATAATTCACTGAAATTATACTAGGGTAATTAGTACCAATTATATATTGAACAAAATGTTTCTTAGGATAAATTGCCTCAAAGGCATATATCTTCCTACATCTCCCACTTGCACTTAGGCTATTTATCTCGGTATCTTATACCATTATAGGCTATCAGTCACTACAGACGTTCATATGACAAACCTAAAAGGGATCTGCTAAAACGTATCTATTATGTAGTTTTATGGAGTCTTATTATTAATACACCATTTGATCACACATGGGTGATCCTTCGAAACCGTTTTTGGATCTCATCCAACGATTTTTCTTTTTGTATAGCTAACGATTAGCATGCACAACTCGATGTAATGTTTATCATTCCTACAAGTCAGTTATATTATATTCCAATTATTCTTCTGTCAATTATGTCCAGTACATTAATGACACCAATGTTTCTATATCTTTGACATAATCAATACCCTTTTGATTTGATGTCACATATAAACGGTTTTATGACTTAGAACTTTTACTTAGACAAAATTGGAACTAAGTAATGTGCTTGCTCCCACTGACTTGGAGAACCGTCTGGTTAAATACTTCAACTTAAATTTCTAGATCTTATTTAGAATATTTGTTAAGTATAACCAGCCCATTTGTGCTGAATTAATTAAAATAGAATGTGCCAGTGTAAGGTTGATTTGACAAATAAGTCATATCAAGATCCATCTATCGGAGACTTGATGACAACTTACTC
Source organism: Scilla litardierei (assembly GCA_030789695.1). NCBI lineage: Eukaryota > Viridiplantae > Streptophyta > Magnoliopsida > Asparagales > Asparagaceae > Scilla > Scilla litardierei. Next base: position 86,059,366 of record CM061139.1, read on the forward strand.
GATCAAAGCTTCCTACACTATTATTTCCTTTAACTGCATTAATATTACAGTCCAACAAGAACTATTCTTATTGTGCGCATATTAAGATCACATCTTAATTTATACCCTCCTGGGACTTTACTCGTTACTTAGAATTAGTTAAATATACCGACTGCTCAAATTAATCTCATTAATTCAGAAGCATCCACTACAGCTCATGAAAAATATTCACCAACTCAGATAGCCATCCACAACAAATTAAATGGCCATTCATAACAAATCATATTACCAACCAGAGCATGTATTGCCAAGATATCAACGATTTCATCCAGAATGAAAAAAAACTTGTCCATTACAGAAACTTTTGAGTGACAATCACGCAATTATTGTTTTCAAACATTACTTCGATACATTTATTCAAAATAAAAAGGTATCGTCTGCTTCTTGATATCTTCTGAAGTCCTTAGATGGCCTCAGCAGCAACGATTACTCTGATGCCGACCGTGTTGGGAACTTCTTCCATCCTTTGCTTCAAACACCTGTAGACATTATACAGATGTCTTAGTGGGCATACTGGTATCTCATACCATGTTTCAAAGCTTTATGGAAATTTATATACTCTTAAATAAGATTTGTACCTGAGGTAGAAGCATCACTATGCCCCTTCTTTTCTGCAATGTAGACCTTATAGTTCCACTTCCAATGACCCGGCTTGTGGCAGTGCAAGCATTCAGATTTCGACGGCGCCCCGTTGTTCTTCTTCCCCTGATTTTCTTTCACAGATTGAGGGGCCTACCTCTTCTCTCCATTGCCCTTAGGCTGGTGAGAAGGGGCAGATCCGACAACCAACGCTGCTGTTGGCTTCTTCTCGATCTCCTCGAACTACCGGAGCATGTTCAGGAGACCAAGAAGATCCACTTCAGTGTTGTTCATTATGAAACTCGTAATGAACGGGTTGAAGTTAAGGGTCAAAGATCTATGGATTATCTCCATGCTCATTTCATTCTCGATGACAAATCCTAGTTTGGCTGCATCCTCTATGTATCCGATCATCTTGATAACATGATCCTGCACAGAGCCCGTCGTCATCTTGGCTCCCCAAAGGTTGCAGGTGGCCTCAAACCTGGCAGCTCTAGAATGCTCGCCATACAATTCCTCTGCGTTCAAAAGCATGCTTCGAACATCAATATGTTCTTGTTTTCTTTGCAGGTCATTAGCCATAGAGGCCAGATTAAGGCACCTGGCCTTGTCTGCATCCCTTTGATACTGCTTGTATGCTTCACTCTCCTCGTTGGTGGCATCCTCATCGGGCCTTTCCATAGCATCCTCCGTCAGTATGTAGCTAATCCCGGCTAGAGAGAGGACCAGCTTTAGGTTCCTCAGCCAGTCTTTGTAGTTCGTCCCATCTAGCACGTTCTTCTCGATTATGAATTTTAATCCTGACTCCATACTACATTTATTAATAGACATTGAATTAGCATATGTTCTTGTATAGTTTAAGAGGTTTTTTAAACTATATTCTCCCACTATTTTTAAAGAATTTTAAGCCTTCATAATAAATAATTTATTATAATTAAAATTTTGTAGGAGAGGAATCCAACCATCCTGAGTCTCACAACCTTGAGTGTTCTCAACAAGTTGTTTGACTCTGCGGTCAGTAGATGAACTCTTCATAAATCATACCACATATGATTCCCTATATATTTTTAACCCTAGCCACTTATGATCATGAGTGTGCTCATCCAAATCATAATGACTAGCCTAGTCAGGCACTTGTTTTCGTATCTAGCTTAACTTGTACCGACGCTCAGTGTATTCACGACCCGACAGTTTGGGTCAAGGCTAGACTACATCATACGTAATAAGAAGTTGGTTTCTATAAGGTTGTGCTGTCACAGCTTGAGTTGCTCAACAACTGTAACATGGATCCTATAGTTGCCAAACAAGGATGGCTAGTTTTATCTTGAAAAAGATTATTAACGTATTAGACTTAGGTAAAGTTGAGGGTGTCGTATAATCTTGATTCGCATTGCGGTCCAGCAGACACAGCCAAGGAAATGACTAAGTGAGGATCACTTATCCCCAGTCTAGCTAGGGTGATCCAACAAACTTAGCCAAGCACATTAACCGGATCATGGTCCATTGAATGAAACTTATCATTTATATATGTGTGCCATCAACTAAAAGGATTTTAGTAGAACTAGTTAATCCTATCAACTAGTGGAATCCTTAAAATTCAAAATTTATTAGGATTCGTTAATAACTTTTAATAAGTCCCTATCAACTATAAGGTTTCAATTGTATTAACGTGCTATCCTAATCGTTATTAGGATTTTAATAAACACAAATTACAACACTATAAAGTGTAGCCTTTAATGAAAATTATTATTATAACTATTAAAATAATAATCGTCGTCACAAAGGGGCTACAAGAGGAGAGGTCATCAGAGAATCGGAGTTGGACCGTGGGCGATGAGCAATCAGTGGGCTCGCCCTCGGAGGCTCAGAGGGACCCGAGAAAGGGGAAGGGGCCCGTAGCTCGGGCGTCGAAGTCTGCCACCCAGGCCGCTGTTACAGTTGCAGAGGCTGGAGAAGTACCCGTCGAGATCTTGGGTGTGGTGTTGATGGTGAAGACGTCCATCTCTGACATCGGCGTGTCGTATATTAGGCCGCCCTACTCAGTCCGTCTGCCAACCGCGTCGGAGAGGGTGTGTTTCGTGGAGGATTACGAGGTCAGGGTGTATGTGGCTTGCTTTCAGCAGGGCTGCGCTCCCCTTTCATCCTTTGGTGCTCGAGATTTTAAATTTCTTGGAGCTGTCGTTGTTCCAGCTGATGCCGAACTCCATCAGCGCGATAGTCGGCTTCTTAGTTCTGTGCGTGAGGAACAATGTCTACCCATCCATGTCCCTTTTCTGTCACTTCTTTGCGTTAAATAGGCTGAGGTCCTACTATTACTTGTCCGCGAAGAAGAGTCACCCACTCATCCGAGGCTTGCCCGACAAGACCAAAGGGTGGAGGGAGCAGTTTGTGTTCGTCTCGATGCCTGCTGACGTGGTGCTGAGATCGAACTGGGGCGCTCTGAACCCCGAGGCGAAGAGGGGGGTCCATCTGATTGATGAGGAGAACGAGTGGGCCCGAACCCTGTTGGCGATCCCAGAGGAGGGCCAGGAATACGGCCTGCTTGCCAATAAGGACACGATAATTCAGCACATTTGGCCCGAAGGTAACACGATCTTCGTAGCTGCTGCATTTAAAGCGCTCACTCTAAGCTTTCCTCCTTCTGCAGGTCGCACAACGAGCATACCATTCGAAGAGCTGAGGAGGCGACCCGCGGAGCAGGCGGTTTAGCAGGTGAGGAAAGGCGGACAAGAAGAGGCCGCGTGGAGTGACCGGGGGGAGGAAAGCGCGATGAAGGAGCAGGCGCACGGGGGGTCAAAGAGGGCGAAGCTGCCCAAGAAGTCTTCTGCACCTGATCATCGGAAGGAGAGGGATTCCTGTCAGTCCAGAGAGAGGGCCACACATGACGCCTTCCCACCGGTCATCGATCTTGATGGTGGGGGCAAAGGGTGGACTGAACCCGGGGCAAGGGATCACGAAGCCCACCAGCCGAGCCCGAGGGTTACTGCTGCTGCCGACCAGACCCGAACACCAGGTCACCCCGAGGGTTCCAGTAGGTCGGGCCCCCGGTTCCAAGTCGTCGGGTTGGGATGGCTGGCCCTAGGACTGTCCGCTATTCATTTTGGAGAGGCCGGGCCATCTTAGCTGCGAGGCCTCGCTCGTCACTTTCAAGGCCAAGAAGGCCGATATCGACGGTCTCCTGCAAGAGGCCCTCCATTTGATGCCATACCGAACTGGGGCCGATGAGTGGATATTTGAGGACGGCGGAGTGGCAGCGAGGTTGGCCGAAAACTGCCAATTAGCCCGCGATCGGGAGAGCTTGGCCACCGTCGGTCAAGAACGGCTGTGTGGTTACGCGATATGGCACGGCATGCAGGTTGGTGGTCCAGATTGGATCAGATATATTAGGTGCATTTTGGCCAAGGAATAGTCTGACATGTTCCGCTTTGTCGTGCAGGCTGTAGCTATGATGGTCACCGCTAGGCACCATACGCCTACCTTGAACAAGGCCGAGGCTGCTGTTGCCAAAATGGCGACCAAGCTTGACGCGCTCCATAAGAGCACCGATGAGCAGCTGGCACAGGAGAAGGACAAGTATGGCAAGCTAACGTCGGAGGTCCAGTACATGAATGCTCTCCTGGCAGACCACGAGACGAAGGCCGCCTCCGCGGTTGATCGCATAAAGGAGCTGGAGGATGCACTGGAGCGGGAGAAGGCGCAGGCGGTCGACCTGGCGGCGCAGGTGAAGGCCGCAAAAGATGAGCTAGCCTCGAAGATCGAAGAATTTCGGGGGTATCAGGAGTCGACCGTCGTTCCTACCCTTGCAGGGATGATGCGTGACGGCCTGGTGCAAGGTCGAGTGGAAGGTCTGGAGGAGGGCCGGGCTGAGGGCTGGGAAGCCGGCCTCCGCCAGGTTAAGGATAGGGCAGGGAGGATCTGCCCCTCGATCGAGGTCGACTTCGATCAGCCAGCGGTCGCCTCTGACGAGAAGGGGGAAGCGGGCGGTGTCGGGGCGAGGATGTCGACATCGAGGGCAATTCCCCGAAGTCCGACGCAAGGGATGGTCTCCCGAGTGGCGACGATCAACAGGAGTAGTCATGTCTCACCCCCCCCCCCCCTTTTGTTTCGGACGAGTGATGGGGTCGACCTGAGGGTTGCCTCATTTTGTAAGGTCGGCCCCGATTACTATTGTAAAGTTTTGGCTTTAAATAGATGGAAATTTTTTTTGCTATCTGGTGTCCGAGTCTTCTTTGCAAAATTTAAGTAAAAGTATAGTTACTGTATGCTGTATCAAGTCGCACTTGTGGGTGGAGGGCAAGCGCGTAGCTCGGCATGTGCCCCTTTCCAGTTTGGGTGGCGGAGCTTCGTAAGCTCGCCCCGGAGTTTGATGGAAATCATTCATAAATTAGCTTGGGCATAGATGGAATTTGACCGCTTGCTTGGAAGGACTTTTCATTAACTTTGACAAGGCACTTGACAGTGTTTTGGACGGGCGTGGTGCCCTCCGTGGATGGGCTAGCGCGTCGTTCTACGTTGCTGTAAACTGTATTAGGATGAGCGAACTCATGTATCTGGCGTGGCCTTCATTCTCTACCGGTGCCCATTGCATCCTCTTTCACCTCCTCAACGATGATGGGTTGCTTGATCTCTTCTGGGAATCCCCGACTTGAAGGAAAACCCTGGGAGAGGAGGAGAACGAGGCAGCAATGGAGGCGTAGCCTCCTCGGGAGGTCGAGGAGTGGAAGACGGGCTGTTGGAGGGCGGGTCGGTGGAGGCTGGTATGCCCAGTATGGTGATTTGGCGGGGTGGCCCCGTCCCCCTTAGCCGGCGATTTCGACCGTCGCCACACGGGTGGCTTTTGCCTTTCCCGTCTGGGGGGTCGTTGCGGAGTGGGTGCTGGAGGGGAGGGGCGGTCCGCCGTATGTCCTCTAGTTCCCCTGTCGCAAGTTGTCCAAAGGAAGTCGAGGAGTGGAAGGCGGGCCGTCCCTTTTGTAAAAGAAATAGCCCATCAGTGATCTGTATGTTAGAGGAATAGCCTATCGGGGAGGCGTGGTCCATCATCGACCGGGGGCCTCTCCTACGATCGGGCCAATGGTGGACTGCCTTTGAGAATGGGGATGTCTAAAGGAAAATCCGACCCTGACGCCCCGGGTGGGTAAGGAGAGATTGATTGTGGGGGTATCTCGCCCCTTTTCAACCTTCATGGGAGGCGGAATAAGGCTTACTCGCTCTCCCATTCTTTCCTCCCTCCTTCAAGGGAATGAGGGGAGTATTTAAAGATGGCGAGAGCTGATAGCTTTTGATAGACTGATGCGATGAGCTGGCACCATTAGCTGGCTTGTTAGGGTCAAGTCATTCGAACCCCCTTTTGTCAGGGGGTGTCAGACATGAAGCGTCAGGCCTGCGCCTCTCGGGGGGCACGTTGTCATTAATGGCGGGCGTTCAGAGTGTCTCTTCGTTATGACAGGTCACATCATGGGCACACTTTATCGGGACCGCGAGTGGACCGGAGGTTCTAACCCTGCGCAGGTCCTGCCTCGGTCAGGGTGCCCTTGTCCTTTTCCCCTGCCTCTCGGGGGGGCGACCGCGTAACCCAGCCCGTGCTCTTTTCTCCAGTTGGGGTGGCGAAGCTTTTTGGGCTTACCCCGGAGTCTTTACTTGAGGAGGGAGCGAGCGCGTGGATCGGCCCATGTCCTTCTCCGGTTTGGGTGGCGAGGACGGATCCTGCCCCGGAGTCTTCATAGGGGGAATGGAGCCGTAGCTCGGCCCATGCCCTTTTCTCCAGTTTGGGTGGAGACGCTTTTTAGGCTTGCCCCGGAGTCTTTACTTAGGGAGAGCGAGCGCGTGGCTCAGCCCGTGCTCTTCTCTAGTTTGGGTGGTGAGGACGGATCCTGTCCCTGAGTCTTCATAGGGGAGAGGGAGCCGTAGCTCGGCCCGTGCCCTTTTTCTCCAGTTTGGGTGGCGAAGATTTTTTAGGCTTGCCTGGAGTCTTTACTTGAGGGGGGAGCGAGCATGTGGCTCAGCTCGTGCCGTTCTCCGGTTTGGGTGGCGAGGACAGATCCTGTCCCGGAGTCTTCATAGGGGGGAGGGAGCCGTAGCTCGGCCCGTGCCCTTTTCTCCAGTTTGGGTGGCGAAGCTTTTTAGGCTTGCCCCGGAGTCTTTACTTGAGGGGGAGCGAGCGTGTGGCTCAGCCCGTGTCCTTCTCCGGTTTGGATGGCAAGGATGGATCCTGCCCCGGAGTCTTCATAGGGGGAGGGAGCCGTAGCTTGGCACATGCCCTTTTTCTCCAGTTTGGGTGGCGACACTTTTTAGGCTTGCCCTGGAGTCTTTACTAGAGGGGGGGAGCGAGCACGTGGCTCGGCCTGTGCCCTTCTTCGGTTTGGGTGGGGAGAACGGATCCTGCCCCGGAGTCTTCATATGGGGAGGGAGTTGTAGATCGGCCCGTGCCCTTTTTCTCCAGTTTGGGTGGCGAAGCTTTTTAGGCTTTCCCGGAGTCTTTACTTGAGGGGGCAGCGAGCGCGTGGCTTGGCCCGTGCCCTTCTTCGATTTAGGTGGTGAGGACGGATCCTGCCCCGGAGTCTTGATAGGGGGAAGGGAGCCGTAGCTTGGCATGTGTCCTTTTTCTCCAGTTTGGGTGGCGAAGCTTTTTAGGCTTGCCCCGGAGTCTTTACTTGAGGGGGGAGCGAGTGAGTGGCTCGGGCCGTGCCCTTCTCCGGTTTGGGTGGCGAGGACGGATCCTGCCCCAGAGTCTTCATATGGGGAGGGAGCCGCAGCTCGGCCCGTGCCCTTTTTCTCCAGTTTGGGTGGCGAAGCTTCTTAGGCTTGCCCCGGAGTCTTTACTTGAGGGGGGAGCAAGCGCGTGGCTCAGCCCGTGCCCTTCTCTTGTTAGAGTGGCGAGGACGGATCCTGCCCCAGAGTCTTCATAGGGGGGAGGGAGCCGTAGCTCGGCCCGTACCCTTTTTCTCCAGTTTGGGTGGCGAAGCTTTTTAGGCTTGCCCCGGAGTCTTTACTTGAGGGGGGGATGGAGCGCGTGGCTCGGCCCATGCCCTTCTCCGGTTTGGGTGGCGAGGATGGATCCTGCCCTAGAGTCTTCATAGGGGGAGGGAGCCGTAGCTCGGCCCGTGCCCTTTTTCTCCAGTTTAGGTGGCGAAGCTTTTTAGGCTTGCCCCGGAGTTTTTACTTGAGGGGGGAGCGAGCGCGTGTTCGCGCCCGGATATATACCCGAAAATCGACTTGTAGTCTTACCGCAAGCACACGATGTAGTGGCGAGCGGGTATCGAACACAGGGAGGACAAATGACAGTATCTTACTTTTATTACCTAGCTATCAAGAGAATAAGAATAGTTTTGGTGTAATCGTCACAATCGTTCAAATAGCAAGAAATATCAATATAATAAAGCCTCTAGGGATAGAAAATCCTCACTACGGACCGTCTCTTATCCTTGTGAATCATAAATTTCATTGTTGCAAAGCTTGAATGTAGGTGAACTAGTCGCAACTTAATGTAGAACCAAGCTCACGCTCTCGTGCTATTGTCGGTCTATAGCTAACCTAGAATAGAGCCAACTCTCGTGCAAACCCTACCCTAAGCCGCTAGCATGAAGATCGACATCATTTTCCAATCGCATCTCGAGCCCACTCTCGTGCAAACTCGAGCTACGATCTAAGTTATGATGGTTCGTATTCGTCCAATCTCTTGCAAACGAATATTAGTATAGATTAATAATAAAAATCCTAGCTTTGGTCCAATCTCTTGCAAACCAAATCTAGAGAATTTCAATTATTAATCTAAATCGAATATCTAGGCCTTCCTATCAATTGGGATCCAATCTCTTGCAAACTCCAATCGATATGAATTCCTAGCTACTCGTAATAAATCAATCACAACCTATCCATTATCAATTCTAGCAACAATTCTATAAATTCATCACAATTCAAAGATCGGGTCCATAGGGTTCATCCACATGCCCTAGAACGATGGAACTACTCACTAATCATCATGAAAATCTCAGAAATAATAGATGGAATTATAGCACAATTCATTGCAAAGAAGAAACAATTCATAAAAATGAGTTTTTTAACAAGAAAGAACAAACCAATAATGTCGCCAATGATCTCCAACTGAGATTTCACAAAAGAATAGCCTTCAAAAACCTAATAGAAGTCACTAAAAATAATTCAAGTCTCCTCTAAAACTAGGGTAAAAACTAGGTTTAAATACAAGCCAAAATCGTCCAAAAAATCGTGACAAAACTGCCCATACGCAGTCCAAAATTGGCATTCCTAGCAGCAGTCGGAGAGGGTCACTCGGCCGAGTGACCCTTGTCACTCGGCCGAGTAACAAACCTTGTAAAATAACAGTAACTTCGAGGTTCTCAGGGGTCTGTCTCTCTGACTGACTCGGTCGAGTAGACTTCTTTACTCGGCCGAGTGAGCAATCATGCTCGGCCGAGTGGGCTTCCTCAGAAATTCCAGTAACTTGGCAGCTTCTCTGGAAAAATTCTCTGCACCACTCGGGCAAGTGAGCTTTCTCACTCGGTCGAGTAGACTTCCTTGCTCGGCCGAGTAAACGCTGAAAATTTGTTGTGCGTATCCATTTTACTCGGCCGAGTACAGCTCCTGACTCGACCGAGTGAGTAGTGTACTCAGCCGAGTGGGCTGTATCTTGGCTCCTTTCTTCTCCTTTTCGCCTCCTCGTCGCTCCTATGGAATTCCTTCCTCTTCCGCTCATCCTCTATCGCTGATAACTCCTCAAATAAGTCGTGGGCAACACTCCGAAGTGTGTGAAACTCCTTTGATCTCATTTTCGCTCCAAATCGCTCCATATCTCCTGAAATATGACAAAAACAAGAAATAGTGAAAAGCATCGCGATATCGTCGAATAATCGTGAAAAACGCGATATGGGCGATCAAAACGTCATGAAAACATGCAGCAAAAAGGTGTAAAATAAGGAGTGATCAAAATCCCCCAAGCTTACCTCTTACTCGTCCTCGAGGAAAATGAGTAAAAGGCGAACCCGATGGATAAAAATAAGGAAAAGGAAAAAGTAAGATGGAAAGGAAAAAAAAGAGGAAGGTGCTAGATCATTTCCTCAGGACGTGGATTTGCTTACTCATATAGCACACGGCGAATATAAAACACATGCCAAAGATTTTTATCTCAATATCATGATCATATTGGGATGCATTCAAAAATAGAAACCCGAGAATAGCAAAACAATATGAAATATGGAATCATTTTAGAATTAACATCGTTTGAAGCATCTAAAGCAATATACATGATCATAGACCACACACTTTTCAATTGATCGCTTTCTATTTGGAGTATAAGAAGTATCACACAATATGAAGCAATAAGAATAGAAAGGAGTGGTTTTCATGGGATGCATACTAAGTTTCAATTCCTGGATTCCGTAAAACTTTTAGTAATCTTGCCGAGTATAGAAAATTACCTAGCTTTGGTTGTCATGCACAATCAAGTAGTCACTTTCTCACACATCATTGGATCCTCTCCTCCAAGCTTATCTATAAGCGTGATGGCATCAAATTGAGCAATAAGACTTTTCCCCATTTTTTGTGACTCCAAGTATATAGAAGAGGGAAGAAAGAGAGAAAGAGTATAAGATGGGATCATGTATGAACTTCTTTTCTCTTTTCTTTTCTTTTTTCTCTTTTGTTCCATATATACAACTGTGATCCCAAATCAAAAGATAGAAAGATATCAAGAATTTTTATCTTTTTGAATTTTGGGGGGTTGGAGCATGGATTTTTGTAGCGGGGGAAAATGCCAATATAGGATTCGCTAAAGGGAGTTTCACCACTGATTTTTAGTATAGAAATAATGCTCAAGATATGTGGAGAAAGAAATATATGTAACACTCGGTTCACTCTATAGAATATGCACGACAACTCTCAGCAGAGTAATATAATCTACGCAGTTTAATCACAGAAAGTAAACTAATCCAGTTGTTTCAACATAGCATACAACCAATCAACCTGAAAATGAAGCGTACAATTTTCATGCAATAAGAAGTGATATAAGACAAGAAAGCAGTACTCCAGATATTAGCAATCAATGCGTGAAGCTTGGTGTGTTTTCTATCAAGAGTATACAGTAAAAATCATCAGACTCAGCTAATAAAAGAATTTCATCCATATTCATATAACAAAAGGCGGGTTACTATCTCAAATGCATAGCAAGACATAGCATATGATATCTGAAATAAAAACTATGGCATGACAAGATAATATGCATATAGAGATAAGCTAATACCACGTCATCATCATAACAGAAAATTCATATCTAGCAAAAAGGATAAAATAAATAAGGATAAAATAAAAATAAAAAACTACTGTACATATGCAGCACACTAAAAGAAATAAGAAAAACGTGATGCATGAAAAAAATGAAAAAGTGGGTGAAAATAAGCGTAAAAACAAAGAAAGGTGTGAAGAAATAAAAATAAAAGGCGACAAAAATAAAAAGTAAAAAGTGCGTGAGAACTCACTCCCCCAAGCTAAAGTGCACAGTGTCCTCAATGTGCAAAGTGTGGCGCACTGAGAGACAAAATATGGGTGGGGTGGGTGAGGATACATGCATAAGGAAAATAAAATAAAAATGAGATGGGTATGCAAATGATGCATGCAGAGATCAAACTAGTACCTTGTAAGTGTCCCCAATAGTACCTTCTCTCTCCAGAATGATATAAACAGATATGAGCAAAAAGTGACCAAAACGTGTGTGGAGGAGGGGTGCAAAATCAGCAGGCAGAAAATATCCAGAATAAAAGCAGCAAAATATGAAAGGCATCCAGGGTGTGCCTAGGTGGGTGGGGGGCACCAGCACCATCCTGTGGTGGAGGTGGTGGTCGTGGAGGCTGCTGAGTGGGGGTAGGTGGCTGAGGTAGTCGCGCTAGAATCTGGTTCAGGCAAGCCTGAATACCAGGAAGTAGAGCGATGCGAGTCTGGATAGTGCTGACAGTAGCGGAGAGAGCCCGGAAATCTCCTCTAAGCCCACTCACCGCCCCCTCTAGAGCACGGAGGTGCTGAACTAGAGTATCGGGGGGAGGTGGAGCAGAGGGTCGAACAGGTCGAACAGGTGAAGAACGGGGCTGTCTCGCACGGCTACCGTAAAGGATACGCATGACTGTAGGGTGGTGCGGTGGTGCTATGCTCACTAAGTGATGCTGAGCTTCTGTGGGAGGCTGAGACGCAGGTAAGGTCGAAGAGGATGGAGCAGCAGCAGAATCAGAAGTGGTGGCAAGCGACGAGGCGGGTAGAGAGGTCAGTGACATGGACGTGGGGACAGACGTCAAGACACTCTCCGAGAAGACAGCAGCAGTGGAGACAGTAAGGTCGACCACTGGGGAGGTCGTGAAGTGCGACGAAAATGACTCTCCAGGGGTCGAGAATAATAAAGAGGAAAGGGTATCCACTGCGGAGGCAAAAGAGGGTTCGCCGCTCTCAACTATGGTGGGAGGACCTCGGGGCTCACAACAGAAATAGGATCTATGGACATGGGCACAGTTGTGGTGGTGGACTCAGCTAAAGTGCTACCGACACTGACAGACATGTGGACAGAGGTGTCGGGAGGTGCAGATAGATCTGGTGCACGCTGGGGTATCACGGGGTTAAGGGGTGAAAGGAGGGGCTCCTACTGAGCACCCTCAGGCTCAAGCACGTACACCGCGGGGATGAGGAGATCCATCGCTGGAATCCACTCCCCGCCCACGAGTCCAATATGTGTCCGAGCAAGGCTCGAAAGAATCATATAATCGGTGCCATGGGGACAGTACAGCCGCACCCACTGGTGCTGACCATGAGGACGAAGCATCCTCATCCAGGCCATAACATCTATGGAGAGAGAAATGGGGCCCGGAGGTCTCAGCAAGCCAGCAGGTAGGTCAACTCCGCACAAAAGGGCCAAGAGGGTAATCAGACCACCGCGACAGATTGGTGTCCGAGCACCGAGAAATAATGATGCGGTCGATGTGCCTACTGGCAATGTCAATCTCGACGGCGGGGACCAAAACGTCTCCTCCTCGCTCGTAGGCCCGCGATCGTGTCATCGCATAGAGCATATAGAGCTCTAGCGTCGACAACGTCTCCGGCTCATACCTCGCTAAGAAAGTTGTCGCCATAAGGCGCTGTGCAATGCGAAGGCATGGGTGGAGGATGGCGGAAGACTTGGCCCGACGAGGGTCAATGGCGAGGGGAGAGCCCGAGATAAGTGTCTAAAAAGCGTGCGTGTCGAATGATGGGGGTGGGATGTGCGTGGGACTGTAGGCTCGATCTGGGTCCAGGACAGGGGACCACTGTAAGAATGCTCTAAGCATGTCGAGAGTGACCTTGCACTCTTGGTCCATCAGGTGAAATGAGCATCCTCCACGGATCCGAGCAAAAGAACTCAGGACCTCTAGTGTCGGGCTGATATAAGTGTCCGCCGACACCGACAAGAAATCACGCCACCCCACGTTGTCATACAACTGGAGTAGCCCCTCTAGTAGCCCTAGGCGCTCTAAATCAGCAAGGTGTGCAAACCTAGACGGTACAATCGAGCGGTGGGAGATACGCTCCAATCTGGTGTGCTGAGCGTCATCTCTGAATGTGATCCACATAGCATCGAAAGTGGGGGCGGGCTGTGCCTGTGGTGGAATGGGTGCGGTAGGAGGTGGCTGTGTAGGTGGTGGTGGGCTAGGTGGCGGAGAGTCCACCCTAGCGGAAGAGGAGCCAGGATCACCTGACCTCTTCAGCTTGGAAGCGGACTCCCGAGTGCGTGGCCTAACACGTAGGGGCATGGGCCCGTGAGTCGTGCCCACCCAAATTAAAATGCGAAGTGCTAAAATAAGGAACGGATGTACCCGAGCACGATGCGAGAGCAAATAGTGGAAGCGTGCGAAGAATCGCCTCCTCCGCGAGGCTCCGACGTCCTGAATCTCCCCCAAGCTTCCCCGAGCTAGCCTGAAACACAAATAGTCAAATCAGCAATGAACATCAATATATATTGGGGAAGATGGGGAATGATATATATATATATATATATATATATATATATATATATATATATATATATATATATATATATGAGAATTAATTTCAATTTGGGGCTTAAGGGGCATATGGATCGGAGAAAAAGGCGAGAAATAGGAATTTTGTGGCGCAATAAAGGCGAAACGGCGAAGGGGCGACGGCGCCGGCGGGTGCAGGCGGCGAAGCGACGTCGGCGACCGGCGTGGGGTGGCGGTCGACGGGCGTCGGGTGGCTCGGGTGAGGAAGAGCGGGATTCAGGCGAGGGGGAGTCGAAGAGGCTCGGGCGCAGTGGAGAGATTTGGGAAATTTTAAGCGTTTTGGAAATCGTGCCGCGCCCGCTGGGTTTATAGAGTTGGGTCACTCGGTCGAGTGAGTTCGAGTGACGTGTTCACTCGGCCGAGTAGCTCGACAATAAAAAATTTCGAAATCTCCCTATAGTTACGACTCGGCCGAGTAGCTTACCTAACTTGGCCGAATGGACAAGTTCCACTCGGCCGAGTGGAACGGCCACTCAGCGATTATGAAGCATGGAGGGTATCAGATTCACTCGGCCGAGTGACAAGTCACTCGGCTGAGTGGCATATAAATTACAGTAAATGACAGAGAGTAGGTTTCTGGATCTTCCCTGATCAGTACTCTACTTGGCCGAGTAGAGTCTTCCCTCGGCCGAGTGACATGTACACTCGACCGAGTGGCTTGCTATTTTCTGCCTCGGCTCTCTGTTTTCTCTCCACTCTCTATTTTTCTTCTTTCCGTCAGTCTCTTCCTTCTCCTGGGGCCTGAGCGCGTTCTTAGAGCGCTCTCCCTTGCCATGGTCATCCTCCATGTAAATGATTTCTCGTTCTCCATCTCATGTCATGAAAAATAGAGCATGTTGTCACGATTTTCATTGACTCTAGACTCTAAACACTACGAAAGATTTAAAACAAAAATAGAATTCAACTAAAAATAATATAAACCGTCGAGTTGCCTCCCGACAAGCGCTCGTTTAAGGTCTTGAGCTCGACCCCTTAAGATGTTCATTTAGTGCGCAATGTTCGGTGCATATGAGATGCGCGCGTCAAACTTGCCGGGAAGACCACTTGGATTTAATTGTTTTTGTTTGCTGGCGTTCCTAGGCTTCCCCTCATCATGGGTAGTGTTGTGGGATAAGTCTCCCAAGCTTGAGCTTGTACCATTCTTTTTCTTCACTGGTGATGCCGATCTCTTATCCGACAGAGCTTTCTTCAAATTGCTGGCCGTGGAGAGCTTGCAGAACTCTCTATTTCTTGCGACATCAGCGTCGTCTTTGTCATCAACCATAGAGATATCCGGTGGGTCTTCCAACTTTTCTCCATTGCTAGAAAATTGGCCTTCTTCGAAGCCATCATCGTATAGGGCGCCAATAGATTGTGGTATCGCTTCATCAATCACCTCATCGATGAGGTCCATGTAGTCGACATCCTCCGTCCAAGGCATGTGCTTCATTGGTTTAGGAATATGGAGCTCCACCTCAATGTTTCCGACATTCAAAGACAAGGTTCCCTCTCTCACTTTGACTATCACACCGGCGATGGCTAAGAAGGGGCATCCAAGAATTAGCGATGTGTCGCCCTCCTCCTTGACGTCCATGATTACAAAGTCGCACGGCAAGCAAATTCCTCCCGGTACTTGGAGCGGTATGTTCTCCACAATTCCCATTGGCCTAGTAACCCGACCGTCTGCTAGTTGTATTCTCATATCCGTCGGCTTCAAGTCGGTCCCCGTATTCAATTTCTTAAACATACTTAGGGGCATTAGGCTCACACTTGCTCCCAAATCTACCAAAGCCTTTTGTAGCGGGACTCCTCCAAGTGTGCATGGAATGCGGAAGCTTCTGGGATCTTTGAATTTTGTGGGTTCCTTCTCCCTCCGGGTGAACCATGTACCTTGCTCGGCGAGCATTATCTTCTCCTTTCTCTTATTTCCCGAAATTAAGTCTTTCAAGAATTTGGCATATGACGGAATCTATACAATGGCGTCCAAGAAAGGTATATTGAGGCTTACTCCCCGTAAGTACTCAAGGAATTTGGCAAGCTGCTTCTCAATCTTAGCTCTTGCCAACCGTTGTGGAAAGGGTATCGGTGGCATGTAGTTTCGCTCTTCGCGTGGCTTTATAATTTCAGAATTTTCGCCTTCTTGCGGCTCTTTTTGGCACTCCTCAATAGTCGGCTCCTTGTCATCCAAAATTTCTTCCACGAGCTCCTTGGTTTGAACCATGGCGGGAGTAGTGTCCTTCCCGCCCCTAGTAGCTATCGCCACTACCGCATTGACGTGGCCGGTATTGCTCTATGGGTTTGGCTCCGGTTTAGCAGGTAATTGTTGAGTGTTTTTGTTAAGCAACGCAAGTTGCTCCGCTAGTTGTGCCACGACGGTATTGAGAGAGTCTTGTTGAGCCGTCAATCTAGAATTTATCTTCTTTTACTCCACCATGAATTCTTCCACCGTAGCTTCATGATCTGACCTCGGTGGCGCTTGTGTGGGTTTGGAGCTCTCCACCCTTGATTGTAGCCCGATGGCCTATATGGTCCCACTTATTGCCTAGGCGGGTAGCTTTGTTGTGGTGGCCCTCTTGGTTGATATTGAGGTTGTGGAGGTGGAGGCCGAGCTTGAGGTTGTTGCGGTGGTGGGTTTAAAGCTCCATCATTATTAGCATATGAGAATCCCGGATGATTTCTCGTGGCCGGGTTGGCCCAATAACCGGTGTTCCCCGTAATATATTGGACTTGCTCAATAGTACCCTCTCCTTGCTCTCCTCTGACAAACATAACTTGACCTTGATCTTGCCAATCGCTTACATTGCCTCCCGGTGTAGATATGGCGGGAGTTCCATGTGGCTCGGTGATCAACTTCTCCAATCTCTCCACGACCTTATGGAGGGAGTCAAACTTCGTAGAAAGCTCTGCTACGGCCTTGGCCTCATAAATGCTTGTTGGCTTCAAGGAAGATGAAGAATGTCCTCTCTCGTCTCCCCATTGTTGGTTGTTCGAGGCCATCTCCTCGAGTAGGGTCGTAGCTTCATCCGGTGTCTTAGATAATATGTCTCCATTAGCAGTTGCATCGATGATTTGCTTGGTGCTCGGTTGGAGTCTATTGTAAAAACTGTGTACTATCTCCCAAGCTTAAATGTTATGATGGGGGCATTGGTGTTGGAGATCTTTAAAGCGCTCCCATGTCTCAAATAGAGTCTCCTGAGGTCCTTGCTTGAAGGACATGAGCACGCTCCTTATCTTGACGGTCTTGGATGGTGGGTAGAATTTGTTCACAAAAGCACTCGCCAACTCATCCCATGTAGTAAAGATCCCCTCTGCTTGCGTCCTCAACCAATACAAAGCTTTGTCTATGAGAGTGAATGGGAAGAGACGCAGTCGGATAGCATCGACCGGTACACCGGACATCTGAAAGGTGACACACTTGGACAAGAATAATTGAAGATGGTAGTGCGGATTCGCATGGGAGTTCCCATGGAATGGTCTTGTTGCATTAAAACCACAAGTCCCGTTTTGAGCTCGAAATTCTTGTCCGCCGCCAACTCCGGCATCTCAATAGATGAGGTAGTAGAAGCAGTCTTAGGCCGTAGCCTATCTCTAATAGAAATTAGCCTAGCCATGTGTGCCACTAATTTCTCCGGTGTCTCCCGTCGGTTCATACAATCGTCCTCTATAGCAAGTCTTCTCTTGGCTCTAAGCCTCCTTTCGGTACGCTCGATCTCCGGATCAAATAAGATATCTTCTTGATGCTCCATCGATCTCGTGTACATGCACAGGAAAATAGAGCTTCGATGGAATTGTTAGCACGATAGAGGAATAAAAAGATAAAAATAATAAAACAAAAAGAAATAACTAAGTAAGAAAAACAATATAGCGTCGCCTCCCCGGCAACGCCGCCAAAAACTTGATCGCGCCGGGATATACACCCGGAAAACAACTTGTAGTCTTACCGCAAGCGCACGGTGTAGTGACGAGCGGGTATCGAACACAGAGAGGACAAATGACAGTATCTTACTTTGATTACCTAGCTATCAAGAGAATAAGAATACTTTTGGTGTAATCGTCACAATTGTTCAAATAGCAAGAAATATCAATATAATAAAGCGTCTAGGGATAGGAAATCCCCACTACGGACCGTCTCTTATCCTTGTGAATCATAAATTTCATTGTTGCTAAGCTTGAATGTAGGTGAACTAGTCGCAACTTAATGTAGAACCAAGCTCACGCTCTCGCGCTATTGCCGGTCTATAGCTAACCTAGAATAGAGCCCACTCTCGTGCAAACCCTATCCTAAGCCGCTAGCGCGAAGATCGACATCATTGTCCAATCGCATCTCGAGCCCACTCTCGTGCAAACTCGAGCTACGATCTAGGTTATGATGGTTCGTATTTGTCCAATTTCTTGCAAATGAATATTAGTATAGATTAATAATAAAAATCCTAGCTGTGGTCCAATCTCTTATAAACCAAATCTAGAGAATTTCAATTATCAATCTAAATCGAATATCTAGGCCTTCCTATCAATTGGGATCCAATCTCTTGCAAATCCCAATCGATATGAATTCCTAGCTACTCGTAATAAATCAGTCACAACCTATCCAGTATCAATTCTAGCAACAATTCTATAAATTCATCACAATTCAAAGATCGGGTCCATAAGGTTCATCCACATGCCTTAGAACGACGAAACTACTCACTAATCATCATGAAAATCTCAGAAATAATAGATGGAATCATAGCACAATTCATTGTAAAGAAGAAACAATACATAAAATGTGTTTTTTAACAAGAAAGAACAAACCAATAATGTCGCCAATGATCTCCAGCTGAGATTTTCACAAAAGAATAGCCGTTAAAAACCTAATAGAAGTCTCTAAAAATAATTCAAGTCTCTCCTAAAACTAGGGTAAAAACTAGGTTTAAATACAAGCCAAAATCGTCCAAAAAATCGTGACAAAACTGCCCCTGTGCAGCCCAGAATTCGCATTCCTAGCAACAGTCGGAGAGGGTCACTCGGCCGAGTGACCCTTGTCACTCGGTCGAGTGACAAACCCTGTAAAATAACAGTAACTTTGGGGTTCTCAGGGGTCTGTCTCTCTGACTGACTCAGCCGAGTAGACTTCTTTACTCGGCCGAGTGAGCAATCATGCTCGGCCGAGTGGGCTTCCTCAGAAATTCCAGTAACTTGGCAGCTTCTCTGGACGGATTCTCTGTACCACTCGGGCGAGTGAGCTTTCTCACTCGGCCGAGTAGACTTCCTTGCTCGGCCAAGTAAACGCTGAAAATTTGCTGTGCGTATCCTTTTTACTCGGCCGAGTATAGCTCCTGACTCGGCCGAGTGAGTAGTGTACTCGGCCGAGTGGGCTGTATCTTGGCTCCTTTCTTCTCCTTTTCACCTCCTCGTCGCTCCTATGGAATTCCTTCTTCTTTCGCTCATCCTCTATCGCTGATAACTCCTCAAATAAGTCATGGGCGACACTCCGAAGTGCGTGAAACTCCTTTGATCTCATTTTCGCTCCAAATCGCTCCATATCTCCTGAAATACGACAAAAACAAGAAATAGTGAAAAGCATCGCGATATCGTCGAATAATCATGAAAAACGCGATATGGGCGATCAAAACGTCATGAAAACATGCAGAAAAAAGGTGTAAAATAAGGAGTGATCAGCGCGTGGCTCGGCCCGTGCCCTTCTCCGGTTTGGGTGGCAAGGACGGATCCTGCCCCAAAGTCTTATACGTTTAACTGAAATTTTTCAAGTGGAGATGGTAAAATTTGAAAGCGTGCAGAAAAGAAAGTATTTTATTAAAAGCTCATAATTACTGATAGTATTTCAGTAGGTGCTCTGCATTCCATGGATGTGCTAATTCGCCTCCATCCAGGGTCGCCAAGATAAATGTGGCCGGTCCGACGATGTCGACGATTTCGTAGGGCCCCTCCCATTTTACAGACAGCTTCCCTCGGCGAGCGGTCTCTATTTTGAAGGTGACGTCTCTGAGGACCAAGTCGCCGATCCTGAAGCTCCGTTTCTTTTCTCGAGAGTTTTAGTGCCGGGCCATCCTTTGGCTGTGTCGGACGAGGTTCGTTAGAGCTCGATCTCTTACTTCGTCGAAGAGCTCGAGGCTGAGGCCGAGGCCCTCCACATTGATATCTTCGTCTAAGTACCAAAGCCGAAGAGTTTCCTCTCTAACCTGCACGGGAACGACCGCTTCCGACCCAAATGCCAGCATGAATGGGCTTTCTCCAGTCGCAGCTTTGTGGGTTGTGTGATATGAACAGAGAATGCCCGACAGTTCATCCACCCAAGTTCTGAGAGCGTCATCGACCTTCTTCTTTAGGGGGCCCAATATGCATTTGTTCACTGACTCCGCCATCCCATTGCACTGAGGGTGAGCAGCAGATGCGAAATGAAGCTTGATCCCCCAGCCTGATCAAAAGTCTCGGAAGCCCTCGCAATCGAACTACCTTCCATTATCTGTCACTATGGCACGGAGTACCCCAAAGCGACAGATCACGGACTTCCAAATGAATCTCTTCATGTCCGTCCATGCGATGCGGGCCAAAGGTTCGGCCTCAACCTATTTGGTGAAGTAATCAATGGCGACGATTAGGTATTCCCCCCCCCCCCCCCCCGGAGGCCTTCGGGAAGGGTCTGAGGATGTCGAGCCCCCACTTGGCGAATGGGACCGGGCTTAGGAAAGGCGCCAGGTTGGCCGGAGGCACCGCCGTGTGCCTACCGAACTTCTGGCACGCCTCGCACTTCTTGACGTACTGGGCTGCATCGTGGATCATGGTTGGCCAGTAATACCCCTAGCGCACTATCTTGTGGACGATAGTGCACCCGCCGTGGTGGTTTCCACAGAAGCCCTCATGCACCTCGCGGATGACTTGTTCAGCTTGCTCTGGCCCCAAATATTTCAGGTAAGGCAGGACGTCGAAGCTTGCGTGGCATCGGTGGTATAACACTCCGTCGAAGAGCACAAACGACAAGGCCCGCCTCTCGATCTTCTTGTCCTACAACCGCTCCTCGGGTAAGGCCCCCATCTCCAAGTATCACATTATTGGGCTCATCCACGTCGTTGTCTGGCCGACACACATCAATTCCTCTTCTTCATTGGTTGGTGTCAGCAGATTCTCGACGTAGATGGCCTTCCTATTTTCGACCGGGGAGGAGGAGGCCAGTTTCGACAGGGCATCGGCTCGGAGGTTGTTGGAGCGAGTTAAGTGTTAGACCTCCGCTTTCTTGAATTTCTGAAGCGCGGCCTAGATGCGCTTAAGATAGCGCTTCATCACCTCCTCTCGGGCCTCAAAGCTCCCTTGGACCTGTTGGACGACGAGCCACGAATTACTAAGCAACAGCACGTTCGTCGCCCCCATAGCTCGGTCAAGCTTCAGCCCATTGACTGCGGACTTGTACTCTGCGATGTTGTTGGTTGCCGGGAAGTTAAAGTGCAGGGCATATTCAGCAGGCATCCGTCGGGAGTTTGGATGACGAAGTCAGCCCCCGTAACAGAATCTGTGGCCGACCCATCAATGTGCACAATCCACTGTCCACCGACTTCTTCTTAGACGGGCCTCTAGGGTCCTGCTACTCCCATCGCTCTTTGAGATGCAGCCGCCGGTGGTGCACCCGGCAGCTCGTCCGAAAGGTCTTCCACAGTGCACTCCACCACGAAGTCCGCCAGTGCCTGGCCCTTGATCGACGTCCGGGCTTTGTATATTATATCGAACTCGCTGAGCTTGACGCTCCAATTGAGCATTCTGCTCGACCGCGCTAACCTCTTTAGGTTCTTCTCGAGGGACATGTCGGTGTGGACAGCGATGGGGTGGGCCTGGAAGTACAGTCGGAGCTTCCTCGTCATTGTGACTAGGCAGTAGGCGACCTTCTTGAAGTGCCCTGTTAAGCTACTGCACATGTACTAGAGGGGGGGTAAATAGTACTTTAAAATAATCAAGATAGTTATTCCTAATTATTGTGCAAGAAACAAATGACAATGCGGAATAAACAACAATCAACAAGAAAAGACAAACGCAAACAAAGCATGTAACGGGTTCGGATCCACCCAAGTCTCCCCGACTTGTTCCTGGTGATCCTACGTCCCAACCACCCGGATCCCCTCCGGATACTTGAGTTAGAAACCCTAACTCAAGATTTAGCACTATGAAATTCTTGTGAAAAACCTTCATAAGACCAAATCATACACAATACAAATGTGACTCCCAAAACCCGGCATCACACACTTCTCTCACAACCGAGAGAACAATTCAAATAACGATTGAAATGAAATAATGAAACACTTACCACAAAATCCTATGCCTTGAGTAAATATTACCAAATTAGGGCAAAGATAGATTTTGGGGAAGATGATGCCACCAAACCCTAGCTTCAAGAAGTTGACCAGTAATGAAAGCCTATGGTGGAGTATGGTGACTAGAATCAAGCTTTTGGCTTGAAAGGCTCACAATGTAGAGAATCTCTCTTGAGGAATTTGCTCAAAGAGTGAAGGGAGAGATTCTTGGTGAGAAGAGAGAGCTTAGAATTAGCTTGAAAAACTCTTCTCTTAGGTCTGAAATTACTTTGATAATGGACCTCTAACCTTGCCTCAAACGAATCAGGTTTGTATTTATAGAGGCAAGGAAAATCGTGTTGGAAAAGTTCCCAATGGCTCTATTCTGAACCAGACTAGTCGGTCAAAGAAGTATCACTGACCGACTAGTTCATCAACTAGTCGGTCGATGATACAACGTAGACTGACTAATGGTTGAACAGCCAAAAGGTCGAAGTACAGGAGATGACAACTAGTCGGTCTAAGAAGACTTGCCGACCGACTAGTTTCACAACTAGTAGGTCGGTGAATGATCTTTGACCGACTAACAGTCGAAATATAGAAGGCTGACTTCAAGTAGATTTAGTCGGTTTAGGAACAAATGCTGACCGTGTAGTTTCTCAACTAGTCGGTCGACAAACGTTCTTTGACCGACTAACACGAAACAGTAACTCAGGCTGAATTTAGGCAATGATAACTAGTCGGTCTGAGAAGGATTCCTAACCGACTAGATCGTCATCTAGTCGGTCAGTGACTCTTCTTTGACCGACTAATTGATCAACAAATCTGGGCTAAAATGAGCAAGGCATTCTAGTCAGTTCAAGAGGAATTGCCGACCGACTAGATCGTCATCTAGTCAGTTGGTGACTCTTCTTGAACCAACTAACATGCACTAGAAGCCGAGGGAAGAAGCGATAAGCTTCGGGAAAGTTTCTAATGGCTTCTAAGATAATCCTAGCTCTAAGATATGAGCGAAATGAAGATATTAAAGTAATTCCTACTCAAGGCTTAACATTCTAATTAATGAAGCTAGAAGACATAAAATAATACATGACGAACCGTCTTCAAAGCTTCAATCTTCATTCTTCTTGACTTTAATATTGCTCCTTGAGCTTCAACGAAGCTTCAGGCACACGATCATACGTATTGAGAAGTCTTGAGACGTCGCTTTATATGTACGTAGTAATTTGGCGACGATCTCCATAACTGCGCTCACAAAACAGTTAGTACACGATATTTATGTTTGCTCATCATCCAAACCCAAATCCGGGGAATCAATACTCAACATTCTCCCCCTTTTTGGTGATGACAAACCAACATTAATAATAATCAATAATAATGATTCAATTGAAATTTACTTACTCCCCCTGCATTGATGACACGTTAGTCTCGTATTTAATATTAATCATACGCATCAAGCAGATTAGGAAGATATGAAATATGAACCAATTATTAACACATAGGATCTCTAAATCCATTTTTATATCTTCACTCCCCCTGAATCTAACATAACAAATTAGATTTCATGGTAAATTGCTTTGAATTATTAATTAGCACATTGTCATTATTAATTCTCTCCCCCTTTGGCATTAGCAAAAAGAGCGGGAGGAGATCAACGACAAATACAATGGCTAACAATAAAACACGGGAGTCGAAGAATACGACCACGGTCCAAATGACACCAATGTAAAATACCGAATAAAAGCAAAGCGTGCCAATGAGACCATAGTCGAAAAACAAAAACCAAAATCACCAAGCCATAGGCGAAAATCGAAAAAAAAAACGAAATTATCAAGCCATAGGCGAAAATCGAAAAACGAAATCATCAAGCCATAGGCGAAAATCGAAAACCGAAATCATCAAGCCATAGGCGAGAATTGAAATCCGAAATCATCAAAACTCAAATCAATTTCTCTTATTGAGTTTTGGAACATACTCTCCAAAGTCAACATTCTTAGTTAAATAGAGTACATGGAAAACAATTCTATGTTTCCATAGAAAGAATTCTATTTAACCAAGATAATCGTCGAGCGACGAAATCAACATCAGAGACAAAAATAATCCGATGCGAAAAACCAAATTTGGCAAATTGATACCAAAAGTAATATGCAAAAAGTGTTATGCCAAAAATAGATAGAGCATCATAAAACTATGGCATACACAATTCAAGCACAAAATTACATCAATTGTAATATAGTCTACAAATGTAGATATTCTAACAATGCATGCAATCAACACACATGGATACCAAATGTATATCAAATGTAAGAATATACTTACAACATTAAGCTCTCCCTACTTCGGTGCATCACTTAAGCACCATCAACTCCATTTGAATGAAAATCCTTTGCAAATCAATGAGTTGGTAGGGTTGGTATCCCACGGTGGATTGAACTTAGAAAAACTTAATATGGAGCTAAACTTTGATTTGATGCTCCTTCTCTTATCCTTGAGTACCTAAAGATAAAATATCATTCCATGGTACCCAAGGACATTAGGTCCTAAGAAATTAGACTTTTGGAAGCCAAGTCCAATTGGACTTAGACTTCCCAACATAATTATCATTATGAACGACATTCATAAAATAAGAATTCATGTACACTTGTTTTTCATTCATGTTTGTGTCCTTCGGGCTCCAAATAGTGAAAATTTTGGGAGCCCTATTCCTATTGGGAACATGCATACGTTGTTGATTTCTATGTGATGCATGTCGTGGATAGGCATATGGCATATGATGCAATGGTGCATTACGATGAGAATGAGGATGAGCATACGAATGTGGTGGAACACGTGCATGAGTGTGTCTCACATGGTGTGCACGTGCTCGTGGATGCGGAGCATAAAAATAATCATACGTGCTAACATGTGGAGTAGGATGTGTGTTCCTACGTGGCATGGTATACATGAAAGCATGGCCCTTTTTTGGAGGTCCACCCAAAGTGGGTTTCTTTCCAAATGGGGGTGTGTTCCTATCGAAAGCACCATTGGTAGATGAACTACCCATGAGGTGTTTACTCCCACTAGTAGAAGCATCGGACGTTGGCCTAACAAAGGTGGTGGACGATTTGGATGATTCTCCCATCTTATACCCCAAACCAATGTGATGATTGGCCGGAAGTAAGTCATTTAGGATATTGTCCAAATGGCCCTTACCTTTGTTGAATTCATTGATTCGGCCTAATGTGCACTCATACTTCTCGGTGAGAGAATGCAAAGAAGCATCCAAGGTGGACACTTGCGATGCAAGTGCATAAACACGAGATTTGAGATTTTTATTCTCAATACTCAAAGTTGAGTTTTGAGACGTCAAATCCGCTATCACATGTTCATCCGAATCCTCGACATGAACATGCTCAAGTTGAGATTTGAGATTTTCAATCTCATTTCTCAACCCTTCAACAACGGTGTCATTGTTGACGATGATGGGCTTAGGCGAGGTTTTAAGACTATCTAGTTCATTCTTAGTCTTAATAAATCTAGTAGCCAAATTAGAAAACTTTTTCAAAGTTGTTCGTTGGCTACTTTAAGTTCATCGTTCGTTACCTCATCGCCTTCATCCTCGCTTCCATCCTCGCTTTCATCGGAGGAGGTGGCTTGATCACGATCCTCCTTTCCCATGAAGCACGTGTGTGCTTTCTCCACTCGTTCATCATCCGACTCTCCACTTGAGGAGTTCTCTTCGAAGTCGGTGAATGTGCCGACAAGTCCTTTCTTGTGCCTTCTCGACTTGTCATGCTTGGAAGCCTTCCACTTCTCCTTGTGTTTGTATAGAGGACAATCCGGCTTGATATGTCCTGGCTTATTACATTTATAACACACTGGAGAGGAAACATTAGTCGAAATAAATTTTGATTTACTTTTCAACTTACCTTGTCGGAAGAATCGGTTGAACTTCTTTGCCAAATCGGCCAAAGCTTCCATGTCCAACTCTTCTTCCGATTCTTCATCATCGGTAGATGGAGCGACCTTGTATGCAATCGCCTTTTTCTTTGGCTCGTCTTGCTTCAAGTACGCATTCATCTTCTCCTTCATCTTTATCTTGCTCTCCTTGCATACCTCGTAAGACAATAAGGTACTCATTAATTGAACAACGGTATATTTATTACTATCGTTACCTTCCCCGATGGCGAAGGTACACTTTTCCCAACAAGAGGGAAGTCCGTCAATAATCTTCGTGACTTTCTCCTTTTGGGTGTAGACCTTCACAAGAGCTTCCAATTCGTTGGAAATGTCCATGAAGCGAGCATAGTAGTCCTTCATGGTTTCACCATGTTCCATGTGAAACAACTCAAACTCTTTGTTAGTGACAACGAGTTTAGAATCTTTTACTGTGCTCGTTCCTTCGTGCAAGATAAGGAGTTGGTTCCATACTTTATATGCACTCTTATATGTGCATATCTTGTTGAAGTCTTCGGGCTCCAACGCACATTGCAAGGCATTCATTGCCTTGGCATTGCTTACCTCCGCGACGACTTCCTCGGTAGTCCACTTCGCGAAATCTTGTTCGGCGGGCTCGACATACTCTGTCAATGTGGCTCTCCAAAGTGAAGCGCTCCGGAGGAAGGTTTCCATCCCGCATTTCCAGTACCCATAGTTGGTACCGTTGAAGTGAGTAGGCCTGACTGAGGATAGCCCTTCCAAAACTGAAGAAGCTCCTTGACGATCCTTGAAGACATTGTAGTCGTTGTTTGTCATGGCTTAAACCTTGTAGCTTTAACCTTGTAGCTTTAACCTTGGCTCTGATACAAATTGAAGTGCCCTGTGAAGCTACTGCACATGTACTAGAGGGGGGGTGAATAGTGCTTTAAAATAATCAAGATAGTTATTCCTAATTATTGTGCAAGAAACAAACGACAATGCGGAATAAACAACAATCAACAAGAAAAGACAAAAGCAAACAAAGCATGTAACGGGTTCGGATCCACCCAAGTCTCCCCAACTTGTTCCCGGTGATCCTACGTCCCAACCACCCGGATCCCCTCCGGATACTTGAGGTAGAAACCCTAACTCAAGATTTAGCACTATGAAATTCTTGTGAAAAACCTTCACAAGACCAAATCATACACAATACAAATGTGACTCCCACAACCCGGCATCACACACTTCTCTCACAATCGAGAGAACAATTCAAATAACGATTGAAATGAAATAAAGAAACACTTACCAAAAAATCCTATGCCTTGAGTAAATATTACCAAATTAGGGCAAAGATGGATTTTGGGGAAGATGATGCCACCAAACCCTATCTTCATGAAGTTGACCAGCAATGGAAGCCTAGGGTGGAGTATGGTGACTAGAATCAAGATTTTGGCTTGAAAGGCACACAATGGAGAGAATCTCTCTTGAGGAATTTGCTCAAAGAGTGAAGGGAGAGATTCTTGGTAAGAAGAGAGAGCTTAGAATTAGCTTGAGAAAACTCTTCTCTTAGGTCTGAAATTACTTTGATAATGGACCTCTAACCTTGCCTCAAACGAATCAGATTTGTATTTATAAAGGCAATGAAAATCGTGTTGGAAAAGTTCCCAACGGCTCTATTCTGAACCAGACTAATCGGTCAAATAAGGATCACTGACCGACTAGTTCATCAACTAGTCAGCCGGTGATATAACGTAGACCGACTAACGGTTGAACAGCCAAAAGGTCGAAGTACAGGAGATGACAACTAGTCGGTCTAAGAAGACTTACCGACCGACTAGTTTCACTACTAGTCGGTCGGTGAATGATCTTTGACCGACTAACAGTCAAAATATAGAAGGCTGACTTCAAGTAGATTTAGTCGGTTTAGGAACAAATGCTGACCGACTAGTTTCTCAACTAGTCGGTCGACAAACGTTCTTTGACCGACTAACACGAAACAGTAACTCAGGCTGAATTTAGGCAATGATAACTAGTCGGTCTGAGAAGGATTCCTAACTGACTAGATCGTCATCTAGCCGGTCGGTGACTCTTCTATGACCGACTAATTGATCAACAAATCTGGGCTAAAATGAGCAAGGCATTCTAGTCGGTTCAAGAGGAATTGTCGACCGACTAGATCGTCATCTTGTCGGTTGGTGACTCTTCTTGAACCAACTAACATGCGCTAGAAGCCGAGGGAAGAAGCGATAAGCTTCGGGAAAGTTTCTAATGGCTTCTAAGATAATCCTAGCTCTAAGATATGAGCGAAATGAAGATATTAAAGTAAGTCCTACTCAAGACTTAACATTCTAATTAATGAAGCTAAAAGACAATAAATAATACATGACGAACCGTCTTCAAAGCTTCAATCTTCATTCTTCTTGACTTCAATATTGCTCCTTGAGCTTCAACGAAGCTTCAGGCACACGATCATGCGTATTGAGAAGTCTTGAGACGTCGCTTTATATGTACGTAGTAATTTGGCGACGATCTCCATAACTGCGCTCACAAAACAGTTAGTACACGATATTTATGTTTGCTCATCATCCAAACCCAAATCCGGGGAATCAATACTCAACATTCTCCCCCTTTTTGGTGATGACAAACCAACATTAATAATAATCAATAATAATGATTCAATTGAAATTTACTTACTCCCCCTGCATTGATGACACGTTAGTCTCGTATTTAATATTAATCATACGCATCAAGCAGATTAGGAAGATATGAAATATGAACCAATTATTAACACATAGGATCTCTAAATCCATTTTTATATCTTCACTCCCCCTGAATCTAACATAACAAATTAGATTTCATGGTAAATTGCTTTGAATTATTAATTAGCACATTGTCATTATTAATTCTCTCCCCATTTGGCATTAGCAAAAAGAGCGGGAGGAGATCAACGACAAATACAATGGCTAACAATAAAACACGGGAGTCGAAGAATACGACCACGGTCCAAATGACACCAATGTTAAATACCGAATAAAAGCAAAGCGTGCCAATGAGACCATAGTCGAAAAACAAAAACCAAAATCACCAAGCCATAGGCGAAAATCGAAAAAAAACCAAATTATCAAGCCATAGGCGAAAATCGAAAAACGAAATCATCAAGCCATAGGCGAAAATCGAAAAATGAAATCATCAAGCCATAGGCGAGAATCGAAATCCGAAATCATCAAAACTCAAATCAATTTCTCTTATTGAGTTTTGGAACATACTCTCCAAAGTCAACATTCTTAGTTAAATAGAGTGCATGGAAAACAATTCTATTGGGAACCCTATTTCTATTGGGAACATGCATACGTTGTTGATTTCTATGTGATGCATGTCGTGGATAGGCATATGGCATATGATGCAATGGTGCATTACGATGAGAATGAGGATGAGCATACGAATGTGGTGGAACACGTGCATGAGTGTGTCTCACATGGTGTGCATGTGCTCGTGGATGCGGAGCATAAAAATCATCATACGTGCTAACATGTGGAGTAGGATGTGTGTTCCTACGTGGCATGGTATACATGAAAGCATGACCCTTCTTTGGAGGTCCACCCAAAGTGGGTTTCTTTCCAAATGGGGGTGTGTTCCTAGCGGAAGCACCATTGGTAGACGAACTACCCATGATGTGTTTACTCCCACTAGTAGAAGCATCGGACGTTGGCCTAACAAAGGTGGCGGACGATTTGGATGATTCTCCCATCTTATACCCTAAACCAATGTGATGATTGGCCGGAAGTAAGTCATTTAGGATATTGTCCAAATGGCCCTTACCTTTGTTGAATTCATTGATTCGGCCTAATGTGCACTCATACTTCTCGGTGAGAGAATGCAAAGAAGCATCCAAGGTGGACACTTGGGATGCGAGTGCATAAACACGAGATTTGAGATTTTTATTCTCAATACTCAAAGTTGAGTTTTGAGACGTCAAATCCGCTATCACATGTTCATCCGAATCCTCGACATGAACATGCTCAAGTTGAGATTTGAGATTTTCAATCTCATTTCTCAACCCTTCAACAACGGTGTCGTTGTTGACGATGATGGGTTTAGGCGAGGTTTTAAGACTATCTAGTTCATTCTTAGTCTTAATAAATCTAGTAGCCAAATTAGAAAACTTTTTCAAAGTTGTTCGTTGGCTATTTTAAGTTCATCGTTCGTTACCTCATCGCCTTCATCCTCGCTTCCATCCTCGCTTTCATCGGAGGAGGTGTCTTGATCACGATCCTCCTTTCCCATGAAGCACGTGTGTGCTTTCTCCACTCGTTCATCATCCGACTCTCCACTTGAGGAGTTCTCTTCGGAGTCGGTACATGTGCCGACAAGTCCTTTCTTGTGCCTTCTCGACTTGTCATGCTTGGAAGCCTTCCACTTCTCCTTATGTTTGTATAGAGGACAATCCGGCTTGATATGTCCTGGCTTATTACATTTATAACACACGGGAGAGGAAACATTAGTCGAAATAAATTTTGATATACTTTTCAACTTACCTTGTCGGAAGAATCGGTTGAACTTCTTTGCCAAATAGGCCAAAGCTTCCTTGTCCAACTCTTCTTCCGATTCTTCATCATCGGTAGATGGAGCGACCTTGTATACAATCGCCTTTTTCTTTGGCTCGTCTTGCTTCAAGTACGCTTTCATCTTCTCCTTCATCTTTATCTTGCTCTCCTTGCGTACCTCGTAAGACAATAAGGTACCCATTAATTGAACAACGGTATATTTATTCATATCGTTACCTTCCTCGATGGCGAAGGTATGCTTTTCCCAACAAGAGGGAAGTCCGTCAATAATCTTCGCGACTTTCTCCTTTTGGGTGTAGACCTTCACAAGAGCTTCCAATTCGTTGGAAATGTCCACGAAGCGAGCATAGTAGTCCTTCATGGTTTCACCATGTTCCATGTGAAACAACTCAAACTCTTTGTTAGCGACAACGAGTTTAGAATCTTTTACCGTGCTCGTTCCTTCGTGCAAGATGAGGAGTTGGTTCCATACTTGATATGCACTCTTACATGTGCATATCTTGTTGACGTCTACGGGCTCTAACGCACATTGCAAGGCATTCATTGCCTTGGCATTGCTTACCTCCGCGGCGACTTCCTCGGTAGTCCACTTCGCGAAATCTTGTTCGGCGGGCTCGACATACTCTGTCAATGTGGCTCTCCAAAGTGAAGCGCTCCGGATGAAGGTTTCCATACGGCATTTCCAGTACCCATAGTTGGTACCGTTGAAGTGAGGAGGCCTGACTGAGGATAGCCCTTCCAAAACTGAAGATGCTCCTTGACGATCCTTGAAGACATTGTAGTCGTTGTTTGTCATGGCTTAAACCTTGTAGCTTTAACCTTGTAGCTTTAACCTTGGCTCTGATACAAATTGAAGTGCCCTGTGAAGCTACTGCACATGTACTAGAGGGGGGGTGAATAGTGCTTTAAAATAATCAAGATAGTTATTCCTAATTATTGCGCAAGAAACAAACGACAATGCGGAATAAACAACAATCAACAAGAAAAGACAAAAGCAAACAAAGCATGTAACGGGTTCGGATCCACCCAAGTCTCCCCAACTTGTTCCCGGTGATCCTACGTCCCAACCACCCGGATCCCCTCCGGATACTTGAGTTAGAAACCCTAACTCAAGATTTAGCACTATGAAATTCACAAGACCAAATCATACACAATACAAATGTGACTCCCACAACCCGGCATCACACACTTCTCTCACAACCGAGAGAACAATTCAAATAACGATTGAAATGAAATAAAGAAACACTTACCACAAAATCTTATGCCTTGAGTAAATATTACCAAATTAGGGCAAAGATGGATTTTGGAGAAGATGATGCCACCAAACCCTAGCTTCAAGAAGTTGACCAGCAATGGAAGCCTTTGGTGGAGTATGGTGACTAGAATCAAGCTTTTGGCTTGAAAGGCTCACAATGGAGAGAATCTCTCTTGAGGAATTTGCTCAAAGAGTGAAGGGAGAGATTCTTGGTGAGAAGAGAGAGCTTAGAATTAGCTTGAGAAAACTCTTCTCTTAGGTCTGAAATTACTTTGATAATGGACCTCTAACCTTGCCTCAAACGAATCAGGTTTGTATTTATAGAGGCAAGGAAAATCGTGTTGGAAAAGTTCCCAACGGCTCTATTCTGAACCAGACTAGTCGGTCAAAGAAGGATCACTGACTGACTAGTTCATCAACTAGTCGGTCAATGATACAACGTAGACCGACTAACGGTTGAACAGCCAAAAGGTCGAAGTACAGGAGATGACAACTAGTCGGTCTAAGAAGCCTTGCCGACCAACTAGTTTCACAACTAGTTGGTCGGTGAATGATCTTTGACCGACTAACAGTCGAAATATAGAAGGCTGACTTCAAGTAGATTTAGTCGGTTTAGGAACAAATGATGACCGACTAGTTTCTCAACTAGTCGGTCGACAAACGTTCTTTGACCGACTAACACGAAACTGTAACTCAGGCTGAATTTAGGCAATGATAACTAGTTGGTCTGAGAAGGATTCCTAACCGACTAGATCGTCATCTAGTCGGTCGGTGACTCTTCTTTGACGGACTAATTGATCAACAAATCTGGGCTAAAATGAGCAAGGCATTCTAGTCGGTTCAAGAGGAATTACTGACCGACTAGATCGTCATCTAGTCGGTTGGTGACTCTTCTTGAACCAACTAACATGCACTAGAAGCCGAGGGAAGAAGCGATAGGCTTCGAGAAAGTTTCTAATGGATTCTAAGATAATCCTAGCTCTAAGATATGAGCGAAATGAAGATTTTAAAGTAAGTCCTACTCAAGTCTTAACATTCTAATTAATGAAGCTAGAAGACAATAAATAATACATGACGAACCATCTTCAAAGCTTCAATCTTCATTCTTCTTGACTTCAATATTGCTCCTTGAGCTTCAACGAAGCTTCAGGCACACGATCATGCGTATTGAGAAGTCTTGAGACGTCGCTTTATATGTACGTAGTAATTTGACGACGATCTCCATAACTGCGCTCACAAAACAGTTAGTACACGATATTTATGTTTGCTCATCATCGAAAACCAAATCCGGGGAATCAATACTCAACACTTCTCGATGGGGCTGTAACGAGTCTCCACCTCTCGAAGAATCCGGCTCGCATAGTAGATCGTCCGCTGCATGCCCTTCTCCTCCTTGATTAAGACTGAGCTGACGGCCTCTTCATTGGTGGCCAGGACAACCCCAGCTGTTCTCCCTCCTCAGGCTTAGCGAGCAGCGATGGGCTCTGCATGTAAGCCCTCAGCTCCGCGAATGCTTGTGCATAGGCGTCATCCCATTGGATCACTTTTCTATCAATTTTAGCTGCACCGAGGGCCATTCACAGGACTCTGAAGAATGGGAGCGATCTCTTCGCCGACTTCGACATGAACCCTCCCAGTGCTGCGATCCTGCCGTTCAGCCGATGCAAGTCCCGGATGGTCCGAGGCTCCGCCATATTGACAAGGGCCAACACCTTGTCGGGGTTCGCTTCAATTCCTGGCTTCGTTATCATGAAACCAAGAAATTTTCCCGATTGCACGTCAAAGATGCACTTCGCCGGGTTCAGCGTCAGGTCATATTGGCATACCTTCTGGAACGTCTCCCGTAGGTCATCGAGGTGGTCCGGTGCCTTCTTGCTCTTAACCAGCATTTCGGCGATGTAGACCTCCAGATTCCGTCCGACCTGCGAGCTGAATATCCTGTCCACCATCCGTTGGTAGGTTGCCCCGGCGTTCTTCAGTCCGAAGGACATCTTTGTGTAACAGAAGGTGCCCCTGTCGGTGATGAAGGACGTTTTCTCCTCATCCCCCTTCGCCATAGGGATCTGGTTGTAGCCCAAGAATGCGTCCATAAAGCTCAGCAATTCGTAACCAGACGCCTGGTCGACTAGGTGGTCGATCCTCGGTAGCGGGAAGCTGTCCTTTGGGCACGCCTTATTGAGATCCGTGAAGTCGACGCACATGCACCACTTCCCATTGGCCTTCTTCACCAAGACAACATTGGCAAGCCACTTCGGATAGCTCACCGGCCTGATGAACTTGGCTTGAAGAAGCTGCTCCAGTTCTTCGCCGGCCGTCATCTTTTCTCCTCCAGCGCTCCTCTTATTCTGTCGGACCGGTCGAGATTCTGGGTCCACATCCAGCTTGTGGGAGATCATCGCTGGATCAACTACAGGCACGTCCGAGGGCGACCATACGAATATGTCCACGTTCTCTCTGAGGAGGTTGATGAGGTCTGCCCTCAAAGAGGCCGGGAGCTTCGTGCCAATAGAGACCGTCTTGCCCTCCCCCACGGCCACATGTAATTCTTCAACCCTCTCCATAGGAGTTGGCCGCTGGTCATAATAGTCCTCTCCCTCATCGAGGAGGTCGACCGATAAGGCCTGTTTCGGCCCTTATACTTGGTCGACCCCACGTAGTAGCTCCGAGATAGCTTCTGGCTCCCCCGCACCAGCCCCACCCCTCGCAGAGTCTGGAATTTGACCATCTAATGGAGCAGGCTGGGGAGCGCTTTAATTTCCATCATGTAAGGTCGCCCTAGGATCTCTTGTACGCCGAAGCAATGTCAACGACAACGAACTACGTCATGCATATGATGACCCTTGGCTCTTCCCCGAGCGATACCGACAAGATGATCATCCCGGCAATAGGAACCGAGTGGCCAGTGAAGCCAACGATGGGTTCCGTGCAAGGCCTTAAGTCCGCCTGCTTCAGCCCCATCTTCTCAACCATCGACATGAACAGAATGTCGCAGGAGCTTTCGATGTCGATCAGGAGGCGGCTGATGATGGATATCCCTATCTGAGCTTCGATGACGATGGCATCGTCATACGGCAGCTCGACCCCCCAGGTCTTCATCGGTAAAAGTAGTGGGAGGTCGAGCCACCCTGAGGTCCACCGCCATCACCTGCCGCGAGTACACCTTCTTACTTGATGACGATGCTCCCCTGAGGACGGTCCGCCACATCACATCTATGCGCATGACCCCCCTTGGCGGGCGAGGCTCCTCCCGCTCATCGCTTGGGGGTGGGTCCGGCCTTCGTGCTCCTCGCAGAGCTCTCTCTTCTCGGATCGGCCTCCTGCCCTCGATGAAGCCTCCAAGGTGACCTGCTTGGATCAACTGCTCGATCTCCCTCTTAAGGGTGAAACAATTGTCGGTATCATGACCATGATTTCGGTGGTACCGATAATACTTCTGGAAATCTCGCCTCGTCGGGTCCGACTTCATTTCTCTAGGTGGGTCCGGTAGCAGCCCGGTCCTTGTCGCCGCGGCCAATACCTCTATCATTGGGGCGTTGAGCTGCATGTATTGGGCCCACAGGGGTCCTTCCAACCATGGGGTCACCCACGCGGGTTCTCTGGCGGGGGCGAATTCTTGCACCGGGCCTGGGCGATCTTGCGGGCGACGCCCCACTGGGTCGCGTCTCGGCTCCGGGGCCTATCTTCTTGCCTCGGCCTGGGATAGGACTGAGGCTTGCCTTGTGATGTCCCCGCCTGGGCGGCCTGTTTCTTTGCACCGAGAGTCTCCTCGCTCAGCGTGTACCTTTCCACCTGAGCGACTAGCGCGTCGTAGTCGGCAGGCGGGTCTCGGAGCAAGGATTTGTGGAGGCTTCGGTTCCACAGTCCCGCCTTAAAGGCCAGCATGAGCACTTCGTCGCCGCAGGCCACCACACCCCGCTTCTCTTCCTGGAAGTGGCGCAGGTACTTCTCAATCGTCTCCCTTCCTCTTGGACTATCGTGCAGAGGTAGTCCGCGGGCTTCTTCTTCGTGCGCCCGGCCCGAAATTGCTGGCAGAATTTGTGAGACAACTCGTCAAAGTTCTCGATGGACCTCGCAGGCAGGCCATGGTACCATTCTAGGGTCGAGTCCCACAGACTCTATTGGAAACCTTGGCAAAGGAATGTGTCATCCATGTCCTGCATCTCCATCGCCCCTCAGTACTACTGCACGTGCGAGAGGGGGTCGCCTCTTCCATTGTAGGTCGCTAGGTGGGGGGCCTTGAACCTTGCGGGTCTCGGGGCCGAAGTTATCGATCGCACCAGTGGCGTGGCCTCCTCCGGGTTAGTAGGGCGCTCGGGTGTGCGCTCCCTCCACCTCTCTGGGGTTCGGCTTCGATCCTACCTTGGATGTCGACGGTCATCACGTCTTGGGGAGGGAGGAGGTGGTCGTCGCGGAGGACTTCTTCCGTGCGGTGGAGATCCGGCTGAGGGCAAACTACGGGCGTTCCTGTATCGTCGGCCCGACGTCGACATCTCCAGGATCTCCTAATGCTCCTGATTCTCCCTCAGGAGCCTTTCACGCTCTGCGACGAGGAAGCGGAGTTGCTGACGGATGGCTTCCTCGTCGAAGCGATCTGGGGTGCGGCTTCGGTCCGGGCCTCGATGGCGATGGTCTCCTCGCTCCAGCGAGGAGAGGAGCCATCGCAGAGGGCTCCTCCCTCGAGGTGGGGACCCAGTGGATGGCGGGCTATGCACGTTCCTGCACCGTTGGCCCGATGTTGACATCTCCGAGATCTCCCGGTTCTCTCCGTTCTCCTGCCGGAGCCTTTCTGCTCCGCGATGATGAAACGGAGCTGGCGACGAGCAGCTTCCTCGTCGAGGCGGGCTTGCAGGGCATCCTCGGTAGCTTCATCTAGGCGTCTTTGAGTAGCAGTCACTTCTTCCTGGTCCTACGCAGACGCACGACCTCCATCTCTTCGTCCAAGTGACTTTATTGGGCCGCTATCTCCTCGGCGAGCCCTCTTTGCCCCACTTCTTCATCGAACTGAGGATGAAGATTTTCCCTCACACCCGGCGGCTCAGAGGGGCCGGGGGGTGCTTCGGTCCTGGTCGCTGTGAAGCCTTCCATCATCTTAGTGAAGGCCTCGAAGCTTTGCTGTACAGCACGGGCCGAGGCCTGGACAGTCTCGGCCTCTACCTCGGGGGGTGGATTAGTTGCTGGAGTCCTTGAGCGAGAGTGTGATTCTTTGTCCATGTGATATTTGCCATGGTCAGGGTTCTGGTTGATGGGTAAGGAGTTAGACATGGATGTGACCCTTCGTTCCCACAGACGGCGCCAATTGTTGCGGGGTAAAACCCACGTACAATGAATTTGTATTAATGGAAACCAAGGGCACGGTGGTTAGGATTAAGATGTGATTAGGGTAGGCTATTTGACAGGTAATGAGTGTAGTGACGAGGCTGGGTGCACTACGATGGCTGACCACCGAATTGACTTCACTCAATGGCCGCACTGTCAGAGGAGGGAGCTGAGCGCAATCTGTGATGACGGACTGGCCTACACAAGGAGCAGCTCGTCAGAAAGGCTGGGTTGGGGTTCAACCCTTAGCCTCTCTGATGCCTAAGTCAGTAATAGGACTTAAAGCGGGGGCTACGCACGCAGGTCGGACTTAGAATGAGTCGACCGTACGTGACTAGCTATCAGTCGTGGAAGAATAAAGATATGAAAGACCTTTGCTCTTATGTGTGAGTAGTAAGATTTAGATTTAATTTGCCAACCCCCTTTCCCGATGGAGGCGAAGGGGTATTTATACCTGATGGAGGCGGTTAGTCGAGGCCGACGTGGCGTATTGACTCGACGTTCTGAGCTGGCCCTCCTGTCAACGGAAGCTTCGGACGAGGGTGCCAGGATCTGGCGTGTCAACTATGCTTTTGTCAGACGGCACAATGGCCAGGGGTGCCTTTGTCAGGGTGTCAGAGCTGAAAGAACTGTGTCAGGGGACGCAGCGGCCAGAGGGCACTTTGTTAGGTTGTCGAGACGTGGAAGTGTCAATAGTGTCATTGTACTAGGTTGTTTGTCATGTCCGATGTGGCGAAGAATCTTCGCAGTGCGTTTGAGGAGCGTGGCCACAGATGAGTCGCTAGGTCTCTCCTGACTGATGATTAGCGATCGGTCGCATGCCTTGCTCGCTATACCTAGCAAGCTCGGAGGGGAACGGGCGCGCAACCGGCAGGGACCGTGGCAGAGTGCGCCCTTCCCACCAGTCGAGGTGGGGTGCGCCCTTCTGCTCGTCTTGTTGGAATTTAGGGTCGCCGGGCACCTAGCGGACCTGGGGGAATAAGTGAGCGACCTACGAAGTCGTGGCGAGGAGCGCCCTGCCACTGGTCTAAGTAGGCTTCGTGAAGGAGGGGCGATCTAGCCCGGTATCTGGTGGGTTTCGATGGAAGGTCAAAGTATCATGATCTTTAGGTCGTAACATCTCCAATTCGCTCCAAAACTCCTGACAATCCATAAAGTTATACAAAACTCGAATATGGCATTAGACGCACGATAATATATGAAAATATGGAGTTTGGAGGCGAATATGACATGAAATGATGAGATAAAAAATGGAAAATATGGACACAGCAGCACTCCTATAGTGGGAGAGTTGCAACCAAGCAACAGGTTGTGGTATCGGTTGATTGTGCACAGTTAGGGCTATTGAAATCCGTGAAGTGCGATTGCAACGTGTGACTAGAGTAGGATCGCTGTGTAGGGATCTGAACCAGGATACGCCATGTGTTTAAGTTTGCATTGGCATCATTTCTCTTGTGGTTGTTGTTGTTGAGCATATAATTTTTATTTATGATGCAGATTGTGTTTAATTATTAGTAACTTTTTAGTTACGCATATTTGCCTGCCAATGCACTATTTACGTGTCGTTTAGTGTATATTGTGTAGCTACCGGTCTCAACAAGTGGTATCAAAGTCTTGATTTGGTGGATGTTGTAAGCATGGCATCTTCGTCTCAACAACCTCCACCTTACCTCCATGGAGAGAACTGTGCTCAATGGATGACTAAGATGATTGATCACCATAAAAGCAACAATCTTTGGGAAGCGGTGTTAATGGCTACTTCAAATTACATGATGGACGCTCAAGCCAAGAGGATTTTGTGCATATCCACCTTCGATTATGAGTTCGATGAAATTTCATGGATGGAGACGACGCATGAGGTTTGGAGATATCTTGAAGCCAAGTACATCGATGGTAAAATGTTTGAGGAGGATGTTATCTACGACTCATGCATTGATGAGGTATCGCAAACACAATCTTCTTATGAGCATAAAATTGTTAATGGTAGAAATTTATTGGATGCGCATAAGTGTGATGCACATTCACATCTTGATGATGCTCATGATTGCATTTCTTGGCATGCTTCTCACATATCTTTGATTGAATCTTTGCATACTGAGAAAATAGAATTTCTTTCTCAAATTCATGAGTTGCATGAAGAAAATTCTTCTATCAATCGTTGGTTGGGTAGTACTCACATTTTAGATAGTGACTCCGTCATTCTTGAGAGGGATTTTCAAATTGATGCTTTGAGAAATGAGACATTCGCTCTTAAATCTCAATCTCTTAAGCTTAGCTCACTTATATCCACAAGGGATGACAAAAAATTTTTTACTTTTGAATAAGTATGAGATATTGTCTACTCAACTTTTGAGTAAGAATAATGGTTTTGGATTTTCATCTTTGAACTTGCCCAAACCAAGCTCTTCTCATGAAGCACCCAAAACAATTTATTGGGGGAGTCTTCTAAGGGGTTTGTCGCATCCAAATCTTCTTTTGGCCAAAAAAATCAACTTTGAATATGCCAAATAGGAATCATGCAGTTATGTACACTTCATTGCATAAGAAGCTAGTTCAAAAACATATGCATGTGAACGTTTCTTTTGTATCTATGCAAGATGGTTCTACCCATAGGAATGTTTCTCATGTCATGCATGTTATTAATGCTCGTATGTACGATAGAAATATTTCTTGTGTGAATGCTTTAAATGCTCTCTCACATGTTTTGCATATGGGGCATGCTAATGCTTATGTTCCACCTCACAAGCGTGTACACCCACCTCCTATTCATGCCACTACACGACCTCTCCTTGGTTAACTCAAAACACTTTAGTTATGGATTCCTAAGAATGTTCTCAGCATGATAGGAATAGTATATAAATTCTATGTGAGGAATGCTATATTTTCATGTGACTATATGTGCAAACCAAACTCCATATTTGTTTGGTTTCCCTCTTGCTAGCACTCACACACTTATGTTATTGCTTGGATACCATGCTATGTATGATTACTTTTGTACCCACTTTTAGTGTGAGATTGTCTATAGCTCCCATGTTTGCATGTTTCATATGATTTAGGAGGAGTATGGAACTTTTGCTTGCCAGTATGTTAATTTCCATTCATATGCCATGTTATATGTCATTTACATTATATTTGTGCATATAAGTAGGTTATTTCTCTAACCTTTGGATATTATCAATTTGGCATGTTCCCATCTTTTTGATATGCCAAAGGAGGAGAAATAGAGGTTATGTACTAATATATAACATATGCTTTTATGCAAACTCTTTGTTGATATTGTTTTACATAACACCCATCATTATATTTTATGCTTTGATTGTCTATTTGGTGCACATATGCATATTGATAGGGACAGTTTGTTAGCATACATTGCATTTTCAATGTCTATGTTATATTCTTACATAATATTTTGTCATCATTAAAAGTGGGGAGAATGTTGGCTCTTGATGTCAAGACCAATATTGTTTTGATAATGATTAACATTATGTTGTGTGCTAATCATCTCATGTGCTTTAGTCTCAGATATACTAATGATTAGCTTAATGGAGACAAAGCATATTGGTGATAGGATGATGGTTTCAAGGCTTGGTAAGAAGATTGCTAGAAGAATATTGGCCTTCAATGTAATTATTTTGTATTTCTTCATTTCTTCATTTAAAATTGATGTAGCGTTGAATGGATGCGCGTGCACACGCACACACTCTCTCTCTCATTTGCATCATTTGCATCATTTCCATCATAGGGTATTTATAAATCATCTAGAACCCATCACATTTGGTCCTATGCTCAAAACACTCATTATAGTGCTTTTTGGAGCAGGGTAGACGCTTGGTGTAGGCACACCAAACGTCTGGCATGTCAGCTTTATGATATCTTGACATTACCAAGCATCAGCCGTCTTATGTTCAAAGTCCAGATGCCTGAACAGTTGTTCAGACGTCTGGACGATGAACTCCAGATGATTTGACAGGTTGATTTATTGTTTATGTACTAGTTGTTTTCTAACCCACAATTATCGACCATCTGATGAAGGCTTACCAGATGACCAAACAATTGATCAGTCGTCTGACTAGTGTTCTACAAATGAATGGTTACTTCGAGATTGGACTTCATTATTTTCCTTATGTCCATCTCTTCTGTCAGCCGTCTGATTCTTTGTTCCCAGAAGTCTGAACAGTTGATCAGACGTCTAGTAACACAACACTAGACGTCCAATGAATTAGCAATCTGCTTGTGTATAGTCATTGGCTACAGATTTTATGGGTTTTCTTTCGTGGTTTTTGTGTCGTTTTGAGAGTGTATTTAACCTACTTTAAGTGGTAGATTTGAGCACTCACTCCATGTAACGACCACTTTTCATTGTACGTTATTCGTGCACGTGCTTTTGGCCGTGCACGTGTTTGTTTTAGACTTTGTTTGTTTGTGAACACTTTCGTGTGATATGCAGTTGTGAACGTATCTGAGAGTATTAAATAGTGGCACTAAATTGGAATGACGTTTCTCGAGTCGTTTTCCCACAATTTAATCTTATTCGATGAGACGTTGCGGTTTTCACTTTTGACGGGAGACGTTCCTATTTTTAGTTTCATCGTCCGACGTCGAAATTGAGATCCGTCTTCTTAGTTAGCTCACTTTCATCATCACGATCACCCTGATATTTATTTTATAATTTTTGGAATTTATTTGACCACTTTTATATTTTTAACAAGGTTTATAATATTTTTAATAATTAATTTTTATATTAATTTCGGCCAAAGAAAATTTATTTGAGTTTAAAACGTTTTAAATAATTTTTAAGCCAATTTCCAGCTCATTTGGGCCCCACCTAAGCCTTGGGTGAGTTGGAGTTGGTGAGATTTGAATTTTAAATTATTTTAAACTCCTAAAAAAATTAGGATTAGCCCTAGACCTGGTCAACCCATCTACACTATATAAACAACCTCTAGGAAGACCTATTTTTGCAAGAAAATAACCCTAGCCGCTTTCAAAACTCAAATTTGACGTTGCGACGAATCGTCGCAACATTGCGACGAGCGCTCCCCGCACCGACCGAGAGAACGGGCTCAAAACCCCCGCACCGACCGCTGCTCATGCCCGCCCATCCGCTCCGCCCGCTTGCGCAGCCGTCGCTCCGCTTTCCCCCGTGCCCGACCGAGAGAAGCTCTCGGTCAGACTAGTCGCCCGCGCCGCACATCCGCATCGCCCCGCACCCGCTCGCAAGCCCGCTCCACACCCCGCTTTCCCCCGTGCCTGACCGAAGCCCCCGCTCGCTCACGTCGCATCGCCCCGCATTGCAACATTGCAACGTTGCAACGTGCCCGCCAAGCGCCCGACCGGCGCTGTCTCCCGCTCCGACCGATGGAACTCTCCGCACCCGCTGCTGCACCGACCGCAGCGATGCACAGCGCCGTGCGTTGTGTCTGACCGAGCCAATCTCTCGGTCAGGCTAGTGTCCGACCGAGAGCCACTCGTCGCAACCCCACACCCGTCACACCACTTGCCACCATGGGCCCCCCAAGTTCTCCAGAGGTATTGTGGGTCCCCCATTGGACCCTAGGACTACTGTGGGCCCCACCTAGATGCTTTCTCTCTGACGATTTGCCGCGTACGACGTTGCAACACGTCGTAGCCCGTCGTCGCACGTGCTAGCTTTGGAATCTGGAACCGTTGCTCCGGTTGATGCTCTGAACTTTCCAGCGAGGAAACTAATTTGGAATCAGGACTTGGAGTGCGTTCTCTTACTCCAACCTCTGGCGTCGCTACCCGACGCCAGTGTAGCTTTCGCGTCGTGTTGAGGTAACGCTTTGCACCCCTAGGACCCCCAACCCAATTGCATGCTAATCAAGACTAAAATCAGTATTTTTAAAATGTTTTAAATGTTTTAAATTCACTAATCAAGATTAATAATATGGACTTTAGGCCGGTGGACTTGTGCACGTAGGATAATTGTGATTGTGTACTCTCTTGGACGGTGTTTCCCAGATGTCGTACTTGCAGGCAAGTGAAACTTGCCAACTCTTGTGTAGGACCATGTTTTTAGGCCACTTCCTTGATTTTAGCGTAAAAGAGACTAGTCAGTGAAATGATAGCTGGCTAGACGCCTACTTGATCTAGTTTGACAACGAAACTAGATCCGTCACCTAAATTGATCTAGCTTGACAATGAAGCTAGATCCAACCCTTAAACTTGCTCATGCATTTGTATCTGTCACGTTTAAATTCCTTAACTGTACGCACTTTTAACTGCCATGCATTGCATTCTACATGTCATCCAAGTTGATTGTTGCATTCGTAGCACACGCTACAATACTTGTACTTGTACTCCTTGAATACTACTTCCTGGGAACGGGCCATATGTGTTGGTCAAAAGCCAATGCCCAGTTTCCTTGTCCGGCTAGGTGCACCCCTATGCCATACTTGTGAAAAACGCTTCCTGGCTCGTGATCCAGAAGCGAGCATACGCGTTCGGGGGTAAGGCCCTGGCTCGATACACGTGGAGGGGTAGGGATAAACGGTCACCTGAGCTTAGGAGTGGCCCGATCAGCCACTTTAGCCAGAAGGCGGAATCTCTGTGCACGAGGTGCTTACTTTACTTGTCTTGTACTAGTGAGTGTTACTTGTAAAACTTGTCATCCATGCCATGTTTAAATGCCATGCTCGTACCTTACCTTACTTTACTTTACTTGTTGCACTCATACTTTAACTGCCATGTCATTGCATCCATGCTAGAACTGCTAGGTTGCTTTACTTGTACCTACTTTCAGTTTCCTTGTACAAGTCTCTTGTAGACTTGCTGACATGTGCCCCTTGCTCTTTTGGGTGTCACATGTTAGACCCTGAGCCAGAGACCGTTGCTGTGTACGTGATGTTTTGCTGACGCTGAGTCTGAGTCCATGTTTGCCCAGGAGGAGTTTTGTGGACACCGGAGACCTTTCTTGGTGACTTTGCTGAGCTTCTTTTGTTTTAGGTTTTGTTGTTAGTTGACGGTGTGTGGCACCTTTGTTTTGTACGCTGTACTTTTGTTGGCCATGTTTGGGCCTTTAGACTCTCTTTTATTTCAGCCTGGTGGCTTTTTCTGTGATGTTGAAACTTGTTTTATGGATATTCTGAGATATCTCTTTTGTCTCATTTTATTATTATTATCTTTGTTCGTTCGCGTTGCAAGGACCTGCAGTTTTAAATTTGATTGACGCTTATCGGACTTGCAGCTTTGCAGCTTCAAGTCTGAGCGGACCTTCTCACGCTTCGCCTCCATATTTTTGGATAGCGGGGCGTGACAGGTTTTGTTGGTGGCCCATGCAGGTCCAGTCTTGCAATTGCGAATTAACGGAACAACGATAATAACGGAATGTCCATTAAATAAATTGCAACATCCGAGTCATAAGCCCTGAGTCTAGTCGTTTTCTTAGGACACTAGGTGATAAGAAGACTTAGTTAGACATCTGTGCTTACTAGTTAGAGGCCTCTGATTGTTAGTTAGACTCCATGTCAGTAATTGATTTAATCGTCGTAGGAGTTACCTCAGTGGTCTTTGTCTACCTCTGACCATATTAGACTTCTAGAATTTCCTTTAGTCGTTCGCTTGGGTTCATCGATTTCGGACCAAGCTGAACGCATTTCATTACCGTCCAGCCCCTTAGAAGGTCTTAGCGCCTAGTTCCTAATCTTTAGTTGGTCGACCGTAGGAGTTTTCCCCGTAGACTCTCCTGATTCATATCCTAGGCGTATGTATGTTTTGATCATCCGACCAATTTCCTTGCCTCGATTCACGAGATCGCCTTATGACGATCGTCGTCAATTTTCGAATCTCTCCGTTACAAACCTTGAATCTTCTGAAAGTATTTTTTCGATTTCTTCTTTTCCTAAGTTTAAATTTGTTCAAATTTTTAATATATATATCTTATATTTCCTACTCCTTCGTTGATTTGAACTCTTAGAACTTTTTCGAAATTTTGAATACTAGCTTATGGTATTTTC
The DNA here is from genome assembly GCA_030789695.1 of Scilla litardierei. Taxonomy (NCBI): domain Eukaryota; kingdom Viridiplantae; phylum Streptophyta; class Magnoliopsida; order Asparagales; family Asparagaceae; genus Scilla; species Scilla litardierei. The sequence continues at coordinate 86,104,294 of CM061139.1, forward strand.
CCAGCCTACACTTTTGTACCTATGAAAATACACTTTCCCTTTCATATATTAATTTTATTTTGAACCGTACTTTTATTTTGTCCACTTCGACTTATAATTTCCTTTCTTATTATGCCTTTCAAACGACACATCGCGCTTCCTTTTAATGTACTTTTCAAGTCACCTGGAATTTTAGTTTTCAGCCAGTCGATGTTATGCTCATCGTTTTCCATGTTTCAGATTATTAGTTCATAACTACTTCCTGATTTAGACCCTCCATGATTTGATTTTAAAGCTTTGCTATCAATTTTGATAATTCTACTACCAAGTTATTATTATTATCTTTCCGCTCACCCTACGTGCTTTTAGAAAAATTGCTAGACTAAAAGGAATTTCAATTATTTTTATCCGTACAAGGTTCGTTGTGCTCGTATGCGAAGGGTTTTGTGTAAACCAGTTTTAATTTTTTTGCACATCCTGGTTCCTCTAAAAGTAGTTCCAACATTGATCATTTTAAATTTCCTTTCCCTGGCTTAAAGACTTTGAAAGCGTTTAAAACGAGCTTCAATTCTTCAGTTACTTTAATCTCATTCTTTGAAATTCCAAAATTTTTGCCAAAATTATATTAAATTACTGCCGTATAATATTTTCTAAAAACTACGTCCTTAATGTTCGTGTGAATGATTTATTTCCTTTTATAATGACTTCCTATAAACCATTTTCTCTTATTATGAATATTCGACTCAAACTTATTTTGAACAACTCATTTTATCGATCTCCAAATATTTCTTTACAGACGAGGATTTCAACTTTTGAAGTACGTCAGTTTTCAAACTCCACGTATTTTAGCCTATGCTATTTACCCTATTTTCTTTTCTGTATCCTATATAAGCATCACTACATCTCCATTTTCCCTCAACCTAAACATCACCATTGAGTCAGAGTTTCGTCTAACCAAGCTGTCTCCTTGCATTCGTCCTATCTGAACTCGTGCTTATCGATCCTTCCCTCGTCACACCTTCGACCTCGACCTCCATTTGTTGCTTAGACTTTAGTGCCCGTCAAGGTCTGTGTCAACTCTTAGTTGTTAGTAGACCCTTGGACCTTTGATAGGTGTCGTAGTGCACGTACCTAAGTTATGTACGTGGGATTGAATGAGTATACCCCCATAGTATATTGATGCTTGCCTATTGTGTGATATATATATATACATACTCGGAGTTATTCGTGATATTATGAAGTTGTTTATGTGTTAGTATTTATAGATTTGGGTGTGGTTAGCTATACCATACTAGGGATGCTTGTGTATATAAGAATTAGTGTGGGGATATCTGATGGAGTGTATGTAATTAGAGATACTTATAATGGTTGAAATAAAATGATTGGTAAAGCTATGTGTATGCTAGGTGTGATGATAATAGGTGTACATATAGATAAGTAAGTAGGCCTATTGAGTGACCCATATATTAGTACGTATGAGTATGTGCTCGTAGGTAGATTTGTATTGTGCTTAGACGTAAGTAGTTATGTTTTGTTGCCTGAGTATATAGGTGATATGCATATGATAGTAGAATTATAATTTTGATTGGTATTTCTTGCTTTTATGGGATGTTGTATGCGTGTATACCGTGAGGTATACACGACTATTGCACATCTTAACTATGTATGTATAGGTGTTGGTATACTAATTATAGGTAGTAGGCTATGGTGTGAATGTATATGTTACATGTGTGCGACTATACAATGAATGCGTATGTATTAAGGAGTGTATTATAATTATACGTGTGATGATGTCTGTATTATTATTATGGTATATAGAGTGATTGAACTATGTGAGTATTACCTGACTAAATATTAAGTTTGATTGACTTAAGGTATGTATATGGTTGTATTGGTAGACGTATAAATATTGGAGTGGTATTGGTATAGGTATGAATGCCGTGTTACGTATATAGAATAATCTGATATGTGTATTGAGTCTCACTCAAGCTTGAGTGGGTGTACTCTAAGTATATTGAATGTATGTTTGTAGTTGAATATAGCAATGTTTGATGTATGTATAGTGATAGGAGTGTTTGTGTAACGACTGGTTTTCATGTATCTGGATTTATTATAATATAATCTATGTTTTGGTGGATTCTCTCCTTTCGTGTGGTTATCGTCTCCGTAACTTTCATTTTCGATCGTTTCGTCGTGTTTTCTCGTTTCTTCCTTAGGATCGTCGATTTCGGAGTACGTCATTCGTGACGGGCTTCATAACGGTCGTATCTTACTAATAGATCAAGCCTAGGTGTCTTAGGAATCGATCCCGGAGCTCCGCGCTCCGTATCGGAACTTTTGGTGCTTATTAGCCGGTATAAGAAGGGGCACCGACCGACTAGATGGCGATCCAGTCGGTCGGCAATCCTTCTTGGACCGACTAGTTGGCTTTCTAAATTATTCAGGAGTTATTGTTTATCGTTAGTCGGTCTAAGAACGTTGGTTGACCGACTAGGTTGCAAACTAGTCGGTCGGCAATGCTTCTTTAACCGACTAACTCTTCAACTTATTTTTGGTATCAATACTGTTCACTCTTAGTCGGTCTAAGAACGTTCATCGACCGACTAGATGTTAAACTAGTCGGTCAGTAGTTGTTCATCGACCGACTAAATCCAAATCCTATTTTCGTTCAGAAGTTACTGTTTACACTTAGTCGGTCTGTGTTGGTCGACCGACTGACTAGTTGCCAAACTAGTCGGTCAGTGGTTGCTCTTTGACCGACTAATCTGTGTTAAAACCCTAATTTCTGGGCAGCCGCCAGCCCAACCTATTTATACCCCTCCCAAACGTTTTCTTCTTCCTCCACTCGACCCAAACCCCTAGTTTCTCCCCCATTGAGCCCACATCTTCCCCAAATCCTTATTCCTTCATTCCAAGCCCTAAATCCATCATCCAAACTCTCCCTCAACTCATTCAACCTCCCATCTTCCCCAAAATCTCATCAAACCCCCAAAATCCCCCAAAACCCTAATTCTCCAAACTTCTCCATTCGTTTCCAGATCTGGTTCTTAGGTTCTCTGGAGTGTTTCTTCCGCTTCTTCCCAGTAAGAAATCGATCTCTTGATGTTTTCCTAACCTATTTGTATTTTTATGAAACCCTAATAAAATACTTGTTGTTTTGATGATTGTTCCCCATAACAGCGATTTCCCCGTAGATTAGCATCCGAGAGACGAACCTTCGTGATCGTCATTCCCAGTGCTAGGCAAGTGAAACTTGCCACTTAGGGTTTAGGCCATGTTTTAGGCCATTTGCTTGTTGTAGGCGTAAAAGAGGCTAGGCGACGAAATGATACTCGCCTAGGCGCAAATTTAGGAACTAGCTTGACAACGAAGCTAGATCCGACATTTATCATGTTGCACAATTACCATGTCATGTTTAAATTCCATTAACGGTACGCAAATTAATTGTCATGTCATTGCATTCTTTAAGTGATCCCGTGATTGCGTAGCATCGCTACAATACTTGTGTTTCCTGGCTCGTGACCAGAAGCGAGCATAATGAGTTGCTAACCCCAACGCTCGATATTGAATTGTGAACTAGGAAAACAAGCTCCCGTACGGGGCAACCCTGGCTCACTTACTGGGCTCATGTACAGGGACCCTGGCATGTTTACGTGTGGGATGGGGTAAGAGTTAAGCGGTCATTCAACTGGGAGTTTGCCTGATCAGCAACTGCAGTTGTAAGGCGTAAACTCTGGGTTTTGGGGTAGTTGTTAAGCGGCCACTCAGCGTGAATGCCAACCCGTTCAGCTGTAAGGCGTAAACATCTACAAACAACAGTGTAACGTGAATTAGTGAATTGATTGAGATTGATTAGTAGCTTGGCTACTCTTGTCTTGTCCCGATAATTGTTCTCTTGTACTTATTGTTCACCATGTATTGCTTGTGCACTCATGTTATAACTGCCATGTCATGCATACTAAAACTGCTAGGTTGTTAGTTGCCTTACTTTCAGTTTCCTTGCCCAAGTCTTTTAGACTTGCTGACATGTGCCCCTTTACTCTTTTGGGTGACACATGTTAGATCCTGAGCCTGAGTACCTTGTTGAGGACGAGGTGTTTGCTGACGCCGAGCCCGAGCTTGTGCTTGACGGGGAGTACGTGGACACTGGGGACCAGTCCTAGTGTCTTCGTTGCGTTTTCCTTTTGTTTAGACAGTTGTTTTGTTGTCAGTGCGTAGCACCTATACTTTGTTACGTTGTTGCTTTTGTTGGCCTTGTTCTGGGCCTTAGACTCTTTCTTTTAGCCTGGTGGCTTTTCTGGATGTTGAACTTATTTTCATGTTGGACAATTTATGAGATATGAGAATTTTATTTCTGTCTCTCCTTTTATTATTATTGTTGCTCCGTTTGTGGTTACATGGACCTGCTTATGTTTTATTGACGCTTATCGGGTTTGGGGCTTCACAGCTCCACTCTCGTGTGGACCTTTTCACGTCTCGCCTCCATTTTAGGGAAGCGGGTCGTGACAGTTTGTGCCTGGTTGTGTTACACACATGATTGTGGGTCGCTACACCAGTATATAGTTATAGGTGTTGGTCTGGTGGTTTAGTTATTTACTAAGGACTTGCCTGTGTGAACGTATGTGTGCTAGCTAAACTAGGTGTGTAGATGTACTAGTAATATAATGGTATGATTGGTATGCGTAAATGAAATGTTAGCGTGTATGGGTGTGCACCATGCACAGGTAAGTATGTGCTTAGTTATAGTTATTGGTGACTATGATATATGTGGCGTGTCGTAAATACAGTTATAGGACCGTATGCGATGAGAATATATGGTGAACTATTTGCATGCATTGAATGACTATACATTGTGAAACTATAGTAGTGGTGAATATATATATATATAGTGAAACTGGATTTAATTATGGTATGGTGTGACTACATGAGTTAATGTGTTGGATGTATACTAGGAAATATTAGAGGGTAGTATACCCTTGATGTTTGTGCATAGGTAGCTATCTATACGTAGAGCAATGATTGTATTTGCTAAGTGTAAGACTATCCTTATGTGAGTATCTGAACTATTGTTTTGTACTAGGTAAGTAGTAGTTATATAAGGGATGTATGTTTATATATATGATTGAAATACATGTATGAATTTGACTGGCTATAATAGGTATAAGTGTATAACGTACGTTAATGTATATATACATGTTGGTAGTGTTAATGCTTGAATACCTAGTGCATATATAAGCACTTGTAATGACTATACCTGGTTTGAATTATAATGACTTGATTGGGGTAGTTACTAGAGCGACTAGTGATCGCCCCGGATATACACCCGGAGAACGGTTGTAGTTTTACCGCAAGCGCACGGTATAGCGGCGAGCGGGATATCGAACACAGGGAGGACGAATGACCGTGCTTGTTCCAATCAACCTGGCTATTTAAGAAGAGAGATTTTCCTTTGGCGATCCTGTCACAATCGTCAGACAAAGTGCGGAAATATCAAATCAAATAAAGAACGTCTAGGGAATGGGGAATCCCCGCTACTCACCGTGTCTCGTAAATGTGGTTCATCGGTATCAAAATTGCTAGATTAAGATTTTGGATGAACTAGTTGCAACTGAATGTAGAACCAAGCTCACGCTCTCGCGCTGTTGCCGGTCTATAGCTATCCTAGGTTTGGGTCCAATCTCTTGCAAACCCTAGCCTAGGGAAACTAGCATTAGGATCAACATCATCGTTCAATCGCGCCCCGAGCCCACTCTCGTGCAAACTCGGGCCACGACCTAGATTGGGATAGTTCCTACCCGTCCAATCTCTTGCAAACGGGTATTGGCACGGAATTGCAACCGGAAACCCTAGTATCGGTCCAATCTCTTGCAAACCGATACTACGGAAATTCGATTCCAACCCAATTCGGATTTCTAGGGTTTCCTATCGAATTGGGATCCAATCTCTTGCAAATCCCAATCGGTATGAACTCCTAGCTAACCGTAGTAAATTGATCCCAATCTAATCCCTAAATATTAATTCTAGCAAAATTTCTACTAATTCATCACAAATATGAAATTGGGCTTGTAGGGTTCATCCCCACGACCCAAGACGTGGAGACTACTCACAATTCATAGCAAGATAACAAAAATAAACAATGAAATAAGCAATAGAATTCATCACAATAATGAGATATGCAATAAAAATAGAATTTTTAGAGAAGGGAAAGACAAACCAATGGAGTTCTTCAATTATCCCAACAAAAATCAAAATTTTTTCTCTTCTCCAATCTCTAGAATAAAGCTAAAAAGTAAATCTAAAAAGCTGCAAAAATCTAAGAGAAAAGCTCTCTAAAACTAGGGTAAAAACAGGGGTTAAATACCCCCCCAAAATCGTCCAAAAACTGTGACCAAAATACCCCTGCGCAGCCTGTTTTCCGCAGTTTTCGCTACAGGCAGCGCGTCGCACTCGGCCGAGTTACAAAAGTCGCTCGGCCGAGTGAGAAACCCTGTAATTTTCCAGTAAGTCGGGGCCTTCAGGGGTCTCTACTTCGGGGGCGGCTCGGCCGAGTGAGTTGTCGTCACTCGGCTGATGGCTTCATGGTACTCGGGCGGACGGGATTATCCACTCGGCCGAGTGGGTCTTCTGAAGCTCAGGCAGCCGAAAAACAGTAACTTGGCGATTTTTGAATGGCTTCGTCTGAGCGCCACTCGGGCGGACGAGATCTCGTCACTCGGCCGATGTGGTCTCCGTCGCTCGGCCGAGTGCACATATAAATCGTGTCTGATCTGGTCGGCCGAGTGGTGTCTCGCTGGTCGGCTGAGTGGCTCCTCCACTCGGCCGAGTGGGACACAAAAAATGCCCAATCAGCTTATTTTGGCCTCCTCGTCGCTCCTGCGACGTCCATTCTTCTTCCGCTCCTCTCCAACAGCAAAATGCCCCTTGGGGAGGTCGTTGGTGACCCTCTGGAGTAAGCGCATCTCGAGATCACTCCAAATCGCGCCAAATCACCTGAAATGCGACAAAAACAACAAATCGTGAAAAGCATCGCAATATCGTCGATATATCGTGAAAAACATGATTTGGGCGATCTAAATGGCATGCAAACATGCGGGAAAAAGGTGTAAAATAAGGAGTGATCAAAATCCCCCAAGCTTGCCTCTTACTCGTCCTCGAGGAAGATAAGTAAAAGGCGAACCCGGTGGATTCGGAAAACGAAAACGGCGAAAAAAAATGATAAAAAAAGAAAATGGAGAAGAATGAAAACGAAATAAAAATAAAGTAGAAAGAAAGAAGCGAAGAGGTAAGCTGCTAGATCATTTTCTCAGGACGTGGGTTCCGCTTACTCATATAGCATGTACTGAATGAAAAATACATGTCAAAGAGTTTTATTTTGATATCATAATATAATAGTGCAAATAGAAATAGAAAACCCACGAACAACGATATAATCATGAAAAACGAAATAATTTTAGAATTAACATCGTCTGAATCATTTAAAGCGGTATACAAATCGCAGATCACACACTTTTCAATTGAATGCTTTCTATGAGGAGTATAAGAGTATCACACAATAGAATAGAGAGAATAGAAAAGTGTGGATTTCATGAAATGAGTGCTAGGCTTAGATTCCTGGATTTCGTAAAGCTAGAAATAATCTTACCGAGTTTAGAATATTACTTAGCCTAGGTTGTCGTGCAACGTCAAGTAGTCACTCTCTCACACATCAATGGATTCCCTCCCCCAAGATTATCTATAAGTATGGTGGCATAAAAAATATTTACATCCCCATTTTTATAAAGTTCCAAAAGTAATAAAAAGACAGAAGAAAGAAAGAAAGTGAGATGGGATCTTTTATTGAGGATTTTTCCTCTTTTCTCTTTTTTTTCCTTTTTTTCTTTTTTTTTTGATATAGCATATATACACAACGATCCCAACTCAAAGAGAGATGATGATATACAAGAATATTTATCTCTTTTTTTAAGAGAATAAGAAATTTGGAGCTAGGAATGAATAGCGGGGGAAATGCCATATAATAGAATCGCTAAGGGGAGATTCACCAATGATTTTAAAAGTAGAGAAATGATTTTCAAGATTTGTGGAGAAAGAAATAGATATATCTCTCGGTTCACTCTATAAGACATGCACGACAACTTCAGCAGGGTAATCTAATCTACTCAGTTTCGATCACAAAAAAGCTAACTAATCCAGATTTATCATAGCTAACATCATTCAATCATCCTGAAGTGAAATGTACAATTCATGCATATAGAAGTGATATAGGAAAAGAAATCGGTACTCCAGATATAAGCATTCAATGCGTGAATCTTGGTGTGTTTTCTGTGATAGCATACATATAAATATTCAGACTCAGCTAATAATAAAATTTCATCCATTTTCATGTGGCAAAAGTGTGGGTTACTATCTCTAGATGCAAGGCAAGTCATAGCATATGATATCAGAAATAAAGTCTAAGACATGACAAATATAGCATGCTAAATAGAGTAAGCTAAATCCACGTCATCATCATCATAGAAAAGTCATCTCTAGCATGAGATGAAAAAGAAATAAAGATAAAGGGAAAATAGAACTATTTACAATGCGGCACACAGAAAAATAAGAAAAACGTGATGCATGGTAAAATAAAAGAAAAATGATGAAAATAAGTGCAAAAACGGAAAATGGTGTGAAAAACTAAAAAATAAAGGTGGCAAATCGAAAAAGAGCGTGAGAACTCACTCCCCCAAGCTAAATGGCACAGTGTCCTCAATGTGCAAAGTGTGGCACACCGGGAGACAAGTAATGTGAGGGGTAAGTGAGGATGCATGCATGAGGGAAAAAAATGAAAATAAAAAGAAATATAAAGAAAAGAAAAAATATGATGCGGACATGATGCATGCACAAAAAGGAGTGATACAGATATATAGGTGGCACCAAAAACTCTCCCTCTCTCCCAAAAAATATATATAAAGATATGAGCAAAATGAGAATCTCAAAATAAGTGAGGGGAGGGGGGTGGTCAAAAATGCATCAGGACCCAGCAGAAACGGGCAGCACAACGGCAAGACTAATCGATGGCATCAAGGGTGCCTAAGAAGGTGGTGCTACGCCGTCTCCGTCCTGAGGCGGAGGTGGTGGTGGTGGCTGGACAGGTTGCTGAGCGGGTGTGGGTGTGGAAGTGGTAGCAGGCTGAGTGTGTGTGGAAGTGGGGGTGGGAACCTGCTGGGTGGGCGGGGGTACGCGTGGGAGTCGCTCTAAGACCTGGGTAAGACAGTAGTGAATGTGTGGAAGCAGGTCGAAGCAGTGAGCCATATCGGTGACGGTGGCGGACAGGGTCCGAAGGTCGCCTCTGAGGCCACTCACCGCCCCCTCTAGAGCACGAATGCTCTGAAGTACTGTGTCAGGGGGAGGTGGTGCAGAGGGACGCACCGGTCGGGGCTGTGCAGGTCGGGGCTGGCGTACTCTGGTGGCGTAGGTGACGGGCTCAGCAGGCAAGGGAACAAAAGGTGCTGCACTCGTAAGTGGGGGCCTGGCCTCAGTGCGAGGCTGGGCAGGGCGGTGAGAAGTGGAGGCAGCAGCAACGAAAGAAGAATACAAAAGAGGCAGCGAGGCAGCCAGAGAGGTCGATGGCACAGAAGCGTGGACAGACGCCACGACACTCTCGAAAAACACATCAGCAGCGGAGACAGAGGTCTCAACGGCGGTGGCAAAAGAGGGCTCGCCGCACTCAACTATGGTCGGCGGGCGCTCGGGTGGGGCAGAGGAAACAGGCTCAGCAGACAGAGGGCCGGTGGTGGTGGTGATAGCCGTGGAAGTGGTGGAAGTGGGCTCAGCTATGGTACTCCCGACACTGACAGAGGTGTCAGGGGCGGCGGAAACATCGGGGATAGGCTGAGGGGCCACTGGGTCAACAGGCTCGGCAGCAGGCTCGGCAGGGGCAACAGGGTCTGCGGGGGCAGCATGGGCAGCGTGGGCCTGCTCGGCCTCCTCGGCCTCGAGCACGTAAGCGGCGGGGATGAGAACATCCATCGCAGGGAGCCAGTCCATATGGGCTGGTGCAATCTGAGTCCGAGCTGGGCTCAGGAGAATCATGTAATCGGCACCGTAAGGGCCGTGCAACCAGACCCAGTGTTGCTCACCGTGCGGACGAAGCATCTTCATCCGGGCCATAACATCAATCGACAGAGAAGTGGGGCCCGGTGCTCGTCGCAGGTCGTCGGGGAAGTCCTCGCCGGTCATAAGAGCAAGCAAGGTGATCAGGCCACCGCAGCATATCGGTGAGCGAGCGCCCATCGATACAATGATGCTGTCTAAAAACCAAGCCGCGACATCAATCACGACGGCGGGGACCAGCTCATCGCCATCCCTAGATAGAGCTCTGGGCCGTGTCATCGCGTAGAGCATGTAGAGCTCTGGCGTGGACATCGTGCCCGGCTCATATCTGGCCAAAAAGGTCGTCGCCATAAGGCGTTGAGCTATACGGAGGCAGGGATGGACAATGGCCGAGGCATTGGCCCTACTAAGGTCAAAGGCAGCGTGAAGACCCGTAATCTGGGCCCAGAAGGCACCGGCGTCGAAGGAAGGTGGGGGGATATGGGTGGGTGCGTATCCTCGGTCGGCCCCGGGGATATCGGGCCACGAGAAGAAGGCTCTCATCATACCGAGAGTGACCTGGCACTTCCGGTCCATGAACCGAAACGAGCATCCCTCGTCGGTCCGGGCGATCGAACTTAGCACCTCAAGTGTCGGGCGGATAAACGTGTCCGCCGACACCTGAAAGAAATCTCGCCAGCCCACGTTGTCGTACAACGTGAGCATCCCCTCTAGTACCCCCAGGCGTCCTAGGTCGGCAAGGTGTGCAAACCTGGAGGGTACGATCGAGCGCTGGGAGATACGCTCGAAAGCGACGCGGTGTGCGTCGTTCCGGAACGTGATCCCCAGCGGCCCGATCAGTGGAGCTGGAGGTGGTGGCTGTGGAGTGGCAGGGAGCGGCTGTGCGGGCTCTGCAGGCTGTGCGGGGTGTGCGGGGCCTACAGGCGATGTTGGGTGGATGGGGTATGTGGGAGAAGGTGGAGGAGAGTCCTCCAACTCGTGGAAGGGGCCGGCATCATCCGACCGCTTCCGCTTGGCGGAAGCTCTCCTCGACCGCGGCCGTGTCCGGGGCGGCATATCGGCCCCGAGCGCGCGCCGAAAAACGTGAAAAGTGCGGCGTGTGTAAAATAAAGGAAAGAGTGTACCCAGACACACCGCGAGTGCTAAGCAATGGAAGCGTGCGAAGACAGCGCCTCCACGAAGCCCGAATCAGTCCCTAGAAGCTCCCCTGGGCTCCCCTAAGCTCCCAAAAACAACCTGCGCATGAAATGGAGATATCAGCGGGTAATATTCAAAACGTATGGAGCATTAGGGGTATAATAGATAGATATAGAAATTAATTTGGGTTTGGGGTTCGTTTAACACATGGATCCTCGAAAAATACACAAAAAGAGGAGGAAAAAGACGAAATAGGCGATACCGGAGGTGGTCGGAGCGGCGGCCGCCGCCGGCGACTCGGGCGAGGCGCGGCGGGTGCTCGGCCGGCGGTGGCGGGCCGAGTGGCGGTGCGGCGGTTGGTGGTCGGGCGAGTGGGGGCGCGAGCGAGTGGAACGGGCGAGGGGAGCTGAACAGTCGGGGGCGGTTTGATTTCTTTTCGTTTCGAAAAACGTGCCCCCCTCGGCCCTTTATATAGCAAAAGTTACGACTTGACCGAGTGACTGGGTCACTCGGCCGAGTGACTGGGTCACTCGGCTGAGCGAGATTAATGGAAAATTCCTCCCCGCTATCGCTTCGGTCGAGTGGCCTTACCAGCCTCGGCCGAGTGGAGTAAGTCCATTCGGCTGAGTGGCTCAAGCTACTCGGCAAGACTCGCCCTAGGAGCGTATCCGTTTTACTCGGCCGAGTGAATATATATACTCGGTCGAGTAGCAGTTATACTGAAATCAGGAAAATAAACAGAGAGTTGGGTACAGCAGACTTCCCTCGTTCGTGAGCGGCTCGGCCGGACGAACTTGTGTACTCGGCCGAGTGACTAGTATACTCGGCCGAGTGAGCCTTATGTTCTGCTGTTTGTCTTCGTTTGGGCTCTAAACTCCGTCTTTCTTTCTCCAGTCGATTTCATCTTCCTCCTAAGCATCGAGCGCCTTCCTGGGGTGCTCCTTGTCGTCTCGTTCATCCTCCTCGTGATGGATTTACCTATCTCCTCTCCTGTCAACCAAAATAGGACCGGTTATCACAAAATTTTTGGGCGAACGACTCAAAACACTAAAAATTTCTAAAACAAAAATAAAATAAAAATGAAAATAAAGCAATAACCATCGGGTTGCCTCCCGACAAGCGCTCGTTTAAGGTCGTGAGCTCGACCCCCTATGATTTTCAATTAATGCGGGATGTTTGGTGCATATGAGATGCACCCATCAAACTTTCCGGGGAGAACGCTTGGATTCGGACATGGCGGCGGCGTGTTCTCCCTCGGTGGTCTCCTGTCTCGAATAGTGTTAGGGGGAGGCTCCCCTAAGCTAGCATTTGCTCCGGTCAACGGCTTCACCGGTGACGCCGATTTCCGTTTCGGCGGAGCTTTCATCGGAGACTTCAATTTCGAGAGCTTGCAGAGCTCCCGAATCCTTGCGACATCAGCGTCGCCTTCATCATTTTCAGCGGAGAGGTCGGGGGAATCAACTTTCTTCTCATCTTGGCCTAAATCCGGGCCTTCCTAGAAATCTTCATCGAAAAGAGCGCCAATCGAGTGGGGGATCGCCTCCTCAATCACCTCATCAAGGAGGTATGAAAGATCATCCGGCCATCCCTTAAGTAGATATATTCTGTTGATTTCTCCCGTTGGGACTCCCTCGGAATAATGCTTGAGTCTCTGACCATTTACCTTGAACGAGGCACCGTCTTTGCTTTCCAACTCGAAGGCCCCTCCCGGTTGTATGTTCTTAATGGTGAAAGGTCCAGACCAACGTGACCTCAACTTTCCGGGAAATAGTCGGAGCCGGGAATTATAGAGTAAGACCTTGTCTCCTACCTTGAAGTCTGTGACGGTTATGCGGGCATCGTGGAGAATCTTGGTCCTTTCTTTGTAAATTCTCGAGCTCTCATAGGCGTCTCTCCTTATTTCATCAAGCTCGTTGATGTCCAAGAGTCGCCTCACCACCGCACTCTTGTAGTCGTAGTTAAAGGTCTTGATGGCCCAATATGTGCGGTGTTCCAATTCTACCGGCAAGTGGCAAGCCTTCCCATAAACTAGTCGGAACGGTGTGGTACCGATGGGAGTGCGAAAGGCCGTGCGATATGCCCATAGAGCATCGTTTAGCTTCATTGACCAATCCTTTCTAGATCGATCCACGGTCTTCTCAAGAATTTGCTTGATCTCTCTATTTGAGACTTCCACTTGGCCGCTTGTCTGGGGGTGATATGCCATGCCAACTCTATGGTTTACTCCGTACTTCTTTAGCATGGCTTCAAACTTGTTCTCTATGAAGTGGCTCCCCCCGTCGCTTATCAAGGTACGAGGCACTCCGAAGCGCAGGAAGATATTTTGCTTGAAGAACTTGGAGACGACCCTTGCATCATTAGTGGGGGTGGCGATTGCTTCCACCCATTTGGAGACATAGTCGACGGCCAATAGGATGTATTTGTTGCCATTGCTCGACGGAAATGGTCCCATGAAGTCTACTCCCCAACAATCGAAAAGCTAAATTTCTTGGATGGGCCTCATTGGCATCTCATTGCGCTTGGAGATATTTCCGGTCCGTTGGCATCTATCGCACCCCTTTACAAAGTCGTGGGTGTCTTTAAACATTGTCGGCCAGAAGAACCCGCTCTGCAAAATCTTAGCGGTGGTTTTAGAGGCGGCATGATGTCCTCCGCATGGTAGACCGTGGCAATGCAAAATGATGGATGTCGCCTCCTCTTTAGAAACACACCTCCGAATGACGCTATCCTTGCATATCTTGAAGAGATACGAATCTTCCCAGAAATAGCTACGGACTTCATGAAGAAATCTCCTCTTTTGATGCGTGGGCATCCCATGCGGTTTAATTCCACAAGCCAAGTAGTTGACGAAGTCCGCGTACCAAGGGACCTCTCCGGTCCTTATGGCATATAGCCTCTCATCCACGAATGTGTCGTCGATAGGCAAACTCTCATCCTCCTTGTCGCGAATGAGCCTAGATAAATGATCCGCCACGACATTGTCCGTACCCTTCTTGTCTCTGATCTCTAAGTCGAATTCTTGCAACAAGAGTATCCACCTAATCAACCGAGGTTTGGCCTCCTTCTTGTTTAAAAGATACTTCAATGCCGCATGGTCGGTGTGGACAATCACCTTGGAACCGAGGAGGTAGGAGCGAAACTTCTCTATGGAATAGACGACCGCTAGAAGCTCTTTCTCGGTAGTTGTGTAGTTTTTCTGCGCGTCATCCAATGTCTTGCTCGCATAGTATATCGCATGAAGCTTCCTATCTTTTCTTTGTCCCAATACCGCTCCAATGGCGTGGTCGCTAGCATCACACATTAACTCAAAAGGAAGGCTCCAATCCGGTGGTTGTATGATGGGCGCGGAGACTAGTGCTTCCTTCAAGGCGTTGAAGGCTTGTAAGCATTCACCTGAAAAAATAAAAGGAATATCTTTAGCGAGCAAAGAAGTAAGTGGTCGGGCAATCGAGGCGAAATCCTTGATGAAGCGGCGGTAAAACCCAGCGTGACCAAGGAAGCCTCTAATGCCCTTGACATTAATAGGAGGAGGGAGTTTCTCGATTACCTCAATCTTTGCTTTGTCTACCTCAATCCCTCTAGAAGAGACAAGGTGTCCGAGAACTATACCTTTCGTGACCATGAAGTGACACTTCTCCCAATTGAGAGTGAGATTGTTTTGTTGGCACCTTTTTAGGACTTTAGTAAGATTTTCCAAGCAAGAGTCAAACTCACTTCCATAAACCGAGAAATCATCCATAAAGACTTCCATAATATTTTCAATGTAATCGGAAAATATGGATGTCATACACCTCTGAAAGGTGGCGGGAGCATTACAAAGGCCAAACGGCATCCTACGGTAGGCATAGGTGCCATAGGGACAAGTGAAAGTTGTCTTCTCTTGGTCATCTTCGTGCAAAGGGATTTGGAAGAATCCTGAATACCCATCTAGATAGCAAAAGTATTTATGTTTTGCAAGGCGTTCAAGCATTTGATCAATGAAGGGCAATGGGTAATGGTCCTTTCAGGTGGCTTTATTGAGTTTCCTATAGTCAATGCACATTCGCCATCCCGTGACGGTGCGTGTAGATATGGGCTCACCTTTTTCATTTTTTATGACAGTCATCCCCCCTTTCTTGGGGACGACGTGAACGGGGCTAACCCATCTACTGTCAGAGATAGGATAAATAATACCGGCGTCAAGCAATTTTAGGATTTCCTTTTTAACCACCTCCTTCATATTAGGGTTTAACCGCCTTTGAGGCTCTATGGAGGTGGCATCCGTATCCTCCAAATGGATCCTATGCGTGCAAAGCCTAGGGCTTATTCCTTTTAGATCGGAGATAGTGTAGCCAAGGACATCTTTGTGGCTCCTAAGAACGTCTAGGAGTTTTTCAAGTTGGTCTGGCGTGAGGTGGGAGTTTACTATCACCGGGAAAGTTAATTTGTTACCCAAAAAGGCGTACCTTAGATTCGGAGGTAATTGTTTAAGTTCTACCTGAAGAGGTGCCGCTCCTTCTACTTCATCGGCTCGCATGAGTTTGGCCTCTTCCTTGTCAGCCGGGTCTAGCTCGTGTTCAGGTGGCGCGCTCTCTTGTGAAGAGTCAGACTCACTACTTAGTAAGGATGATGCATCGAAATAGGCGCTCTCTGATTCTGTGCTAGCATCATCAGAGCTTTCACTCGGCTCTGGTTCGTTCCTGGAATCAAGAAACACATCAGACGACTCATAGAAGCAAGAGTAAGTGTCATGGGGTGTAACTCCCTGAACGTTGGTTTGCTCTGAAGATCCCCCCGAGTATAGTGATCCTCGACACTTGTTCTACCGTCTTCGAAATATAGCTTGTCGTCCATCACATCAACTCTGACGTTGCCCCCGATAGTCCCCTCCGGGGAGACTTGGTCCATCACAAAACTAGCAAACAGTTGCTCGTCAGGGTCCTTGACGTCGATAGCAAAAGCTCCGGTAGCGTGGACCTCATCGACAAGCTCCTTAAGGAGGTCTGTGAAGGAGTCATAGTCTTCCTGACTGAGCTCTATTGTTGACATTGCATCCTCCATTCTTCCTGTAAAGACCTTATGCAAAATACAGGGAGAATATGCAAATAGAAGAAAGTAAAGAAAGAGAGAAAGAAGAAGTAACCGGGTGGTCGATGACGAACACCGTCAAAACGATATCCCCGGCAACGGCGCCAAAAACTTGATCGCCCCGGATATACACCCGGAGAACGGTTGTAGTTTTACCGCAAGCGCACGGTATAGCGGCGAGCGGGATATCGAACACAGGGAGGACGAATGACCGTGCTTGTTCCAATCAACCTGGCTATTTAAGAAGAGAGATTTGCCTTTGGCGATCCTGTCACAATCGTCAGACAAAGTGCGGAAATATCAAATCAAATAAAGAACGTCTAGGGAATGGGGAATCCCCGCTACTCACCGTGTCTCGTAAATGTGGTTCATCGGTATCAAAATTGCTAGATTAAGATTTTGGATGAACTAGTTGCAACTGAATGTAGAACCAAGCTCACGCTCTCGCGCTGTTGCCGGTCTATAGCTATCCTAGGTTTGGGTCCAATCTCTTGCAAACCCTAGCCTAGGGAAACTAGCATTAGGATCAACATCATCGTTCAATCGCGCCCCGAGCCCACTCTCGTGCAAACTCGGGCCACGACCTAGATTGGGATAGTTCCTACCCGTCCAATCTCTTGCAAACGGGTATTGGCACGGAATTGCAACCGGAAACCCTAGTATCGGTCCAATCTCTTGCAAACCGATACTATGGAAATTCGATTCCAACCCAATTCGGATTTCTAGGGTTTCCTATCGAATTGGGATCCAATCTCTTGCAAATCCCAATCGGTATAAACTCCTAGCTAACCGTAGTAAATTGATCCTAATCTAATCCCTAAATATTAATTCTAGCAAAATTTCTACTAATTCATCACAAATATGAAATTGGGCTTGTAGGGTTCATCCCCACGCCCCAAGACGTGGAGACTACTCACAATTCATAGCAAGATCACAAAAATAAACAATGAAATAAGCAATAGAATTCATCACAATATTGAGATATGCAATAAAAATAGAATTTTTAGAGAAGGGAAAGACAAACCAATGGAATTCTTCAATTATCCCAACAAAAATCAAAATTTTTTCTCTTCTCCAATCTCTAGAATAAAGCTAAAAAGTAAATCTAAAAAGCTGCAAAAATCTAAGAGAAAAGCTCTCTAAAACTAGGGTAAAAACAGGGGTTAAATACCCCCCCAAAATCGTCCAAAAACTGTGACCAAAATACCCCTGCGCAGCCTGTTTTCCGCAATTTTCGCTACAGGCAGCGCGTCGCACTCGTCCGAGTTACAAAAGTCGCTCGGCCGAGTGAGAAACCCTGTAATTTTCCAGTAAGTCGGGGCCTTCAGGGGTCTCTACTTCGGGGGTGGCTCGGCCGAGTGAGTTGTCGTCACTCGGCCGATGGCTTCATGGTACTCGGGCGGACGGGATTATCCACTCGGCCGAGTGGGTCTTCTGAAGCTCAGGCAGCCGAAAAACAGTAACTTGGCGATTTTTGAATGGCTTCGTCTGGGCGCCACTCGGGCGGACGGGATCTCGTCACTCGGCCGATGTGGTCTCCGTCGCTCGGCCGAGTGCACATATGAATCGTGTCTGATCTGGTCGGCCGAGCGGTGTCTCGCTGGTCGGCCGAGTGGCTCCTCCACTCGGCCGAGTGGGACACAAAAAATGCCCAATCAGCTTATTTTGGCCTCCTCGTCGCTCCTGCGACGTCCATTCTTCTTCCGCTCCTCTCCAACAGCGAAATACCCCTTGGGGAGGTCGTCGGTGACCCTCTGGAGTAAGCGCATCTCGAGATCACTCCAAATCACGCCAAATCACCTGAAATGCGACAAAAACAGCAAATCGTGAAAAGCATCGCAATATCGTCGATATATCGTGAAAAACATGATTTGGGCGATCTAAATGGCATGCAAACATGCGGGAAAAAGGTGTAAAATAAGGAGTGATCAACTAGCTATATTAGAAAGTCCGAGGACGGACTTTATTCTAAGGTGGGGAGGATGTAACGACCACTTTTCGTTGTACGTTGTTTGTGCACGTGCTTTTGACCGTGCACGTGTTTGTTTTAGACTTTGTTTGTTTGTGAACACTTTCGTGTGATATGCCGTTGTGAACGTCTCTGAGAGTATTAAATAGTGGCACTAAATTGGAACGACGTTTCTCGAGTCGTTTTCCCACAATTTAATCTTATTCGATGAGACGTTGCGGTTTTCACTTTTGACGGGAGACGTTCCTATTTTTAGTTTCGTCGTCCGATGTCAAAATTGAGATCCGTCTTCTTAGTTAGCTCACTTTCGTCATCACGATCACCCCGATATTTATTTTATAATTTTTGGAGTTTATTTGACCACTTCTATATTTTTAACAAGGTTTATAATATTTTTAATAATTAATTTTTATATTAATTTCGGCCAAAGCAAATTTATTTGAGTTTAAAACGTTTTAAATAATTTTTGAGCCAATTTCCAGCTCATTTGGGCCCCACCTAAGCCTTGGGTGAGTTGGAGTTGGTGAGATTTGAATTTTAAATTATTTTAAACTCCTAATCACATTAGGATTAGCCCTAGACCTGGTCAACCCATCTACACTATATAAACAACCTCTAGGAAGACCTATTTTCACAAGAAAATAACCCTAGCCGCTTCCAAAACTCAAATTTGACGTTGCGACAAATTGTCGCAACGTTGCAACGAGCGTTCCCCGCACCGACCGAGAGAACGAGGCCAAAATCCCCACTCCGACCGCTGGCCGCCCCCGCACCAAGCTTGGCCCGCACCCCGCTGCAGCAGCCACTCCGTTCGCCCGCTCCGACCGAGAGATCCTCTAGGTCTGACCGAGAGGCAGCACCCCGCATCGCCCCGCTCCCGCTCGCAAGCCCGCTCCGCACCCCGCTCCGCACCGTGCCTGACCGAGGCGCCCGCCCGCACACGACCGAAGCCCGCTCCATTGCAACGTTGCAAACGTTGCAACGCCCTGCCGCCCGCACCGACCGGTCCAATCTCCCGCACCGACCGATGATCTCCTTCGCACCAAGCCTCCGCCCGCACCACTGCAGCCCGCTGTGCTGCCCCGCACCAAGCGTGTCTGACCGATGGAACTTCCCGCATTGGCTGTGTACGACCGAGGGCCATTCGTCGCAAAACCCGCACCCGTCGCACCACTTGCCACCATGGGCCCCCCAAGTTCTCCAGAGGTATTGTGGGTCCCCCATAGGTCCCTAGGACTACTGTGGGCCCCACCTAGGTGCTTTCTCTCCGACGATTCGCCGTGTACGACGTTGCGACACGTCGTAGCCCGTCGTCGTACGTGCTAGCTTTGGAATCTGGAACCGTTGCTCCGGTTGATGCTCTGAACTTTCCAGCGAGGAAACTAATTTGGAATCAGGACTTGGAGCGCGTTCTCTTACTCCAACCCCTGGCGTCGCTACCCGACGCCAGTGTAGCTTTCGCGTCGTGTTGAGGTAACGCTTTGCACCCCTAGGACCCCAACCCAATTGCATGCTAATCAAGACTAAAATTGGTATTTTTAAAATGTTTTAAATGTTTTAAATTCACTAATCAAAATTAATAATACGGATTTTAGGTCGGTGGACTTGTGCACGTAGGATAATTGTGATTTTGGACTCTCTTGGACGGTGTTTCTCAGACGTCGTACTTGCAGGCAAGTGAAACTTGCCAACTCTTGTGTAGGGCCATGTTTTTAGGCCACTTCCTTGTTCCTAGCGTAAAAGAGACTAGTCAGTGAAATGATAGCTGGCTAGGCGCCTACTTGATCTAGTTTGACAACGAAACTAGATCCGTCACCTAATTGATCTAGCTTGACAACGAAGCTAGATCCAACCCTTTAAACTTGTTGTTCATGCATACTAAACTTTCACATTTACTTTCCTTATCTGTACGCACTTTTAACTGCCATGCATTGCATCTTACATGTCATCCCAGTTGATTGTTGCATTCGTAGCACACGCTACAATACTTGTACTCCTTGAATACTACTTCCGGGGAACGGGCCTCATGTGTTGGTCAAAAGCCAATGCCCGGTTTCCTTGTCCGGCTAGGTGCACCCCTATGCCATACTTGTTAAAAACACTTCCTGGCTCGTGATCCAGAAGCGAGCATTCCGTGTTCGGGGGTAAGGCCCTGGCTCGATACACGTGGAGGGGTAGGGATAAACGGTAACCTGAGCTTAGGAGTGGCCCGATCAGCCACTCTAGCCAGAAGGCGGAATCTCTGTTTACGAGGTGCTTACTTTACTTGTCTTGTACTAGTGAGTGTTACTTGTATAACTTGTCATCCATGCCATGTTCAAATGCCATGCTCGTACTTTACTTTACTTTACTTTACTCTGCCTGTTGCACTCATTACTTTAACTGCCATGTCATTGCATCATGCTAGAACTGCTAGGTTGCTTTACTTTTACCTACTTTCAGTTTCCTTGCACAAGTCTCTTGTAGACTTGCTGACATGTGCCCCTTGCTCTTTTGGGTGTCACATGTTAGACTCTGAGCCGGAGACCGTTGATGTGTACGTGATGTTTTGCTGACGCTGAGTCTGAGTCCATGATTGCCAGGAGGAGTTTTGTGGACACCAGAGACCTTTCTTGGTGATTTTGCTGAGCTTCTTTTGTTTCAGGTTTTGTTGTTAGTTTTCGGTGCGTGGCACCTTTGTTTTGTACGATGTACTTTTGTTGGCCATGTTTGGGCCTTTAGACTCTCTTTTATTTCAGCCTGGTGGCTATTTCTGTGATGGTGAAACTTATTTTATGGATATTCTGAGATATCTCTTTTGTCTCATTTTATTATTATTATCTTTGTTCGTTCGCGTTGCAAGGACCTGCAGTTTTAAATTTGATTGACGCTTATCGGACTTGCAGCTTTGCAGCTTCAAGTCTGAGCGGACCTTCTCACGCTTCGCCTCCATATTTTTGGGTAGCGGGGCGTGACACTCCACATATATTGATAACATTTGAGAGTGCATCTAGAGGGTTTTACTTGAAGATATTTATTTCCCTCTTTCTATCTCTAATATGCATTGATCATTCATCAAGAGAGATTTCTTCCAAGTGTTCCAAGCTTTGCATCTTGCACTTGGTTTCCAATCTTCCATGCCTTTACATACACATCGATAAGATCTATTCAAGGTAGGTAAGATTGTATTTGTTTACATTTTGTTTTACTATTTGTTTACATTTTGTTTTACCTAGTACTTGGGTTGTGAGAACATTGTGGATGGTTACTCCATCATTAGGAGGGTTTCTCCTTTAGACACTTGGAGGGTTACTCCTATGGTGTCCCAGTTATGGATTGTTTTCTTAGGAGGATGTACTCCTTTGCACTCCTATAGTGGGAGAGTTGCAACCAAGCACTGGGTTGTGATGTTGTTGATTGTGCATGGTTAGTGCTAGTGAAATCTATGAAGTATGATTGCAACATGGGACTGGAATATGATCACAGCGTAGGGATCTGAACCAAGATATGCCTTGTGTTTACGTTTGCGTTGGTGCCATTTCTCTTTTTGGTTGTTGTTGTTGCATTTAATTATTAGTAATTTTTAATTACGCATATTTGCTTGCTAATACACTATTTACATTTTGTTTAGTGTATGTTGTGTGGCAACAGGTCTCAATACAATTTTGTTTTATTAGTCAACTAACAACATAACAAGTCGACTAATAATTGAACATTAGTCCACTAATGTGAAACAAAGAGTTTTGAACATCCTTAACATGACTGGTTAGTCAACTAGAAATATCCATCTAGATGACTAATGGCCATTAATCGATGTTGATGCGTGATATTAGCAACTTAGATCCCAGACAAGTTTTTGTTGTATTGACCTCCTTCTCCAATGCCTAACAGAGAGGGAAGAGCATCAGAGGAGTGGAGGGTTGCCTCCAATTCGACTCTGATGCTTAAGTCGGTTCAAGCAGAAGGAAAGAGGTGTGTATGTCTTGGTACCGGAGCTTGTCTCATAAGTGGAGAGTGCCTGAGATGAGGTCGATCTGTCCTTTTTACACAGATGGGGTTAGTTACATCATGTTGGCCGGAGTTATGGTGATCCTGGATATCACACAAGCAATCAACTCCCCAGATCGGGTATATGGTTACACAAGTTAGTAAATGGTTATTGACCTTCTCTCATAATAGCCTGGAGATAAAGCCAGGCGACTAGTATGGACTTACCTCATGTGCTTACTACTGATGTTGTCCTCGCAGAGTGTTGTCGTGTAAAGGAGCAGACCTTAGTTGTGTATCGCTAAGCTCATCCTTGTAGAGTGCGGTTGCTGAAGGAACTGATCTCGGATGTGTACCACTTAGGTCGTCCTTGTGTGAGTCATGCTTACTAAACTGAGTCCGAGAGTGCAGGTCTATCTAATAGAGATATGCATGCTGCTGGGCTGGGCTGACATACAAGTTTCCATCGAGCGGTTCCTAATAACACATGTAGCTTTTAGATTCAGGCATGGTGGGCCCCTGCTGTCAGGTCTGACTGGCCCCAGCTACAATGGGGCCCAGCTTAAAATATCACCGACGCAGGCCCATCGTCTTCTGGCTTGATACTGCTGCCTGAGCTGCCCCTTTAAGGTCGTACATGGAGAGGCGAGAAGACGAAGACTGGAGAGAAGCTGAAGAGTCAAAGAACACCATTGGATATTGGCTATTAAATCTAATATGGTTTTGATGATGATCACCACATTATGTCGTTGCTAATGACACTACTTGTTTTAGTCTCAGATTAACTACATGTTAAAGCTTGATGTAGACAAAGAAATTGGTTATGGAATGATGAATTCAAGGCTATGGAGCAAAAGCATTGCATGAAGATAGAAGTTAGTTAAGTGTATTTTTATAATTCTTCATGTATTTTGCTTTTTCTTTCATAGAATACTAGTTAGCCTTGAACAGTGCACACACACACACTCATATTCATCATTTATCATCTGAGGGAACCATATGATTTCTTAGAACCCATCCATAAAGGCTCATTAGTCAAAACACTCTAATTTATGTTTTTGGACCAGAATCAAACATCTGGAAGAGTCTCTCCAGACGTCTAGTTTGTCGGTCCTACATTTGGACAAACACATGCTATATCAGCCATCTAATGTAGGGTTCTCAGATGTCTAAACAGTGTCCTAGCCATCTGGGTGGTGAACTCCAGACATCTGGATGCTATGAGTTGGACTACTTGTTCTTTCTTTCTAGCCTCCGTGTCAGCTATATGATGAAGGGTTCTCAGACATTTGAACATTGTCATAGAGTGGTGTACTCCAGACGTCTGGTTGCTATGTGTTGGTCAATCTGTTTCTTCTGATCAACCTATGCTTCAGCCATCTTATGAAGAGTTCCCAGACGACTGAACAGTGCATTAGACGTCTAGCACTTGTTCTTCAGACGTCTGATGATTCGGAAATATCTTCATGTTTATAATCGTTAGAATGCTTTTTGCGGTGTTTGTTTTCTTGGGTTCTTTGCAGATTTGAGAGGCTATTTAAGCCTAATTGTGAGGTAAATTTTAGCATTACAAACTGATAGAAATCATATTTGTGAGCCAAATCTCAAGAGAAAGCTTCTTTCTTTCTTCTTTCTTACTCTTGATATATGTTGAGGTATGATTCTTAACCAAGAGAGAAAGCTTCCAAGTGCATTCAATCTGATCATATAGCACTTGGCTTTTCTCACTTCCATGCCTTCATTTTCACATAGGTAAAATCTATTCAAGGCACATGTAAGCGTGTATTTGTTTACAATTTCGTTGTAACATAGCTCTCGGGTTGTGATAGCATATTGGAGGGTTTACTCCAATTAGAGGTTTTACTCCATCTTAGGAGGGTTTACTCCTTTGTATCCTAGTTTAGGGATTGTACTCGTGTTTGAATTTTGGTGGCCCGGTTAGGATGCATTTAGTGGAAATCCACAACTCGGGTTTACAAGGGTGGGATTGGAGTAGGCGTAGCAGAATCATGATATAAGGACCGTTTACCTTGCAATACTAACAATAAACACTCTAGAGGGGGGTGAATAGAGTAATGGCAATAATTGTGCGATTAAAAATTAAACTTGCAAATGCGAAATTATAAATGCAAGAGGAAGATAATTCACACAATCATGCAAACGCAAACACAAGAGATTTTACCATGGTTCCCCAACTTAGGTACATCCAGCCATACTAGTATTCACTATGATCCTACACAAGGTAGTGAATACAATCCCTTCACAATGGATATCCTACAAAAGGGATTTGTCCTTCACAAGGACTCAATCAACCCTACACAAGGGTATAACTCCCACACAAAGAATTACTAACTCCCATACAAAGAAATAGGATTATCCTACACAAGGACTCAACCAACCCTACACAATGGTTAAACTCCCACAAAGAGAGTAACTAACTCCCACAAAGAGGGTTATGGTTTCACTTCACAAAGATGAAATGAATACTCTTACATATGTCTTGATGAGATGAACTTATTCAATAATGAATGCAAGGCATGGAAGAGGATCTCCAAGTGTTGAGATGTGCTTTGATGTGCTTGGAGGGTTTTCGTTGAGCTAGCTTCAATGCATGAAGAGGATAGAGCTCTAAGAGGGAAATGAGAGAAAATGGGAGTGGCTTACTAAAACTCTATGATATTTATTATGAATCAAGAGTTCTAATAGAACTAAGGTATCTCCTATATATAGGAAGCCACAAAACCCCCATAAAACCCAAGCAAAAAGCCAAAAGAGAAAATCTGCAACGACTAAAATCTGGCATTTTATGGCTTGGACAAGCAACTGACGGTTAAGGGACATGCGACTGATCAACGGTCAGATTATTCCCAATGGATATAATCTGAGCTAGGACATACGACTGTAGAAGACTACACAGGCACATGTGCCACTGTGCAGACACCTGTAAAGGCTTCAGCAGGCGACTGCCAGGATGGATGGAAAGGAGCTGAGAAATGTCAACTTAGCACTTGTGCATTCAAACGACTAATGAACAAATTCCAGGTGCCTGAGGATTGACAGTCGACTATAAACTCTACATCAGTTGACTGACACACAAGATGGAGTGAAGCATAGAATTGACAAGTTTCACACTTTGGCTTTCAGGCGACTGCATAACAATGTTCAGGCGCCTGATGGTTGGCAGGCGCCTGTCTTTTATACTTTAGTCGCCTGCACCAAAAACTCACGATAAAGTCAAGGAAATTTGATTTGAGCCAGTGCATTACAGCCACCTGTAGAAAGCTGGACAGGCGCCTGATGATCACCAGTCGCATGTCATGCCTTCAGCAGGCACCTGTTAGAAGCCAAAAACTCCAATTGAGTTCATGGCAAGGGGAACATACTGCATATGAATGAACCTATTGCCTATTGGTTTGATTTTTATGAAGATCCTAAGGTTCACTAAGATAATTAATGCATATGAATGAATGAGTGTGACCATCTATCAAGGCATTACAAAGTCCTAGACTCAAAAAAGGAAAAGCAGGTAATAAAAATATTACATGGATTACAATTACTTCTCCTAGAGTCTAAGCCTTCAAGCATGAGTAGTCTTGATCTCCCCATCATCTTCTAAGCTTTGGCACCACTTGATGAGCTTCTTTTCATCAAGATCCAAGCTTTGGCAAATCTCCTTTTGGTGTCCATCCTTGCACCAAGCTTTTAGTCTCCAAAATGAAATGCTTCGATTGTTAAACATGAGACTAAAACATTAAGAGTCATTAGCAACAACATAATGTTGTTACCATCATCAAAACAATATTAGTCTAAAACACAAATGCCTAACACATGATGCATCTTGTGTTTGCGTATGTCATTGTATTTTTGTTATTATGTTGCAATTATTATTCTGCATTTGTCTAATTAATTTTGATTGGCGGTATTAATTGCCACTACACTATTCACCTCCTTAGCTTGTTGCTTAGTGTTCGGGGATCCTACAAACATTAGACGACCTTACCTGATTGAACCAACTTACTTTAGAATGTGGTGTCCGGGATGGTGCATAGGGAAGGGAAAACTCATCATGCTTGTTGATATGGCTGCCTCATCATGAAACCCGAAAAGGCAGAGCCGACGTTACTTGTACTTTTCACAGGCCGCGAGAATGCCGGTCCAATTCTCGAAGGTGCACCACTGTTGATGTGGCATGATCTGCTGAGAGTAGGTAGGGGTGACGTGTGGGCTGAAAGACTAGGATCTGATCAGTAAGATCATGGGTCTGAATGGTCATGATCTATTCTCATCTAGGGTAGTTAGAAGGTGATCGTGGAGATCGAATAGCCACGATCTATTCCCACCCTTTTGCCCAAGCTCCCTCTTAGGGAAAGTGATGTGAGTTTTATAATTTATGTCGCAAGTGCACGGTGTAGTTGTAATGCTTACGGGTCAATCCATAGGGAGGTTATCTAACTAAATAATAGTCTATCCTAGGTTATGGTTAGCTACGTAGATATTTTTATAAAGTGGAGAATAAAGATGAAAGAAAAGCTCTAGGGCAAGGTATCCCTCTACCGCGGGTTGAATATGGAAATGAACACCTTGTTTAGCTATTAAATTAATCCTAGGGTGAGGTTGTCGCACTTGATGTTGATACATACCCCCACTGTCATGATTCTATGATGGGACTACCTACTATGTGGCAAAGCCAACTGTCGTTAGTCATCGACATATGACGGGTGCATGACGCACAACAATGTTTCCCAATCTTCCGTCATGCCACTGTCGTGGATAGAAGTTAGGTCATTGCATAGAGGCTCTAATCTATGCCCAACTATTTTTGGCAACATAGATAATAGTTATTGATAATAAAATGTCCAAGGCAAAACCTTAATTCGACATTCAATAACTATACAAAACAATTCATCTATACTCAATACATAATAGGGTTCAACCCAAGCCTTAGATAAAAATCTATGCAATGTACATTACAGAGAACATCACAGAGATAATATGGGAACAAATAGAAAACATATAATAAAAGAAGAGAAAACTTATTTCATAGAATCTGCAATCCAAAGAAGTTGATACAAGTTGCTTCAAGAAAGAAGAAAGCAAGTAAACTTAATCTAACTCTACTCCTACTCCTAACTACTACAGAGGAAGAACTATGAAAAACTGGAAGAAGAAGGCCCCTAAACTTGGTGAACACAAATCCTTTAAATACATCCACAACAAACCCTAATGGGTTTAGGCAGAATTCAACCCGACACGACCGTGTCAAGAAATTGACACGGTCGTGTCAACTCAGCTCAAAGCATGGCCATTTGTTGGCTTCAAAATGACATGGTGGTGTGGCTCCTCCACACGACTGTGTAACTGTAAATTTCAGAAGGCCTTTGTTTTTGTCGCTTCTGTATTCTTCAGTAACACGATCGTGTCTGCGATGACACAGTCGTGTAACATTACTTCTTCAGCCGCTCCATCTCAGCCCACATGACCATGTCATTGGTCATGTGGGGGTCTTTATTACAACTACCTCTCACGGTGGTATAAAGCTTTATTCCCTTCAAATCTTCTTATTTTTTTTAATACATCACTTTGCCTTGTGTTCTCTTCTCACTTCTTGACTCTAATTAGCTCCAATCAGCTTGATATGGACTTGAAATGCATATAAACATCCAAAGAGTGAAAGGAAATGAAAATAGAGTTAAGTGATATATTAAGTAAGATTTTATATAATGTAATGTGTGAGTAACTCATACTAAAAACATGTAGAATAATCACTCATCAGACTTAACACGAGCATTGCTTGCCTAAGCACAACTTGGGCCAAATGCTGCTTGCAAGCATTGGGATCTTAAGGTCAAACGATCATGGGCCCATGCATGGGATGGGGGCTTTTGTTGGAACTATTATGACTTGTGCCAAATGCTAAGTTTCTTCGATACTGGGACCTTTGGACCAGCTAGCAGGAGCCTCAGTCTGGGTTGGGGGCTATGTTCAAACGTGGCATGACCTAGGTCAAGTACCAGATGTCGGTGCTGGGACCCAGGGATCTCGATGGTGTGGGCTCTAGCATAGGCTGGGGGCTCTGTTTGGATGTGGCACTGCTTGGGTTGAGTTCCAGATGTTGGTTTGGACATAACACAACCAAAGTCGAGTGCTAAAGGTTTGTTTGGGCATAGCACGACTGGAGTCGAGTGGTAGAGGTTAGTTTGGACATAATATGAATGGAGTTGAGTGCTAAAGGTTTGTTTGGATGTAGAATGATTAGAGTCAAGTGTTAAAGGTCGGTTTGGATGTAGCACGACTCAGGTCAAGTTCTGAGGTCGATATTAGGACCCATGGGTCTCGTCAATGCAGGCCCTAGCCTAGCTGGGGGCTCGGTTTTGACGTGGCATGACCTAGGTCGAGTGCTAAAGGTCTATTTAGTCTTAGCCTGATCGGAATCGAGTGCCAGAGGTCGACACTGAGACCCAGGGGTCTAACAAGCGTGGGCCCTAGTCTGGGCTTGGGGCTATGTTTTGAGGGATGTATGCCCTCAGTTCATTTGTATTTGATGCAAATAGATTTTAATATTAAAGATGTGGATTATTGCATATGATGCAATAGAAAATAAAATATGCAATGTAAAATATTTACAAATATATTTTATAAATGCATAGAAATGAAGAATATTTTTCCACGAAAGTTGGGAAGAAAACCACGCTCAAATCGGTATCTAAACGAGCCCAATAATGCTGTTTAAAAGGGGGTTTTAAACTAAAGGTACAAAGAGTTGGAGGCCCAGCAGCTTTTTAAGCAAAAAAATGTTGAAGGCCCGTTTTGGGCCCGACCTGTTGACTCAATCGCCCCACTAGGGAGCTGCTTGGCACCCAAAATGGGACTCTGTAAGCAGCGCCCCGGGCGCGTGCTGACACGTGCCCCTTTGGGCTGCCTGTGCGTGGATTGCATGGTAGTGGGCCCCACAATTAGGGTTTCGAACCCTAGGTATTATTTTTCTGACGGCAGAATTGTTCAGCAGAAATCAGAATTTTGCTCAACTTTGGACACACATTTGAGAGGTCAAACGGGGTCGGAATTGAGCCCCGTTTGTTTCTATGCGATCACTGTTAAGCGCTCTTCGAATTGATAGGTTGTGTCAATTACGAAGCTCAACAGGGAGGGAGGAACAATTCGCTAAAGATTGCCTTTTTTGAAAGTCAAACTTTAGTTAATTTTTCCCACTCCATATCTTTAATCCCACATGGGATATGATACGAAGGGGAGGGGTCGGCCGCCTATATAAATATGGGCCAACACTCCCCTTGACAACTCGCACCAAATCTCCAAATCCGAGAAGCTCCTAATAGTTTGGAGCACGCTCGGATTAAAACTTAAATAAATTATTCTCTCTCCCAAAATTCTTCATTGGTCCTGATCGGGCTTTAGCAAAGCTATAAAGGAGTTCGGATCGGATCCAACCTCTTGGCAGAGGATCCACTCAAGGTGAAATCTTCTTCGGTGCGTGTTTGGCTCGGCGACAAGAGGTATTGCTCACCTCGGGACACGGTGCGGCTCAGGAAGTGGTTCGGCTCGGGACGTGGCACGGCTCAGGAAGCGGTTCGGCTCGGGACGAGGAGCAACTCGGGATGCGGTTTGGCTTGGGAGAAGCGGCGCAGTGGGCCAAAGAAATGTTGCTAAAAACGACACTTCGTATTCTGTGAAAACGAAGTGAAAGGTATGTAGTTTAAATTATTAGCATGTGTTTATAATTGCAAATAGGATGATAGATCTATCCTTAAGGGTTGGTTGCTCCCAACCCCGGGATAGTAGAGATTTTGGCTAGGGTTGTTCCTTTAGGGCTAGATTTAAAATAGTTTTAAATCTGATTTTTCGCTGCTTATTTGATAACTTCGTCCGACCGACTTAGGTCGGACGTCGTATTTATGGCCATAAGGACCAAACATTGGTATCAGAGCCAGTCTACTTGATCTATGATTTGCATTTATAAACTGTATATGATACAGCATGCTTCTCCATCAGATAGGGGTTTTAATTTAAACTTTAAAAATGTCGTTTTTTTTTAAAAAGCAAAGTTTTATTTTCGAAATTTTTTTTGAAAATTGGATTTGATTTTATTTTAGAATTAAATCTTTAAAAATTATGTGTGGCACAGAAATTAAGGCGCCTTACCGAGAGTTCTTACTGGCGGGACCCCTATCTCCTCGATTGAAGAAGGGCCATATTTTAGGTTGCATGTTTAGCAAAAAAATTTATGAGATAAATTTTATTGCTATGTTTCTATGCTAAATTGTTTAGTTAATGTTTTTAATGGTTATATTAGTTAATTTGATTATGTGATAATTCAAGAGAGACTATTAGGATAGCCATTAAAAACTTTCAGAAAAATTATGAGATAATTTTTGGACATGCTATGATTTAAAATTGTTGCAACAAATTAAATTCATGTTTAGGGTATCCCTCTCTAAATTATTATTTTAATTGATTTAATAATAATTGCAAACAAAAGGCTATGATTTCAAAGTGTTGCAACTTGAATTTTAAATGCCAAATACATGATTAGGATAGCCCTTGAAATCCTTATAGTTGATAAGGACATTAATAAAAGTTATTAACCAATCCTAATAATTTTGAATTTTAGGATTCAACTAGTTGATAAGATTAACTAGTTTTAATGAAGCCATCTCTAATCGTACGGGGCACATATGAATAAAAGTTTCCTTCAATGGACCATGATCCGGTCTAGTGTGTTTTGACTAGTGTTGAAGATCATCCTTGCTTGACTTAGGATAGTGATCCTGGCCTAGTCAAATCACTGGTCGTGTTTCGTTGGACCGCAAGGATGCGAATTATAATTATGATGACATCGTCGATTATATCTAGTCAATTACGTTAAAAATCTTCTTCAAGGTTAGCTGTAACCCTCTTTTTTAGAGGTTGGTAACAATAGGTTCTATGTTATAGTTGTTGAGCACACTCAAGCTATGTCATAGCTACTTTATGGAAACCAACTTCTCAATACATGAGATATAGTCTAGACTTAACCCAAACCGTCGCATCGTGTCCATACACCGAGCGCCGGCGTAAGTTAGGCTAGACACGAAAACAAGGGCCTGACTAGACTAGTCATTGTGATTTGGATTAGCACACTCATGATCACATATGGCTATGGGTTGTAACGACTGGTTTTCACGTATCTGGATTTATTATAATATAATATATGTTTTGGTGGATTTTCTCTTTTGTGTGGTTATCGTCTCCATAACTTTTGTTTTCGATCGTTTCGTCGTGATTTCTCGTTTCTTCCTTAGGATCGTCGATTTCGGAGTAAGTCATTCGTGACGGGCTTCATAACGGTCGTATCTTACTATTAGATCAAGCCTAGGTGTCTTAGGAATCGATCCCGGAGCTTCGCGCTCCGTATCGGAACTTTTGGTGCTTATTAACCGGTGTAAGAAGGGGCACCGACCGACTAGATGACGATCCAGTCGGTCGGCAATCCTTCTTGAACCGACTAGTTGCCTTTCTAAATTTCTTAGAGGTTACTGTTTATCGTTAGTCGGTCTAAGAACGTTGGTTGACCGACTAGGTTGCAAACTAGTCGGTCAGCAATGCTTCTTTAACCGACTAACTCTTCAACTTATTTTTGGTATCTATACTGTTCACTCTTAGTCGGTCTAAGAACTTTCATCGACCGACTAGATGTTAAACTAGTCGGTCAGTAGTTGTTCATCGACCGACTAAATCCAAATCCTATTTTCGTTCAGAAGTTACTGTTTACACTTAGTCGGTCTGCGTTGGTCGACCGACCGACTAGTCGCCAAACTAGTCGGTCAGTGGTTGCTCTTTGACCGACTAATCTGTGTTAAAACCCTAATTTTTGGGCAGCCGCCAGCCCAACCTATTTATACCCCTCCCAAACGTTTTCTTCTTCCTCCACTCGACCCAAAACCCTAGTTTCTCCCCCATTGAGCCCCCATCTTCCCCAAATCCTTATTCCTCCATTCCAAGCCCTAAATCCATCATCTAAACCCTCCCTCAACTCATTCAACCTCCCATCTTCCCCAAAATCTCATCAAACCCCCAAAATCCCCCAAAACCCTAATTCTCCAAACTTCTCCATTCGTTTCCAGATCTGGTTCTTAGGTTCTCTGGAGTGTTTCTTCCGCTTCTTCCCGGTAAGAAATCGATCTCATGATGTTTTCCTAACCTATTTGTATTTTTATGAAACCCTAATAAAATACTTGTTGTTTTGATGATTGTTCCCCATAACAGCGATTTCCCCGTAGATTAGCATCCGCGAGACGAACCTTCGTGATCGTCATTCCCGGTGCTAGGCAAGTGAAACTTGCCACTTAGGGTTTAGGCCATGTTTTAGGCCATTTTGCTTGTTGTAGGCGTAAAAGAGGCTAGGCGGCGAAATGATACTCGCCTAGGCGCAAATTGAGGAACTAGCTTGACAACGAAGCTAGTTCCGACATTTATCATGTTGCACAATTACCATGTCATGTTTAAATTCCATTAACGGTACGCAAATTAATTGTCATGTCATTGCATTCTTTAAGTGATCCCGTGATTGCGTAGCATCGCTACAATACTTGTGTTTCCTGGCTCATGACCAGAAGCGAGCATAATGAGTTGCTAACCCCAACGCTCGATATTGAATTGTGAACTAGGAAAACAAGCTCCCGTGCGGGGCAACCCTGGCTCACTTGCTGGGCTCATGTACAGGGACCCTGGCTTGTTTACGTGTGGGATGGGGTAAGAGTTAAGCGGCCATTCAACTGGGAGTCTGCCTGATCAGCAACTGCAGTTGTAAGGCGTAAACTCTGGGTTTTGGGGTAGTTGTTAAGCGGCCACTCAGCGTGAATGCCAACCCGTTCAGCTGTAAGGCGTAAACATCTACAAACAACAGTGTAACGTGAATTAGTGAATTGATTGAGATTGATTAGTAGCTTGGCTACTCTTGTCTTGTCCCGATAATTGTTCTCTTGTACTTATTGTTCACCATGTATTGCTTGTGCACTCATGTTATAACTGCCATGTCATGCATACTAAAACTGCTAGGTTGTTAGTTGCCTTACTTTCAGTTTCCTTGCCCAAGTCTTTTAGACTTGCTGACATGTGCCCCTTTACTCTTTTGCGTGACACATGTTAGATCCTGAGCCTGAGTACCTTGTTGAGGACGAGGTATTTGCTGACGCCGAGCCCGAGCTTATGCTTGACGGGGAGTACGTGGACACTGGGGACCAGTCCTAGTGTCTTCGTTGCGGTTTCTTTTTGTTTAGACATTTGTTTTGTTGTCGGTGCGTAGCACCTATACTTTGTTACGTTGTTGCTTTTGTTGGCCTTGTTCTGGGCCTTAGACTCTTTCTTTTAGCCTGGTGGCTTTTCTGGATGTTGAACTTATTTTCATGTTGGACAATTTATGAGATATGAGAATTTTATTTCTATCTCTCCTTTTATTATTATTGTTTCTCCGTTTGTGGTTACAGAGACCTGCTTATGTTTTATTGACGCTTATCGGGTTTGGGGCTTCACAGCTCCACTCTCGTGCGGACCTTTTCACGTCTCGCCTCCATTTTAGGGAAGCGGGTCGTGACAGGTTTTGTTGGTGGCCCATGCAGGTCCTTCTGTAACTGCGATTATCGGAATAGCGATAATAACATTAGAATGTCCAATAAACTAAGTTCGACGTCCGAGTCATAAGCTATGAGTCTAATCTGATTCGTTTTCTGTGTCACTAGATGGCAGGAAGACGATTCACCCGTGGTGGAGGTAGTGGTGCGCTCCCTCATGATGAGGAGCCTGATCGGGAACCCACCTACGGTGAGATGATGCGGATGATGCTCCAGATGATGCAAGTGCAGCAGGGCGTGCTTCTGCAAGTCCAGAATGCTCCACTTGCTCGAGCTGCCCGGGCTCTTCCGGATGCCCCTCGCTCTGAGCCGGGAGCGAAGCAATTTCAGGAGCTGGGTCCCGAATATTTTGACGGGTCTGAGGGTCCTCTGGCAGCCGATGAGTGGATTCGGAACATCGAGGACAATTTGAAGATGGCCAAGATCACCCCGGTTGGATGGGTTGATTTGGCGAGGAGACAACTCAAGGATAATGCTCGGAATTGGTGGAATGCGGAAGAGAAGATGTTGGTGGAGCCGATAGCTTGGACTACCTTTAAGTCCAGGTTTGATGAGGAATTCTTTCCGAAGGCTGTGAAGAAGGAGATGATGCAGCGCTTCATTGATCTGAAGCAAGGGAGCTTGACGGTGGACCAGTACCACCAGGAGTTCACTAGGCTGAGTCGGTTCGCACCGAAGATGGTGCAGGATGCTGATGAGAGGGCTCAAAGGTTCCTGCAGGGACTTGCTTTGGAGCTCTAGAGTTTTGTGTCTTCTTCTGATCTGGACTCTTATCAGAAGGTTTTGGTCGCTGCCAGGAGGCAGGAGCTGAACCTGAGTCAGAGGAGAGGGCATGTTTCTGGTGCTGGGAAGAGGCCTATGGAGCAGGCCAAGGCGGTGGTTAGGCCTGGTTTCAGGCCTAATCAGCCAGCTCAGTTTAAAAGGCCAGGAGGGCCTATTCTGAAGACTTGCCATTTCTACGGCAAGCCTGGCCACATCAAGGATCAGTGTCGGAAGTTTTTGGGCCAGTGTCTGGTTTGTGGTGATGCTTCACATGTCGCGAAGGATTATCGGCATGCGAATCAGCTGCGGAGGGCACCTGTTGCAGCACAGCCGTTGCAGCAGCGAGCGTCTGTTCCTGCTGGACGTGGAGCAGCTCTTGTTCCATAGGGGCAGGCTTTCCGGCAGGCTGTTCCACCAAGGAGGCAGGCTTTTCTGATGACCACTGTGGAGAGCGAGGCTGTGGATGAGGTTATCGCAGGTAATCCTCAATCTAGCTATTACTTTCCTAGCTGGTTTTAATTGTTAGATTGTGTTGTTTGCTTGAACATGGTTGTTTGCTAGGATAGGGTTTGATTGTTAATTGCTTGTTAGGTGTGGTTTTGGTGTGCACATTTCCTGCACGAGTCCTCTTTGACTCTGGTGCATCGATGTGCATTATTTCTCGGAGCTTCGTGGAGAGGCATTCCTTGTCGACGTCCCCTCTTCCCAAGAGTTGGAATATCATTACAGGGAATGGCATGGTCTCGGTGCATCGTGGTTGTAATTCTTGCTCGTTGGTGGTCTGTGGACATGAGCTTTTCGTTGATTTCATTGTCCACGACATCATCAACTATGATGCAGTTCTTGGGATGGGTTGGCTTGCAAGCTTCTATGCTACGATCGACTGTCAAAGGAAGAAGGTGGTGTTCGAGATTCCCGGACATCCAGTATTTGAGTTCAGTCGTGGTAGCAGTTCGCTTGGTCCTGTCAGATTTCGGGCCAGACCGGTGGAGGTTGTGGCTATGCAGATGGAGTTGGAGTGGCCAGCTGTGGTGCGTGATTTTGGCGACGTCTTCCCCGAGGAGATGTCTGGTTTGCCACCTGAAAGAGCTTTAGAATTTTCTATTGATCTTGTTCCAGGTGCGCAGCCGATTTCGAAGGCGCCGTATCGTATGGCACCTGCAGAATTGGAAGAGTTGCGGAAGCAGTTGGATGAGCTCTTGCAGAAGGGTTATATTAATCCTAGTGTGTCTCCGTGGGGAGCACCGGTGCTGCTGGTGAAGAAGAAGGATGGTTCACGTCGCATGTGCGTGGACTATCGAGAGTTGAATGCGGTGACCATCAAGAATAAATATCCGTTGCCTCGCATCGATGATATTTTTGATCAGCTTGGAGGTTCGAGGGTGTTTTCTAAATTGGATTTGAGGAGTGGTTACCATCAGTTGAAGGTGAAGAAGGATGATGTTCCGAAGACAGCGTTCAGGACGAAGTATGGACACTATGAGTTCGTGGTTATGCCTTTCGGCGTAACTAACGCGCCCGCAGTTTTCATGAATCTGATGAACCTGATTTTCTACGACTTTTTGGATAAGTTTGTCGTTATCTTTATTGACGACATTCTGATCTATTCAAAGTCGGAGGAAGAGCATGCGTCGCACTTAAGGATGGTGTTGGAGATTTTGAGGAAGCATCGTTTGTATGCTAAGTTTTCGAAGTGCGAGTTTTGGCTGGATCGAGTTGCTTTTCTGGGTCATGTGGTGACTGGAGATGGAATTTCAGTGGATCCCGAGAAGATTAGGGCCATCAGAGAGTGGCCTGTTCCGTCGTCTACGTCTGAGATTCGGAGTTTCCTTGGGCTTGCTGGTTACTATCGGCGATTCAATAAGGACTTTTCCCGTATTGCTGAGCCGATGACCAGGTTGACGCGGAAGGATGTTGCTTTTGGTTGGTCGGGTGATTGTGAGAGTGCTTTTGGTATTCTGAAGGAGAGGTTGACGACGGCCCCTATTCTTGTTGTGCCTGATCGCAGCGGTGGATTTGAGATCTTTTGCGATGCTTCTAGCAAGGGTCTCGGTTGTGTGTTGCATCAGCATGGGCATGTTGTGGCGTATGCGTCTCGTCAGCTTAAGGTTTATGAGAAGAATTACCCGACGCATGATTTGGAGTTGGATGCCGTTGTGTTTGCTCTTAAGATTTGGAGGCACTTCCTGCTGAGTGAGAAAGTGAAGATTTTCACCGATCACAAAAGCTTGAAGTATATTTTCACTCAGAAGGAGCTCAACATGTGACAGCGTCGATGGTTGGAGCTTATGGCGGATTATGAGATTGATTTGCAGTTTCACCCTGGCAAGGTGAATGTGGTTCCGGATGCGCTGAGTAGGCTTCCCGCGGTGATGATTTTGACCTCGCGGTGGAGATTGCAGCAGGATTTTTGCGAGTCTGGTGTTGAGATTGTCCTTCCTGGGGAGGCTTCATCGTTGATGTACATGCAGGTACAGTCGACGATCGTGGATCGGATTAAGGCTGGTCAGGCTGAGGATCCGAAGCTGGTAAAGATTCGGGAGCAGGTGGAAGCCGGTTTGCGGACTGACTTTATGATTCATGAGGATGGCTCGCTGAGGTTTGGAGCCAGGTTGTGTGTGCCAGCTGGGGATATTATAGAGGAGTTGATGGTGGAGGCACACAGTTCGCCGTATTCTGTGCATCCTGGTGGCACCAAGATGTACCAGGATCTTCGCCTGAATTATTGGTGGCATGGTATGAAGAGGAGTGTGGCTCGGAGTGTAGCCAAGTGCTTGGTTTGCCAGCAAGTGAAGGCGGAGCATCAACGTGCGACTGGGTTGCTGCAACCGCTTCCGATTCCGGAGTGGAAGTGGCAACACATCACTATGGATTTCGTGACTGGACTACCTCGGAGTCCGAAGCAGAATGACGCGATTTGGGTGATCGTAGATCGATTGACCAAATCTGCGCACTTTATTCCGTTCCGAGTGGGACAATCCACTGAGGCGCTAGCGAGGAGATATATGGAGGTAAATTCTTTTACTCTCCGTTTTATTTCTTTTTCCTAGTTTGGATAGTGATGTAACGTGAATTGTGCAGGAGGTTGTGCGACTTCATGGAGTCTCCGTGAGTATCGTGTTGGACAGAGACACGAGGTTCACATCTCAGTTCTGGCAGAGTTTGTAGAAGAGCTTGGGTACGCGTCTGAGTTTTAGCACGGCGTACCATCCGCAGACGGATGGCCAGTCCAAGAGGACGATTCAGATTTTGGAGGACATGCTGAGGGCGTGCATGTTGGATTTCAAGGGTTTGTGGGAGGACCATCTACATTTGGCGGAGTTCTCTTACAACAACAGCTTCCAGGCGAGTATTGGCATGGCGCCTTTCGCCGCTCTCTATGGGAGGAAATGTCGATCGCCATTGAGTTGGGATGACGTTGGTGATCGGGAGTTGTTGGGACCTGAGATGATCGTGGAGGCCATGGATATTGTCAGGAACATTCGGGAGAGGTTGAGGATTGCTCAGGACCGTTTTAAGCATTGGGCGGATGCTAAACGTCGTCCTTTGGAGTTTCAACCGGGCGACCATGTGTTCTTGAAGATTTCCCCCGAATCGTGGTGTGATTCGTTTTGGGAAGCGAGGGAAGTTGAGCCCGCGGTACATTGGACCGTTTGACATTCTGGAGAAAGTTGGCGAGGTAGCGTATCGCTTGGCCTTGCCGCCATCTTTGGAAGGAGTTCACAACGTTTTCCATGTATCGCAGCTTCGTCGATACATTAGCGATCCATCTCATGCTGTGGATTTTTCGGAGATTACCGTTCGCCCCGATATGACGTATGACCAGCATCCAGTGCAGATTCTGGACAGGCGTCAGAAGTCACTTCGGAACAAGGTTGTCAATCTTGTGAGAGTGATGTGGCGACACGGCTCACCTGGAGAGTCTACTTGGGAGAATGAGGATGAGATGCGAGAGCGTTTCCCACTTTTGTTTCCGGACACGTGAGTGTTTGGAAATTCCGAGGACTGAATTTTTCTTAAGTTGGGGAGGATGTAACGACTGGTTTTCACGTATCTGGATATATTATAATATAATATATGTTTTGGTGGATTTTCTCTTTTGTGTGGTTATCGTCTCCATAACTTTTGTTTTCGATCGTTTCGTCGTGATTTCTCGTTTCTTCCTTAGGATCGTCGATTTCGGAGTAAGTCATTCGTGACAGGCTTCATAACGGTCGTATCTTACTATTAGATCAAGCCTAGGTGTCTTAGGAATCGATCCCGGAGCTCCGCGCTC
Source organism: Scilla litardierei (assembly GCA_030789695.1). Classification (NCBI taxonomy): domain Eukaryota; kingdom Viridiplantae; phylum Streptophyta; class Magnoliopsida; order Asparagales; family Asparagaceae; genus Scilla; species Scilla litardierei. Next base: position 86,143,166 of record CM061139.1, read on the forward strand.
CGTATCGGAACTTTTGGTGCTTATTAGCCGGTGTAAGAAGGGGCACCGACCGACTAGATGACGATCCAGTCGGTCGGTAATCCTTCTTGAACCGACTAGTTGGCTTTCTAAATTTCTTAGAGGTTAATGTTTATCGTTAGTTGGTCTAAGAACGTTGGTTGACCGACTAGGTTGCAAACTAGTCGGTCAGCAATGCTACTTTAACCGACTAACTCTTCAACTTATTTTTGGTATCTATATTGTTCACTCTTAGTCGGTCTAAGAACGTTCATCGACCGACTAGATGTTAAACTAGTCGGTCAGTAGTTGTTCATCAACCGACTAAATCCAAATCCTATTTTCGTTCAGAAGTTACTGTTTACACTTAGTCGGTCTGCGTTGGTCGACCGACCGACTAGTTGCCAAACTAGTCGGTCAGTGGTTGCTCTTTGACCGACTAATCTGTGTTAAAACCCTAATTTCTGGGCAGCCGCCAGCCCAACCTATTTATACCCCTCCCAAACGTTTTCTTCTTCCTCCACTCGACCCAAAACCCTAGTTTCTCCCCCATTGAGCCCCCATCTTCCCCAAATCCTTATTCCTCCATTCCAAGCCCTAAATCCATCATCTAAACCCTCCCTCAACTCATTCAACCTCCCATCTTCCCCAAAATCTCATCAAACCCCCAAAATCCCCCAAACCCCTAATTCTCCAAACTTCTCCATTCGTTTCCAGATCTGGTTCTTAGGTTCTCTGGAGTGTTTCTTCCGCTTCTTCCCGGTAAGAAATCGATCTCTTGATTTTTTCCTAACCTATTTGTATTTTTATGAAACCCTAATAAAATACTTGTTGTTTTGATGATTGTTCCCCATAACAGCGATTTCCCCGTAGATTAGCATCCGCGAGACGAACCTTCGTGATCGTCATTCCCGGTGCTAGGCAAGTGAAACTTGCCACTTAGGGTTTAGGCCATGTTTTAGGCCATTTTGCTTGTTGTAGGCGTAAAAGAGGCTAGGCGACGAAATGATACTCGCCTAGGCGCAAATTGAGGAACTAGCTTGACAACGAAGCTAGTTCCGACATTTATCATGTTGCACAATTACCATGTCATGTTTAAATTCCATTAACGGTACGCAAATTAATTGTCATGTCATTGCATTCTTTAAGTGATCCCGTGATTGCGTAGCATCGCTACAATACTTGTGTTTCCTGGCTCTTGACCAGAAGCGAGCATAATGAGTTGCTAACCCCAACGCTCGATATTGAATTGTGAACTAGGAAAACAAGCTCCCGTGCGGGGCAACCCTGGCTCACTTGCTGGGCTCATGTACAGGGACCCTGGCTTGTGTACGTATGGGATGGGGTAAGAGTTAAGCGGTCATTCAACTGGGAGTCTGCCTGATCACCAACTGCAGTTGTAAGGCGTAAACTCTGGGTTTTGGGGTAGTTGTTAAGCGGCCACTCAGCGTGAATGCCAAACCGTTCAGCTGTAAGGCATAAACATCTACAAACAACAGTGAAACGTGAATTAGTGAATTGATTGAGATTGATTAGTAGCTTGGCTACTCTTGTCTTGTCCCGATAATTGTTCTCTTGTACTTATTGTTCACCATGTATTGCTTGTGCACTCATGTTATAACTGCCATGTCATGCATACTAAAACTGCTAGGTTGTTAGTTGCCTTACTTTCAGTTTCCTTGCCCAAGTCTTTTAGACTTGCTGACATGTGCCCCTTTACTCTTTTGGGTGACACATGTTAGATCCTGAGCCTGAGTACCTTGTTGAGGACGAGGTATTTGCTGACGCCGAGCCCGAGCTTGTGCTTGACGGGGAGTACGTGGACACTGGGGACCAGTCCTAGTGTCTTCGTTTCGTTTTCCTTTTGTTTAGATAGTTGTTTTGTTGTCGGTGCGTAGCACCTATACTTTGTTACGTTGTTGCTTTTGTTGGCCTTGTTCTGGGCCTTAGACTCTTTCTTTTAGCCTGGTGGCTTTTCTGGATGTTGAACTTATTTTCATGTTGGACAATTTATGAGATATGAGAATTTTATTTCTATCTCTCCTTTTATTATTATTGTTGCTCTGTTTGTGGTTACAGGGACCTGCTTATGTTTTATTGACGCTTATCGGGTTTGGGGCTTCATAGCTCCACTCTCGTGCGGACCTTTTCACGTCTCGCCTCCATTTTAGGGAAGCGGGTCGTGACATGGGAAAAAACCAAGAAGGGAATCATATATGATATTATTGATGAAGAGTTATTTACCAATCACAGGGTCAAGCAATTTGTTAAGCACACTCAAGGTTGTGAGACCCAAGGTGGTTGGATCTCTTTCCCATTAAATTTAATTAAATTAAATCGTTCATTATTCTGGCTAAAATGATCGCAAAAATAGTGTGAGGATATAGTTAGATAAAATCCATTCTATCTATATTCAAAATCGAACATATGCTAAACTAGTCTAGTTCTATGTTTACCAATGGAATCAAAAACATAAGATCCTAAGAAAATAAGTTAACTGGTCCAAATGGTTGGTTAATGGAATATCAACTCAAATTCTATTGATAAACTGAACTATGTTCTCATTGACATTAAAATAACCTTCTTAGCACAGCCTTAAGGACAATGATTTTCTTAAGCTGTAGGTCCAACAAAATAAATGCACGCTACCTATCACTCGACTCTATGAGAGGCAACGTGAACATACTGATGCTCAAATCATGTTTCTCCATACAATTTGTTGAGCACACTCAAGATTATATGGAAAATGGTTTCGATCCGCAAAGTTCGAAACTTTAATCAAATTGTTTGAATTGAGGTTGAGTGCATGAACGGTGCAAAACTATGTATCCCAACCGGATCTTGAGACGAGTAACTTATTGAGCATCCTCATGGTTGCAAAGCTCAAGCATTTGGATACATGAGATGTTTGCACTGCTAGTATTTGTGTTGAGACGTGTATTATCTAAATGAAATTTAGAAAAGGAAGAAGACATTAAGGAAAGTCATTTGAAAAAGAAAGTTCTATCTATCATTAGTAAAGGCAAAAGTAGGAGGAACAGAAAATGTGACATATTTGATGTCACGGCTCCAGGATAACCGTTATACAAAAGAGAATAGATTCTCATACGTATTGAAAAAGGAAGCAATGATTGTTTCTTGGACCAAAGAAGACGTCTAACATTTTTTGACGAATGTCGTCACCTTGTTTCTGAAGCAATGAGTAATTTGTATAATGATATTGTATTAAATGTTAATGCACGAATACGCAAGTTATAGAAACTTTATCTATGAAAAAATAGACTAGGCAGTACCGATGAGAACAGACTTGACAAGTCACATAAAGAGAGTATTGATCTCTCGTATTATGAGTCGAAAGACACTTGTAAGTCTTGTCTCAAAGGTATAATTGCCTAACACCTTCTGTGAGACAGTGGGAGAATGAGTTGGAGAACTTATGGTCTTGTACATACAGATGTATTCAGACCTAAGTCTAAATTAGCCTAGATAAGTTATATTTATTATTACGACGCGTGTTCTTGATGAAACACAAGTCTGACAAAATAGAGTACATATGAAGGAAGTATGTGAAGTGCTTCGATCAGATCGAAGAGTTGAATACTTAGCTGTATAAATCTTGCGTAATTAAAAGAAAAGGTGATTTTCTCTCGGGTCAAGTCTCTTAACACATCGGTGTGTTGGAGAGCATGAACCGCACTTTCTTAGACATGGTGCGATACATGGCAAGTGACTCTGAGTTACAATCCTCCCTCTGGGTTAAGTCCCAGATAGTAATGCCTAGGTTCTTGATAAGGTTCTATAAGGAGATTATCAATGAGATATTCATTAAATCAATCGTTACGAAGTTAAAAGATTACTCGAGACTCGTGAGACGAAAAGTTGAGTAAAACATCAAAGTTGATAATGACTTAGTCAACTTCCAGAATACCATTCAGAGGAGGGACTCTGATTAATAACTTGATGCAATCTGAAAAGGTCCGTGCACGTAAATAAAGTAGGGACTATAGTTTACGTGGCCCAAGAAAGTGTTTCTTATTGACTGCAAGTAAATCTTCAAGACAGAAGATTGGTACAGAAAGAAAATAGTGAAGTACAACTTTTGTTGGTTGAGAACAGTTGTCATCCTAACTCATAAAAACGGATTATGTTGAAACTTTCTCGCCAGCAGATGTGTACAGATCTACTCGGACCGAACTCGATGTAAATGCTCATGATGACCATGAAAATGGAGCATTCATGTATAGTCTGTTTTGTAAATGTGATTTGGAAGAACGAACTTATATGAATCGGACAGAGAGTTTTCAAGGTCAGTTGGAGCAAATAAAACATGCGATGCATCAAGGAGCCAGAACATATGGTTTGCAAAGTGGTCAAAGAGTTTGACACTTTATCAGAAAAGATTATGAACCGACTAAATGACCATTAACTATGTAGGATTATTCTCGTAAGGTAGATGAGCTGAATGAGATCCAAGAAAGACATTAATTATGGATTCCAAGCGACCAAGGAAATTATTTGGATGAGATTCAAATATGTGGTCTAACATGAACATAGAAACCCTTTAAGTTTATACAGTATACGGTTAAGCAGATTCACTCACGAAGGCTCTGCCACATAAAGTCTAGAGAGACTTATATGTGTAAATGTGGTATAAGATACCGGGATAAATGGGGTTGAATGCAAGTGAAAGATGTTGGGAGATAGATATGCCCTCAAACTCGAGGCAATTATCTCCGTGTAAGTGTACAAACATCTTGTTCAAAATTACAGTAAGCTGTATGGTAAGTATTTATCTAAGTTAATCGTAATGTAGTCAACATTAGAACTTAGATATAGTCCTAAGACTTAATGCGAGGTTAAACAAGTATCGAAATGAGGATCTCGATCATGGAGAATTGTTTGACCAATAGAAGCATAAGTCTAAAATTGTTCGTGATCATAAATGTTTCGAGATAAGGATATCAAAATATCGGATAGACTATTGTGTCTTTGTCTTTATCGTAGAGTGGTAACGATGATCTCATGATCGTTCGACTTGGTGAAGTTGGAGACGAGACACAGGTGCTCATTGTAGAATGAGTTCACTGAACGACCCATCGAGAGTAATCACATGTTCAACATAACTTATTTGTCAGTGATAACTCTCTGTGATGATAGGCTAGTTGGTCCTTAGACTTGAGGTCATTGTACGAACATGTTCGTAAATGTTGTCACTTAGATTTCTGACCTAGCTTCGAGGCAAGGCCCGTCGAAAGGTCTTTGGTTGGGTGACACTTGAAGCGTGCAAGGAGAGTAATGACCAAGAGAGAATTCATCTCTCCCGTTATGGGGAGTTAGTGTCGCATGTGTTGGTTCGGTCTTTAGTGAAAAAAATTGGCCAAAATATGTTGGAAGAAGTCCAACATTATTTGATTAAAGACTGATGGAAACTAACCGAGTTCAAGCTATTGGGATTGACAGTTTGCATATACCCTAGGCTTGACTAAGCGACATAGTTTTGACGAGTGGACTAAAACTATGGTATTCATCACGGACACAGGCAGTGTGGTCCCGACAATACGCATGTCAATGAGTTAACCACATAATTATGATACCAAAACAGGGACGGCACCTGCTGCTCGTGGTCTCTGTCGTCTGGGGTTTCGAACCCCACCTGTAGTAGGGTCAGGCTGTAGGGTCTCACAAAGAGTGAGACATTCGTCAAGTAATAGATAGAATTAAGGGAGATAATGCATTGGATGTATGGGAATTAATTAAGTCTCAAAGAGTTTGCTATATAAGTCTAAAATATCAAACTGCAAAGAGTTTGCAGATAGCTTCTACATTCTGGATAAATGATCCTGAGTGTGTGAGATGTTGAGAGATGTATGCCCTCAGTTCATTTGTATTTGATGCAAATGTATTTTAATATTAATGACGTGGATTATTGCATATGATGCAATAGAAAATAAAATATGTAATGTAAACAAATATATTTTATAAATGCTTAGAATTAAAGAAGATTTTTCCATGAAAGTCGAGGATAAAAACACGCTCAAATGGCAGTCTAAACGAGCCCAATAATGTTGTTTGAACGGGAGTTTTAAACTAAAGGCCCAAAGAGTTTGAGGTCCATCAGTTTTTTAAGCAAAAAAATGTTGAAGGCCCATTTTGGGCCCGGCCTAACAGGCCGGACCAATTGACTCAAGCGCCCCCACATGGGGCACTGCTTGGCACACAAAATGGGACGCTGTAAGCAGCGCCCCAGGTTGGGGTGTGTGACAACACGCGCCCCAACGGGCGCGTGCTTGGCACGCGCCCGTTGGGGCGCATGCTGCCACGTGCCCCTTTGGGTTGCGCCTGCACGGATTGCATGGTGGGGCCCACGTAGTGGGCCCCACAATTAGGGTTTTGAACCCTAGGTATTATTTTTCTGACGGCTGAATTGTTCAGCAGAAATCGGAATTTTTCTCAACTTTGGACACACGTTTGAGGGGTCAAAAGGAGTCGAAATTGAGCCCCGTTTGTTTCTATGCGATCATCGTTCAGTGCTCTTCGAATTGATAGGTTGTATTAATTACGAAGCTCAATGGTGTGGGAAGAACAATTAGCTAAAGATCGCATTTGTGAAAGGCAAAATTTAGTTAATTTTTCCCACTCCATATCTTTAGTCCCACATCGAATATGATAGGAAGGTGAGGGGTCGGCCGCCTATATAACTAGGGGCCAACACTCTACTTGAAAACTCGCACCAAGTCTCCAAATCCGAGAAGCTCCCAAAAGTTTGGAGCACGCTGGATCAAGACTTAAATTATTCTCTATCTTCCAAAATTCTTCCTTGCTCATGATCGGGCTTTAGTAAAGCTACGAAGGAGTTCGGATCGGATCCGAAGTCTTGACAGAGGATCCACTCAAGGTGAAATCTTCTTCGGCGCGTGGTTGGCTCTGCGATAAGGGGTGTTGCTCGCCTCGGGACATGGCTCGGCTCAGAAATCAGTTCGGGTCGGGACGAGGAGGGGCTCGGGATGCGGTTTGGCTTGGGAGAAGCGGCGCAGTGGGCCAAAGAAACGTTGCTCAAAATGACACTCCGTATTCTGCGGAAACGAAGTGAAAGGTATGTAGTTTAAATTATTAACATGTGTTTATAATTGCAAATAGGTTGATAGAGCTATCCTTAGGGGTTGGTCGGACCCAACCCCAGGATAGTAGAGATTTTGGCTAGGGTTGTTCCTTTAGGGCTAGATGTAAAATAGTTTTAAATCTGATTTTCCGCTCCTTATTTGATAACTTCGTCCGACCAACTTAGGCCGGACGTCGTATTTATGGCTTTAAGGACCAGGAAACCCAACACTGTGTTTGGATATGACACGACCTGGATCAAATGCTAGAGATTGGTTTGGACATAGTAGGAGCAAAGTTGCTAGAGGTCAGTTTTGACGTAGCAAGACCAGAGTTGAGTGCTATAGTTCAATTAATACATTTGAAGTCGAGTGCTAGAGGTCGACACTAGGACCCTGAGGTCGTGCTAGCGAGGGCCCCAGCTGGGGCATGGGACTTTGTTGGACTCCACATGACCTGAGCTAAGTGCATCTTGTTGACGCTGGGACCCTAAGGCCGGCCCAGCTGGGACCCCAGCCTAAGCTGGAGGCATGGTTGGACTCTGCATAACCTGAGCTGAGTGCTGCTTGTTGATGTTGGGACCTTGAGGTCGGCCCAACAGGGACCCTACCCTGTGCTGGGAGCATTGTTTGACTACACACGACCTAAGCTGGCACCTTGTTGATGCTGGGACCATGAGGTCAACCCAGCATGGTCCCAGCTTGAGCTGGGGGCTTTGTTGGACTTCACCCTAGCTGAGCCCAGTGTCTCTTATTGATTTATTTTTATCATGCTACTTCTTTAGGATCTTAGATCTTGTGGTTTTATTTTACATCTACACTTGCATCTTACTCACGTCGTTTTTGTTGTCTTATTACAAGACTTTGACATATTGTCCCTTCCTTTTTTGATTCTTTCTTTTTTTGATCAACTTAATCTTTTATTTGAGGTGTAATTATTTTCTTTCTTGTCTCTCTTTTGCTTCCAAATTTTTGTCCTTCAATGATAAAAATTCTTGGGTCTATTCTTTGCAGCCATTATGGGGGGATCATATGTTAGTAGGGCGTTCTATGTTGACATAAGATATTTATAGACCGATTTGTTTCTCGTAGTAGAAACTTCGTTTAACCTCTATTACCTTCGTTTTTGTTTATGTGTAGGCATCGGAACCTTGGTTACTAAGTCATCCCTAAGATGAAGGTTTATTTTGCTAATGAATTCAAGTGACAATTTTCGTCATTCTATGTCGATATAAGAATGGTTTAGCAATGCGCCAAACTTTCAGTGACAAGAAAGTGTTTCCGTCAACAATAGTCGGACTTTTACTGATGGTCGTCATCAGAGAAAGTTTACCTTTTGCTGACGAAAACACCTTTCCGTTAGCAAAAGCATGTTTCCGTCAACAAAATCATTGCACGTGAAATGGTGCTAACATTTCAATGATGGGAATTTTCTTCCGTAGTAAATGTTTAACCGTTATTGACGGTTATTGTTGCCTTCATTGAAACTCCGGGATTAAAAGCCATTTTTCTTATAGTCATTTTTCTTATAATTGTTGGATGATAATGGACTCAAGAGAGAGATATATATCATTTCATTGCTAAGAATGAGTAACCATGGCTAAGAGCCATGGTGCTCTATTTATTTATCTCATAGTGGGGAGGCCAAAAGCCTCTAGTAGACCAAGGGTCCCCCATTACCCTAAGTAATGGGGGACCTAATGAATGTGTAATGAAGGATGGGAGGCCAAAGGCCTCCCTCATTCATAACACTCCCCCTTACACATTCATCACTTCGGTCTAAGCTACTGAGGCAAGGGGTGGATACTTCTGGATCCAGAGTAAGTGTGTTTGCCTCGTTAAAACCTTAGCTGTGGAAAACCCAGTGGGAAAACCCAACAGCTTAAGGAAAAAGAGTGCAACCCACAGGTTACTCCCCCTGATCCGTACAAGCTTCAGGCTTACAGGTCTTTCAACTGTCGCATACCAATGTTCTTTACAAGCTTTACAAAAGTACATTTAGGCAATGCCTTAGTAAAAAGATCAGCTAAGTTGTTGCATGACTGGATCTGTCGAACTTCAATCTGCTTGTCATTCTTCTGCTCGTGCGTCCAGAAAAACTTGGGAGAAATGTGCTTTGTCCTGTCGCCTTTGATGTAGCCCTTCTGAAGCTGAGCAATGCATGCGGCGTTGTCTTCGAATAGGGCAGTAGGCTCCAGATCACCGGTCTTCAGGCCAGTGGATTGGAGGATGTGTTGGACGACGGAGCGTAGCCAAAAACATTCTCTGCTCGCTTCATGGATCGCGATGAGCTCTGCATGGTTGGAAGATGTAGTAGTAGTGGTTTGTTTTACCGATCTCCAGGAGATAGCAGTTCCTCCGTAGGTAAAGACAAAACCAGTCTGTGATTTTGCCGTATGCGGGTCTGAAAGATAGCCTGCATCGGCATAACCAAGTAACTGGGAGGAGGCACCTCTCTGGTAGTAAAGTCCAAGGTCTACGGAACCCTGGAGGTATCGCAGAAGATGCTTTACTCCATTCCATTGGCGCTTCGTAGGCGCTGCACTGTGTATGGCTAGGAGATTGATTGCAAACGCTATATCGGGACGCGTGCAGTTAGCCAGATAGAGAAGTGCACCAATGGCACTTAGGTAGGGTACTTCTGGACCCAGTATCTCCTCCCCCTCTTCCAGAGGCCGGAAGGGGTCCTTTTGTACGTCTAATGATCTCACGACCATAGGGGTACATAAAGGATGACATTTATCCATTTGGAATGTATTTAAAAGCTTCCTGGTATAATTGGATTGATGTAGAAGGATTCCACCTCGTAGGTGTTCAATCTGCAAGGTAAGGCAATACTTCGTTCTGCCTAGGTCATTCATTTCAAAAGTGTGCTTTAGCCTTGCAGATATCTCATTAATCTCTGCTGGAGAGCCTATGAGATTTAAGTCATCAACGTAAACTGCTATGATGACGAATCCTTTTCCCGTTCTTTTGATAAAGATGCACGGGCAGACTTCGTTATTAGTGAATCCTTGCTGTGCAAGGAAATCACTTAGTCTGTTATAACACATTTTGCCTGACTGTTTTAGTCCATACAAGGATCTATGTAGTCTAACAGAGAATACGTCCCGAGGTATCTCTTTCATCTCTATGGGTAAGTTAAACCCATCTGGTAGTTTCATATAGATCTTTTTATCTAAATCGCCATAAAGATATGCAGTCACAACGTCCATGAGCTACATTTCTAGGCTTGCCAGAGATGATAGGCTTATTAAGAATCTGAATGTATTAGCGTCCATTACCGGGGAGTATGTATCTTCATAATCGATACCCGGTCTTTGGGAAAACCCCTTTGCTACAAGACGCGCCTTGTAGCGGACGATCAGATTTTCTTCATTTCTTTTTCTAAAGAAAACCCACTTATATCCCACAGGTCTAACACCTACTGGTGTTTGGACTACAGGTCCAAAGACTTTGTGTTTCGAGAGTGAGTCCAGCTCTACTCTTATCGCCTCGTCCCACTTTGGCCAATCATCTTTGCGTTTACAATCCGCTAGAGAAAGTGGTTCGACGTCATCGTCGTATTCAGCGACGTGAACGGCAATAGTGAACGCAAAATCGTCGTCGACGACTGTGCTATGTCGGTCCAGTACCTCCCCAGTACGTACAAAGTTTAATGATGTTTCTCCTAATGTTTCCTCTGCGGGGGAAATTAGAAGGGGAGAGGTAGCTGTCCTGAGCTCAGTATCCTGTGGAGGGATAATCTTATTTTCACCAGGAATCTTCCTCTTTCGAGGAACTTTATCTTTTGAACCTGGTGGCCGTCCTCTTTTCAATTGAGGTACAGCCATTTCTGCTGCGGGTGGATTGCATCATTTATAGGGATGTCAATCCTAGCTGGAGTGTTAGCAGTAGGGACGTGTGAACGGACAATCTTCTGGCTGTCCGTGAATTTATCCGGCAATTGGTGTACTGTATTCTGGATGTGAAGGATCTTCAGGATCTCATCTTCACACAGATTTGTACGCGGATCATAAAAGGACAAAGACTTATTTTCCCAATTAATGGTCTCCGAAGCTTCAGGCTTCTTGGAATGTTTGCCCAACTTTGGAAAAGTTTTCTCATCGAATTCACAATCAGCAAGACGTGCCTTAAATGCGTCCCCCGTTAGGGGTTCTAGGTATCTAATAATCGAGGGTGAATCAAATCCAATATAGATTCCTAGACGACGTTGAGGACCCATTTTGGTCCTCTGAGGTGGTGCTATTGGAACATAGACCGCACAACCAAATATTCTCAAATGAGATATATCTGGAGTTGAGCCGTATGCTAGTTGCATCGGAGATAATGTATTGCCTCCAGAGGGGCGTATCCTGATAAGAGATGCGGCATGCAGAATAGCATGCCCCCAGGCATCCACCGGCAATTGGGATTGCATAAGCAATGGACGTGCAATCCATTGGAGTCTCTTTATAAGAGACTCTGCTAATCCATTCTGGGTGTGAACATGAGCTACTGGATGTTCAACTTCTATACCTGTTGCCTGGCAATAGTCTTCGAAGACTTGAGATGTGAATTCGCCCGCATTATCAAGACGTAGTTTCTTGATATGGTTATCGGGGAAATGAGCACGTAACCTAATTATCTGTGCCAACAGCTTTGGAAAAGCTAGGTTACGGGTGGACAAGAGGCACACATAAGACCATTTTGCGGATGCATCTATTAGTACCATGAAGTACCGAAATGGGCCACTTGCGGGTTGAATAGGCCCGCAAATGTCACCATGTATCCTCTCAAGGAAGCCAGGAGACTCTAAACCCACTTTTAGGGGCGATGGTCTCGTTATTAGTTTCCCCTTGAAACAAGGGGGACAAGGAAATTCACCCTTCTGAAGAATCTTCTGGTTCTTCAAATCATGTCCGCGGGATTCAGATAAGATGTGTCGCATCAGAATAGATCCAGGGTGACCAAGTCGGTTATGCCATAGTTGAAATGGTGGCATTGGCTGGCACGTCTGGTGCTCAGTCATATTGGCTTCAAATGGTTGAATGTATGTTTGGTAGAGACCCGACGGGAGTCCCTTAAATATTTCGCAGATGGTCTTCTGGCCATCTTTACGAAGAGTGACATACAGGTATTCAACCTTATTTTCATCTCTAGTTTCTAAGTGATATCCGTTTAAACGGATGTCCTTGAAGCTTATGAGATTTCTATTTGATCTTGGAGAAAATAGTGCATTATTGATTTTTAGTCTTGTGTTATTTGGGAGCAATAATATTGCATCACCAGATCCTTCGATTATTTTGGGCAGTCCTGAAATTGTAATGACAGGACTGTCATATTTACTTATGCTATTGAAATAGCATTCATCGCGAAGGATAGTGTGCGTCGAGGCACTGTCCACTAGGCACTCATACATCATCTATATAATAAAAAAAACGATAATTTATTGATGGAAATGTAAAATGCATACATTCAAAATAAAAGATCGTCTTTATTAAGCATACTAGAGATGAAGCTACAATTTATTCTTTGAAAAGCATAGATAAAGATAAGGCTCAATCGAGCAGGTCGTCATTTTCGAAATCCTTGGAAGTGAACTTCGTAGGATTTTCCACATTTGCCATGTTTGTTTCAGGCGGAGGCTTCTGGCTCGCCTGATACAGTTCCTGGAAGTGGCGAGGTGTGCGACAGTTTATGGACTAATGTCCAGTCATGCCACAACTTGTCCTCCCATGTCTTCTTTGGATTTGACACTGTATCAGTGTTCTTACGCTTCCAAGTGAAGTTTTTCTTTCCTTTGTTATTCTTGTTTTGGGGAGGAGCATTGGCTGGTTTCATAGGGGCATTTCCTTTGTTCTTTCTGCCCCTCTTCTTGTTCTTCCACTTCGGGGGGTGAACACTGTGGGCTTCAGGAATAGGAGCTGAGCCTGTCGGGCGCTGGTTATGAGTGGCCAGTAAAAGGTCTCTATTCTGCTCTGCCCTCAGGAGGCAAGAGAGAAGGTCAGAGAACTTTGTGAAATTGCGTTCACGATACTGCTGCATAAGGATAGCATCTTTCTCGTGAAACGAGGTAAATGTCTTTTCCAACATGCGGTGCTCCGAGACTTCTTCACCACACAACTTCAGGCGTGAGGTGATGTTGTGAAGTGCTGAGTTGTACTCAGGAACGGACTTGTAGTCCTGAAGTCGGAGGTTCTCCCACTCATAGCTGGCACGCGGGAGTATGACATCAATTTGATGTCTGTAGCGTGCCTCTAACGCTGTCCATAACTCCAGAGGGTCCTCTACCGTCAAGTATTCGGCCTTCAGGGTCCGATCTATGTGTCGTCTGATATAGATAATGGCTTTCGCCTTATCCATGTCAAAGACAGTGGTAGAGGTACTGCCAGCTGAAGGGGCCGCTAACGCTGTCCATAGCAGATGCATCGGATGCTGCGGGAGCCGATGATTGGGCCACTGCGGGGGCCAGGATGGAGTGCAGGAGCGCCATGGAGCGCAAGTGGAACTTCAGGTCCACTCGCCAGCTCAAGTAGTTCTTGCCAGCTGCATTGAGCACCTCGAAATTGACGCTTGCCAATTTAGCCATTTTATCTATGCAATTTAAAGATAAGCATGAATTAAAATAAATTCAACAATCCATGCATAAAGAAATTAATAAGTAAAAATGCGGGGATCGGCCAGATACCCAAAATAATATACAGTCCAAAGTCCGATTACAGTCCAAAGAAAAGAGAATGAAAAATACAACTTTGGAAACCCCGGGTGGGTCCCTATTTCTGCATCCGTCTTCTTATGCTGTTGCACCGAGCCTTGGATATTTATACAATTTCCTCACTTACAAATTCTCTCAAAAAAAGTGCTGGAAATGTAAATAGGTATGCAATGGCTGATCCCGAAAGACACATTTTTACTTATTTTAAACATCCACGCAGTTTATATGCTACAGGCATAAATTAAACAACCACGCATATATCTCAAGCACAAAAAATATGGAAAAAGTAAACTAGAAAATATAATTATCTCGTAGACCACGTGGAAACGTCATACACCGTTAGGTTAGTTAACTAACGGCAGAGCGGTCTCAGGATCTCTGAGATGATTATATTTTTTTAAAAAAAATTCTAGTAAACCATACATAATAATTTGCAAGAGAGATGTTTAAATAAATAGAGGAACATATAAATGTAATTATTGATTTTACAAAGTTTTTCTCATAAATTTCAATTTGCAAATTTAATTCTTCTTTAAAATTATGAAGAAGCCGAATTTGTGTAGAACTTTATGGCTTCGGGCCAAAAATTATTTTTAGTATAAGCGCTTGTGGCCCGTTCCGCAGTTCTGCAAAGTTGTTTGCCGCAATTATTATGGCTTCGGGCCAAAAATAAGCTATTAGTCTCGGCCTCGGGCCTCGGGCTCGGCCTCGGCATTTGCCAGCTCGGCCTCGGCCTCGGCATAAGGCTCGGGCTCGGGCCTCGGTCTCGGCCTCGGCCTCGGCCTCGGGCCTCGGGCTTGACCTCGAACTCGGGCCTCGGGCCTCGGGCCTCGGGCTCGGTCTCGGGCCCCTGCAGCGGGGGGCGGCGGCGTGGAAGGCCCCCCCTGCAGGGGGATCGGCCTCGGGCCGCCCCCTTGCAGCGGGGGGCGGCGGAGCGGAAGGCCCCTCCTGGGGGGCGACGGCGCGGAAGGCCCCCTCGCTACAGGGGGGGATCGGCCTCGGGCCGCCCCCCTGCAGCGGGGGGCGGCGGCGCAGAAGGCCCCCCCTGCAGGGGGGGATCGGCCTCGGCGCGGAAAGGCCCCCCCTACAGGGGGGAGCGTGGTCGGCGTTGTGGGAAGGCCCCCTCCTCCGTCAGGGGGGAGGGGAGGATTTCATTTCGGTTCTTCTTCCCACCGAAGAATTTTAATGGCAAAAGGAAAAAAAATTTCAGAGAAAAAACTTTGTAATAGGGAAAAATTTTTTTTTTTCCTTTTATTAGACTAATATTTTTTTACTTGTATATTAAAACAATGTAAAAATTATTAAGTCTAATTTTATCTACAGGATTATATGGTTTTACCTCTAGATCAATGATCAAAGGAAGAACGCGACGATGATCCGTAGAAATAATAATCCAAGCTCACGAACGCTTTGAGGATGCCGCAACGCTCCAACGAACCGCCGCAGCAACGTTAGATTCCTTGCGCGTCGGGATGAATTTAGATGAAGATTTTTGCTCAATAATGGAGAATACGTGCTGATAACGTGTTGGATGATAATGGACTCAAGAGAGAGATATATATCATTTCATTGCTAAGAATGAGTAACCATGGCTAAGAGCCATGGTGCTCTATTTATTTATCTCATAGTGGGGAGGCCAAAAGCCTCTAGTAGACCAAGGGTCCCCATTACCTTAAGTAATGGGGGACCTAATGAATGTGTAATGAAGGATGGGAGGCCAAAGGCCTCCCTCATTCATAACAATAGTGACTTTTCTTTTTTGGGATTAAGGACGGAGCATGATGGTCTTTTTCATTCCTCCCCTCCTCACTACCGTTGTTACATTTTGCTTTCTTTTTTGGTATTAAACATAAGAGCGAGGATCCGAGAACATTCGGATATTTATTTGGAAACTTGTGCATAACGGTTTAGTGAATAACAACAAGAGGTCCAATCTTTCTTTTTATGTTCTTCCTCTACGTGACCATCCAAGTATTTGGTGTATAAAATGTTACCCTTCTATTTGCAATCTGGTGATTTTAGAAGCAAATGAAAAACTCGTTCCTTGTTTGAATTAAAGGTGTTTCAGAGTGTTTTCTCACTACAGAAGCGTTGACCGTGGACTGCCCGGTCAACGTGGTCAAGGGGCCGATTTGGGTCCCTTGGGTGCGTCGGGCACGTGAAGGCGCGACGTGAATCGGAGATGCAGTCGACACAGAGCTCGTCAGCGGTGCCGGGTCTGGATCCTCGGCCTCAGGGGGGTTGAGGGGAAGCCTCGGCCCGGAGTGAGGTGCTCGGCCTCGGACGGTCGGACGACGAGGGGAAGCCTCGGCGCCTAGGCTTGATGCACGACCGATGCGGAGCGGAGGGGAAGCCTCGGCTCGGATGGATGAGCTCGGCCTCGGTCGGTCGGATGACGAGGGGTAGCCTCGGTCGTCTTGGCTTGATGCGCGACCGGCGTGGAGTGGAGGGGAAGCCTCGGCTCGTAGATCTAACGTCTTCCTGAACAGACGAGAACACTCGTCAGGGGGCCGGACCTTGGTTCCGGCCAAATCCCCTCCGATGCCTAAGTCAGACGACGATCTGAAAGAGGAGGCTCGGCGGGGACGGTTCGACTCGAGAGGAGATCGGAACGATGTCCTCCGGCGCGAGCGGGGGGAAGGAGATGAAGTGGGGGAACTAGGTCGTTGATGGAGTACCTTAGGTTTTTCTACCTGAGATGCGGTCCACTGTCCAGTCGTCCTTCTAGCCCTTTTATAGGCCTCTCGTCGTGATTGCCCACGACTCACGTCCCTCGTCCGCCCCCAATCGTGCCCCCTCAATCCGCCTCCCCATCGCCGCTCCCTGCGCCATCCCAGCACCTCCCTATAACGGCCATTAAGTGGTAGCGGGCCTGGGGGAACGGTTATCGCTGGAGTGGGCGAGTGACTTGCGTGTTTTCGGGGTCGGGTCGGATCGACGTTCGGGGGTCCTCTAGGGGGCCTTGTCGGGCGGGCCTGATCTCGCAGATGGGCTTCTGATCGGTAGTTGGGTTTCTGGGCTCGTGTCTTTCGGCCCCTTCGTTTGGTGGGCTTGGACCCCCCATGATTTCGTGTAGTAGGCCGCGCTTTTGGGCCCATGCTGTTGGGCCTCCGCAAAATAGACGTATCAATTGCCCCCATCGGTGGGGCCGATCGGCCTTGGCCGACTCGGTTCGACCGATGTGACTCCTGGGGTTCCGATTGGCGCGTCAGTCGAGGCGCGGTCATAAATGAAGGTTATGATGAGGCGGATCGATAGCACTTCCCTTGGCGTCGATTTCGAAACGCCGCCGGCTCTTTGAGGCTTGCCACGCGTTCCTGTCAGGCGTTTTGAATTCGCCCCTGGGTCTTTTATATAAGTGCCCCGGCTGCTTTGATCTCAACTTCTTCCTCGCTCTTCTCTCTGTTCCGAGCTTTCCACAAACTCGGAGTCTTACGCCGCCTTCGTTTCCTTGCCTTCTCCAAATAAACAAAAAGGTAACTCCTTTCCCATCCTCATATTATGGCTGCTCTTAGGATAGGTGGTTCTGGCCAAGGGGCGAGGGATCCTCCTGAGTCCAGGCGTGGCGGGCCCCGATCTGTGGGATCCGGTTCCTCCTCGGGGAGCCGTTCCCTCCGAGACAAAGGGAAGGGGAAGCTCTTCCCAGACTATGCTGGCGATGATGTGGCGTCGGCTGCCGTGCGGCTTAATGTACCTCCGGTTGTCCTCAGAACGCCGTCGAGGACTTCTTTTCTGGCGGCTGCGGAGATTCGGGGAAGGTACCTCTGTCACCCGTATAACGTTCGAGTCCCTTTCATCGACGAGCGGATCTGTCTCCCGAGGAGCAACGAAGTCGGCATTTACGTCGAGATGTTCCGTCTGGGTCTTCGTTTCCCGCTCAATCCCTTCTTTATCCAAGTCATGGAGTACCTCATGGTGCCTCTTTGCCAGTTTACCCCCTGTTCGGTTGCGGTTCTGACAGGCTTTGTGATGCTCTGCTGCACTCGCGGTCTGGAGCCATCTCTCCCCCTCCTCTTCTATTTTTATCAGATCCAGACGGTCGGTCTAGGGTCATGGCTGCACCTCCGAGCCCGTGCGGGGAAGGAATGCCTGATCGGGCTACCCCACTGGGCGGGGGATTGGAGCTCGGATTATGTCTTCATGGTCTTCCTTGAGGATGCTCAGATTTTGACAGGTTGGGGTGGGTCAGGTCGGCCTTGCCCAACGCTAACCCTCTCCGAGGCTGATCAGGCGGCCGTCGCGCTGCTGTCGGCCCTCCCTTTGGAGGCGAAGTCTATCTGGCCTTTGCTGGACAACCTACTCCTGAAGGCCGTCTTGTGGTCTCCGGGTAGGTCGCTTTTTCAGTCCTGGATTGCCCCGTGGCTTACCCTGATTTCGGTTTCGCTTGCAGGAATGGCAGGTCGCGAGTTCACCCGCAACGTTGATGAGCTGATTCGACGTGGAGCCACTCGGAGCCGAGGTAGCACCTCAGGAAGGGCACCTCGGCGGTCCGTTGAGGAGGAGGTGCGCCGAGCAGAGCCCACCGTGGGCAACGTGGTGGCCGCGCCTTCCGCCCCTTCTTCTGGTAGTCTCCTCCCCGGGGGGTCGCAAGGGCCGGATCCGTCCCACCGGCCCAAGTGGCAGGGGGTAGCGACGGGTCCGGTGCAGCTCCTCTTGCGCTTGATGTGCCCCCTCTTGTCCCCGAGGGTGGAGGTGGCACGAGGCGGAAGCGCTCCCCTTCGGCGCCTGCCGAGCCTCACGGAGGGAAGAGGAGGAAGGAAGGCATGGATCCCTCCAGTCCGGTGTGCTCCGTGCCCCCGGCGATGGCCGCCGAGGATCTTCCAGTGACCCTGACGACCACCCCCATCGCAGCGTCTCCGCCTCCATTATCGGGAATCGGTGCCCTGTTGGCGAGCAGCTCGGCCTCCCTCGAGGTCACCCCCGGGGATTCGGTGTTTGTCGACCGAGCTTTGGCTCAGCAGTTGGCCGAGGGCTCCGTCCTCCCCCGGGACCGTAGTCTCCTTGAGAGGGCCCCCGCCGACAAGGTGTCAGACACCTTGGTCTGGATCCTTCAACAGGTCTGGCTATCCCGCTGTCCCTTTCTTTCCTTCGCTCTCTTCTTGGCTCATGTCTTGTCGTTCAGGGTTCAACACTCGCTGTCGAGTCGCAGCGTCGAGCTGTCCGTTTGAGGGAGCTGGAGGAGTCCTCTGCGAAGGACCACGAGCGGGCTGGGGCGGCGGAGGTAGCTGCGGTGGCGGCCCAGATGGAGTCTCGGCAACTCAAGCTCCGGGTGGCCGAGCTAGAGGGACGAGTGGCCGATCTCCAGGGAGAGTTGGAGGACGCTCGGCGGTCGGCCGGGGAAGCGGCGGAGTCGTTCCGCCTGGAGAGGGAGGAGTTTCAGAGGGAACTGTCGGATCGGCGTCAGGTGGCGCGGTTTGCAGAGGAGGTGGAGAGAGGCGTCGTCGGGACTCTGGGGGAGAGGATCTTCGAGGTCCTCAGGGAGGCCTTCGGTAAGTAGGAAGACCTTATCGGCCCCGGATCGTCGAAGTCGTCCAGTCCTCCTTCCGGGATTGTGCGGAGCGCGTCCGACAAGCCCCTCCGCCTGTCGACCCCCTCGCTCCGAGCAGGGCGAGGCGCCCGAGGATGCGTCCTCCCGAGCCCGGGTTCCCTAGGTCGTCCTTCCCGGCCTGTCATCCTTGTTTTTATCCCCAAATTTTTTAGCATCCGCTTCGCTTTGGCCCGGCCTACTTGAAATGGATCCCTGACCTCGCAATCTCTATTGGCTTCTTTACCGGCTCTCTGCTTCGGGGCAAACAATTGCTGATTGCAAGGATGTTCATTTAAGCCAGCAATTTTGTGTTCTTGGTCGACAAGTTTTGCTCTGCCGGCATTACCCTAGTTTTTGTGGGTGACGAATTTTGTTGTTCGCCGAGAGCGGATTATTTGTAAGGAGGTTTCTCCACTTCGATTTCCTGCAAAAAAAGACACACTTTTATACCTCGGTTAACTGTTGGAAATGAAATTGACCTACTTGAATTTTCCGCGTATTTTGCTTTGTTGCTGCGACCTCGGCTCCTCTGCTGATGGTGGTCGCTCGCCTCCTTCCTCCGGGAGGTCGCCCCTTGCCCCTCGAGTGGACAAGTCGGTTGACGTCCTTATTGGCTGGGGGCGGCCCCCTGTCCTATGAGCAACGGAGTCGGTCAGCGAGGGTGAAGCTCCTCGGCTTAGGACCGGTCGGCGTCTGCGCTGGCTGGGGGAATTGCCCCCAGACTTACGAGCGATGGAGTCGGTCAGCAAGGGTGAAGCTCCTCGGCTTAGGACCGGTCAGCGTCTGTGCTGGCTGGGGGAATTGCCCCAGACTTACGAGCGATGGAGTCGGTCAGCGAGGGTGAAGTTCCTCGGCTTAGGACCGGTTGGCGTCTGCGCTGGCTAGGGGAATTGCCCCCAGGCTTACGAGCGATGGAGTCGGTTAGCGAGGGTGAAGCTCCTCGGCTTAGGACCGGTCGGCGTCTGCGCTGGCTGGGGAAGTTGCCCCCAGACTTACGGGCGATGGAGTAGGTCAGCGAAGGAGAAGCTCCTCGGCTTAGGACCAGTTTTGATTGACCCCCCGTCCGGTGAGGTGGCGGTCTTCGCTCTTATGCACCATTAGCGAAACGTTGATTCCGTCGGAGATGAAGAAAAGGTAAAAGGAGTGCATTTGTACTCTTAAAGGTCCTATTGGACTAGTACATTTGGAGGAAAAAAGAAATAAAGCTAGACGGAGGGATGTGAACCTAGATAATCTCCTCCTGACTAGGCGGCGACAGGGGGGGTCTCGCCTGCTCACTCTATGATGCGGAGGGGTCCTTGGACGGTGTTGACCTTCTTCCCTTTGTCCGGCTGCATGGATGTTCCTTCTCCGTGGGCCAGGTCATCGGCTAAGTTCCTTGCGTGCCCTCGGCTCATCAAATTCTCAATGTTCTTTTTAGGTGCCAGCAGTCTTCAATGTCGTGGCCGTTGTCCTTGTGGTATTTGCAATACTTTTCCACATTTTCCCCCCTCTTTTTGTCTTCGGCGGGGGGCGATCAGCGCGCTCTTCCTTCTGCACTTGAGTGAGGACGGCGTCTGGGGTGGAGTCCCTCGTATCCTCTCTCCGCTGCTTGTTTCTCGCCCTCTTCTCTGTCCGGTACCCTTCGGGGCTGCGGCGCTCGCTATCGCCGCGCTTGGTCCCTCGTCTGGCCTTTCTTGCCTCGATGGCCAAGGTCTCCTCGGTCAACATGAAGCGCTCGGCCCTCGCCATGATCCCAGGGAGGTCTTTCGGGGGATCATTATGCAGAGATTTCTTCAAGCCTCTATGACGCAGCCCTTTCTTTAGGGCCGTTTGGACAACGAGGTCGGGAGGGCTGTTTACGTTCAGCCATTCAGCGTTGAAGCGGCGCATAAATTGTCAGAGCGGCTCGGTCGGGCCCTGCACTATGTTAAACAAATGTTCAGCATCAGGCATTACCTGTCACCCTGCCATGAACTGTTTGCAGAACAGCTGGGTGAGTTCCTCGAAGCTGTCAATGGAGCGGCTGGGTAGGCTGCGGTACCAAGTTCTCGCTGCTCCCCTGATGGTCGAATAAAAGCCCCTGCAGAGCAGGGTATCATCGGCTCCCTGGAAGGAAATGTCCCCCTCGTAGTCCATCACGTGGTTCCCTGGATTTCATATCCCGTCGTACTTCCCCAGCGTTGGGATCTTGAATCGAGAGGGGACCCGCGCGTCAGTTATTCTCCGTGACAGGGGGCACCGGTCTCCGTGGATGCCTCCGGGGGTCCGACACCCGCCTACCTCAGGCTCGTTCGGTTGTGGAGGTGGCACAGGCGCTGGCTGGGCTGGCTCCACGGCCCTCGCCACACTGGGGGTGGGGCTGATCCGGCATTCCCGGCTCCTCTGGCGGGAGCTTCCGCTTCGCCGTGACCGGTCCCTCGAGTGGTGCCGATCACTTCTTCTGCGGTGGGGTGATCGTGGCCGACGAGACGACGCGGTCACCGATTCGTCCCCCATGCATTCGGTTCCCCTCCGGCTCCTTTCGCGATAAGGGGAGGAGGCGCGTGATCTCGCCTGGTGGAATCCGGGTAGTGTGAACCGACGCTCCGTGTTCGGTCTTCGGTTTCAGTGGTCATCGACCACAGCGGACCGTAGGAGCGGGGGGCCCCCTCCCAACGATGGCCGTCGCCCAACACGTCTCCGTTGGCTGGCGCGGCGCCGATGAGCTGCTGTACCGTCGCGACCAACGTCTGGATGTTCGCGTTGGTCTCTTGGGCCAGGGCGCGGAGCTGCTCCTGCGCGGCCAGCTCGGACTCGCCAGTCTCTTCTGCTGAGGGGGCGGGGTGATTGCCGTTGGGTGCGCCCTCAAGGTTGCTGTTGGGTGCGCCATTTCCCTCCTCCAGGATGGGGGGCATGCGTCTCTTCCCGTTGCAGGCGCGTGCCATTGCATGTGCGGTTTGTTTTTTCGTGGGATAGTTCGTTCCCACAGACGGCGCCAGATGTTTCAGAGTGTTTTCTCACTACAGAAGCGTTGACCGTGGACTGCCCGGTCAACGTGGTCAAGGGGCCGATTTAGGTCCCTTGGGTGCGTCGGGCACGTGAAGGCGCGACGCGAATCGGAGATGCAGTCGACGCAGAGCTCGTCAGCTGGGCCGGGTCTGGATCCTCGGCCTCAGGGGGGCTGAGGGGAAGCCTCGGCCCGGAGTGAGGTGTCCGGCCTCGGACGGTCGGACGGCGAGGGGAAGCCTCGGCGCCTGGGCTTGATGCACGACCGATGCGGAGCGGAGGGGAAGCCTCGGTTCGGATGGATGAGCTCGGCCTCGGTCGGTCGGATGACGAGGGGTAGCCTCGGTCGTCTCGGCTTGATGCGCGGCCGGCGTGGAGCGGAGGGGAAGCCTCGGCTCGTAGATCTAACGTCTTCCTGAACAGACGAGAACACTCGTCAGGGGGGGCCGGACATTGGTTCCGGCCAAATCCCCTCCGATGCCTAAGTCAGACGACGATCTGAAAGAGGAGGCTCGGCGGGGACGGTTCGACTCGAGAGGAGATCGGAACGACGTCCTCCGGCGCGAGCGGGGGGAAGGAGATGAAGTGGGGGAACTAGGTCGTTGATGGAGTACCTTAGGTTTTTCTACCTGAGATGCGGTCCCCTGTCCAGTCGTCCTTCTAGCCCTTTTATAGGCCTCTCGTCGTGATTGCCCACGACTCACGTCCCTCGTCCGCCCCCAATCGTGCCCCCTCAATCCGCCTCCCCATCGCCGCTCCCTGCGCCATCCCAGCACCTCCCTATAACGGCCATTAAGTGGTAGCGGGCCTGGGGGAACGGTTATCGCTGGAGTGGGCGAGTGACTTGCGCGTTTTCGGGGTCGGGTCGGATCGACGTTCGGGGGTCCTCTAGGGGGCCTTGTCGGGCGGGCCTGATCTCGCAGATGGGCTTCTGATCGGTAGTTGGGTTTCTGGGCTCGTGTCTTTCGGCCCCTTCGTTTGGTGGGCTTGGACCCCCCATGATTTCGTGTAGTAGGCCGCGCTTTTAGGTCCATGCTGTTGGGCCTCCGCAAAATAGACGTTTCAAAAGGACTTCTACCGGATGGTCTCAAGTATTGGGTTCTTTGATTATTATTGTTAACCCTCCCCCGATTCCTTTTCTTCGTCCAATCAGTGACGCTCCATGGTCGTCAACCACCATTAACTCTAACCGTAATCATTAATTCTATAGCTGACTTTAATTTTGACAGAAACATTAACGCCGTTAGCTTTTAAAGGTTAATCAAACGAAATGTAGTTAACGAGGCAAAGTTGTCCAGTATTGGTTGGGCTCAAACGGAGCGCAGCTGTTTTGCAGCACGCAGCGAAGGAAAAAGTGGACGCCAAGAGAGGCCCCCGCATGTTCGCTGCTCTGATGGTCCCGGTCTTCGTCTCTATCCTCCTGCCTCCAGGTGGCGTGCCCAATGGGTATCTTGGATGTAAATCCGCTGTCTGTGGGGCCCACCGAACAACTGGACCTCCTCCTGAACTGGGCCCCACTTCCCAGGCCACAAGCTGGACTTCGTCGCGAGCCCAACCACAAAAACTACCAGAAGCAAGAATGCAAGCAGACGTCCACACAAGAAGCGGTGGGCGCCCACATGACATTCTTTAGACGGTATTCGCCACCGGTGCGAGCCGCGAGCTGCACGGATTCCGCCAGTCCAGTGGCGGAACCCGGTAATTAAATGCCAGTTTCAAGGGCAGACTCGTTGCCTGTCTGGGGACAACTGACAACCAAGAGTGTTGGGAAATTCTAAACACACCGACCTAATTGCTATACACATGTACCACTTTACACAAACCCCCCACTAACATTTGAAATTTAGATTTTTACTACAGGCACGTAACCGTATTCCGAAAGCACCGCTACTCTATTCCTCTACTCTCCACCACCACATCCTTCTGACTTTGTCGTCATCGTCGTCTCCCCTCGGGCCTCAAACACGCCTTCGCCGACCTCTCATCTCTCCCTCCCCTCTCTTCTTTCAATAGCATCCTTCGCTTCTCCAAAGTCAAAGGCGATAGTGGCAGCAGAGGGAAGAGGGATCGGAGCATGAGGAAGAGAGAATGAGAGTAAAACATGAAAAAAAAATGAATGGCACAGTTGTGAATTTTGAATGATAACTCCCAGTGCTACTTGCACTAGTCATATCATACATTTTACTAACATTATGACAGTTATTTACAAATTTGCCATTATCTTTTGCAAGTTTACCAAATAGAATACCAAACTTGTTAATAAATATAATATGTTTAGCAAAATGTGAAATATAATATGTTTAGCAAAATATGTAGTAATGCTAATTACATTACACATTTTGCTAACTTTATTATATTTATTACAATTTTGTCATTATCTTTTACAAGTTTGCACGAGACTGGCAAAGTTGTAAATAAATGCAATATCTTTAGCAAAACATGCAATGTTATCTTAACTACAAAATGGGAGTTGATATATACAAAGAGTTAATTGCTTCACACGCATTCCATTTATTAAAGTTATATGTTCAAAATTAACAAGTTTGACATTCAATTTTTTTATTTTTTAAACCATCATTCTCTGTTCCTTCTCCCCCTACGCATCACTCCTCTTACTCATCTTCTCATGGCCGCTGCCTCCACCTTCTCCAACCGTTGCTGTCTTCTCCTCCAACCGTCGTCTCATCCTCCCTTCACTCTCCTCTTCCACCGCATCCGTTGCCGTAACTTTTGCCCTTGCCGAAGTGGCAGCGGACTCTCTGTTACGGTTGCCTCTTCCTCCGCCTCCCTTATGCCACCGTTGGATTCCTCATCCTTAGGGCCGGTTCAAGCACAAATGAGGCTTAAAGCGAAACAAAATATGAGGTCTAAGTATTAAAGCAAAATTTTTAGGAGCATTCATATAACTGAATTTAGAAGGAAAACCCCCTAAAAATAAATTACCAAAGATATTATCACATTAAACCTTATTCCGTAGAAGAGGCGAAGACACTGTCATGAGACGAGGCCGGAGAGAGGCTAAGAGAGCCGAAGAGATATGATATGCTAATTTTGAAAAAACATAATTTTGAAAAATATGCTAGTAATTTGCTAATTAGAACAACATGCGAAATAAATTCACAAGAGATAAATAATAGCGGCTAAATCTCAAATCAATAATCAGAGATTGAAAACCCATCTATTACATAATTAAAATAAATAATAATAACGTCGTCTCTGCGACCTCCTCCGCTGGGCCAAGGTAGAGCAATAGTCTTTCCGAACAGCTTGATTGCAGGGTCCATATCCAAGTCTTCGAGACTCTGAGGTCGGGGCCGATTGGAGCCGATTAGTGTTGAGTATTGGACTTCTCCCTACTTGGTGTTAATGATGAGCAAACATAAATACTTGTGACTAATCCCCTATTTTGCAGTTAATCCATTGCCTAAGCTTATTATGAAGATCAAATAGCAATGGATGACTCACAAACGTCATTGAAGGAAAATGACATGGATTGGATGATCGTAGATGATGATTGAAGCTCCGTAAAGACTTCAAGCTCATACGATGGAAAGAAGAGATTATTCGTCAATGTAATTTTTCTTTTATCTCTTCTAGTATGTAGCTTAGAAGTAGAACTTTGATGGAGCACTCACACACATCTACATTATGTCATAGGACTTCATTAGATCAATTGTCCTTTGATTCCAATTCAATTCTTCTTTGTTTGTGCTAGGATTGTTTATAACAGCCGACTGCTAAACAGTTTACAGTCGCCTGTCTCAAAAACAGTCGACTGTTTTTTGTTCTATAGTCGCCTGTTATGCACAGACTATTACAATATAGTTTTGGGCCTTCTTTGATTATTTTGCACAGTCTACTGATGAACAATTCACAGGCGCCTGTCCAAATGACAGTCGACTGTGTTTTGTAAATTAGTCGCATGTCTATCCTTACCCAAACTTTATTTGATCTGACTTTTACGGCCAGTCGACTAATGCTGGATACACAGTCGACTGTCTATTGGATCAGTCGACTGTCTATGCTGCAACAGTTGCCTGTCTGTAAGTCATTTCTTTGACTCATATCTCTGGAAATTTCTCTTGCTTTTGACAGTCGTCTGTTTAAGTATTTACAGTCGCCTGTTCTAATTAACAGTCGACTGTATTACTTGAATCAACCGTCTGTCCTGTATCTTGTGAGATTTCCAGTATTTGTCTAACTTACTCATCTCTCGGCCAGTCGCCTGTCGAAGAAATTACAGTCGCCTGTTGGTTTAACAGACGACTATCTTTGTTTCATCAGTCAACTGTCTACGTGGTAAGTTACCGTTATGAATTCTCACCTACCCATGCTGACTGTGCAACAGTCGACTGTGGTTTGTTCAACAGTCGACTGTCACGAGTTCAGATTCTATCCGTTGAGATTTTTCTAACGGATTTCAATTGGGTTTTTGCCTAAACTGTTTTGTGGATTTGAGAATGCTATAAATAGAGCTTCTACTGTTCCATTGGAAGATTACTCATTCATTGCAAAATCTCTCAAGCTTTTATTTCAAAAGATCAAAGCTCACAAATCCAAAGCCCTAAGTATTTTCAAATCTTGTTCTCTTGCTCTCCAACCTAGAACCAAAGAGTGATCATCTAGGCAATTGGTGCAGTCAAGAGAAAGGTCTTTCTCCTCTCTTCCAAGAGAGTTTTTCAACACACATCACACTCCTCCTTCAAGTTCTACTTCAAGGAATATGTGATTGTAAGTGTTGTTTTCATTATTTCATAACATTCGTTATTTGAGTTGTGCTCTCGGTTGTGAGAGTGGTTTTGCTTGCTCCCTGGTTGTGGGAGTCAAGGACATCGATTGTATTCGATTGCACTTGTAGGGTTGCTACAAGTGGGCTTTAAGGAAACCTCAAGTTAAGGTTCTAACTTGAGTATCCGGTGGTATCCGGGTGGTAGGGACGTAGGATTACCGGGAACAAGTCGGGAGTTGACTTGGGTAATCCGAACCCTTGAAACATTTCTGCGTTTGCGTGTGTTTCATTTTGGGTTGTTTTTCTATTCCGCACTATTTGTTGGATTGTATTTTATTTGGCGTAAATTCCTTTTAAATTTGCATAAACACTATTCAACCCCCCTTCTAGTGTTTTCCCCATAGACAGAGTCCTTACAATTGGTATCAGAGTGCAAGGTTTTATCTATGGCATCCAACAACAACAATGTTCCTCCTCCGCCTACGTACAACAATCACGACCGTGATGGAGCATCCACACTTTTCGAAGGTCAATCTACGGTACGTCCTCCACGTTTCAATGGTACTAATTTTGGATATTGAAAGTGTAGGATGGAGACATTTCTTAGGAGTGCTTCACTTTGGAGAACTCTCCACAAGGAGTACGTCGAGCCCGCCGAAGAGGATTTCGAGAAATGGACGACTTCCGAGAAGTCCGCAGAAGTCAACAACGCTAAAGCAATGAACGGCCTTCATTGTGCGTTGGACCCGAATGAGTTTAACAAGATATGCATATGTAAGAGTGCATATCAAATTTGGAACCATCTCATCGTTACCCACGAGGGAACGAATAAGGTAAAGCTTTCAAAGTTATATGTTGCCGTGCAAAACTTCGATTTGTTTCATATGCAGGAAAATGAGAGCATTGCATCAATGTACGGTCGCTTTACCGACATCACGAATGAATTGGAAGCCCTTGGCCAAATCTACACCGAACCTTGAAAGGTAAGGAAGATCATCATGGGGATGACCTCCAAATGGGAAAGAAGAGCAATCACCATTGAGGAGGTCAATGACTTGAAGAACTACACCGTGGTGAATCTCATCGGGACTCTTATGTCTTACGAAGTAAGATGGGACAACCGATTGAAGATTCGAGCCATGATGAATCCTTCGGAGGCCAAGAAGAAAGCTTTGGCATTCAACGCCAATTCATCATCCTCCGAAAGTGATGAATCTGAGAACGAGATGGATTTGGCTGAAATGGCCCAAATGGCGAAGAAGTTCCAACGCTTCTTCCGCAAAGGTAAATTTCCCTCAAACAAACATTTTGAGTCTATTAATGCTACTTCCTCTCTTTGTTATAAGTGTAATAAGCCAGGGCACATCAAGAGGGATTGCCCAATGCTAAACAACAAAGAAAAGTGGAAGGCACCGAAGTACCACAAGTCCGATAAGAACAAGAGAGACAAGAAGAAAGGACTTGTATGTACCTTCGATGACTCAAGTGATGACTCATCAAGCGATTCGGATGATGAGAAGGGTGAGAGCGCCCACATTTGTTTCATGGCACGAGAAGACCCACTCTTGGATGAGAGTGATTCCAACGTGGACGACACCGAGGTAACAATGGATGAACTTCATATTGCTAATGAAGAACTATTTGCTAAATACCAATCTTTAATGCTTAGATACACTAGATTAAAGAAATCAAATGTTAGCAAGTCATCCATTCTATGCATTATCAACAATGACACCATTGTTGATACTTTAACTCTTGAGAAAGCAAGCTTAGCTTCTCAAAATTTCACATTGAGAGATGAGGTGAATTTCCTCAAATCTCAACTAGATCAAACACATCCCAAGGATAATAGTGATATAGTTACACGACACACACAATTGGGTTTAGAGAATGATTCTCTTAAAACCCAAGTGCACGAGCTCAAAGCACGGGTGTCCACTTTGGATACCAACATTTCTTCTTTAAAGGAGAAATATGAGCTCATGTCCTCCCGTATTGTGAGATTCAACAAGGGAAAATGACAATTGGATGATTTACTTGCAAACCAATTTCCGGCCACACATCGTGTTGGCCTTGGATTTGTAAAAGCGAATGCATCCAATGCTCGCACCTCCTATAGTGGTGTCACTATAGATTTTGTGAGGCCTTCCTCCGGTGCATCCACAAGTGGTGTCAAAGACACTATAGGTAGCAAACCTACCAAGAATGTCACCACTTCACCTTCTCTTTCTTTTGGCAAGAAACCCACTAAGGGTGGAAACCAAAAGCAAGGCCATGCTTATATGTACACTAACACTCATCAACGTAGGAAACCTCCTACTTCACAAGTGGATAATCATGACACATTCTATGCTCCATACCCACGGACACGTACACAACCACACATGAGAAATACTCATGTACGTGCTCCTATACACCCGTATGCTCATACGCATCATTCTTTCATGTATGTTTATCCTCCACATGTCACGCATGATCCATATGCTTCATATAATATGCATGTTTCCAAGCATACATATCATCATAGAATGTACAATGCATATCCTCCACCACATCTCTATGCTAGAAATCATGTTCCTAAGAAGCATGCACCACATAGAAATCCAACACATCTATTATACATTTGACAGCGATTTTTGAATCCTAGGGCTGACTAGGACAAGCTGACTAGGACAAACTGGTTGATAAAAGACGGCCAGGATTTAATCTTGGGGAATTAACGGTCTAGATGAAGTTTTAAGATAGCTTTGCTTGGAACTCAGGCTAAATAATTTGTGGGTCCCAATTTTGTTTTGCGTGGGAAGAGCAATAGGGTTTTGAGTGGGGAGATCAACCATCTGTTTTTGGGATATCAATACACTTTTTTGGGGGAGCGCAACAAGCATTTGAGCTTCCCAAGTGAGCAACATGCATTTCCCCAAGAGCTTCCCAATCCTATTTCACATCCTGTTTCACACGGTGCAAGGCGCAAGGCAGCAAGGCAAAAAATCTGCAGCCCTAGCCTTTTTCTCAATTGAGCAAGGTTGGTTTTCTAAATCGTTTCCAAATCGTATCCAGGTTCAAGTTTTTGATAATGTTTTCTTCCTCCTCAGTTCTCAGTCCTGGGCAATCTCGGCTAACATCTGCAATCGCGGCTAAATCTCAAGTCCTGCGCTAACTTCTTCACAGATCAGGTATTTTTGAGACTTTAATTTGTTTAATTTTTAGTTTTTTCGTCCTGGGTTATCAGATCGCGGCTGATTTCTTCGTTTATCATGCGAGACTTTTACTTCTACACAGATCACGGCTGATTTCTTCTTCTTTTAATTTGTTTCCAGGTCATGTTCTTCCTTCTCGGTCCTTCAATTTTACTCTCTTTTAATCAAATCGGTCCTCAGTTCTGGGCGAACCTGGATACATCTGCAATCCCCTCCTCAAATCGGTCCTCAGTTCTGGGCGAGACCTTTTTGCCCACATCTGCAATCCCCTCCTTGAGTTTTCGTTTCCAGGTCATGTTCTTACACATTTTTTTCGTTTCCAGGCCAATAGTGGAATACTTGAGATTTTTACATAGTCCTGTTCTTACACAGTCATGTTCTCCCCCCCTCCTTGATGGTGCGATTTGACTTGAGATTTTTTAACAACGTTTCCAGGATGTCTGGAGATTTTTATAAACTAAGCTTACCGGAATGCAATCAAAAATCCCAAGCAGAATTATCGTTTGATTGCATTCTACAAAGCTTACCGGAATACAAAGCTTACCTGAGACTTTTGATTGCATTCTACAAAGCTTACCAGAGACTTGAGATTTTTTTCGTTTCCAGGATGTGTTTGATAGTTTCGTTTCCAGGATGAATTATCTGCTTGGTTTATAATTTCAAAAGCACTGCTATAAGAATCAGACATATATAATGCCTGTTGTGCATAAGATTGAAACATATAGAATAAGATTATCTGCTTTTTGGGAAGCTCAAGATATAATGCCCGTTTGATATATCAGTTAAGTTATTTGCTCCCAAGCCTGTTTTTGGCTATGCCCGTTTATGGGCTTCCCAAGCAGAATTGGTTTTTGGCTATGCATGTTTTATATAATCAGACATATATAATGCCCGTTTGATATATTATCTTCTTTTTTGACGGGGCTATGAGCAAAAAATGGTTGTATTTGTTATAACATGAATGGTTGTATTTGTTATATTCGTAGTTTGAAAAAGAATTATCCTTTTTGGATATTCGTTGTGAAGAAATGTTTATAAATTCAGGTTTTGTTACAGATTTATCTCCAAATCAAGGTTGAAACCTCCAAATGAAAAGATATGCTTGAAACTTAACTGCTGACAGTTTCATCCGAAGCAGACTTATATTTTGATATGCTCCTTTCTGTGATTTCTTTAAAAGAAGTGTGAAAACTCCGACGCTGTTGAACATCGTTATACTTTACTCAGGATTTCAGTTTTTACATTGATGTTGGTGTGGGGGGAGTTTTAACAAATTATGTTCGGATGATCTTGAACTTGCAGCCACATTGCATTCATGGCGAAGAAGCTTATCAAAATCGATGTTAGTTCGGACACTGTTTACCCGTGTGTTTTGTGGGCAAAAAGAACCTCGAAAAAGCCATCGATATGGTGAAGGACCAATTTGATTTTCGAGGTAAAAATTTCCATCTTATTATATATGTTTTACAGCAAACATTTTAAACATTATAATTGTTAGCTATTTGTCCAACATAGTGCTGCTATCAATCTAAACCATGTTGAAAGCAGTCACTTTTTTTGGCATTTGGTGCAGCCTCTTTGATCCTCTTAAGCTATAAATTTTTCCATAAAGTTTCTTATATTCTCATTTTTTGCGTAACCAATTTCTTTGTTAAATACTTTGTTATATGAAGCTGTATTGGATATTGTACTGCCATTGAGGTTTACATTCCATTCCTGGGATTTGATGTTTTGCCGAACTCTAGATATGTCTGCCATGCATCATGACTCATCGTCCGAACTCAAAATTGTTGGCAATAAGATGAGGGATTTATTTGGGGTGTGTTTTCCTTTCATTTTTGGGCATATTCTGCTAACACCTACAATACTATAGAAATTGTGTCACTAAACACTGAGCTATGATATTATTTACAGAGATTACCCTAAAAAAGACACTATCACGATCCTTGGATAGAGGGTGTTGGCGCCCTAATACTAACAGGATAGACATAGTGTGTGCTACTTTTATGGTTAGTTTCTTCCAATATCATAGTGTAGGAATGTGTAGTAACACACTAGCTGTAATACATGGGGATGTTAGCTGAAGTTATCTTTTTATATTAGACGAAATTTTAAGTTGGATGTATGTTTTCATTTCTAATATCTTTTGTTGGTCTTTTTCTGATATTTCAGATCCCTAATATCTCTTTGAAGAAAAGAAAAACAATAGTAGATATATGTGATATTGTTGCCAAGCGTGGGGCCCGTTTGGCTGCTGCCGGAATAGCAGGCATCCTAAAGAAACAAGGCCGGGACACTATTACGATGGATGGGGGCTTATTCGAGCACTATAACATCTTCAGAAAGTGCTTGGAGAGCATCCTGAGAGAGAAGCTTGGGGAAGAGGTAGCAAAAAATGTTGTGACTAGCAAATGATGGTTCCGGCATTGGAGCGGCTCTCATTGCAGCCTCATATATACACAGTATTTGGAGGTCGATGAGTCTTGAGGAGGCTTATGCTTCGTTTTATATTTTTATTTTTTCCCTCCTTTTGTTCTCCTTATTTCTTTTTTCTGTGCTTCGCCTCAGCTCTTGCATTTTTCAGAATGTATGCTTAATTTAATACTAGCGAGGTAGCAGCATCATGTCATATGGAGTAGACGAAAAGGAAGGCAGGGTGTTGGGGTCTCTCACTAAAATGTATAAAATCGCATGAACCGAAGTGATTGAGTGGTTTGAGTCGTTGTGGCACTGTCCCCTCTCCGGCGACCCTTGCACATCAGCATTCAACCATTACTTTTGTTATGTGCATTTCTTTTTCTTTTTCTTATATTTACCCCCCTCTTTAATTTATTGTTGGCCCTCTTTTTCTCCAGAAAATTCAACAATGAGACTGGAGAGTTTCATGAGATTCAATTTGATCAGATAGAATGGTTTGGTGCAGGTTTTTTGGCCTCCCATTTGTGCGTTGGTTAGCATGTGATAATCGATGTGTTGATTTGGTATGAAGACGTTTTTGTGAAGGCGCCCATTTGTGTATGAAGACGTTTTTGTGAGGTGTTGGTTTTTTGGCCTCCCATTTGTGTTTGCGTTGGTTAGCATGTGATAATCGATGTGTTGATTTTGTTATGAAGACGTTTTTGTGAAGGCACCCATTTGTGTATGAAGGCGCCCGAGGTGAAATTTTTTTACACTAATTGGTTGTTCCTATGTGGCAATGTCACATCAAGTTTTGGGGGGAAAATTTTTTGGGTTGGGAGAAAATTTGTTGGGAGAATACGAAAGCTTTTCTTATTGAAATTGGCATCATCATCACTTAATACTCTTCATTCAAAAATGACCCAAAAAAATGAGACCCAAAAAAAATACAGCGAATGTGTATTCAAAGAGGCGGGTTGAGTTTTTTGGGCGTCAAGTAGAGGTCTAACCAACCTATCCGCGCCGAAGGCGCCCGCGCCGAAGGCGCCCGCGCCGAAGGCGCCCGCGCCGAAGGCGCCCGCGCCGAAGGCGCCCGCGCCGAAGGCGCCCGCGCCGAAGGCGCCCGCGCCGAAGGCGCCCGCGCCGAAGGCGCCCGCGCCGAAGGCGCCCGCGCCGAAGGCGCCCGCGCCGAAGGCGCCCGCGCCGAAGGCGCCCGCGCCGAAGGCGCCCGCGCCGAAGGCGCCCGCGCCGAAGGCGCCCGCTAAATTTTTTTACGCTAATTTGTTGTTCTTTTAAATTTTGGCTGTAGAAATATTTTTTAGGGGACAAAGATTTCGCGGGAAAAAATCTTAAATGCACCGTGCCCGCGGGCACGGGTTATAACTAGTATGCATGCAACTAGGAATAGGGCTCCCAAGATGTACACTATTTGGGGTCCTAAGAACACTAGTCTTAATGATAGAAATGCTTATGTTGATTCCTATTTTCATGATGTGATTAGAAATAATAATTATGTTGAGAAGCGAAAGTCCACTTGGAATTGGCTTCCAAAGGGCTAATCCCCTTGGACCCAACAAACATTGGGTACCATAAGCTTATGGTATATTATATAGGTACCCAAGAGAAAGAAGAAGAGAAATAAATGTCCTATTATCTCTAAAGGGAAAGGATGGATTCTTGATAGCGGTTGCTCCAAATATATGACGGGAGATCCCTCATTGCTCTCTGAAGTGATTAGCATCAAGGATGGTACAACGGTCACTTTTGGACGTAATCAAAAGGGAACCATCATTGGAGTAGGTATAGTTGGTAATCCTTTAAAACCCTTAATTACTAATGTTTATCTTGTTAGTGGTTTGTGTCATAATCTCATTTCCATTAGTCAACTTTGTGACAAAGGTTACAATGTTAACTTTGGAGAAGGATTATGTACTATTATTGATTGTGATTCAAATGTTTTATTTTCCGGTATTAGGCATAAAAATATTTATTATTTGAGCTTGCCTAAAACCGTAGAACATTGCTTAGTTGCTACCACAAGTGAACAACTTTTATGGCATCGCCGTTTTGGTCATGTTCATTTCAAGCACTTATATACATTAGCTAAGCATGATCTAGTCAAAGGTTTTCCTAAGATTGTTTTTAATAAGAAAAACTTTTGTGATTCATGTCAAAGAGGTAAACTAAGTAAATCTTCATTTAAGCTTAAAGAAGGGATTACTTCTAAGAGGCCCCTAGAACTTCTTCATCTAGATTTATTTGGGCCAACTAGAACCGCTTCTTTAGGTAATGCTCATTATGGATTAGTTGTCATTAAAGACTTTTCTAGATTTACTTGGGTTTCATTCTTAACTAATAAGAATGAAGCTCATGAAGAGTTTACCAAATTTGCAAAGAATATTTAGAATCTTTTAGGATCCACCATTATCACTATTAGTAGTGATCATGGAGGAGAATTTGAGAATGAGTCTTTTACTAAGTTTTGTGATGACTCCGGGATAACTCATAACTTTTCTTTTCCTCGTGCACCACTACAAAATGGTGTTGTCGAAAGAAAGAATATGACTCTTATTGAGTGTGCTCGCACTATGCTCCATGACAGTCATTTAGGACTACAATTTTAGGCAGAAGTGGTGCACACGCCATGTTATGTGCTCAATAGAATCTTAGTGAGACCCCCGAACGAACAAAACTTGTTTTGAGTTGTTTATGATAAAAAGCCACAAGTAAAATATTTTCGTGTTTTTGGTTCAAAATGTTTTATAAAGAACACATTTGGTAATTTAGACAAATTTGAGCCAAGATCCGATGAAGGAATTTTTGTTGGATATTCCACACGTAGCAAAGCCTACCGGATATACAACAAAACTTCTTCAACAATTGAGGAATCACTTCACGTATCTTTTTATGAAGATTTTGATTTTCCTCATGTTGATGATGATAATGTAGATATTCTGTGTGATTCTCTTAATAATGTTAAGATTAATGATTCTATTGTTGAGACTAACACTTCTAACGAAGTTGTTGAAGTTGTTCCTAGTGATACAGGTATACCCAAAGCTTATCCGACCGTTTGTAACCATCCCCATAACCAAATAATTTGAGATATTGGTGTGGGTGTTCAAACGAGATCGAGAATTGAAGAATTCTCTCATTGCGCATTTGTCTCTACCATTGAGCCCAAGAACATCCAAGAAGCTTGTGAGGATAGCTCTTGGATAGTGGGGATGGAAGAAGAACTAATGCAATTCGAGAGAAACGAAGTTTGGGAACTCGTACATCTTCCAAGTGGTCACCAAGTCATTGGGACCAAATGGATCTTCAAGAACAAGACGGATGAAAACGAGGTAATCACACAGAACAAAGCAAGGTTAGTAGCTCAAGGCTACCGGTAAGAGGAAGGTATTGATTTCAAAGAATCTTTTGCCCCCATAGCTAGATTAGAAGCTATTAGGTTGCTTTTATCTTTTGCATCCCATAAGAATTAGAAACTATTTCAAATGGATGTTAAAAGTGCATTTTTAAATGGATTTGTCATTGAAGAAGTTTATGTTTCTCAACCTCCCGGTTTTATTCATGAAAAAATTTCCAAACCATGTTTTCAAACTTAAGAAAGCGTTGTATGGGTTGAGACAAGCTCCTAGAGCTTGGTATGATCGACTTAAGATCTTTCTTTTAAATTTAGGTTTTAAAATGGGAGAAGTTGATTCTACACTCTTCATTAAAGATTATGAAAATGACATTCTTTTGATTCAAGTTTATGTAGACGATATTATTTTCGATTCTACTAACTTTAATCTTTGTCAAGAATTTTCCAAGTCTATGAAGGATGAGTTTGAGATGAGCCACATGGGAGAGCTCACCTACTTCCTTGGATTGCAAATTTGACAAATGGAGAATGTCACATTCATACATCAGACAAAGTACACAGGGGAGCTTATTAAGCGATTCGGGATGGTATCGTCTTAGAGCAAACGGACTCCCATGAGTACTACTACTCATCTTCACAAGGATGAAAGCGGAAAAGATGTAGACGTTAGTCTATATCGAGGTATGATCGGTAGCTTACTTTACTTAACCGCTAGTAGGCCCGATATCATGTTTTTCGTATGCCTTTTGTGCTAGATATCAAGCAAGACCTAAGGAGTCACACTTGATTGCGGTTAAACGAATATTTCGTTATCTCAATCAATCTCTAGATTATGGGTTACTTTACCCTAAGTCTAGCACGTATGAGTTAATCTCATATAGTGATGCCGACTTTGTCGGATGCAAGTCCGACAAGAAAAGTACTAATGGCACTTGCCATTTCTTAGGAAATTTCTTAGTTTCTTGGTTTTCTAAGAAACAGAATTTGGTGTCATTGTCCACGACTGAAGCGGAATATATTGCCGCGGGTCTTGCATGTGCACAAGTTCTTTGGATGAGACACACTCTTAGTGACTATGGTGTCAATTGTGATACTTGCCCTATCATGGTTGATAATCAAAGTGCTATTTGTCTTTCCAAGAATCCGGTACACCACTTCCATACCAAACACATAGACGTGAGACACCATTTTATAAATGATCATGTAGCTAAGAAGGACATCATCTTAGAGTACATTGAAACCCAAAAACAAATTGCTGATATCTTCACTAAACCTATTAAAGAAGATTCATTTGTGAGGTTGCGTGGAGAATTGGGAATTATGGGTGAATCTGAAATCTAGAAGCTCAAACTTTCATGTTATAACTTCTTTTTGAGCTCATATCGTTTTGTTGCCTATCTTCATGTGCTTTATTATATATATGTGATTAAGAAAGGCAATTGTGACTTAATTGATTTCATGAGTTTTGAGATTGTTTGGAGTGATTCGTGTTTCAATGGATTTATTGTTTTTATATTGTTTTTACGATGTATTTGTGATTAAAGTATAGGTCCTAGGGTGAGTGTTCTTATTCTCTGGAATTCTATCTCACTGTGCATTTTTGGACCAGGACAGACGACTGTCTTTCCTTCGACAGTCGACTACCCTACTCTATCTCCTCAGTCTGAGAATTGGTATCTTTCGCACAGCCGACTGATGACTGTTTTACAGTCGACTGTTAGTTTAACAGGCGACTGCATTTTAGTCATCAGGCGACTGTTCTCTCTGTCGAATTTTTTTACAGTGTTCTCTGTTATTCTTGATGAACTGTATTAATTCTCGGCCAGCCGACTGTTGAGTATATGTCAGTCGACTGTCCAATGGACAGACGACTGCATTTTACTTGCCAGTCGATTGCCCATCTTTTTGAGCTTTATCATTATCACTTCACCCAGTCGACTGACATTTGTTCTTCAGTCGACTGTCTTCTGTTGTGACGGTTCAAGTGATTTGATCCGAGCCGTCGATTCCTTGATCCAACGGCTCAGATTCATTCCCCAAATTTTATATTCGAGAATGTGCGATCACTTCCCCTCGTCGATTCTCTCTCCTCCGATTGAAACTCTTCGTCTTCCCGCTCGATTTCTTCTCCAAATCCATCGATCTCGTGCTTTCGTTGTCCTCGTTTCGTCGCTGGACTAGGTTTGATCTCTTCCCTCTATCTCGTGATATTTCCTGTTAGGGTTCGTTGACATTTGTGTCTTGCCCTAGCTTCGTGTTCGACCATGGCTCTTTTCGATCGTTTCTTTCCTAATGTCTCTCTCGACTTCCTCAATGAGCCGGTTCCTTCACTGAAGCCTGATCCTACTCCCGCCTCGCCTCCATCGTCTGGATAACCTCTTCATATCACTGTCGGTGACCTCATCCCCTCTGAGCATGCTGGTGAACACTCTTCTCAGCCTGCTGAGCATCCTTCTAGGTCCCCGGAGTTTCTTCTTCGTCTGCTGGATGCTCGTGTCTCTGCTCTTGAAATTCTTTCCATCTCTCTGGATGAGAAGCTCTCGCTTTTGCTTAAGCTTCAGTTAAACTCTTATAAGCATCATGGTTTTCCCATCCCTCCCGAGCTTCAGGCTATGTTTGCTACCTCTGAGGACACTTCTCCTGCTTGTGTTTCTCCTCCTCCAGGCTTCACGCCTAAACCTTATGTGGTTCAGACCTCCTGTGATCAGACTCCACTTCATGTTCCTGCTGAATCATCTGCTGTTCGTGCTCCATCTTCTAAGAGGAAGACTCCAGCTTTTCCTACTCGTCGCTCTGCTCGGCTTTTGTTCCGATCTTCCGGTCGCCCGTCGGACCCCTCCGTCATCCATATTGACTGAGGATGCTGCTGCTGTTCCTTTTTGTTCACTTACCTAAAGACCTTGTTTTTATTTTGTGTGGTCTGTTTTTGTTTGGGTTGAGTGATTCATCTGATATTTTTTTTGTGATGTATGATGGATGATGTTGTCAGTGACTTTATATATGTATGGTGATGTACTTCGATGTCATCATGATGATGAATTTTTTTGTCTTGATCACGATGTATCTTTTTGTGATGGCCATGTAGATGCCCATCCGTTGGTGTACTCATTTTCTATATATCTATATATGTTGATGCTGCTTATCTTGTGTCACACTATGCTATACTGTTTATCTTATCTGTGTGATGAATGATATGTTGTCTCCATGTATGCTATACTCTCTTTGATATGATTTTGAGACAATATATGAATTTGGTATTCGATTTTTCATGCTATCTCTGGTATGATGCATTTGTGAAATCTCGTTTGAAACTATTTTTGTGTATATATCTAATGTTGATATTGGACTTCAATTCCATTACTCACATATGTATATGATGTGATTTTATGAGTTTTTGATTCGATATATCTTTATACTCCGTGATTGTTGTTAGTTCGTATTTAGCACTATTATTGTTGTTGTTATTTGCTCCCACCTTTTTGGATAATGCCATAGTGGAAGAGAAATAAACATACAAGATTCATAATGGATGTGCTAAGTATGTTCTAACGCTTGAATCTAAGATTTACGTTGCCTTAGATTCAGGGTGAGTAAGATTACAATGAATAGGGATTTTAATTCCAAGATTTCTTGAATTAAATTCATCCATATCTCACTCATTTACTTCAATTGT
The DNA here is from genome assembly GCA_030789695.1 of Scilla litardierei. Lineage (NCBI taxonomy): Eukaryota > Viridiplantae > Streptophyta > Magnoliopsida > Asparagales > Asparagaceae > Scilla > Scilla litardierei. The sequence continues at coordinate 86,182,817 of CM061139.1, forward strand.
TATGTAGATGCTCTAATACTCGTTGACTAACTTGATTGGCATCTATGTAGGGGGAGTAAGTTTTCATTGCGCACAATTATTTATCTTTTTGTTTTGTTTGTTTGTCATCATCAAAAAGGGGGAGAATGTTGAGTATTGGACTTCTCCCTACTTGGTGTTAATGATGAGCAAACATAAATACTTGTGACTAATCCCCTATTTTGCAGTTAATCCATTGCCTAAGCTTATTATGAAGATCAACTAGCAATGGATGACTCACAAACGTCATTGAAGGCAAATGACATGGATTGATGATCGTAGATGATGATTGAAGCTCCGTAAAAACTTCAAGCTCATACGATGGAAAGAAGAGATTATTCGTCAATGTAATTTTTCTTTTATCTCTTCTAGTATGGAGCTTAGAAGTAGAACTTTGATGGAGCACTCACACACATCTACATTCTGTCATAGGACTTCATTAGATCAATTGTCCTTTGATTCCAATTCAATTCTTCTTTGTGTGTGCTAGGATTGTTTATAACAGCCGACTGCTAAACAGTTTACAGTCGCCTGTCTCAAAAACAATTGACTGTGTTTTGTTCTACCGTTGCCTGTTATGCACAGACTATTACAATATAGTTTTGGGCCTTCTCTGATTATTTCGCACAGGCTACTCATGAAAAATTCACAGGCGCCTGTCCAAATGACAGTAGACTGTGTTTTGTAAATCAGTCGTCTGTCTATCCTTGCCCAAACTTTATTTGATCTGACTTTTACGGCCAGTCGACTAATGTTGTATACATAGTCGACTGTCTATTGGATCAGTCGACTGTCTATGCTGCAACAGTCGCCTGTCTGTAAGTCATTTCTTTGACTCATCTCTCTGGAAATTTCTCTTGCTTTTGACAGTCGTCTGTTTAAGTATTTACAGTCGTCTGTTCTGATTAACAGTCGACTGTATTACTTGAATCAGTCGTCTGTCCTGTATCTTGTGAGATTTCCAGTATTTGTCTAACTTACTCATCTCTCAGCCAGTCGCCTGTCGAAGAAATTACAGTCGCCTGTTGGTTTAACAACGACTGTCTTTGCTTCATCAGTCGACTGTCCACGTGGTAAGTTACCGTTATGAATTCTCACCTACCCGTGCTGACTGTGCAATAGTCGACTGTGGTTTGTTCAACAGTCGACTGTCACGAGTTCAGATTCTATCCGTTGAGATTTTTCTCACGGATTTCAATTGGGGTTTTGCCTAAACTGTTTTGTGGATTTGAGAATGCTATAAATAGAGCTTCTACTGTTCCATTAGAAGATTACTCATTCATTGCAAAATCTCTCAAGCTTTTATTTCAAAAGATCAAAGCTCACAAATCCAAAGCCCTAAGTATTTCCAAATCTTGTTCTCTTGCTCTCCAACCTAGAACCAAAGAGTGATCATCTAGTCAATTGGTGCAGTCAAGAGAAATGGCTTTCTCCTCTCTTCCAAGAGAGTTTTTCAACACACATCACACTCCTCCTTCAAGTTCTACTTCAAGACATAGGTGATTGAAAGTGTTGTTTTCATTATTTCATAACATTCGTTATTTGAGTTGTGCTCTCGGTTGTGAGAGTGGTTTTGCTTGCTCCCTAGTTGTGGGAGTCAAGGACAACGATTGTATTCGATTGCACTTGTAGGGTTGCTACAAGTGGGCTTTAAGGAAACCTCAAGTTAGGGTTCTAACTTGAGTATCCGGTGGTATCCGGGTGGTAAGGACGTAGGATTACCAGGAACAAGTCGCGAGTTGACTTGGGTAATCCAAACCCTTGAAACATCTCTGCGTTTGCATGTGTTTCATTTTGAGTTGTTTTTCTATTCCGCACTATTTGTTGGATTGCATTTTATTTTACGTAAATTCCTTTTAAATTTGCATAAACACTATTCAACCCCCTTCTAGTGTTTTTCCCATAGACATGGTCCTTACAATTAGAGCCAGAGAGAGACGGAGGGTCCAAGAAATGGAAAGAGATGGAAGGTCCAAGGCCGGAGGGAGAGATACAGAGGGGTCGAATCAGGCGATGCTGTCAATTGGAGCCCGATGGAGACTAGGAGAGCCGCGGAGGAGGGGGGAGGGAGGGAGGGAGGGGGGAGGGGGGAGAGAGAGCAACGACATGTTGTCGTTGGAGGGTTAGGGTTTGGGACTTGACTCTTGAGATTCTCTTAACCTCTCTTTCAATTTTATCTGTTGGACCTGAGGCGGGCCGGGCAGCACAACAAGCCCAATGCATTAAAGCGGGCCCTGCTGGAGAAATATGATCACAAGACATCGAAAATGGGCTGGAAAATTTTAATTGAGAGGGCCGAAATTCTGTTGGGCTTGGTAATAAAATGAAATATGAGGCCTCTTAAAATTGTAGGCCTAAAGCGGCCGCCTAAGTGGCCTTACTGTAGAACCGGCCCTAGTTATCCTCTATGACTTGTGCAAATTCTTCAACATTTTCAACACTTCACTTAAAAAACCATAGATAAATGCAGACAAGAAGTGCGGATGACAAAAAAGAGATCTACATAAGGGCTTGTTCTTTTGAGTGAAAGTAGGGGAGGGAAAGTTGGGAGGAAAAGGAATTTAGAAGATAGAGAAATGTGGTTGTGTGTTCTTTTGGGGGGAAGTTGAGAGGAATTGGTAGAGGAAAAGTTATGTGGGTCCCATTAAACTTTTTTGTGTTCTTTTGGGTTGGGAAAGTTGGGAGTGTAAAGGGGGATTGTGGTATGTGGTAGGGAGAGGTGAGAATATGATAATTGCACCCCCTCCCCATGGTAGCACAAGCCAGTGAGCATATATGGTATATCACATAGCCGCAAGGGCAGGAAAAATATCAGATTCATATGTATAGCAATTGAAACATGCACATATCACCATGCACAAAACAGTGAGCGTATAGAGTGTGAAAGACAGACCCAAAGGCAGGAAAAATATCAGATTCATATGGATAGCAATTGAAACATGCACATATCACCATGCACAAAATAGGGAGCATATAGAGTCTGGTAGCCAGAACCAAGGGGAGAAAAAAATTTCAGAATCATATGGATAGCAATTCAAACATGCACATAATATATTTATATTTCATTATATATATATATATATATATATATATATATATATATATATATATATATATATATATCAATATATTTTCGGTGCCCTCCGGCGATTTGTTTATCCCTCGGCATTTCTTGCCGTGACTGGCAGCTGGGGCTCCTGCCCCAAGCCTCGCTCACCCTGCTGAGTTCTCACGGCCCCCATGGCGTCTTCTTCCTCCATTGCGGCACCCAACCCAACTCCCATCACCCAGCGTGCTTCATCCTCTGGAGATGCGTCGTTCCAGAGCCACCAGTTCCCGGCAACGTCCGCTTCCTCCTTCATCCCAGTGGCCAAATCAGCGAACGGTGATGACCCCTCTAACCCGTGGACTGCTGTTGCTAGCCATCGCCGCAAGTATCAACATGACAGACGCTCCTTGGATGTCGACCACCGCCAACGGCGGGATGGTGGTCGAACCCTGGCCCGTCCTAGGGGTGGACGGCGGGTTGGTCACCCCCCTGAGCCTCCGGGTGGTGGCGCATCCCGATTGCCCTCTTCCGCCACTGCTAACACCGACGGTCGCCAGGTGTTTGATGTATTGCCTCAAAGAGCTGCTCCCCAGGTTCCTCGCTCGTTGTACGTGACATCCACTTCCTTCAGCTCTATCTGCGCCCCCCCCGCGCCGTCCCAAATTGTGAGCTGGCGTTCTCTCCTCCATCCTTGGTCAATGGGGGCTTTGTTGCGGACATTTCACCCGTAGATATCTCGCAGACGGCTGGGCGCTGGGCACACACTTTGGTTGGTTACTTTGTGGGTAAGAGGCCTTTCTACGGTCAGCTCACGTCCTGGGCGGGACGGGCGTGGAAAACTAAGGGTGAGGTCCATATTCACTCGCAGGAAAACGGCTTCTTCTTCATCAAGTTTACCATTGGCGATGACTGTGACGAAATCATCAATGGTGGCCCTTGGCTTCTGGACGGTCGCCTTCTCGTTCTTAGGCGTTAGGTCCCCGATATCGGTCTTGATAGGGACCTGCTCTCCTCAGTGCCAATTTGGATTCGATTCCCGCATCTACCGATCCAATTTTGGTCGCCCGTCATCCTCGGGAAGCTCGCTAGCATTTTGGGGCGGCCTCTATTCTCCAACGCTCCGACTGCACATGCCTCCCGGCTGTCCTTCGCTCGGTGCTTTGTTGAGATGGACGCTTTATCGTCTTTCCCGTCCTCCATTTCGACACGTCTAGCTGACGGGTCCATCATCCCAGTTGCCGTTGAATACGAGAAAATTCCGCCCCTGTGTACCCATTGTCGATGCTTTGGACACGATCTCTCCCAATGTGAGTCCCCTTCACGACTCGTTGTGCCTCCGCAGCCAGTTGACTCCTGCCCGTCTATTGCTAACTGTTCTGCTGGAGCTACCATGTTGGCCTGCTGCACTGTGACCGACCCCCTACATTTCAAAGTCCTGCTCAGTCTGCATCGGTGCCTTCTCCTGGCGTGCAGCCCTCTATTCTTGTTGGGCAGCTGCTGCCGCATTCAATCTTAGCAAATGGGTCCTCCCCTTGCGCTGGTGCGCAGCCCACCGCTCTGGGCATACATCCTCTCCTCTCGAAGCTTGGTGTGCAGACCCTCACCAAAGCCGGTGCCCTCTCTACCCCTACTGTGAAGTGCGGCCCCCTAATGGCTGCCCAGCAACGGTCTCCTCCGGCCCAGGCCGTGCACCCCCCTTGCGGCCTGCCTCCACCCCTGCGGTGAGCAACTCCCATTCCCCTGTGGTAACTTCATCTCGGTCTTCTCCGGCCCAGGCCGTGCACCCCCCCTCGATGCCTGCCCTCACACCCGCATTGAGCAGCTCCCCCTCCCCCGTGGTAATTTCACCTCGGCCACCTGCCACTGCAGGAAGCATCGACTGCTTGTTGCCGGCGGCTGCAGCTCCCACAAACTGTCACGTTGTGGCTTCATCTGTGTGTGGGGCTGCCTCCACGGCCTTGGCCACTGCCGCTGGGAAATTTAGACCCTCTCCTGCTGTTGGACTTGGTGAGGACCCCCTGTGTAATTTTGCTGAAGAGACTGTTGTTGGCTTGGGTGGATTACAGGATAGTTCAATCCCCATGGAGGAGCTGGCTGACCGTGATTTTGACAGCAATTTCCCTGTGTTGAGCCCGCCCCGTGCTTCTCGCCCCAGTCCAACCTCCCTACCACCAAAACCGTGTCCTCATCCCGCCACTATCCCTAACCCCGCCTATGTCCAACCATCTAAGAAACCCTTGTCCCATTCCACTAAACCAGCTAAAAGAGGGCCGGCTCCTCCCCGTGCGCAAACAAGGAGCCAACACCCCATCCCCTGACTATGTCTATTCTTGCCTGGAATGTGTGAGGCCTTAATGCATCTTCTCGCCGGAGGGATGTCCGGCACCACATCGGCAAATTTAATGCCTCATTGGTGGGCTTATTGGAGACGAAGATCCGAGATCCGCTGGGTGATATTATCCCCTCGTGTTGTCCCAAGGGGTGGGTCTCTTTTCACAACTATGTGCATGCCCCTAAAGGGCGTATTTGGGTGGTGGCTGACCTGCGGGTGTGGGACTGTACGGTCATCTCTTCCTCTGTGCAACATGTCACCCTTGGTTGTGTTAATAGTGGTGGGTTTCCTGTCTACATTTCCTTTGTTTACGCATCAAATTTGGCGTCCGCCAGGCTTCGACTATGGGACTCTATTCGCGCCGACTACACTCTGGTGGCTGGTAAGGCTTGGGCGGTGCTGGGTGACTTCTGATCACTCCTTATTTTACACCTTTTTTCCGCATGTTTGCATGCCATTTAGATCGCCCAAATCATGTTTTTCACGATATATCGACGATATTGCGATGCTTTTCACGATTTGTTGTTTTTGTCGCATTTCAGGTGATTTGGCACGATTAGGAGTGATCTCGAGATGCGCTTACTCTAGACGGTCACCGACGACCTCCCCGAGGGGTATTTTGCTGTTGGAGAGGAGCGGAAGAAGAATGGACGTCACAGGAGCGACGAGGAGGCCAAAATAAGCAGAATGGGCATCTTTTGTGTTCCACTCGGCCGAGTGGAGGAGCCGCTCGGCCGACCAGCGAGACACTGCTCGGCCGACCCGTTCAGACACGATTTCCATGTGTACTCGGCCGAGCGACGGGGACTACATCGGCCGAGTGACGATACCACGTCCGCCCGAGTGACGCCCAGACAAAGCCCCTCCAAAATATCGAAGTTTCTGTTTTTCGGCCACCTGAGCTTCAGAAGACCCACTCGGCCGAGTGGTAAACCACGTCCGCCCGAGTGCAGTGAAGCCATCGGCCGAGTGACGTCAACTCACTCGGCCGAGCCGCCTCCGAACTGAAGACCCCTGAAAGCCCCGACTTACTGGAAAATTACAGGGTTTTCACTCGGCCGAGCGACTTTTGTCACTCGGCCGAGTGCGATGCGCTGCCTGTAGCGAAATTTGCGGAAAACAGGCTGTGCAGGGGTGTTTTGGTCAGGATTTTTGGACGATTTTGAGGGCTATTTAAGCCCTGCTTTTACCCTAGTTTTGAGAGCCATCTCTTAGATTTTTTGCAGCTTTTTTGAGATTACTTTTTGGTTTTATTATTTGTGATTGGAGAAGAGGAAAAACTTGGATTTTTGTTGGATTAATTGAAGAACTACATTGGTTTGCATCTCTCTTCCCCAAAAACTCTATTTTTATCGTTTATATCATTGTTGTGATGAATTCCATTGCCTATTTCATTGATTATTTTTGTGCTATTGCTATGATTTGTGAGTAGTCTCCACGTCTTGGGGCGTGGGGATGAACCCTACAAGCCCTATTTCCTATTTGTGTTGAATTGGTAGAAATTGAGCTAGAATAACTATTAGGGATTAGATTGGGATCGATTTACTACGGATAGCTAGGTATTCATATCAATTGGGATTTGCAAGAGATTGGATCCCAATTTGATAGGAAGCCCTAGAAATCCGAATTGGGTTGGAGTCGGATTTTCGAAGTATCGGTTTGCAAGAGATTGGACCGATACTAGGATCTCCGGTTGCAATTCCGTGCCGATACCCATTTGCAAGAGATTGGACGGGTAGGAACTATCCTAATTTAGATTGTGGACCGAGTTTGCAAGAGATTGGGCTCGGTGCACGATTGAACGATGATGTTGATCCTAATGCTAGCTTTCCTAGGCTAGGGTTTGCAAGAGATTGGACCCGACCCTAGGATAGCTATAGACCGGCAACAGCGCGAGAGCGTGAGCTTGGTTCCACATTTAGTTGCAACTAGTTCATCCAAATTCTCATTCTAGCAACTTTGATACCGACGAACCACATTTATGAAATACGGTGAGTAGCGGGAATTCCCCATTCCCTAGACGTTCTTTATTTGATTTGATATTTCGCACATTTGTCTGACGATTGTGACAGGATCGCCCAAGGCAATTCTCTCTATTCTTAAATAGCCAGGTTGATTAGGAGCAAGCACGGTTATTCGTCCTCCCTGTGTTCGATACCCGCTCGCCGCTATACCGTGCGCTTGCGGTAAAACTACAACCGTCGCTTCGGGTGTGTACGCCTGGGCGCGATCAAGTTTTTGGCGCCGTTGCCGGGGAGGCGATTGCGTTTGATTCTTTTTCACCCTAGCTATTCTTTTTCTTTTTATTATTATCATTATTTTTATTTCTTATTTCTTGCCTAACCCTTCCACGGTACTAATCATTTCTTTGAAACTCTGTCTCCCCTGTGCATGAACACGAGATCTACGGCGGACCCAGAAGACTTATTATTTGATCCCGAGATTGAACGTACCGCACGGAGACTTAGAGCGGAAAAGAGACAAGATCCGGAAGGGAGGTATATGACCAACCCGGAAACTCCTGAAGAATTGGCGGCAAGGATGGCAAGGATAATCTCTATTTGAGATAAGTTTCGGCCTAAGACTTCTTCTACCACCTCATCCATTGCCATGCCGGGGTTGGCGGCTGACAAGAACTTCGAGCTAAAGACTGGATTGGTGGTTTTGATGCAACAAGACCCATTTCATGGGAACGCACATGAGAACCCCCACTACCACATCCAACTTTTCTTGTCGAAGTACGCCACATTCCAGATGCCGGGGGTCTCCAACGATGCTATCAGACTGCGTTTCTTCCCCTTTACGCTAAAGGACAAGGCACTCTATTGGTTGAGGACGCAAGCTGAGGGTGTCTTCACCACTTGGGACGAGCTGGCGAGTGCATTTATTAACAAATTTTATCCGCCATCCAAGACGGTGAAGATCCGGAGCGCTCTCATGTCCTTCAAGCAAGGACCACAGGAGACGCTCTATGAAGCATGGGAGCGTTTTAAGGATTTGCAGCATCAATGCCCGCACCACAGTATAGAGGATTGGGAGCTAGTTCATAGCTTCTACAACGGTCTCCAACCGGGGACCAAACAAATTATTGATGCCGCGGCGAATGGTGCAATCTTGTCAAAGACTCCCGAGGAAGCTACGGCCCTAATTGAGGAGATGGCCTCAAATAACCAACAATGGGGCGATGAGCGAGGACACTCCACATCCTCCTTAAAGCCAACTAGCATCTACGAGGCGAAGGCCGTAGCGGAGCTCACGAGCAAATTCGATTCTCTCCACAAGGTGGTGGAGAGATTGGAGAAATTTATCATGGAGCCCCAAGGAAGCCCATCCACCTCCGCACCGACCAACCAAATGTGTGATTGGCAAGACCAATCTCAAGTCATGTACTCGGGAGGAGAGCAAGGAGAAGGATCCTTAGAGCAAGTACAATATGTTGCGGGGAACCAAGGGTATTGGTCCAATCCGGCCGCAAGAAATCATCCGGGATTCTCCTACGCCAACAATGAAGGAGCCTTGAACCCGCCACAACCACCGCCTCAACAAGCTCGACCACCACCACCCCAACAACAAAACTATCCACCGAGGGGGCCTACTCAACAAAACTTTCAACCGAAGCAACAAGTTCCACCATATAGGCCTCCCGGATACAACCAAGGGTGGAGGAATCAAAATCAAAACCCTCCACAAGCTCCACAACGATCCGACTTTGAAACTAGAGTGGAGGCGTTCATGGTCGAGCAAAATAAGGTGAATGCTACTTTGAAGGCGGGGCAAGAATCTCTTAATACCGTAGTGGCTCAAATATCGGAGCAATTAGCGTTGCTCAACCGGAACACTCAACGATTGCCGGCGCAACCGGAGCAAAACCCACGGGGCAACACCGGCCACATCAACGCCGTAGTTGCCGTCACTACTAGAGGCGGGAAAGACACCACCCCCGCTATGATTCCTACCGAGGAGGCCGTGGAGGAAAGCTTGGAGCCGGTTGAGCCGGTAGTTGAGGTTGATAAGGAGAAGGAGCCACATGACAAGGAGAAATCTAGAGCGGAAAAATTGATTGAGGAAAGGCGCTTCATGCCACCGGTCCCATTCCCCCAAAGACTAGCGAAAGCGAAAATGGAGAAAAGGCTAGCGAAATTCCTCGAGTATCTAAGAGGAGTTAGCCTCAATATTCCCTTCCTCGACGCCATCGTGGAGATCCCCACGTATGCTAAATTCTTGAAGGACTTGATTTCGGGGAGGAAAAGGAAGGAGAAGATCATGCTAGCCGAGGAGGGCTCTTGGTTCACCAAGAGAGAGAAGGAGCCGGCAAAATTTAAAGATCCGGGGAGTTTTCGGATTCCTTGCACCTTGGGCGGCGTGCCTCTTCAAAAGGCGTTGGTCGATCTTGGGGCTAGTGTGAGTCTCATGCCCCTCTCCATGTTCTTAAAGCTTAACACCGGGACAAAGTTGAAACCCACCGACATGCGCATTCAATTAGCCGATGGACGGATAACAAGGCCGGTGGGGATTGCCGAAGACATCCCACTTCAAGTCCCGGGTGGAATATGCTTGCCATGTGACTTCGTCATCATGGACGTTAAGGAGGAGGGAGACACCTCATTGATACTTGGACGCCCATTCCTCGCCACCGCCGGAGTCATCGTCGACGTGCGCGAAGGTACACTTACTTTAAACGTCGGCAACATCGAGGTGGAGCTCCACATTCCTAAGGCAATGAAGCACATGCCTTACCACGAGGAGCTTGATTACATGGACCTCCTTGATGAGGTGATAGAGGAGGCGATTCCTCACTCAATCGGCGCTCTTTTTGATGAAGAATTTGAAGAAGGCCCGGATTTAGGCCGAGATGAAGAGAATAAAGATGATTCCCCCGACTTCTCCGCTGATGAAGATGAAGGCGACGCTGATGTCGCAAGGATTCGAGAGCTCTGCAAGCTCTCGAAATTAAAGTCTCCAAAGAAAGCTCCGCCGGTACGGAAATCGGCATCGCCGGTTAAGCCGTTGACCGGGGCAAATGCTAGCTTGGGGGAGCCTCCCCCCAACACCACTCGAGATAGGAGACCTCCGAGGGAGAACGCTACGCCGCCACGTCCAAATCCAAGCGCGCTCCCCGAGAAGTTTGACGGGTGCATCTCATATGCACCAAACATCCCGCATTGATTGAAAATTATAGGGGGTCGAGCTCACGACCTAAAACGAGCGCTTGTCGGGAGGCAACCCGACGGTTTTTGCTTTATTTTTACTTTTTCTTTATTTTCGTTTTAGAAATTTTTAGTGTTTTGAGTCATTCGACCAAAAATTTCGTGATAACGGGTCCTATTTTTCTTGACAGGAGAGGAGATAGGTAGATCCATCATGAGGAGGATGAACGAGACGACGAGGAGCGCCCCAAGAAGGCGCTCGACGCTTAGGAGGAGGATGAAATCGACTGGAGGAAGAAAGACGGAGTTTAGAGCCCAAACGAAGACAAACAGCAGAACACAAGGCTCACTCGGCCGAGTATACTAGTCACTCGGCCGAGTACATAAGTTCGTCCGGCCGAGCCGCTCACGAACGAGGGAAGTCTGCTGAACCCAACTCTCTGTTTATTTTCTTGATTTCGATATAACTGCTACTCGGCCGAGTACATTTGTTCACTCGGCCGAGTAAAACGGATACCCTCCTAGGGCGAGTCATGCCGAGTAGCTTGAGTCACTCGGCCGAATGGACTTACGTCACTCGGCCGAGGCTGGCAAAGCCACTCGGCCGAAGCGATATCGGGGAGAAAATTTTTATTGCCTCGCTCGGCCGAGTGAGCACGTCACTCGGCCGAGTCGTAACTTTTTTATATATATATAAGTGGCGAGGGGGCGCGGATTTCGAAATCGCAAATCCCAAATCCGCCCGCGCCCCCTCAGCTCCCCTCGCCCGATCTCGCTTCACCCAGCCCCCACTCGCCCGGACGACCTCGCCCCGCCGCCGCTCGCCCCGCCACCGCCGGCCGAGCACGCGCCGGTGCCTCGCCCGAGTCGCCGCCGGCGGCAAGCCGTCCGACCACCTCCGGTACCCCTATTTCGACTATTTTCTCCTCTTTTCGTGTATTTCTTGAGGATCCATGTGCTAAACGCCCCCCTAACCCAAATCAATTTCTATATCTATCCATTATACCCCTATTGCTCCATACATTTTGATTATTACTCGCTGATATCGCTTTTTCATGCGCAGGTTGCTTTTTGGAGCTTAGGGGAACCTAGGGGAGCTTCTACGGGCTGTTTTGGACTTCGTGGAGGCGCGGACTTCGCACGCTTCCACCGCTTAGCACTCGCGGCGTGTTTGGGTATACTCTTTCCATTCTTTTTACACGCACCGCACTTTTCACGATTTTCGGCGAGCGCTCGGGGCCGATATGCCGCCCCGGACACGGCCGCGGACGAGGAGACCTTCCGCTAAGCGGAAGAGGTCGGATGACGCCGGCCCCGCCCACGAGGCGGAAGCGTCTCCTCCTCCTCCTTCCCCCACACACGCCGTCCACCCAGCACAGCCTGCAGGCCCCGCACACCCCGCACAGCCTGCAGTGCACCCACAGCCCGCACAGCCTCTCCCTGCCGATCCACAGCCACCACCACCGGCTCCACTGGTCGGGCCGCTCGGGATTACGTTCCGAGACGACGCGCACCGCGCCGTCTTCGACCGTATCTCCCAGCGCTCGATCGTACCCTCCAGGTTTGCACACCTCGCTGACCTTGGACGCCTGGGGGTACTTGAGGGGATACTCACGTTGTACGACAACGTGGGTTGGCGAGATTTTCTGCAGGTGTCGGCGGATACTTTTACCCGCCCGACACTTGAGGTTTTGAGTTCGATCGCCCGGACCGATGAGGGATGCTCATTCCGGTTCATGGATCGAGAGTGCCAGGTCACTCTCGATATGATGAGAGCATTTTTCTCTTGGCCCGCCGTCCCCGGAGCCGATCGCGGTTACGGCCCCACACATATCCCTCCACCCTCTTTCGACGCCGGTGCCTTCTGGGCACGTATCACGGGTCTCCACGCCGCCTTTGACCCTAGTAGGGCCAAGGCCTCGGCCATCGTACATCCCTGCCTTCGCATTGCTCAGCGCCTTATGGCGACGACATTTTTGGCCAGATATGAGCCGGGCACGATGTCTACGCCAGAGCTTTACATGCTCTACGCGATGACACGTCCCAGAGCTCTATCTAGGGATGGAGATGAGCTTGTCCCCGCCGTCGTGATCGATATCGCGGCATGGTACTTAGACCGCATCATTGTATCGGTGGGCGCTCGCTCACCGATATGCTGCGGCGGCCTGATTACCTTGCTGGCTCTTATGACCGGCGAGGACTTCCCCGACGACTTGCGACGCGTCCCGGGCCCCACCTCTTTGTCGATAGATGTTATGGCCCGGATGAAGATGCTTCGTCCGCATGGTGAGCGTCACTGGGTCTGGTTGCACGGCCCTTTCGGTGCCGACTACATGATTCTCCCGAGCCCAGCTCGGACCCAGATTGCACCGGCCCACGTTGACTGGCTCCCTGCGATGGATGTCCTCATCCCCGCTGCGTACTTGCTCGAGGCCGAGGAGGCCGAGCAGGCCCCCGTTCCCCCCGTAGACCCTGCTGCACACCCTGCCGAGCCTGCTGCCGAGCCCGTTGACCCTGTGGCCCCTCAGCCCATACCAGATGTTTCCGCTGCTCCTGACACCGCTGTCGGTGTCGGGAGCACCTTAGCTGAGCCCACCCCCACCACTTCCGCGGCTGTCACCACCACTCCCACCCCCACCTCCGGCCCTCTGTCCGTCGAGCCTCTTTGCTCCGCTCTCCCCGAGCGCCCGCAGACCTTTGTTGAGAGTGGAGAGCCCTCGTTCGCCGCGGTCGTGGAGACCATGGCTAGCATGATCTCCGCTGGGGTCGCGCCTTTCGGTCCACACACTTCCACCCCAGCGGTAGTTACCTCTGTCTCCACCCCTGCCGTATTCTCTGAGAGCGTCGTGGCGTCTGTCCACACTTCTGTGCCACTGACCTCTCTAGCCGCCTCGCAGCCGCTTTTGTACTCTTCTTTCGCTGCCGCCGCCTCCACTTCTCACCGCCCGCCCCGACCTCACACTGAGGCCAGGCCCACTTTTGCAGGCGCGGCACCTTTTGTCCCCTTCCCTGCTGAGCCCGTTACATACTCCACTCGCGTACGCCAGCCTCGCCCTGCGCAGCCCCGACCGGTGCGTCCCTCTGCACCACCCCCGCCCGACACTGTACTGCAGAGCATACGTGCTCTTGAGTTGGCGGTGAGTGGTCTTAGAGGAGACCTTAGGACCCTGTCCTCCACCGTCTCTGCGATGGCTGGACGCTTCGAGCTGATCCCCCAGATCCACTACTGCCTTACACAGGTTCTGGAGCGTCTCCCACGCGTACCCCCACCCACCCAGCAGGTTCCCACACACACTTCCACACACACTAGACCTGCTTCCACTTCCACGCCCACCCCCGCTCAGCAGCCTGTCCAGCCAGCACCACCCTCACGACCTCCGCCTCAGGACGGAGACGGCGCGGCACCGCCTTCTTAGGCACTCTTGATGCCTTGATCCATTCCTGCCGTTGTGCTGCCCGTCTCTGCTGGGTCCTGATGCACTTTTGTCCACCACCCCTCCCCTCACTTATTTTGGGATTATATTTTTGATCATATCTATTTGTGCATATCATATCATATCTACTTGGGATTCTCATTTTGATCACATCTATATATATCTTTTTTGGGAGAGAGGGAGAGTTTTTGGTGCCGCATTTATTTTCGTATCACTCCTATCTGTGCATGCATCATTTCCGCATCATATTTTCATTTCTTTATTTTTCCTTTTATTATCTATTTTCTTCCCATCATGCATGCATCCTCACTTGCCCCTCACATTACTTGTCTCTCTGTGTGCCACACTTTGCACATTGAGGACACTGTGCCGTTTAGCTTGGGGGAGTGAGTTCTCACGTTCTTTTTCGATTTGCCACCTTCATTTTCAGTTTTTCACACCGTTTTTCACTTTTTGCACTCATTTTTCATTATTTTTCTTTTATTTTGCCATGCATCACGTTTTTCTTATTTTCCTGTGTGCCGCATTGCATAGTTCTATTTTCCTTTTATCTTTACTTCTTTCTTTTTCATCTCATGCTAGAGATGAATTTTCTGTGATGATGTCTACGTGGAGTTAGCTTATTCTATATGCATGCTATATTTGTCATGTCTTAGATTTCATTTCCGATATCATATGCTATGACTTGCTTTGCATTTAGGAGTAGTAACCCACACTTTTTCCACATGAAAATGGATGAAATTTTATTATTAGCTGAGCCTGAATATTCATATGTATGCTATCACAGAAAACACACCAAGATTCACGCATTGAATGCCTATATCTGGAGTACTGATTTCTTTTCCTTTATCACTTCTATATGCATGAATTGTACACTTCACTTCAGGATGATTGAATGATGATTAGCTATGATATATCTGGATTAGTTAGCTTTTTTGTGATCAAAACTGAGTAAATTAGATTACCCTGCTGAAGTTGTCGTGCATGTCTTATAGAGTGAGCCGAGAGTTATATATATTTCTTTCTCCACAAATCTTGAACATCATTTCTCTACTTTTAAAAATCATTGGTGAATCTCCCCTTAGTGATTCTATTTTATGGCATTTCCCCCGCTATTAATTCCTAGCTCCAAATCCCTTCTTCTAAAAAAAAATTTAAAAGAGAGAAAAACATTCTTGTATATCATTATCTCTCTCTGAGTTGGGATCATTGTGTATATATTGCTTATTTCAAAAAAAAGAGAGGAAAAATCCTCAATAAAAGATCCCATCTCACTTTCTTTCTTTCTTCTTTCTCTTCTTTGCCTTTGGAGCTATATAAAAATGGGGATGTAAATATTTTTGTGCCACCACGCTTATAGATAAGCTTGGGGGAGGGGATCCATTGATGTGTGAGAGAGCGACTACTTGACATTGCACGACAACCTAGGCTAAGTAATATTCTATACTCGGTGAGATTGTTTCTAGCTTTACGAAATCCAGAAATCTAAGCCTAGCGTTCATTTCATGAAATCCATACTTTTCTATTCTCTCTATTCTATGGTGTGATACTCTTATACTCCAGATAGAAAGCGTTCAATTGAAAAGTGTGTGATCTGAGATTTGTATACCGCTTTAGATGATTCAGGCGATGTTAATTTTAAAATTATTCCGTTTTTCATGATTATACCGTTGTTCGTGGGTTTTCTATTTTCTACTTGCACTATTATACTATGATATCAAAATGAGATTCTTTGACATGTATTTCTCACTCGGTGCATGCTATAAGAATAAGTGAAACCCACGTCCTGAGAAAATGATCTAGCATCCTACCTCTTCGCTTCTTTCTTTCTTTCTTTATTTTCATTTGGTTTTCATTCTTCTTCGTTTTTCATTTTTTTCGTTTTTCGCCGTTTTCGTTTTCCGAATCCACCGGGTTCGCCTTTTACTTATCTTCCTCGAGGACGAGTAAGAGGCAAGCTTGGGGGATTTTGATCACTCCTTATTTTACACCTTTTTTCCGCATGTTTGCATGCCATTTAGATCGCCCAAATCATGTTTTTCACGATATATCGACGATATTGCGATGCTTTTCACGATTTGTTGTTTTTGTCGCATTTCAGGTGATTTGGCGCGATTAGGAGTGATCTCGAGATGCGCTTACTCTAGACGGTCACCGACGACCTCCCCGAGGGGTATTTTGCTGTTGGAGAGGAGCGGAAGAAGAATGGACGTCACAGGAGCGACGAGGAGGCCAAAATAAGCAGAATGGGCATCTTTTGTGTTCCACTCGGCCGAGTGGAGGAGCCGCTCGGCCGACCAGCGAGACACTGCTCGGCCGACCCGTTCAGACACGATTTCCATGTGTACTCGGCCGAGCGACGGAGACTACATCGGCCGAGTGACGATACCACGTCCGCCCGAGTGGCGCCCAGATGAAGCCCCTCCAAAATATCGAAGTTTCTGTTTTTCGGCCACCTGAGCTTCAGAAGACCCACTCGGCCGAGTGGTAAACCACGTCCGCCCGAGTGCAGTGAAGCCATCGGCCGAGTGACGTCAACTCACTCGGCCGAGCCGCCTCCGAACTGAAGACCCCTGAAAGCCCCGACTTACTGGAAAATTACAGGGTTTTCACTCGGCCGAGCGACTTTTGTCACTCGGCCGAGTGCGATGCGCTGCCTGTAGCGAAATTTGCGGAAAACAGGCTGTGCAGGGGCGTTTTGGTCAGGATTTTTGGACGATTTTGAGGGCTATTTAAGCCCTGCTTTTACCCTAGTTTTGAGAGCCATCTCTTAGATTTTTTGCAGCTTTTTGAGATTACTTTTTGGTTTTATTATTTGTGATTGGAGAAGAGGAAAAACTTGGATTTTTGTTGGATTAATTGAAGAACTACATTGGTTTGCATCTCTCTTCCCCAAAAACTCTATTTTTATTGTTTATATCATTGTTGTGATGAATTCCATTGCCTATTTCATTGATTATTTTTGTGCTATTGCTATGATTTGTGAGTAGTCTCCACGTCTTGGGGCGTGGGGATGAACCCTACAAGCCCTATTTCCTATTTGTGTTGAATTGGTAGAAATTGAGCTAGAATAGCTATTAGGGATTAGATTGGGATCGATTTACTACGGATAGCTAGGTATTCATATCAATTGGGATTTGCAAGAGATTGGATCCCAATTTGATAGGAAGCCCTAGAAATCCGAATTGGGTTGGAGTCGGATTTTCGAAGTATCGGTTTGCAAGAGATTGGACCGATACTAGGATCTCCGGTTGCAATTCCGTGCCGATACCCGTTTGCAAGAGATTGGACGGGTAGGAACTATCCTAATTTAGATTGTGGACCGAGTTTGCAAGAGATTGGGCTCGGTGCACGATTGAACGATGATGTTGATCCTAATGCTAGCTTTCCTAGGCTAGGGTTTGCAAGAGATTGGACCCGACCCTAGGATAGCTATAGACCGGCAACAGCGCGAGAGCGTGAGCTTGGTTCCACATTTAGTTGCAACTAGTTCATCCAAATTCTCATTCTAGCAACTTTGATACCGACGAACCACATTTATGAAATACGGTGAGTAGCGGGAATTCCCCATTCCCTAGACGTTCTTTATTTGATTTGATATTTCGCACATTTGTCTGACGATTGTGACAGGATCGCCCAAGGCAATTCTCTCTATTCTTAAATAGCCAGGTTGATTAGGAGCAAGCACGGTCATTCGTCCTCCCTGTGTTCGATACCCGCTCGCCGCTATACCGTGCGCTTGCGGTAAAACTACAACCGTCGCTTCGGGTGTGTACGCCTGGGCGCGATCAACTTCAATGTCACTAGGTTTATTGAGGAGAAGGTGGGGGGGAGGAGCCTCACCCCGGACTTGTTGGCGGATTTCAATCTCTGCATTACTGACTGCAGGTTGGATGACATTCGCTCCATCGGTGATAAGCTGAGCTGGAGCAATTGCGCTTTGGGGGATGCTCGGATCTCTTGTAGGCTTGATCGGGCTCTTGTTAGTCCCGAGTGGCTAGAGGCCCTTCCTGATGCTTATGCCGCCTATCTTCCTCCGGCCACTAGCGACCATTCTCCTCTTCTAATTCAGGTAATCCCTCCCCCCAACTCGGGCCCCAAACCCTTCAGATTCTTTGGTCACTATCTCCAGGTACCTGGATTCTACACCCTTCTTTTATCCGTCTGGAGAGGTCATTACTCTGGCTCGCCCATGCTCAGACTCGTCACCAAGCTCAGGGCCCTCAAGGCGGCTATCCGTGCATGGACCCTCGCCCGGAGGCCCTTCCCCCCTTCCGTGTCTATCAGGAGTGAGATCTCTGCTATCCGTGATGACTCCGGTTTCCACTTGTGCCCGGATCTCATGCGCCAGGAGCGCTCCCTCCGCCACCTACTTGCTTCTAGCCTGGCTTGTGAGGAGAGTCAGGCTAGACAGAAGAGCCGCTAGTCTTGGCTCTCCCAGGGTGACCAGAACACCAGGTTTTTCTATGCTGCGACAAAGGACCGGGCAGCTGGTAACAGTCTCCTGCACTTGATTGGGCCGGGTGGGGACCCTGCCGCTGAGTTAGACTCTCTTTGGGCTGATGCGGTAGACTTCTACACCTCTCTCTTCCACCAGGACTCGTACCCCACTACCTTCCCTGATATCACCCCCAAGCACATCCTCTCCCCGGGCTCTTATGACTGGATCTGTGGCCCTGTTATGGACCAGGAAATTAAGGAGGCCCTCTTCTCTTTGGACAAGGACAAATCACCCGGGCCTGATGGTTTTCCTCCTCTCTTCTTCCAGGAGATGTGGGGAATTGTTTATAGTGATGTCCTTCGTGCGGTGTGTTCTTTCTTTTCGTCTGGATGTATTCTCAAGCAGATCAATCATACGTTCCTTACTCTGATCCCTAAGACTTCGTCGGCATCCTCCTTGGATGACTACAGGCCTATTTCTTGCTGCAATGTCATTTACAAGATCATCTCCAAGGTTCTTAGTAGGAGGATGGCCGCTGTCATTCCCGGCCTTATCTCCTGGAACCCGTCAGCTTTCATCAAAGGGCGCCTGATCTCTGATTCCTCTCTTCTTGCACATGAGCTCATCAGGGACTACTCTGCTTCGTTGGGGGCCAGGGCCTGTATCCAGCTGGACCTTCGCAAGGCTTTTGATAGTGTCAACCGTGAGTTTCTCTACTACTTCATGGGTCGCCTTGGATTCCCTCACACCTTCATTCACTGGGTCAAGACGTGCGTGGACTCTCCATCGTTTTCTGTCCTCGTCAATGGGTCGCCTGCTGGCTTCTTCGGGAGCAACAGAGGGGTCCGTCAGGGCGACCCCATGTCCCCCTTCCTTTTTGTGATGGTTATGGAGGCCTTTACTCTCTTGATGGACACTGCTTCTAACTCTGGTGTCATTCGCCCCCCCCCCCCCCAAGAGAGGGGTGCTGGGGGTTCCGTCTCACCTGCTCTTTGCCGACGACATGCTTGTGTTTTGCAGGGCGGATGTGCCCTCCTTTGCGGGCCTTGGCCATCTTCTGGATTCGTTCCACCTTTTGACGGGCCTGGAGGTAAATAAAGGTAAGAGCAAGCTGATGCTCAGCAAGGGGTGTAACATTGGCAGCGAGCCTTCCCTCCTCCTTGGCATCCCCGTTGAGGACCCTCCCGTCAAGTACTTGGGGCTCCCCCTCTCTTCCACCTATCCTGCTGCCAAGCTTTTCTCTGGCCTCGTTGATAAATGTAGGGCCAAGGTCTCTTGCTGGTCTTCCAGGCTTCTGTCCACAGCGGGGCGTATTGAGCTGGTGCGCACTGTCATTCATGGATTCGTCTCTTATTGGATTCAATCTTACCGCATTCCTATCTCTGTCCTAGACGGGATTGACCGCCTGTGTCGAGACTTTATTTGGGGGTCGAAACTCCATCTTTGGCGGTGGGAGGACATGTGTCTCCCGAGGTCGGAAGGGGGGATTGGCCTTCGTTGCCTGCGTGAGGTGGGTGTTGCCGCCGGGGCGAAGCTCCTCTGGAGACTACTGCACTCCTCCTCCCCTTGGGCTTCTTACATGCGCAGCGTCTATTTGAAGAGTACACCCATGTTCCAGTGTGTGCCCTCGGTCTTGGACTCGGGGACTTGGAAGCACATGATTCGGTGTAGGGACTTGGCAGCTACTTGCTTTCGTCGGGTGATTGGTGATGGCCGCACCACTTATTTTTGGTATGATCCGTGGCTCCCTTACGGCCCGTTTGCGGACGTACACCCTCCTCCTCGGTCCCTGCGGTACCGCCGGGTTGCTGACTTTTGGGATGGACGTGCCTGGTCCCTCCCTGTTGAGCTCGCTCATATCGCTCCCCTTCTGGGCACGGTTGCCTTGTCGGATGGCCCTGATGTCTGGGACTGGACAGCTACTGGGGGCTGCTCCCTCCGCTCTGCCTGGTCTTCTACTCGTCGCTGCTCCCCCCTGCCCGGCTTGCCTCTGTGGTCTGGTTCCCTGGGCATACGCCCAAGTTCTCACTCACCCTCCTGCGTGCTCTCTCTGATCGCCTTCCCACCACCATCAGATGGCCAGGCACGGTATTCGGGATCAGTCTACTTGCGCTCTGTGTGGTTTGTTCCCTGAGTCGGCTCGTCACATCTTCTTCCGATGTGAGTTCAGTGCCTTGGTTTGGGGGGCTTGCAGGCTTCGGCTGGGTCTCCCTCCTGGTTCCAAATCCATCACCGTTGAAGCCCACTCGCTAAGGCGGCGATTTGGTATCTGGGGGAAATCCACCCCCAGGGGTACGCTCTCCTTGTTAGTCTTCTCTGCGACGGTTTGGCATATTTGGAGAGAGCGGAACCTCTGCATTTTCAGTTCCCTTAGATCGCCTGCGCCTACCATTCTGGCTAGGATCTCATTGGACATCTCGGACGCCCTGGCTGGTTCCATCCCGGATGACTTAGACCCTTTTGATGTCATCCTTTTTGAGAGCTGGGGGGTTTGTGGGCCGTCTTTTGTACGCCCCTCCCCAGCATAGGTTTTCCTTTCTTTATTTTCCTCTTGGCTTCGCCTGGTTGGGGTTGTACGGGGTGACTGCTTCCCAGCCTCTCCCTCGTATGCCCTGCTTGTTGGCAATGTCCTGATGTGGTCCCTGTTCATATATATACATACACACTTACTTTTCAAAAAAAACATGCACATATCACCATGCACAAAACATGGAGCATATAGAGTCTGGCAGCTAGAACCAAGGGGAGAAAAAATTTCAGATTCATATGGAAATCAATTGAAACATGCACATATCACTATACACAAGACAGTGAGCATATAGATTCTGAAAGACAGACCCAAGGGCAGGAAAAATTTCAGATTCATATGGATAGCAATTCAAACATGCACATATCATATTCGTACAAAAAATAACAGTTTCATATTGGTATCATTACAAGTTATCCAACAACCCATTCATACATTCTTCGTGTACACAACCAACAACATTAAAATGATTAGGCCTAATATATAAAACAACAAACACTTAATTGTGTCAATATCTCCGATAATCCTATTCATTTTCTCCGTGTTTCTCTCAATTTGTCCAACTACCGTACCCAACTGCCCCTCTAGATCGTAAACCCTACTATCCGACAGTGTGCTTGAAGAGCTATCCAAAATCTGCCCCCTTTCATTCGCATCCTTCAAACGAAGTATAACATTGTGCGACCAAGCATTGTGAGCGAGATCCTTCCATTCGTAGAATCTGCAGTGTTCGACGCGAGACGAACAAGTCCAATATCTCCTCACAGGGTCGTGCTGGACCAAGAAGTCTGCCTTGGGCACCTCAGGCCACAGTGGCAAAGCCGGTAGTCTGCTGGATCACATTCCAACTCATCCCGTGGGTGTGATCGTTCTGACGGGTTAGAGCTTGCACTCATTTGACCCTGCAAAATTACAGATTAGTAATGGAAATATAAAAGATACAAGGAAATGATGTGATACGTGACAGTGAAAGGCATACATATGATGGTATAAGAAGGGTGACAATAGAGACGACGTCTTGAAGGAAAAAGAACGAGAAAAAATTCATTGTATACACAAAATAAGACAAAACCACATAAATGCAAAAACCATAAAAGAGTATATACAATTATTAGCCCTTAAAATTGTAGTTAATCATTTCGCAATTTTGGTTGCTGGCGGTGGCTCAATTTTTATATACCGTTTACATGCATGCACTTCACAAGTGACAAATCTTACCTCAAAAACAGTGAGCATATAGGGTATGGCACACAGCCACAAGGGAACAAAAAACATCAGATTCATATGGAATTCATATAAAGACATGTATGATACAGATAATAAAAATGAACCAACCAGCCAACCTTCCAAGAAAATGGGAGTAGAATGACAAACGGTCATATGTGAACACCCTTCATCATTGGGCATGAAGTAAACATATCGGTGAGACTATATGGTATTGCTCACAGCACCAAGGGCACAAAAAAGACCAGATTCATATTGATGTCAAATGAAACATGCACATATCACCTTGCACACAAGATAGGGAGCATATAGAGTCTGGCAGCCAGGACCAAGGGGAGAAAAAAAATCAGATTCATAAGGATATCAAATGTAACATGCACATATCACCATGCATAAGATAGTGAGCATATAGAGTCTGAAAGACAGACACAAGGGCAGGAAAAATTTCAGATTCATATGGATAACAATTCAAACATGCACATATCACCATGCAAAAAACCATAAAAGACTATATACAATTATTAGCCCTCAGAATTGTAGTTAATCATTTCCCAATTTTGGTTGCTGGCGGTGGCTCAATTTTTATATACCGTCTATATGCATGCACTTCACAAGCGAAAAATCTTACCTCAGAAATAGTGAGCATATAGGGTATGGCACACAGCCACAAGGGAACAAAAAACATCAGATTCATACGGAATTCATATAAAGACATGTATGATACAGATAATAAAAATGAACCAACCAGCCAACCTTCCAAGAAAATGGGAGTAGAATGACAAACGATCATATGTGAACACCCTTCATCATTGGGCATGAAGTAAACATATCGAGCCTATATGGTATTGCTCACATAACAGGGAGCATATAGAGTCTGGCAGTTAGGACCAAGGGAAGAAAAAAAATCAGATTCATAAGGATATCAAATGAAACATGTACATATCACCATGCACAAAACAGGGAGCATATAGAGTCTAGCAGCCAGGACCAAGGGGAGAAAAAACATTCAGATTCATAAGGATATCAAATGAAACATGCACATATCACCATGCACAAAACAATAAGCATATAGGGTCTGGCAGCCAGGAACAAGGGGAGACAAAAATTCAGATTCATAAGGATATCAAATGAAACATGCACATATCACCCTGCACATATCACCATGAGCATATATGGTCTGGCAGCCAGGACCAAGGGGAGAAAAAAATTCAGATTCATAAAGACATCATCAAATGAAACATGCACATATCACCCTGCACAAAACAATGAGCATATAGGGTCCGACAGCCAGGACCAAGGGGAGAAAAAAATTCAGATTCATAAGGATATCAAATGAAACATGCACATATCACCATGAGCATTTAGAGTCTGTCATAGAGACCCAATGGCCGAAAAAAGCATGTTCATATGTATATCAGTGGTAACAAGCTCATATCTCCATGTACAAAACAGTGAGCATTTAGGGTATTGCAAACATCCAGTAGGGCACAAAACAACATGGAATCATATAGTATATGTCAAACAGACCCACGCACAAAAAGTACTGTACCTAGTCATACTACAGTAGCTACATAATACAAAAAGCACCATCGTCTTCAGCACCCACAAGTTATCCATTAGTTAATACTCTCATTAACCCACCCTTCATCTTCGTAGCCATCATTACACTTCTTCTCAAGCTCCGCGATGATGAGCTTTATCTTCATATCCATGGCCGCTGGAGGCATCCCAAGAAACTTCCGACCCCCTGGCTCCACATCGGCGAGATGGTCGTACACCTTAGCCAACATCTCCAACGGATACTCGGTGTGGAAAAAATACACGTACCCAAATCCTTTTGCCATGAGTTCTTTAAAGCGTCAGCGACATGGTCAACGACGATACCTACTTTGTCCACTGATTTAACCATTTTCTCCATAATGTCATGAACATCAGGTAGGCGTTAGCGACAGGCTGTCTTCTTCCCCACAGATGGAGGTGTACGAGGGGAAGGCCCCGGTGGAGTAGATACCCCCGATGAACCCGGGGGGATGTACGGGGGACCCTCAGCGGCCGTCGAATCATGCTCTTGCTGATAATTCGCTTCTTGATGCCCTTCACCATCCGGGTATGGCCCTCCAAAGTTTTGGAAAACATCCTTCCTATGTTCCCCCCTTGCCGATCGTCTCCAACGATTTTTCGAAGGTTCTCAAGCCACGGAATGGGCTGATTCACATATTGAATCTTTTTTGGATTGGCCTGCACACAGACATTGGCGCATTTTATTGTACGGTATGTAAAATACATATAAAGACGATGTCGACTTATGTATAATATTGGAGTTCATACCGCTACCCACGGGCCATAAGATTCCGGCGCCAATGTAATCGTCTTGGTATCATCACACCATCCCGTGCCACTAATGGCCAAGCATTCATTCACTTCGGCGAGACAAGTACGGAGGGTTTTAGAGTGGTTCTTAACATTTAGCCCGGTATATGTTGTTTGAAATAATGCATTGATGTGGGCTGCTGCGGAGTTGAAGGCAGTAAGTTTGAACGACTTATCGCCTTTATTTCCTTCATCTACTTGCTCTGTAAGGTAAGTGATAAGTTCCAAATCGTGCTCCCACGGCCACACTTTGTTCACAGGGGACTTTGACTTTTTCCTTGGGCTTTCCAGCGAAGGCTCCTCCGAATCATCGCGGCGACTCGACTTCCGCGATGAGTCACTTCCCCTCCTCATCGAGTCATTTTCGCTGGACGATGAAGTCATGTGGATACCCATAGGGGGAGACGGGGTAAAATAATGTGGGTTTCCCATTCCTTCCCCCATCTCCCCCCTTGTAGCATATGCATGTATCCAGGGGGAGAAGGAATTTGCATTGGCATGCTATATTGCGAGTAGTTTTGATACGGCATACTTGTCCCTCCACCTTGCAAGCCTTGCGTTGGGTAGTGGAAGTCTCCCACCATATGCGCCATCGGTCGCAACAGCGTATTCTCACTCCAACTTTGGTTCGGATTTGTTCGGTCATTCATACGCCCTTGGTTCGGATTCCCAGACATGACTGCAATAATATAGCAAATGCAAATATCAAACGCGAAATGTAAATTTAATAGAGCAAATTTAAGCTTCAATTGGTGACATGATAGGAAAACGTCATTGAATGCCATACCCATAAATAACACATAAAGTGGTATTGAGGCCACATACATACACGTCATACGCATAAATAAAACATAAAGTGTTATTGAGTCCACATCCTTGCATGCCATACCCATAAATAAAACATAACAAACACCTCACATGCCATGTTCACTTGTGTTCCCATTATTATGAATTTTACAATAGTCAACCCACATATCCCATGCAATTATATCCCTCCGCATTTTCCACTGGTCCCTTTGTTGGGTTTGTTCACGTAATCGCAACTGTTGTGACATATCCATAATCGAAGCATCTTGCTCATTGATAACATCACCGTCTTCCTCGATCACAACACCATCATCTAGGAGATGAGGGTCATGCGGATCTTGTATCTGGATATAATTATGCAAAATCGTGCAAGCAAGGACTGTGTCAACCTGGCTTGGGAAGGGATAGTGGGGCTTGGATGTCAAGATCTTGAACTTGTTCTTCAGGATACCAAAGGTAGACTCGATCTTCGTCCTTAAGGAAGAATGGCGCATGTTGAAAAGTTCTTTGCGATTTCGCGGAACTCGATCGGTATGGTCCTTTAAATGGTATCTAACTCTTCTGAACGGAGATATGAAACCCGACATGGTAGTATAACCTGCATCACACAGGTAATATTTTCCTACATACAGAAACGTACACCAACTATACCATCAAACGACCACTTTAATATTCGAATATATAAAGTAGGTTTATGTATGCCTATTACCTTCATAAACTCGCAACCCGTGGGGGGTGGTAATGACAAGACATCTTTAAGGACAGTAAAATCATTTGCGGATCCTTCCCACCCAGCCATGACGTATGTGAATCTTTTGTTTGGTGTTACAGCCGCAAGGACATTTTGCGTCACCCCCTCACGACCTCTAAAACGGGGTGCGAGATGTGCTGGGAGCATGGCATCGATGTGTGTCCCATCGATGAGCCCTATGCAATCCTACATCTTATTTAAGCAGGCAAATGTTACATTTACATTCACGAAATAAATTCTTAAGGGCCCTATACACGCATACACACATACCTTGAAATATGGAAACCACTTTGGATTATTGGCAACCTCGGGAGGAATCTCATTTGGCGCTTGCTTCATGACCATATCCCTCAAGGCACACACTGCTTGCATTACTTGGTTGAAGTAACGACTGATTGTAGACCCGGATCGGATGAAATCAATTTGCATGACTCTATTCTTTGACTTGTGACCTACGATATGAAGGAACATTGCCAACTGCTCCTCTATGGACACATGAACAGTGTCTTTGAGAATATTCTTATCCCTGATTAATGCTGCCAGGTTAATGAATGCAGCGGTCCTCATTCGTAAGTAGTGCAAACAACTACTCTCACTCCCAAGAAGGATTCTACGCATATGCGATTTCCTATGCAGATCACGCATAGCCGAAGGCTCCCTAGGAACTCGCGTACCCATAGCATCATCGTAGTATATGAGAAATTGTATGACAGAAAAAACAACCGCTGCCGCGGCAGCGCAACATGTTTCAACAGCCACTATTTCATCATTGTGATCCATCTAAACAAATTTAGATTCATAAGGATATTAACTTATACACGCGAATATCACCAAAGCAGAATACATTGTGCAAACAAATGAGGAAAAAATATCAATTTCATATGGATTTCAATTAAAATAAACATGTATCACCAAAGCAAAAACAGTGAGCATTTAGGGTATGTCAAACAGGGCCAAGGCCACAAAAACTATCAGATTCATATGGAAACAAATTTGAATTATGGTCTTATCAACAAGCAAAAAACAATGTGCATATATGGTATGTCATGTTCTTTTGCGTTATTTTGAGAGGGATTCCCACAATTTTCACTGTTGGGCGCACTGATGGGTGAGAAACTCGAATCAAAAGTGATTGGGGTGTTCGTTTGGGGTTTCGGTAGAAAGGGAATCGTAATCCCCGCTGGCACACTTTTTCACCATATGGATATCAATGGGTGTTCTTTTGGGGTATCATATTCATATGGATAACAAATGAAACATGCACATATCACCATGCACAGAAGACAGTGAGCATACATGGAAAGTCAGACAGAACCAAGGGGAGAGAAAATATCAGATTCATTTGGAAATCAATTGAAACATGCACACATCACCCTACACACAAGACATGGAGCATATAGAGTCTGTCAGACAGACCCAAGGCCAGAAAAATTATCAGAATCATATGGAAATCATTTGAAACATTGACATATCACCATGCACAAGATAGTGAGCATATAGAGATTGTCAGACAGACCCAAGGCCATTTTATCCTCTTTTGAAATCCCCAGAAAATGAGGCTATGTCAAAATATCATTTTAACACTTTGACACAATATATTTACGGGCCCTCAGACATTTGATGTATTTCATTTTCACGAAATCTTGTCGGCTTGGCGGTTGCTCCTTCAATCTATGCACCAAAACGCATAAAAAATTGATTTTTTATACCTTGAAAATAAACATATCACCAACACCAAAACAGGTAGCATGTAAGCGTGTACTTGATAATAACACACTCCAAATCCATTTTAGGTCCAACAAAATACCAACACCCATTTTTATATTGAAGGATCCTTCACACCAACCGTTTTTTATCATCATAGGGCTCGACTCACACAAAACATATCCATAACATTTCATACACCATGGATCATTATCCAACAATGCCGTCCCTAGCCATGATTGATTACATTGAAGCGCAACTATCCCTACTGCCCTCAGAATAACCCACCAATATAATGTGTTTTGATGATTTCTTGTTATTTATCAAGCGTACCATATCAAGAACACACCTTATCAACCACATTTGAGTCAATTTAATTTCTTGGCTTTCATCATAGGGCAAATTCTTGAATGGGTCAACATCATAAAATTGGGTCAACTTGCTAGGGTTGCATTGGGTTGATGAAACATGAATGCACAAAGTAAACGTATTACATTTTGCATCTAGTGTGATACATTGCATACCCTATGAAACTGAAATTATTGGTGCCAGTGGGGCTGTTGACAGACCCTATATGCTCACTGTTTTGTGCATGGTGATATGGGCATGTTTCAATTGATAGCCATATGAATCTGATATTTTTTCTGCACTTGGGGCTGTTTGCCATACCCTATCTGCTCAAGCTGTTTGCCAACTTTTTATAATTGCATCATAGAAATTAATCTCAGCAAATGGCACAGAAATTAGCCGAAAATTCATAGAATTGCTTGTAGGTATACCTCAGCAAGGATCAATCAAAGCCGAGCAGACAAAACCCCCAAAACCCACCGAGTAGACAAGATCCCAATGGCAAGGGCACTCCCGCTAGATCAGAACCTAGAATCTGAGACGGCAGCCCTCGATTCCACGTGAAGAACCTCTCAAAAACCCTCAGCTAGACTCAGCTGATTGGAGGTAGCAAGAAGAAGGAACAAAGCTCAGCAACAGCAGAATTATGGCGGCCAGGTCACCTCCGCGTAGATCAAGCCATAGATCAACCGCTTGCAACCCTAGAACTCCCCATGGACCTTGCCGAACCTCTTCTGAAGCCGCTAGGGTTTGAGAAATGAGCAAGCGCGGCGAAACAAGAACGGAGCAAGCGAGGGGAGGTGAGCATATGCCAGTGGGACCCATGAGAGGAAGAGTAATCAGCGAAATCCCAACGTTTCGAGGGGATTCGAAAATCGACGGAATTGGCTGCCAGCGGGGATTGAGATTCCCTTGCTACCGAAACCCCAAAAGAACACAAGCCAACGTTTTTCTCACCCAACAGTACGTCCAACAGTGAAAATTGCGGAATTCCATATCAAAATAACGCAAAAGAACACGCCCAAAGATGGAGGCGGAGGCTAATTGTAGGCGTTTGTAAAGTGGTTTGTGTTTTTAAAGCAATAAAGTCGGTGCGTACAGTCTTTCACCAAATCGGGAACGTTGCTGGTCACATTCGACATTTTGCTAACATTACTACATTTATTAACAAGTATACCAGTATGCTTTACAAGTTTACCAAAAACAGAATGGCAATCATGTAAATAAATGAAACAAGTTTATCAAAATGTGTAACGTGACCAGCGCCGCTGCAAATTGGATACCAAATTAATAAAACTTTGGATTCTGAATTACAAAAACTGTTACGGGCCCCCTCCCATTCTCGTGACAGCCTGCACCCAGCTGTATCCCATCCACGTTCAAATTTTTTAAAATGCTCCTTTCTCTCTCCTTCTCTCCGTACACACCCTCGCCTCAATGCACGCTTTAATTTTCGCGCCGCCCTATTAAAATACCAAATTGGAAACTCCCTCGTTTTTTATTTATGTTTTAATTTCCTAAAATTTAAGCGTACGTGTGTGCTGATCGCCACCAGCTCACTCCCTCCTCCTTGCGCACGCTTTCCGATGCAATCCCTAACCTCCCCAGCTCATCCCCATTCCAGCCTGTCACCTGCCTTCAAATAAAAACCTCTCCCCCCTTCTCTCGTTCTCACCTCAAAGCCCTAACAATTGCGGCAAAGATTTCAAAAAAAGAAAAGAAACAGGGTTCTTTCAGGTCTACGGAGATCTCTTCTCCAATGGACCCGTGTCCTTTCGTTCGCCTTCTCGTCGGAAACCTCTCACTGAAGATCCCCGTCGCCTCCCGCCCCGCCCGCTCCGGCGTCCACCCCGCCTCTTCCCCCTGCTACTGCAAGATCCGCCTCAATAAGTTCCCATACCAGACTGCTGCGGTCTCCTTAGTCCCCGCCGACTCCGCCGCCGGCGAGCAGACCCCCCAGACCCTAACCCTAGCCGCAAGCTTCCACCTCGGCCGATCCGATCTCGACAAGGTCGTCTCCAAGTCAGTCATCTTCGCTGGGAAGTCTAAGCTGAAGGTCGCGATCTATACCGGCCGCCGGGGTTCGACTTGCGGGATGAACTCCGGGAAGTTGCTAGGGAAGGTGACCCTGCCGCTGGATCTGAAGGGGGTTGATGGTAAAGCTTGCGTCTTTCATAACGGATGGGTTTCAGTCGGCAAGGGGAGCAAAGGATCGTCGGCGATGCTTCACATGACGGTGAGATCGGAGCCGGATCCGAGGTTTGTCTTCGAGTTTGATGGCGAGCCCGAGTGCAGCCCTCAGGTGTTCCAAGTTCAGGGGAGGATGAGGCAGCCGGTGTTTACTTGCAAGTTCAGCACTTTCCGGCCCGGCGACCGAAACTTGAGAACAAGGTATTTTGAGCCTTTCGTAGTTTTTATTCAAGAAATCAGAAGTCTGGTTTGAGATACTCTGTTTATATTAAAGTTTTTAAAAATCTGGATCACAGTCATTTGTAAAATGTAGCTTCTTCTGCTTGAGAAATTTAATGTTTGAAGTCTTCATCTTAAAATTTTGTTCGATTTAACATAGTTTTTAGTTAAAATTTTCTTGAAATTAAAGAGATCGCCAGTTAGTTATGATTCTTCTCTAGTTCAGGAAACCTTTCAATCGTTCAATTCAAGAAATCATCGTTCAGTTCTTAGATCTGTCACCTAATCCTAGATATTTATTTATTTTTATCAGCTCTCTGCCATCAGAGCCCACTACCTCACGAAGCTGGCTCTCGTCGTTCGGATCCGAGCGCGAGCGCCCAGGGAAAGAGCGAAAGGGCTGGTACATCACCGTCCACGACCTCTCGGGCTCGACCGTGGCGATGGCCTCGATGGCCACACCCTTCGTCGCATCTCCGGGCACCGATCGCGTCAGCAGCTCGAACCCCGGCGCCTGGATCATCTTCCGCCTGGGCGAGGGTACTCTCCTGAAACCCTGGGGCCGCCTCGAAGCCTGGCGCGAACGCGGCGGGTCCCCCGACGGCCTGGGCTACCGCTTCGAACTGATGCCGGACGCCAACAACATCAACGGCGTTGGAGTCTCCCTGGCCGAAAACACCATAAACGCGACGAAAGGCGGGAAGCTGACCATAGACCTGACCGGCAACGGGAGCATGACGAGGCATTCGTCTCCCGGGTGCAGCCCGAGAGGGAGCGGGGACTTTGGTTATGGGCTGTGGCCGTTCTCGAGCTACCGAGGGTTTGTGATGTCGTCGACGGTGGAAGGAGAGGGGAAATGCAGCAAGCCGGTGGTGGAGATCGGAGTGCAGCACGTGGGGTGCACGGAGGATGCAGCGGCGTTCGTCGCATTGGCGGCCGCCATTGATTTGAGCATGGATGCTTGCAGGCTCTTCTCTCAGAAGCTGAGGAAGGAGCTGTTGCAGCAGCAGGCTTCGTGATCAAATTGATTTTCCTTTTTTAAAAAGAAATGTTGGCCCTTTTTTTAATGTGGGTTTGATTTTGGGTGCTATTGGGTTGGGTGAGCTTAAGTGGAGGATGCTTTTTCGGCCAACTGTACAGCGAGCACAATATCCTATTTTTTTCCACCTTATTTTTATTTCTTTTTTAAGGTGTGGTTCACTGGTTTGATGTTGTGTCCGTGTGTTTTCTTCTGTCTACTAGGGGATTTTTGTGAACTAGAAGAAGAAGAAGAAGCCGGTTGCTGGTTAGGCTAGTTTGTAGTGTTGCTACGTGTGATGATAATGAATGAATAAGTAAATGAGAAATTGAATGCTTATTGGCAGTGTTGGTTCGCCATCGGAGGCCGTTGGGGTTGGTACTGGGGCATGTGCTTTTCCGGTACGGTGGGGGCCCAGTGAGTTCACATGGGCTTGTTTAGCTTTTGGAGGAAAGCGGGGATTTGTTTGTCTGCTTGCGATTGGGCTTTTGGCATTGGACGAGCAATTTGCTGGCTGGAGAGCTGTCATTTGTCCTTTTCTGGGTCGTCGAAAGCATCGGCCAGCGCATTGCGCGCTTTTGAGTGTAGACGAAAAAGGTCAAAATTTATTTCCATGTCAGCAACACGGGGGTAAACGTTCACCTAGTTTCTCCGCCTTTAAATTAGATATTATTTATATTTTTGAAAAACTCGTGTTAAACACATCTCTCTGCTGCCAAAATTATTGGGCAGCATAATTAGTTGCTTAGGGCCTGTTCTTTTGCGGGAATAGGAAAAATGGAATAGGGGAAAGTTTGTATTCCAATGAGAGAGAAAATGGAGTTTTGTGTTTTTTTGGGTGGAATAGAGTATGAAAAGTGGGGTTTGGAATAGAAAGTGGGGTCACATTCTATTCTTGTGTTCTTTTGGGATTGGAGAGTTGGAATGGAAAAGTGGAAAGGGGATGAGTTGGAGGGGAGAGATAGAGAGAGATGAGAGAGTGGAGCCCACCATTCCAAGAATTCCATTGTATTCCAAGCAAAAAGTTTGGAATACAAAAGTGCTCATCATTACCAAATTGGAATAGCCACGTAGGATTCTATTCCACGACCAAAAGAACAACCGCTTGGAATACAAACTTGGAATAGAGTGAATAGTGCATGAATAGTGTCCATATTCTCATTCCCACCCCTATTCTCGGCAAAAGAACAGGCCCTTAATGTTTTCCAACTGTATCCGAGTCTGCCAAAATAATAACTCTCGCTTTATTTGCTTTTACATTAAATGATATCTACCCATTCGCTTTCTATTATATTTCTCACCAACTTTTGTATGTTTTGTTGAAGGAATTTAGAGAAGAAGTGTAAACTAATCTCTAAAATCAGGAGTAGTCATGGCATAAGCCATGGCTCTCTATATATTCATTCACTTTAGAAGTCCAAGGGACTCCCCACTAAGCTAGTGTGGAGTAAATGGTGAGGTGATGAGGGGAGGGAGGCCAAAGGCCTCCCTCAACTCACAACACTCCCCTCATCTTTCCATTACCTTGGTTTAAGCATAAGAATAAATCAGGATTCAGTATGCTAATGGGGTGGATACTTCTGGATCCAGAGCCACTGTGGTTGCCTCGTTAAAACCTTAGCTGTGGAAAACTCAGTGGGAAAACCCAGCAGCTTAAGGGAAAAGAGTACAACTATTGAGGGACTCCCCCTGATCTGTACAAGCTTCAGACTTGCAGATTTCCCATGTATCTATACAATCATCTCCTATTTGTCTATACATCCATCATGTTCTGAAAGAAAATACAGTCATCACTCATCTATACAAGTTTCACTCATCTAGCGGCAATTGGAAAGTAGTGGCGCTCTGGAGTGGAGTGCTCTTCGAAGTTGGTAGATGACTCCACTAAAGTATTCTTTGAATCAATCTTCAGTGTGCATGCAAAGTACTGCTGGACCTGGCTGATCGTTTTCAATACTTGCTTCTTGGATGATGAGCTTCTCAGAAGATGTAGACATTGGAGGATGATGTGTAGATATTTAGGAGGTGGACGGCCTTTCGTGTTTTAGTCATCGCGATGATCTTTAAACCTGCATATGCGATATATATTCCTTGACCCTTGGAAGTTGTGCAGAAGTAGCTTATCCTTGGTCTAGTGGTGCTCTCCAGGACAACACTGTATCTGGTTTACAACTTTACTGCAGACATTCTATCAAAGACACGTGCAGTTGGCCAGATAAAGAAGTGTAACAAGTACACTAGAGATAGGCTCTTCGGGACCTAGGATGTCCTCCCCCTCTTCCATCGACTGGAAGGTGTCATAAATAAGAATCTATTTTTAATAGATTGCAAATGGACATCATTCTTCATAAACTCCAGGTGTATGAAGGATATTAAAGGGTTCCACCACGAAGGTGTTAAATATATAAGCCGAGACAATACCTTGTTATACCTAGGTTTTTCATTTCCAATGTATGCTTAAAGCTATCTGATATCTCAATGGTCTCTACAGGAGATCCTATTAGCTTTAAGTCGACCACATATACGGCGAATATTACAAATCCTGTCAAAGATCTTTCGAAAAAGATACACAGGCAGAATATTGCTAAGATCAACTAATGATCTTTGTAGCCTTTATGGAGAAGACGTTTCTACGTCTCTCTTTCATCTCTGGGGGTAGAGTATACCCTTCTGGAAGTTTTATATAGATCTCTATATCTATATTGCCGTATATATATGCAGTCACAACGTCCATGAGCTGCATGTATTGGCTTTTTCAGAGAAGTGTAGGCTTAGTAGGAAAATGATTACATTTCCTTCATTTCAATTTCTTTATGAAAAACTGAATTATATTCCACAGGTTTTTACACATTCAGGTGTATGGACTACTGGTCCAAAGACTTTGCTTTTTCAAGAGTGAGTCCAGCTCTACTCTTATTGCCTCGTCCCACTTTGGCCATTCTATGCATTTACGCTATAGAAAAGTGGGTAGACGTCATCGTCGTATTCAGCGACGTGAACGGCAATAGCGAAATCAAAACCGTCGTCGACGACTGTGCTATATATGTCCAGTACCTCTCCTGTACGTACGTAATATAATGATGTTTCTCCTGTTATTTCCTCTGCAGGGGAAATTAGGAGAGGAGAGATTGCTGGTCTGAGCTCAGCATCCTGTGGTTGGATCATTTTGATATATCCAGGAATCTTCCTATTTTGAGGAATTTTATATTTTGAACCTGGCAGGCGTCCTCTTTTAAAATGAGGTACAGCCAATTCTGCTGCCGGTGGATTGCATCCATCTTTGGGAATGTCAATCCTAGCTGGCGTGTTGGCAACAGGGACGTGTGGACGAACAATCTTCTGGTTGTCCGTAAATTTATCCGTCAATTGATGTACTTTAGTCTGAATGTGAAGGATCTTCTGGATCTCAACTTCACACAGAAAAAGTATGCGGATCATAATAAGATGAGGACTTTTGTGTCCCATGATATGGTCTCAGAAGCTTCAGGCTTCTTTAGCCTGCGTGCCTATTTCAATGAGAATTTGCTCATCAAATTCACATTTATCAAGACTTGGTGGTAAACCATAAGCAAACATCATCAGCAATAAGATATGGCAACAAGCGGGCCATATCGTGATAAGCGATGCAGAATGCAGTGTAATGGTCCCTAAACATCAACAGACAACTGCGATTTTACAATTGACATGAAATCCATTGGAGTCTCTTTACCAGAGACTTTGCTAACCCGTTATGAGGTTGAACATGCTGCAGGATGTTCAATTTTTATGCCAATGTGGTGGCATAAGTCTTGAATGATATATGAAGTAAATTCACCCACATTATAAGCTTTTGAGAAAGCTAGATTGCGAGTGAATATAAAGGCACACATAAGACCATCTAGTAGATGCATATATCAGTACAGTAATGAAGTACCGAAAATGGGCCATTTGCGGGGTGAATAGGCCCGCAAAAGGTCACCATGTATCTCTCAATGAAGCCATGAGACTCTAAACCCACTTTCAGGAGGGAAGGTCTCTCTATTAGATTTTCCCTTATGAGAAAGGGGGACAAGGAAACTCAAACTTTTGAAGAATCTTCAGGTTCTCCAATGGATTCATTTGATGATGCGTCCATCATCGCTGATCCAGGATGACCAAGTCCATTTTGTCAGAGTTAAAAATTATGGCAAAGAGAGACACTTCTGGTGCTCAGTCGAGTTGGCTTTCTATAGGATGAATATCTGTAATTATAGGGGCCCAACGGGGGTCCAATGAAATCGTAAGTAGATGGTCTTCTGGCCATTCTCTTGACGAGTTACATATTGATATTCAATATATATTATCCACAATTTTCAAGTTATTTTCTTTAAAAAGGAATATCCTTGAAAATTGGAGATTTCCTATATGTTTAAGAGGATAATTTGCATCTTATAGTCTCGTTGTATGTGGGAGCAATATCAATGCTACACCAGTGCAACGAGGCACTGTCCACAATATTCCATACTTCATCTATAAGTAAAACGAAATTTTATTTAAGGCAATGAAAAAGACATAAAATAAAAGTTCGTACTTAAGCAAATTAAAGATGAAGCAACATTGAATTTTAAATGCATAGATAAAAGATGAAGCTTAATCGAGCAGGTCGTCATTCTCGAAGTCATTTGCAGTGAACATCATTGGTGGCTGAAACAGCCGCCAAGTTTGTTTCAGGCAAAGACTTCTGGCTCGCCTGATATAGTTCCTGGAGGTGGCGAGGAGTGCGGCAGATTCTGTACCAATGGCCAGTCATGCCGCATCTATGGCATTTCTCCTCTCAGTTCTTCTTAGGAAGTGACACTTGGTCAGTGTTCTTTTGCTTCCATATGAAGTTACTCTTTCCTGTTTTGTTGTTGTTGAATGGGGGTGCTGCTCCTCGTCCATTCTTTATCACATCTTTCCCTTTGTTATTTTTAGCCTTCTTCTTGTTTTTCCACTTCTGGGGAGAAACGTGGTGGGCTTCAGTGATAGGTGCAGTGCCAGCTGGACGTAAATTATGAGTGGCTAGCAGTAAATCTCGATTCTGCTCTGCCCTAAGTAGGCATGAGATCAGATCAGAGAATTTCGTGAAGTTGCGTTCACGATACTGCTGCATGAGGATTGCATCTTTCTCGTGAAACGAGGTAAATGTCTTTTTCAACATGCGTTGTTCTGTCACTTCTTCACCGCATAACTTCAGGCGAGAGGTGATATTATGAAGTGTAGAATTATAGTCAGCGACGGACTTATAGTCCTGAAGTCTGAGGTTTTCCCACTCATAACTGGCACGCGGTAATATTACATCAATTTGATGTTTATACCGTGCCTCCAGTGCTGTCCACAGCTCCATTAAGTCATCTACCTTTAGGTATTCGGCCTTTAAGGTCCGATCTATATGTTTCCTAATGTATATTATGGCTTTCGCCTTATCCACGTCGGAGACAGTGGTATGATTGCTACTGCTAGATGTAGCAGAAGCATCGGCCGCTGCTGGGGCCGAAAGAGGAGCCAAAATGGAGCCAAGGAGGGCCATCAAACGCAAGTGGAACTTCAGGTCCACTCGCCAACTCAGGTAATTTTTTCCTGCAGAATCGAGGACCTCGAAATCGACGCTTGCCAATTTTGCCATTTATCTACACAATTTAAAATAAGTATGAATTAATTAAAATTGAAATTCACGCATTAAAAATAAAATAAGTAAAATGTGGGGATCGGCCAGATACCCAAAAGAATACAAAGTCCAAAGTCCGAATATACAGTCCATAAAGAAGAGAAAAGTACAATTTGGAAACCCAGAATGGGTCCCTATTTTTTTTTTCAATTTACGTCTCCGTCTTCATTTGTCGGTACACCAGTCTTTGGCATTAATACATTTATTCCTCACTTACAAATTCTCTCAAAAAGAAAATAAAATTGCAAGGAATTTAAAGGGTATCAAATTGGCCGATCCCAAAAATCACATTTTAGCTTATATAAACATCCACGCAATTTATAATATGCCACATGCACAAAAGAAGCAACCACACAATTTATATAACACATGCATATATAATATGGAAAAAGAGACTATAATATATAATAATCTCTCGGACCACGGGGAGACGTCATACACCGTTAGGTTAGTTGACTAACGGCAGAGCGGTCGCAGGATCCTTAAGATAATTATATTTTGAAAAAATCCTAATATTCCATAAATTAATAATAATGCAAGAGTGTTATAATTTTAGCAATATGAAAGACTGGGCGACCGGCCCATAACAAGGAATTTAAAATAAATTAATAGTTTGAATGGGGCTGCAGGCCCATAAATATTAATTATTTTAATATGTTATTAAATTTGGGCTACATGCCCAATAATTGACAAATTAATTATTGCAATTGAATTAACATGGCTTCAGGCCCAATAAGTCAAACTAAAATAATGTTAATATTTGGGCTTCAGGCCCAGTATCACATTTAAAATTGCAATTGGATTTACTGGGCTTCTGGCCCAATTGGAAAAAACCAAAATAATAATTAATCTGAATAGGGCTGCAGGCCCATAAAACTTATTTTCATGTATAATCTGGGATTCAGGCCCCAAAACCAGCCCATCTACTGCAATAAGCAAAATTTTAATTAACATTTTCATTTTACAATTTAATTTATTGGGCTTCTGGCCCATGAGAAAAGGACCAAGCCTCTTCTTCACATTGTCCTAATTAGGGCTTCAAGGAGGGAGGGGGAGCCGACAAAGGGATCAAGAGGCCAATGAGATCAAACCCCCCTCGACAGGAGGGGGTGAATCGAGCTGACCCCCGACAGGGGGGTGGGCAGTGGCGAAATTGATGCCCCCCCTCAGACAGGGAGGGGTGAGACGATCTGAAGGTCCCCCCGACGGGCAGTTGCCGTCGAATCGAGGCCGGCCCTCCGACGCGTACGATGCACCGACGCAGTGTTAGATCTGACGCAAGGATTGGCCCCCCAACAGGGTGGGCGGCGCATGGCGTGCGGCGCTCTGTGCTCTAGGGGACCCTCCTCCGACAGGGAGGGGGCGGAGCTGCAACTCCCAAACAAGGCACGAATCAAGCGTCCCCTTTCCCGACGATTCGAATCAAGGGGGCTAACCGGCGATTCTCATACATTACTATTGTTTATTTATGCGTGGTATTCTCATACATTAAATTGATCAGTACAATTACGAATACCTAGTGCCATTGTCTTGGTATTCTCATACATTACTATTATTGTCCCAGAATGGATTACTATTATTATCCTTTAACCACGCAGTTCTAACGAGCCTTTAACCCCATTACTATTGTTTTTATTCATTGCGATTCGAACGAAGGCCCCGACGGTCCTGTGCTTCGAAGGGTGGCCAGCGGTTCGAAGGCAAGGCCCTGACGGATTGAAGGGTGGCCGGCAATCCGAGGTTTCGAAAACCCCCCTCCGACGGTGGGTGGCTAACCGGAGCTCGCCCCGGGAGGCCCCAGCCTAGAACAATTTATTATTAATCGCAAGTAATAATAATAACATCTCACAATAAGAGTTTATAACTAATTTGTTATTAAATGCACAGTTTTATAATGAATTGGGCGATACAAATGCAAGCCAATACTAATTTGTGAGGTAATAATCTATGATTCTGCAGGAAAATTCCAAATGCAAGCCAACTCACAAATTAGTTATAATGAATTGGGCGATACAAAGGCCTTCCCCAGTTTTTTTAAAGAATTAATTAATCAGAAAATTCCAAAGAATTGGAATTGCGTGGATCCTCTTCAGGGGAAAAAAAATTTGGGAGATATTTATTTATTCTAATTTGATATGTTGATTTGAGTAATACAATCAACATACATATGTAATAATCAATATCTACGGGATTAGAATTTTACCTCTAGATCAATGATCTAGGGAAGAACAAATAAAATCCGTAGATAGAATAATATAATCCCCGCTCCCGCTATACCGCGAAGGTAATCAATCGATCGTCATCGCACCAATAGTTGCAATAGCTTTGTCGCAACTACAAGATTCCTTCGCAAGATAAAGAAATTTATGGGGAATTTATGGCACAACTTTTTTTAAGAGCGACGTGCTGATAACGTGTTGAAGGAATTTAGAGAAGAAGTGTAAACTAATCTCTAAAATCAGGAGTAGTCATGGCATAAGCCATGGCTCTATATATTCATTCACTTTAGAAGTCCAAGGGACTCCCCACTAAGTTAGTGGGGAGTAAATGGTGAGATGATGAGGGGAGGGAGGCCAAAGGCCTCCCTCAACTCACAACATGTTTCGATTTTTTCAATTTTTTATTTTCGATACACCCACTTTTATTTTCTAAGCTTCTATCTACAAAAGGCCACCTCGTCTTTTTGTTATATAAAGCGGTGAAATGCAATATAAACAATATCTCACTATTAAAGAAAAAAGAAATGACTGTTATAATTTGGGGAAGAAAGAGTAACCATGGCCATAAGTCATGGTTCAATATTTATTTATCTCATATGGGATATGAAGAGTCATGGACACCAAATGTCCACATTACTCCAATAAGTGGGGAGTAATGGAGGGATAAAGTGGTGGGGAGGCCAAATGCATCACTCACTCATAACACTCCCCATTATCCATCCATTACTTTGGTCTTAGCGTATAAAGCTAAGGGGTGCATACTTCTGGATCCTGCGTAATCGTGTTTGCCCCGTTAAAAACTTAGCTATGGAAAACCCAGTGGGAAAAACCAACAGCTTAGAGTGCAACACACAAGTTACTCCCCCTCACCCGTACACGCTTCAGGCTTGTAGGTCTTTCAGCTGTCTCATACCGATTCCTTTTACAAGTTTTACAAAAATACATTTCGGTAAAGATTTAGTAAAAATATCAGCTAAGTTGTTGCAGGACTGGATCTGTTGAATTTTGACCTCCTCGTTCTTTTGTAGATCGTGCGTCCAGAAGAATTTGAGAGAAAGCGTTTCGTTCTGTCACCTTTGATGTAGCCCTTTTTGAGTTGTGATACGCATGCAGTGTTGTCTTCAAACAAGACAGTGGGCTCAAGATCACCAGTCTTCATGCCAGTGGCATCTAGGATATGTTGGACGACGGAGCGAAGCCAAAAACATTCTTTGCTTGCTTCATGGATCACAATGAGTTCAGCGTGGTTGGATGATGTTGCTGTGGTGATTTGCTTTACTAATCTCCATGAGATAGTAGTCCCTCCATAGGCAAACACAAAACCAGTTTGTGATTTTACTGTGTGAGGATCAGATTGGTAACCTGTGTCAGCATAACCAAACAACTGGGAGGAGGAACCTCTCTGGTAGTATATTCCCAGATCTATAGAACCCTGGAGGTAGCTGTAACGACTGGTTTTCATGTATTTG
This sequence comes from Scilla litardierei, assembly GCA_030789695.1. Classification (NCBI taxonomy): domain Eukaryota; kingdom Viridiplantae; phylum Streptophyta; class Magnoliopsida; order Asparagales; family Asparagaceae; genus Scilla; species Scilla litardierei. Next base: position 86,223,749 of record CM061139.1, read on the forward strand.
GATTATTTATATTATATATTATATGTTTTGGTGGATTTTCTCCTCATGTGTGGTTTTCGTCTCCGTAGCTTTCATTTTCGATCGTTTCGCCGTGATTTTCTAGCTTCTTCCTTGGAATCGTCGATTTTGGAGTAAGTCATTCGTGACGGGCTTCATATCGGTCATATCTTATTGTTAGATCAAGCCTAGGAGTCTTAGGAATCGATTCCGGAGCTTCGTGCTCCATTTCAGAACTTTCTGTGCACGTTAGCCGGTGTAAGAAGGGGAACCGACCGACTAGATGACGATTTAGTCGGTCGGCAAACCTTCATGGACCGACTAGTTGGCTTTGTTAATTTCTCAGGAGTTACTATTTATCGTTAGTCGGTCTAAGAACGTTCGTCGACCGACTAGGTTGCAAACTAGTCGGTCAGCAATCGTTCTTTAACCGACTAGCTCTATGATCATTTTTGATACCAAGTACTATTCATTCTTAGTCGGTCTAAGAACGTTCATCGACCGACTAGATTCGAAACTAGTCGGTTAGTAGTTGTTCTTTGACCGACTAAATCTAAATCCTATTTTTGTACATGAGTTACTGTTTGGACTTAGTCGGTCTACGTTGGTCAACCGACCGTCTAGTTCACAAACTAGTCGGTCAGTGGTTGCTCTTTGACCGACTAATCAGTGTCGAAACCCTAATTTCTGGGCAGCTGCCAGGTTATTTTCTATAAATACCCCACTTCGTTTCTTTTCTTTCTTTCTCTTCTCCTGGCCTCTTTCCTTCCCCCTTGACCTCTGATCTTCCCCAACCTTCCTCTAGCCTTCCTCCTTCATCTAGAGCTCCTCCCCCTCTCCATTTTGGCCTATCACCATGCCCTAGGTCATCTCCAACCCCCAAAAATCCCCAAAACCCCATTTCTCCAGATTTTCCCCATCCATTCCAGATCTGAACCCTAGGTTCCTCGGATCGTTTCTTCCGTTGCCGTGCTTGCTCGGCATCGTTCTTCCGCTCCGGTACGGTAATAAATCGATCTCTTAATGTTTTCATAACCCATTTGTGTTTTTGTGAAACCCTAGTAAAACTAGGTTGGATGTTATTTTAATGTTGTTTTGCCATGGCAGCGATCTCATCTCTGTAATTAGCATTTGTGTGATGGCCTCGTTGATCGTCATTCTCGGTGCTAGGCAAGTGAAACTTGCATCTCTTGATTTGGGCCATGTCTTAGGCCATTACCTTGCTTTAGCGTAAAAGAGACTAGACGGTGAAAGGATAGCCGTCTAGACGTCATTGACCTAGCTTAACAACGAAGCTTGGTCCGTCACCCTCATCATGCTTGTATGTCACGTTTAATTTCACTTAACGGTACGCGTATGAACTGTTCATGTCATCCATGCATCTTTAACTGCCATGTTTAATTTGAATTAACGGTACGCGAATATCTGTTCATGTCATTGCATTTTGCCTGTCATGTTTAAATTCAATTAACGGTACGCGAATATCTGCTCATGTCATTGCATGCTTGAACACTCATCGTGATTGCGTAGCATCGCTACATACTAGTGCTACTTGTTCCGGCTAGGCACCCGTTTTGCGGGCACAACCCTAGGCCAATTACAAATCTGGCTCGTGGTCCAGAAAACGAGCTCAATACAGCCTGCGGGCAATAGGGCACTCGCCTGTGTGTGAGTGATCCCTTGTACTTGAATACAGCCTGCGGGCAATAGGGCGCTCATATGTGTGTGGGTGATCCCTTGTACTTGTTACTTGACAATACTTGTCACACCTACCACTTGTTACTTGCTACTTGTACCTCACTTGTTACTTCCATTCGATACTTGCCATGCCATGCACCATACTTTAACTGCTAGGTTGTTAGTTTACCTTTCTTTCAGTTTCCTTGCACAAGTCTTTCGACTTGCTGACATGGGCCCCTTTTCTCTTTTGGGTGACACATGTTAGATCCCGAGCCTGAGTTTGTCGCTGAGGACGTGGTGTTTGCTGACGCTGAGTCAGAGCCCGCGTTGATCGAGGACTTCGTGGACACTGGAGATCAATCTTAGTGTCCTCGTAGAGCTTTCCCTTTTGCTTTAGACTGCTTTTAGTTATCGGTGCGTAGCACCCATACCTTGTTGATGTTTGTTGTGTTGGCCGTGTGTTCGGCCTTTAGACTCTTTCTTTTTAGCCTGGTGGCTTTTCTGGATGTTGAACTTAATTTTCATGTTGGACGAATTCTGAGATTTGAGATTTTATTTCTGTCTCTCCTTGTGTTATTATTGTTGTTCCATTTGTGGTTACAGGGACTTGCTTATGTTTTATTGACGCTTATCGGGTTTGGGGCTTCACAGCTCCACTCTTGTGTGGACCTTTTCACCTCTCGCCTCCATTTTAGGGAAGCGGGGCGTGACAGGTTTTGTTGGTGGCCCATGCAGGTCCTCTTCTGTAACTACGATTATCGAAATAACGATAATAATATTAGAATGTCCAATAAACTAAGTTCGACATCCGAGTCATAAGCTATGAGTCTAATCTGCTTCATTTTCTGTGTCATTAGATGGCAGGAAGGCGATTCACCCGAGGTGGAGGTAGTGGTGCGCCCCCTCATGACGAGGAGCCTGAGCAGGAACCGACCAGTGGAGAGATGATGCGGATGATGCTTCAGATGATGCAAGTGCAGCAGGGCGTGCTCCTGCAAGTCCAGAACGCTCCACTTGCTCGAGCTGGTCGGGCAATCCAGGATGCCCCTCGCTCCGAGCCGGGAGTGAAGTAATTTCGGGAGCTGGGTCCCGCATATTTTGATGGGTCTGAGGGTCCTCTGGCTGCCGATGAGTGGATTCGGAACATTGAGGATAACCTGGCGATGGCGAAGATTAATCCGGCTGGATGGGTTGATTTGGCAAAGAGGCAGCTGAAGGATAATGCCAGAAACTGGTGGGATGCTGAAGAGAGGATGCTGGTGGAGCCGATAGTTTGGGCTACCTTTAAGTCCAGATTTGATGGAGAATTCTTCCCGAAGGCTGCTAGACAGGTGATGCTGCAGCGCTTCATAGATCTGAAGCAGGGGAGCTTGTCGGTGGATCAGTACCACCAAGAGTTCATGAGGCTCAGTCGGTTTGCACCAAAGATGGTGCAAGATGCCGATGAGAAAGCTCAGCGGTTCCTCCAGGGACTTGCCTTGGAGCTTCAAAGTTTTGTGACCTCTTCTGACCTGGAGACATATCAGAAGGTTCTTATTGCTGCGAGGCGGCAGGAGTTGAATTTGAACCAGAGGAAGGGACATGTTTCAGGAGCTGGGAAGAGGCCTGTGGAGCAGGTCAGAGCGACGGTTAGACCTGGATTCAGGCCTATCCAGCATGTTCAGTTCAAGAGGCCAGGAGGGCCTATTCTGAAGACTTGCCATTTCTGCGGCAAGACCGGGCACCTCAGGGATCAGTGTAGGAGGTTCCTGGGGCAGTGTATTGTCTGCGGAGATCCTGCCCATACCATCAGGGAGTGTCCCAAGTCGAAGCAGCCTTGGCAGGCACCCATTGCAGCACAGCCGTTGCAGCAGCGAGCTCCTGTGCCCGCTGGACGTGTAGCACCCCTTGTTCCACAGAGACAGGCCTTTCAGCGGGCTGTTCCGCCGAGTGGGCAGGCTCTTCTGATGACCGAGGAGGAGAGCATGGCCATGGATGAGGTTATCACAGGTAACTTTCCTCCTAGCTGTTTCTTCCTTAGTTATGTTTGATTGATAGATTATGTTGATTGCTTGCATATGATTGTTGCTAGACTAGGGCATGATTGTTAGACTGTTTGTAGGTGTGATTTTGGTGTGCACATTTCCTGCACGAGTTCTCTTTGACTCTGGTTCATCGATGTGCATTATTTCTTGGAGCTTCGTGGAGAAGCATTCCTTGTCGACGTCTCCTCTTTCCAAGAGTTGGAATATCGTTACAGGGAATGGCGTGGTCTCGGTGCATCGTGGTTGCAATTCTTGCTCGTTGGTGGTTTGTGGACATGAGCTTTACGCTGATTTCATTGTCCACGACATCATCAACTACGATGCAGTTCTTGGGATGGACTGGCTTACGAGCTTCTATGCTACGATCGACTGTCGGAGGAAGAAGGTCGTGTTCGAGATTCCCGGACACCCAGTGTTTGAGTTCAGCCGTGGTAGCAGTTCGCTTGGTCCTGTCAGATTTCGGGCCAGACCAGTGGAGGTTGTGGCTATGCAGATGGAGTTGGAGAGGCCAGCTGTGGTGCGAGATTTTGATGACGTCTTCTTTGAGGAGATGTCTGGATTGCCACCTGATCGGGCTTTGGAATTTTCTATTGATCTTATTCCAGGAGCGCAGCCCATTTCGAAGGCACCATATCGTATGGCGCCAGCAGAGTTGGAAGAGTTGCGTAGGCAGTTGGATGAGCTTTTGCAGAAGGGTTATATCAACCCTAGTGTGTCTCTGTGGGGAGCACCGGTGCTGCTGGTGAAGAAGAAGGATGGTTCGCGTCGCATGTGCGTGGACTATCGGGAGTTGAATGCGGTGACCATCAAGAATAAATACACATTGCCTCACATTGATGATATTTTTGATCAGCTTGGAGGTTCGAGGGTGTTTTTGAAGTTGGATCTGAGGAGTGGTTACCATCAGTTGAAGGTGAAGAAGGATGATGTTCCGAAGACAGCGTTCAGGACGAAGTATGGACACTACGAGTTTGTGGTTATGCCTTTCGGTGTAACCAACGCACCCGCAGTTTTCATGAATCTGATGAACCTTATTTTCTATGACTTTTTAGAAAAGTTTGTTCGTTATCTTCATTGACGACATTCTGATCTATTCGAAGTCGGAGGAAGAGCATGCATCGCACTTGAGGACGGTGTTGGAGATTTTGAGGAAGCATCGGTTGTATGCTAAGTTTTCGAAGTGCGAGTTTTGGCTGGACAGAGTTGCTTTTCTCGGGCATGTGGTGACTAGAGATGGTATTTCAGTGGATCCCGAGAAGATCAGGGCCATCAGAGAGTGGCCTGTTTCGCAGTCAGCGTCTGAGATCCGGAGTTTCCTTGGGCTTGCTGGTTACTATCGGCGCTTCATTAAGGACTTTTCCCGTATTGCCGAGCCGATGACCAGATTGACGCGGAAGGATGTACCTTTTGTTTGGTCGGGTGATTGTGAGAATGCTTTTGGTGTTCTGAGGGAGAGATTGACGACTGCCCCTATTCTTGTTGTGCCTGATCGCAGCGGTGGATTTGAGATCTTTTGCGATGCTTCTGGCAATGGTCTCAGTTGTGTGTTGCATCAGCACGGGCATGTTGTGGCTTATGCATCTCGTCAGCTCAAGGTTCATGAGAAGAATTACCCGACGCATGATTTGGAGTTGGCTGCTGTTGTGTTTGCTCTTAAGATTTGGAGGCACTTCTTCCTGAGTGAGAAAGTGAAGATCTTCACCGATCACAAAAGCTTGAAGTATATTTTTACTCAGAAGGAGCTCAACATGCGACAGCGTCGATGGTTGGAGCTTATGGCGGATTATGAGATTGATTTGCGGTATCACCCTGGCAAGGTGAATGTGGTTCCTGATGCGCTGAGTAGGCTTCCAGCGGTGATGATTTTGACCTTGCAGTGGAGATTATGGCAGGATTTTTGCGAGTCTGGTGTGGAGATTGTTCTTCCTGGGGAGGCTTCTTCGTTGATGTGTATGCAGATTCAGTCGACGATTGTGGATCAGATCAAGGCTGGCCAGGCCGAGGATCCGAAGCTGGTGAAGATTCGGGAGCAGGTGGAAGCCAGTCTGCGGACTGACTTTTTGATTCATGAGGATGGCTCGCTGAGGTTTGGAGCCAGGTTGTGTGTGCCAGCTGGGGATATTAGAGAGGAGTTGATGGTGGAGGCACACAGTTCGCCGTATTCTGTGCATCCTGGTGGGACCAAGATGTACAAGGATCTTCGTCTGAACTATTGGTGGCATGGTATGAAGAGGAGCGTGGCTCGGAGTGTGGCCAAGTGTTTGGTTTGCCAGCAAGTGAAGGCGGAGCATCAGCGTACGGCAGGGTTGCTACAACCGCTTCCAATTCTGGAGTGGAAATGGCAACACGTCACTATGGATTTCGTGACTGGACTACCTCGGAGTCCGAAGCAGAATGACGTGATTTGGGTGATCGTAGATCGATTGACCAAATCCACGCACTTTATTCCATTCCGAGTGGGACAGTCCACTGAGGCGCTAGCGAGGAGATATATGGAGGTAAATTCTTTTACTCTCCGTTTTTTATTTCCTTTTCCTAGTTTGGATAGTGATGTAACGTGAATCGTGCAGGAGGTCGTACGACTTCACGGAGTCCCCGTGAGCATCGTGTCGGACAGAGACACGAGGTTCACATCTCGATTCTGGCAGAGTTTACAGAAGAGTTTGGGTACGCATCTGAGTTTCAGCACGGCGTACCATCCGCAGACGGATGGCCAGTCCGAGAGGACGATTCAGATCTTGGAGGACATGCTGAGGGCGTGCATGTTGGATTTCAAGGATTCGTGGGAGGACCATCTACATCTGGTAGAGTTTTCTTACAACAACAGCTTCCAGGCAAGTATTGGCATGGCGCCTTTTGCCGCTCTTTATGGGAGGAAATGTCGATCGCCGTTGAGTTGGGATGACGTTGGTGATCGTGAGCTGTTGGGACCTGAGATGATTGTGGAAGCTGTGGATGTTGTCAGGAACATTCGGAAGAGGTTGAGGATTGCTCAGGACCGTTTTAAGCATTGGGCGGATGCTAAACGTCGTCCTTTGGAGTTTCAGCCGGGCGACCATGTGTTCTTGAAGATTTCCCCGAATCGTGGTGTGATTCGCTTTGGGAAGCGAGGGAAGTTGAGCCCGCGATACATTGGACCGTTTGACATTCTGGAGAAAGTTGGCGAGGTAGCCTACCGCTTAGCCTTGCCGCCATCTTTGGAAGGAGTTCACAATGTTTTCCATGTGTCGCAGCTTCGTCGATACATTAGCGATCCATCTCATGCTATGGATTTCTCGGAGATTACCGTTCGCCCTGATATGACGTATGACCAGCAGCCAGTGCAGATTCTGGACCGGCGTCAGAAGTCACTTCGGAATAAGATTGTCAATCTTGTGAGGGTGATGTGGCGACACGGCTCGCCTGTAGAGTCTACTTGGGAGAATGAGGATGAGCTGCGAGAGCGCTACCCACTTTTATTTTCGGACACGTGAGTGTTGGGAAATTCCGAGGACGGAATTTTCTTAAGTTGGGGAGGATGTAACGACTGGTTTTCATGTATTTGGATTATTTATATTATATATTATATGTTTTGGTGGATTTTCTCTTCATGTGTGGTTTTCGTCTCCGTAGCTTTCATTTTCGATCGTTTCGCCGTGATTTTCTAGCTTCTTCCTTGGAATCGTCGATTTTGGAGTAAGTCATTCGTGACGGGCTTCATATCGGTCATATCTTATTGTTAGATCAAGCCTAGGAGTCTTAGGAATCGATTCCGGAGCTTCGTGCTCCATTTCGGAACTTTCTGTGCACGTTAGCCGGTGTAAGAAGGGGAACCGACCGACTAGATGACGATTTAGTCGGTCGGCAAACCTTCATGGACCGACTAGTTGGCTTTGTTAATTTCTTAGGAGTTACTGTTTAGCGTTAGTCGGTCTAAGAACGTTCGTCGACCGACTAGGTTGCAAACTAGTCGGTCAGCAATCGTTCTTTAACCGACTAGCTCTATGATCATTTTTGATACCAAGTACTATTCATTCTTAGTCGGTCTAAGAACGTTCATCGACCGACTAGATTCGAAACTAGTCGGTCAGTAGTTGTTCTTTGACCGACTAAATCTAAATCCTATTTTTGTACAGGAGTTACTGTTTGGACTTAGTCGGTCTGCGTTGGTCAACCGACCGACTAGTTCACAAACTAGTCGGTCAGTGGTTGCTCTTTGACCGACTAATCAGTGTCGAAACCCTAATTTCTGGGCAGCCGCCAGATTATTTTCTATACATACCCCACTTCGTTTCTTTTCTTTCTTTCTCTTCTCCTGGCCTCTTTCCTTCCCCCTTGACCTCTGATCTTCCCCAACCTTCCTCTAGCCTTCCTCCTTCATCTAGAGCTCCTCCCCCTCTCCATTTTGGCCTACCACCATGCCCTAGGTCATCTCCAACCCCCAAAATCCCCAAAACCCCATTTCTCCAGATTTTCCCCATCCATTCCAGATCTGAAGCCTAGGTTCCCCGGATCGTTTCTTCCGTTGCCGTGCTTACTCGGCATCGTTCTTCCGCTCCGGTACGGTAATAAATCGATCTCTTAATGTTTTCATAACCCATTTGTGTTTTTGTGAAACCCTAGTAAAACTAGGTTGGATGTTGTTTTAATGTTGTTTTGCCATGGCAGCGATCTCATCTCCGTAATTAGCATTTGTGTTACGGCCTCGTTGATCGTCATTCTCGGTGCTAGGCAAGTGAAACTTGCATCTCTTGATTTGGGACACGTCTTAGGCCATTACCTTACTTTAGCATAAAAGAGACTAGACGGTGAAAGGATAGCCTTCTAGACGCCATTGACCTAGCTTGACAACGAAGCTTGGTCCGTCACCCTCATCATGCTTGTATGTCACGTTTAATTTCACTTAACGGTACGCGTATGAACTGTTCATGTCATCCATGCATCTTTAACTGCCATGTTTAATTTGAATTAACGGTACGCGAATATCTGTTCATGTCATTGCATTTTGCCTGTCATGTTTAAATTCAATTAACGGTACGCGAATATCTGCTCATGTCATTGCATGCTTGAACACTCATCGTGATTGCGTAGCATCGTAGCATCGCTACATACTAGTGCTACTTGTTCCGGCTAGGCACCCGTTTTGCGGGCACAACCCTAGGCCAATTACAAATCTGGCTCGTGGTCCAGAAAACGAGCTCAATACAGCCTGCGGGCAATAGGGCACTCGCCTGTGTGTGAGTGATCCCTTGTACTTGAATACAGCCTGCGGGCAATAGGGCGCTCACATGTGTGTGGGTGATCCCTTGTACTTGTTACTTGACAATACTTGTCACACCTACCACTTGTTACTTGCTACTTGTACCTCACTTATTACTTCCGTACGATACTTGCCATGCCATGCACCATACTTTAACTGCTAGGTTGTTAGTTTACCTTTCTTTCAGTTTCCTTGCACAAGTCTTTTGACTTGCTGACATGGGCCCCTTTTCTCTTTTGGGTGACACATGTTAGATCCCGAGCCTGAGTTTGTCGCTGAGGACGTGGTGTTTGCTGACGCTAAGTCAGAGTCCGCGTTGATCGAGGACTTCGTGGACACTGGAGATCAGTTTTAGTGTCCTCGTAGAGCTTTCCCTTTTGCTTTAGACTGCTTTTAGTTATCGGTGCGTAGCACCCATACCTTGTTGATGTTTGTTGTGTTGGCCGTGTGTTAGGCCTTTAGACTCTTTCTTTTTAGCCTGGTGGCTTTTCTGGATGTTGAACTTAATTTTCATGTTGGACGAATTCTGAGATTTGAGATTTTATTTCTGTCTCTCCTTGTGTTATTATTGTTGTTCCGTTTGTGGTTACAGGGACCTGCTTATGTTTTATTGACGCTTATCGGGTTTGGGGCTTCACAGCTCCACTCTCGTGCGGACCTTTTCACGTCTCGCCTCCATTTTAGGGAAGCGGGGCGTGACAGTAGCGTAGAAGATGCTTTACTCTGTTACAGTGGCGCTTTGTAGGCATAGTACTATGTCTGGCAAGTAGATTAACTGCGAACGCTATATTGAGACGCGTGCAGTTTGCCAGATATAGAAGTGCTCCAATGGCACTGAGGTAGGGTACTTCAGGACCCAGTAACTCCTCCCCTTCTTCCAGCGGCCGGAAGGGGTCCTTATGAATATCCAGTGATCTCACGACCATAGGAGTACTTAAAGGATGACATTGTTCCATTCTAAACTTGTTTAAAAGTTTTCTTGTATAATTTGATTGGTGTAACAGGATTCCACCTCGGAGGTGTTCAATCTGTAATCCAAGACAATACCTTGTTTTGCCTAGTTCTTTCATTTTGAAGGTATGCTTTAGGCTTTCAGATATCTCATTGATCTCTACGGGAGATCCTATGAGATTTAAATCATCAACATAAACCACAACGATGACAAATCCTATTCCCGTTCTTTTACTAAAGATACACGGGCAGACTTCATTGTTTTTGAATCCTTGCTGTGCAAGGAAAACACTTAGTCTGTTATACCACATCTTTCCTGATTGCTTTAGACCATATAAGATCTTTGAAGCCTTACCGAGAAGACGTCTCGAGGTCTTCTTTAATCTCTGGGGGTAAATTAAACCCATCTGGAAGTCTCATATATATTTCTTTATCTATATCGCCATATAGATATGCAGTCACAACGACCATGAACTACATTTCTAGGCTTTCCAGAGATGATAGGCTAAGCAAGAATCGGAAAGTAATCGCATCCATGACCGGAGAATATGTATCTTCATAATCAATCCCCGGTCTTTGGAAAAATCCCTGTGCTATAAGGCGTGCCTTGTAGCGTACGATCACATTTTCTTCATTTCATTTTCCGATGAAGACCCACTTATATCCCACAGGTTTAACACCTACAGGTGTTTGGACTACTGGTCCAAAGACTTTGCGTTTCAAGAGTGAGTCCAGCTATACTCTTATTGCCTCGTTCCACTTTGGCCAATCATCTCTGCGTTTACATTCCGCTAGAGATCGTGGTTCGACGTCATTGTCGTATTCAGTGACGTGAACGGCAATAGCGAACGCAAAATCATCGTCGACGACTGTGTTATTTCTGTTCAGTACCTCTCCAGTACGTACATAATTTAAAGATGTTTCTCTTATTGTTTCCTCTACAGGGGAAATAAGGAGAGGAGAGGTCGCTGGTCTGAGCTCAGCATTCTGTGGAGGGATCATCTTATTATCACCAGGAATCTTCCTCTTTCGAGAAACTTTGTCTTTTGAACCTGGCGGGCGTCCTCTTTTCAATTGAGGTACAACCAATTCTGCTGCTAGTGGATTGCATCCATCTTTGGGATGTCAAGCCTAGCTGGAGTGTTGGCAGCAGGGACGTGTGAACTAACAATTTTCTGGTTGTCCGTAAATTTATCCGGTAGTAGGTGTACTGTGTTCTGAATGTGAAGGATCTTCAGGATCTCATCTTCACACAGATTAGTACGCTGATCATAAAGAGACAAAGACTTATTGTCCCAAGAAATGGTCTCCGAAGCTTCAGGCTTCTAAGACTGTGTGCCCAGTTTTGGAAAAGTTTTCTCATCGAATTCACAGTCATCAAGACATGCCTTAAATGTATCCCCCGTAAGGGGTTCCAGGTATCTAATAATAGTGGGCGAATCAAACCCAATATAGATACCAAGACGACGCTGAAGACCCATTTTGGTCCTCTGAGGCGGTGCTATTGGGACATATACCGCACAACCAAACACTCTCAAATGAGAGATATCTGGGGGGCACCATATGCTAGTTGCCTCGGGGATAATATATGGCCACCAGAGGGCCTTATCCTAATCAGCGATGTGGCATACAATATAGCATGCCCCCAAGCATCCACATGCAACTGGGATTGCATGAGCAATGGACGTGCAATCCATTGTAGTCTCTTTATAAGAGACTCTGCTAATCCTTTCTGGGTGTGAACATGAGCTACATGATGTTCAACTTCAATACCCGTTGCCCGGCAATAGTCTTCGAAGACTTACGAAGTGAATTCGCCCGCATTATCAAGACGTAATTTCTTGATATGATTATCGGGGAAATGAGCCCGCAACCTTATTATTTGTGCCAATAGTTTTGGGAAAGCTAGGTTGCGAGTGGACAATAGGCACACATGAAACCATTTTGTGGATGCATCAATCAGTATCATGAAATACTGAAATGGGCCACTTGCGGGGTGAATAGGCCCACAAATGTCGCCATGAATTCTCTCTAGGAAGCCAAGAGACTCTAATCCCACTTTCAGGAGAGAGGGTCTCGTTATTAGTTTTTCCGGAAAAAAAGGGGACAAGGAAATTCACCCTTTTGAAAAATCCTTAGGTTCTTCAAATTATGTCCACGGGATTCAGAGATAATGCGACGCATCATAGCTGATCCAGGGTGACCAAGTCTATTGTGCCAGAGTTGAAACTCTGGCAATGAAAGGCACTTCTGGTGCTCAGTTATATTGGCTTCTATTGGTTGAATATACGTGTGGTGGAGACCCGACGGGAGTCCCTTAAATCGTTCGTGGATGGACATCTGGCCATCTTCGTGACGAGTCACATACATATATTCAATGTTTTCTTCATCTCTAGTTTCTAAGTGATATCCGTTAAAACGAATATCTTTGAAACTTAAGAGATTTCTATTTGATTTTGGAGAGAATAAAGCATTTTGCTTTTAAGTCTTGTTTTATTTGGGAGCAATATAATTGCTTCCCCAGATCCTTCGATTATGTTGGACAGTCCTGAAATAGTAATAACATAACCGTCATATTTGTTTAAGCTATTAAAATAGCATGGATCGCGAAGGATAGTGTGCGTTGAGGCACTGTCTACTGAGCACTCATACTTCATCAATATAAGCAAAATGAAAGTTTATTTAAGTAAATGAAAAATTGACATTTAAATAAAAGTGCTTTCAAATCAAACTACAGATGAAGCTACTGGAATTTAAATGCATAGATATAAGGTAGGGCTCAATCGAGCAGGTCGTCATTTTCGAAATCTTTTGTAGTGAACTTGGTTAGCGGTTGAACTGCCGCCAAGTTTGTTTCAGGCTGAGACTTCTGGCTTGCCTGATACAGATCCTGGAGGTGCCGAGGAGTGCGGCAATTTCTGAACCAATGTCTAGTCATGCCACATTTATGGCATTTATCCTCCTAATTCTTCTTAGGAATTGACACTGGATCAGTGTTCTTACGCTTCCATGCGAAGTTTCTCTTCCCTTTGTTATTGTTGTTGGTCTGGGGTGGTGCTCCTCTTCTGGCTTCATTACAACTTTCCCTTTGTTCTTTCTAGCCTTTTTCTTGTTTTTCCACTTCTGGGGAGAAACATGGTGGGCTTCAGGGATAGGGGCAGTACCAGCAGGGCGAAAATTATGAGTGGCAAGCAGTAAATCTCTATTCTGCTCTGCCCCAAGAAGACAAGAGATCAGATCAGAGAATTTCGTGAAGTTGCGTTCACGATACTGTTGCATGAGGATTGCATCTTTCTCGTGAAACGGGGTAAATGTCTTTTCCAACATGCGATGCTCAGTCACTTCTTCACCACACAACTTCAGGCGTGAGGTGATATTATAAAGTGCCGAGTTATACTCAGCAACAGACTTATAGTCCTAAAGTCTGAGGTTTTCCCACTCATAACTGACACGTGGTAATATTACATCAATTTGATGTTTATAACGTGCCTCCAGCGCCTGCGACAACTCCAAAGGGTCTTCTACCATTAAGTATTCGGCATTTAAAGTCTGATCTATTGTCTCCTGATATAGATAATGGCTTTCGCCTTATTTATGTCGGAGACAACGGTAGTAGAACTGCTAGATGGTTGTGCCACTTCAGGGGCAATGCTAGCAGGTGTTTCGGCCACTGCGGGGGCCAAAATCAAGTGGAGAAGTGCCATCGAACGCAAGTGAAACTTCAGGTCCACTCGCCAGCTAAGATAGTTCTTTCCCGTTGTATCAAGAACCTCAAAATTGATGCTTGCCAATTTTACCATTTTAATCTATGCAATTTAAATAAGCATGTATTAATAATTAAACATCATGCTTAAAAGAAATAAAATAAGAAAAAATGCGAGGATCGGCCAGATACCCAAAACATAAAATGTCCAAAGTCCATATTACAGTCCATAAAGAAGAAAAAGAAAAATACAATTTGGAAACCCTATGTGGGTCCTAGATATATGCAATCTCCTCCATCTTCATAGGTAGTAAAACCGGTCTTTGGCATTATACATAAATTCCTCACTACAAATTTCTCTCAAAAAAGAAAAAGAAATTACAAATAGAAGGAATATAAAAAAAGGGTATCAAAAAAATGGCCGATCCCAAAAATCGCATTTTTGACTTATTTAAACATCCACGTAGTTATATATGCAACATGCAAATAATAATTGTGTAATATCACAGACATTCAAAAATCATCAAGCCCAAATATTAGATAAAAACAATTTTATTTAAGTTAAAAGGATTAGTTGAACCATGGGGAAACGTCATTCATCTTTAGGTTAGTTAACTAAAGACAGAGCGGTCTCAGGATCCGTTTAACCAATTTAACTTAAATTAATGATTTATCCAATGCTAAAGAGATTAATAATTAAAAAAAGAAGCAGATAAAATAACATAATCCGCAAGTCCTGAATATTAGGGATATAAATCAATTTAATTTTGGCCTTGTTGGTAAATGGCAAAGGGGCAAGATGCTGGCTGCAGGCCCGTAAGCAAAATAATACTCATTTTAATTATCAATGTTATGAACTGGGCTTCAGGCCCAATAAACAGCCCAAAAAATATATAATGCAGTTTTGAGCTGCAGGCCCATGGGCTGTAATATTAATTAAAAATGTCCAAAAGGAGTAAATGTCCTTTAAAAATACACAAGCCCTAAAAACCAATTTTAGGGTATTAGTAAAGGAATTCAAAAAGACCCCAACCCCTCATCAAACAAGTTTGGGGGTGGGGGAGGGGGTTGCGCAGAGAGCCCCCCCGACGGGGGGGGGGGGGGGGGGGAGGGGGGGGGGCGGCGCAGAGAGCCCCCCCGACCGGGAGGGGTCAGAGCCCCGCCGTCGGGGGCAGGGGGCAGAGTGCTCCCCCCCCCCAACGGGGGGGGGGGGGGGGGACAGAGCCCCCCGTCCAGGGGGTGGGCGGCGCAAAACCCCCCTAACGGGGGGGGGGGGGGGGGGGGGGGGGGGGGGGTTGGGCGGACAGAGAGCCCCACCTTCAGGGGGATCTGAAGGGGTTTTCTTGGGTTTTTTGTTTTTTAAATTTGATATTAATCAGAATATTGCAGATTTATACAAGCCTATAGAAAAGCTGTGTAAAATCATAACAAACAATATTTTGTAATTATCTATGGGATCGACAAAGTTTACCTCTAGATCAAAGATCTAGGGACGATCGTAATAAAAAAAAAATCCGTAGAACGAAATTCCACGCTCCCAATACGCCAAAAAGGTCGCCTTAACGGTTCTTCGCAAGCCGGATCACCGCAACAATAGATTCCTTCGCGCATAGGAGGTTAATTTTGAGGGGATACAGGAGAAAAAGCTCAAAAAGAGGAGAGCTTCAGTGCTGATAACGTGTTATAATTTGGAGAAGAAAGAGTAACCATAGGCATAAGTCATGGTTCAATATTTATTTATCTCATATGGGATATGAAGAGGCATGGACACCAAAGGTCCCCATTACGCCAATAAGTGGGGAGTAATGGAGGGATAAAGTGGTGGGGAGGCCTCTCCCTCACTCACAACAATGACACAAATTTTTTCCGTTGATAGAGAAATCCATGTAAAAGAACGTCCATATCATCATAAAATGAAAGAAAAGGAGGCAAGAACGCATACACCGATCAAGTGTAATTTATGTTCTTAATTTTTTTTGAAGTTATATTTTTAATGGGTGTTTTCTCACCATTGATATTGTTGGATAAGTAGCTGGAGTGTGATGACGTTGGCAGCTGGCTGGTTACTATGAGAGCTAGCACCGTGCTCCGTAGATCTCAATCCGAGCTATTTTAGCTATGTTTGAGCTATTTTCAGGCTACCTTTAGCTTCCTGCAATACAAAGAGCTCGTTAGGGAGGGTCGGATCTGGGGTCCGATCTAATCACATCGGATGCTAAAGTTAGATGGTGACTCAAAGGAAGCTCGTGGTAACTATGGCCGATCGGTTGGAAGATTAGCTGATAGTTATCGCGCCGAGATATGGAGAGAATGTAGAGTTTTATATGGAGCAGATACTAGTATAAGAGTACGTGACTTTTTTGGTTATTCGAAATTGTCCCCTCTCGCATTGTCCCAGAAACTAGTTATATGCAATTACTTTTGAGGGAAGAGGGTAACGTCCGAGCTTTTAAACTGCTTTATTGCTTTTGGCCTGAGCTGTTGCCATTGATGACAAGTTTAATGGCTAGTCATTGAATGCCTTCATTCTGAGCTGATGCTGTAAATGAAGAAGCCCAACGGTCAGCTGGGATGTCGTCTTAAATGAAGAAACGGTCGGCCTCACGTGAGGGCCTCCAGGCTGTTGGGCCGAAGATGTGGGTTTACCGGGCTTTTGGGCCTGTCTGCTCAAATAAACAACTGAATGATCATTGGGCCGGCCCAGTGCTATATCAATGACCCCCGACTCTCGAGCTCAACCACCGCGACGGTTGAGATCGGTTGATGTGGCACGCATTAATTGGCCGACTTAGCCCGCCTCCGATCGTAGAGGACCTTCGAGCCAAGTAGAATCTGTACATTAGGTAGAAGACTTGAATCAACTCCAAGGCTGGAAAAAACTCTTGAAAAAACTCTCAAGTCTCGGGTCAAAGAGGACTGAGCTCGGCACATGTGCCATCTTTGTGCCCCCTTGACAACTTTGGCTCGCGTATGTGAAGGTGGGGAGCGTGAGATGTGGAAGAGCGTCCCCCATGTCCATGACCAAGTCAGACATACAGAAAAAGCGGTCTCGGCCCCTATGGCTAGAGTGGTTCAACAAGGAGAGCAGAGATGAACTGGATTTCAATGGATCGCTGATATCATCGCAACCGAGCATACTGACTTGGCATATTGGAGAAGAAATGACCCGGTCGTGAGGTAGTTATTGAGGCATCCACGCTAAACTGTAGACCTGTGCATTTTTACTTATAATACATCCACAGAGGCTCTATATTCTAAGGATGGACGAGCTCTTTATCATCCATTGTTAAGAGTCTATATGTTGCGGGACCAAGAACTTTAATAATCTTGTACGGAACTTTCCACTTGGCAACGAACTTTCCTTGACGGACGATCTGCATCATTCCTCAAGACTAGGTCACCTAAGGGGAAGCTCCTCTACCTCTGGCTCTAGAATTATAGTATCGAGCTACCCCGATACTTTTGTCGGATGATAGAACCGAGCTTGCCTTGACAGACGATCTATGTGGATGATGTTGCCTTCCTTAGAACTAGAGAACCCAAGCAGAAGCTCCTTCCTCTGATTCTAGAATTACAGTACCGACATACCCAATGCTTCATTATGACGAGTTCCTTTCTTTACTTCAGTTGAGGCTTTGGAAGTGTCCCCATCGTGGGCGGCCATAGCCTCTTTGCCATCATATACTGCTCCACGCTGGTAAGGAGTTGATCCAAGTTATGTGGCAGTATATGATGCAGATATTTCATCAAGTCTTCACACCGAATCACCTTCTTGAGTGTAGCAAATGGTCACCTTGTCACTGTAGCTCTCGACATTCAACCTATCTGAGTCGAAGCGCTTTAGAAGGATTTTTAATGTCTCCCACTATTTCTGCACCAAGGTGAATAGGTAGTCCGAGCTCTGATTCATCCTTCTTCCTACTATGAATTGTTGGCAGAAGACTTGTGCCAAGCTCTTGAACGACCCAATAGACCGATTGAGAAGTCCATTATACCACTCCTTCGCGGTCTTCTGTAGAGTTGTTTGGAATGCCTGACAAAAGAGTGAGTCATCGGCCCAATGTATCTCCATCACTCCTTTATAGACTTGGACGTGTTCAGGCAGATTTCCTGTGCTACCATATTTTTCAAGGTCGTGCACCTTGAATCGAGTCGGTAGTAGTGCCGAGGTGATTTTCTTCTTCTTGGGGGTTTGCATCTCATCCTAGCTTGACGACGAGGCGCGATGTCGTCGTACATCATCTTAATGCCTGGATCTCCTGAGCCGGTTGTTGGAAGCGCTAGAAGAGTCGCATCGATCCTCATCCGAGTTGTTGAAAGAGCTCAGATGGTGGAGGCTGTCTCTTCGAGCATTCCTCTTGAGGCCTCTGTGAGACCTATGATGAGGGCTGTGACTTCGCCCACGATGGCTCTCTCTATGACGATCATTAGACAAAGTAGGTCAGCGGTCCTCAGCTCTACCGAGTGAGGGCTACGGGCCCCTGAGGTTAGCTGTAGTTAAGATGTAGTCCCCAGTCTCGTTGCCCTGAGATCCTTCAAGACTAGGGGAGATGGGGCACTGTTACTGTTGTTATAGGAAAGAAGGCAGGGCGAACATGTTGAGTATTGGATCCCCCAATTTGGTTTTGATGATGAGCAGACATAGTTAATTGAGACTAATCCACTTGTTTTGTCATTAATTAAAGTATCGTTAATATAATTCAAGGAATATCAAATGCGACGATGGCTCGAGCCAATGATGCGAGGAAATCAATTGATTGGATCTTGAAAATCAAATAGAAGTCTTCAAGGGATTCAAGAGGAAGTGAAGGATATTAATATGTCATTGTTTCATTTCTTCTTTCCTTATTGAAGTAGAATGTTAAGCCTTGAATAGACTTGATAGATTCATATTCATATCTTATACAACACCTTAGTTCATTCATCATTGAATCCCACATGGTTTGAACTTATAAAAACTCAAAATGGAGTTTTTCAGCCTCAACCAGGCGACATGTGCTTGGACCCCAGACGCCTGGCAGGCAGGCATTTTATAGTGGCTGAACTCTAACCTAGATCAGACGTCTGAATTTATCATCCCAGACGTCTGCACAGTGTGTCAGACACCTGGGTGATGAGCATCAGATGTCTGACCATGTATGAACTAAAATTCCAGTATCTCAGTTTGTACAATATGACCGATTAGACGTCTGAAGTTATGATCCCAGACGTCTGTATAGTGAGACATGCGTCTGGGTGATGACCTCCAGACGGCTGGCCTTTTATGAGTCAAAATTCCAGTAACTCCGTTTCGCAGTGCCTGATTGATCAGGCGTTTGATGCTATGTAGCCAGACGTCTTCATAGTGCACCAGGCACCTAGGAAGCCTTCTTCAGGCATATGGGAGTAGCCGTTAGACACCATTTATAACCATGTCATCACAATACACATGTGCCTGATGAATGTTCTCCAGACGCTTGAGGACTGGGGTTTCTGCCCGTTAAGAGCCGTTTCCAGCATTTACTGCTCGAGATTTTCTGTGGATTTTGATGCGATTCTTGGGCTTTATAAATAGGGTTTGTTGGCATTTATTTCAGAACTCTTGGAATTCTTAGAACATCAACTCTTGATATTAAATAAGCATTCAAAGCTTCAATAAGCTCTCAAGCCGTAATTTCTACACGTGTCTCCAAAGCATTCAAGGCATTTAAAGCTCGTCTTCAAGCTAGATTTGTTCCTCAATTGAGACAAATAGTAAGTGCTCATACTCTTATCATTTAGAGCACATCACACACACCTCATTGCCTTATTCTATTAAGTCAACATTCAAGCCATAGGTTCTGTAATTGATTTCATATTGAAGTATTTCATTTCTCTTATCTATCTTTGTTGAGATCACTCTCGGTTTGTGAGAGTGGACCATTCCCGGGTTGTGGAAAGTGGTGATAAAAGTTGTATTGGATTTACACTTGTCGATAATTGGCAAGTGGGTATTAGTTGATACTAATCACTAGCGGGATTTGCTAGTAGGTTGCTGGAGTAGGATTCCAGGGAGTCGGGATTTGACTCAGAGGAATCCGAACCAGAGTATATGCTTTGTTTGCACTTGCATTTTCTGAGATATTGTCATCATTTATCTATTCCGCACACTTGGTTGTATTAGGGATATTAATTAGGCATAAATTCCTTTTTATCTTCATAAAACACTATTCACCACCGTCTAGTGTTTTTCCTATAGTTTTAGTTCCTAAAATTGGTATCAGAGCGAGATATTAAAAATGGAAACCACAGACGACAACAACAACCACGATAGTGCTATATCCATTGCCGAAGGCCAATCTACCATTCGGCATCCTCTATTCAACAGATCCAATTTTTTCTAATGGAAGGTACATATGATGATCTTTCTCAAGAGTATACCACTATGGAAACAGTGGAGAAAGAGTACATAGAACCCCTAGAAAGAGATTTCACCAAGTGGACCCCCGTTCAAGTGACCACGTAGGCGAACAATGTAAAAGCGATGAACTCGCTTATTTGTGCTTTGATGGCGTCGGAGTTCAACAACGTGTCGAACTGCACGTCCTCATACCAAATTTGGAACCACCTCTTAGTCACACATGAAGGGACCACACAGTTGAAATTATCTAAACTTCATGTATACGTTCAAAGATTTGACAATCTTCAAATGCAGGACAAGGAAAAGATCTCAAGCATGTACGCTCGGTTCACCGACATTGTGAACGACCTAGAGGCATTGGGGAAGACCTACACTTAAGTAGAGGGAAGCTCATCATAACTGTCACTCTGGAATGGGAGAAGAAGACAATGGCCATAGAAGAAGGCAATGACATGTCCACATACACCGTGAAAAACTCCATTGGCAACCTCATGACTTATTACGTTAGGAAGGAAGACCGAGAGCAAAGGAAATCTCAAAGGGGTCTATGCGAACCAAAGAAGGAGGCATTGGTTTCAAGGCCGCATCGGACAATGAGGAATCCGATGATGAGATGGACTTAGAGTCCATGTCACTCATGGCTCGGAAGTTCCAAATGTTCTTCCGAAAAGCTAACTTCAAACCCAAAGCCAAGTTTGATACTAACAACACTTCTTCTCTTTGTTACAAATGCAATAAGCCAGGGCGCATCAAGAAGGATTGCTCCATGCTAAAGAACAAAGAAAAGTGGAAAGCTCCCAAATACAATGAGGGAGATAGGTACACAGAGAACAAGAAGAAGAAGGGCTTGGTAGGGACATGTGATGACTCAAGTAAAGACTCGAGTAGCAAGGACTCAGATGAGAAAACAAGAGAGATTGTGCACATGTGGCGAGAGGATTCTCCAATGGACTCTTCAAGTGATAGTGATAGTGACATGGATGAGGTAACCATGGATGACCTTAGATTAGCTAATGAACAACTATTTGATAAGTATAAAAAGTTATTCAATTCTTATATGCTTGCTAACTTGCTATTATTGCCACATCCTCCATGTCTATCATTACTCAAGTTGACACCACCCATGATACACTTGTTAAGGAGAAAGCCACTTTGCTTTCACAAAATAATTCTATGAGAAATGAGGTTATTTCCCTCAAATCTTAATTGGACCGAGTCCAAATCATGGAGTGTGATGACGTTGAGATTGAAACACTTTGGTCTCAAAGCACTCTTCTGGGAAATGCAAATTTAGCTCTAAAATCCTAAGTGCACGAGCTCACCACATGTGTATCCATCTTGGATATTAATTTCTCTTCACTTATGAAGAGAATGGGCTTATGCCTACCAATGTTGAGAGATTCAATAAAGGAAAGGACAAGTTGGACATGTTGCTTGAAAACCAACTCTCCACAAATCACTGTGGTGGACTTGGCTATTCAAAAGCAAGTGACACTAACTACCGCACATCCTAAAGTGGAGCCACTATAGAATTTTTGAGGCCATCCTCCGGTACATCCACGAGTGGAGCCAATACCCTCTTAAGTAGTCCCCTACCAAGACAAGCTCTATTCCGCCAACACCTTCATTTGAAAAGAAACCCACCAAAGGTGGACCTCCAAAGAGGGGTCATGTGTATATAAACACCAACACTCGAACACGTAGGATAGCACCTATACACCATGCTCCCATGTATGGTGAATTTTATGCACCACTGATTTGTGCATATATCAACGCACATGTGAGACACCCACATGCTTGTACTCACTCACATGCAAATGCTTATGCACATCCACCGCATAAACATATGCATGCTCACGCATGTGCTCGTCCATATGTTCCACATGATTCATATCCATCACATTCTTATGCACCACATGCATACACCCAGAATGTGAGACACATGCTTATGCACACCATGCACACACTAACAAAGCTAGAACACATGTGAACTATCATGCACACCCACATTATTATTACCCACATGCACCACACCATTGGTATGCATAAACACATTCACCACCTACACACCATAATGCATATGTTCACCCACTTGCATATATGCCGCATGCACCACATAGAAACACTCCTCTAATGCATGTACCCTCTAGGCATATGACATCCAAAATCCACACAATTTGGGGTCCTAAAAACACTAGCATGTATGCTAAGGGCGTGCATATGCAACCTTATTTTATGGATGTAATAAACAATAAAAAATATGTTGGGAAACCTAAGTCCACTTGGACTTGGTTTCCAAATGGCTAATCTCATTGGACCCAACATGCTTGGGTAACATGTGTTTTTGGTTTATTCTATAGGTACCCAAGAAGAGGAAAAAGAGCAACAACAGGAAAGATTGCTCCAAGTGCAAAAATAAAGGATGGATACTCGATAGCGGGTGTTCCCAACATATGATGGGAGACCCAAGCTTGCTCTCCGAGATCATCTGCAACAAAAATGGAGGAATGGTCACATTCGGAGGCAATGAAAAAGGTTCCATCATAGGTATTGAAAAAGTTGGTAATCCATCTAAACCCCTCATAGAAAATGTTTATTTGTAGAAGGATTAAATCATAATCTAATATCCATTAGTCAACTTTGTGATAAGGGTTACAAGGTTAACTTTGGAGATGGATTGTGTAGTGTATATGATAGTTGTAATAAAAATATTTTGTTTAGTGGCATACGCCATAACGATATTTATGTTTTGAACATGCCTCATACACAAGACCAATGCTTGGTTGTTCACACAAATGATCAACTTCTATGGCACAGACACTTTGGTCATTTACACTTCAAACACCTTAACAAAGTATCCAAGTATAATCTAGTTAGAGGTTTTCCAAAACTTTCTTTTAATAAGCAAAACTTTTGTGATTCATGCCAACATGGCAAGCTTCATATGCTTACGAATGTAACCTATACTACTAGGCCACTAGAGCTTTTACATCTAGATTTATTTGGGCTTACTCGAGTTGCACCCTTAGGAAATGCCTTTTATGGACGTGTTGTAGTGGATGAATTCTCAAGATTTATTTGGGTTAGCTTTTTGAATAGTAAAAATGAGGCACTTGACAAATTTATTTTTTCTCTAAGACGGTTCAAAAGATCCAAGACACTCCCATTGTCACTATTCATAGTGATCATGGAGGTGAATTCGATAATGAATTATTTTCTAAATTTTGTGATGAGAATGTGATAACTCACACTTTTTCCTTCACTTGTGCCTCAACACAAAATGGTATTGTATAAAGAAAAAATTGAACTCTAATAGAATGTGCACGCATTGTGCTTAGCGATAGCTGGCTTGGACCACAATTTTGGGCGGAAGTCGTTCATACCACATGCTATGTGATAAATATAATTCTAGTGACACCCTCTACGAACAAAACATGTTACGACTTATTTTATGATAAGATGCCTCAAGTAAATTATTTTCATGTTTTTGGTTGTAAATGTTTTATTAAAAACACACAAGGTAATTTAGATAAATTTGATACTCGATCCGAGGAAGTGATATTTTTGGATATTCCACACGTAACAAGGCCTACCAGATATATAATAAAATAACTTCAACGGTTAAGAAATCTCTTCACGTTTATTTTCATGAAGAATTTGACTCTCCTATTTCTCGTGACGATGAATGTACTGAATTCCTATGTGATTCTATGTGTGATGCTAAATTAGATGACTCTATTGAAACTAACCCTTCTACTGATATTGTTGAGGATGTTCCAAGTGATCCAGGTGTACCCAAGAAGTTTTCTACGATCCCACACCATCCACATGATCAAGTGATTGGTAGTATTGGCGATGGTGTCCGTACAAGGTCTTGGCGGAGCTATTCACACCTTATGCATTCATCTCAACAATAGAGCCAAATAACATTGATGAAGCGTGTGAAGATAGCTCATAGATCATGTCGATGGAAGAAGAGCTCATCCAATTCGAACGGAATGAAGTTTCGGTACTAGTCCCTCTTCAGGAAGGCCATCATGTCATTGGAACAAAGTGGATCTTCAAGAACAAAATAGATGAGAATGAAGAAGTCACCTGGAACAAGGAGAGGTTAGTAGCTCGAGGTTATTGGCAAGAGGAAGGTATAGATTTTGAAGAATCTTTTGCTCCGGTAGCTAGATTAGAATCCATTAGGTTATTATTGTCAGTTGCATCTTTCATGAATTTTAAAATCTTCCAAATGGATGTTAAAAGTGCATTTTAAATGGTTATGTTAAACAGAAAGTTTATGTGTCACAACCACCCAGTTTCGTTCATGAAAAATTTTTAAATCCTTTTTTAGACTTAATAAAGCACTTTATGGTTTGAGACAAGTTCCTAGAGCTTGGTATAATCGCCTAAAGGCTTTTTTTGGATTTGGGTTTTAAAATGGGTGAGATTGATTCAACACTTTTCAATAAATATTTTAATCATGACATACTCATTATACAAGTGTATGTAGTTGATATCATATTTGGTTCTACTAACTCGTCAACTTTTGTCAAGAGTTTGTTAAGTCAATGCATGATGAATTTGAGATGAGCCATATGTAAGAGCTCACCTACATCTTAGGACTTCAAATTCGTCAATTACCGCAAGGGATCTTCATCCATCAAACGAAGTACACAGTGGAGTTGATCAAGCACTTTGGGATGGAAAGTTCTTCCTCCAAGCGTACTCCAATGAGCACGACAACACATCTTGATAAAGATGAGCGAGGAACAGATGTTGACATTCATCAATATCGAGGTATGATAGATAGTTTACCCTATCTTACCGCATGTAGACCCGATATCATGTTTTCGGTATGCTTGTGTGCACGATATCAATCATGATTAAAACAATCACATTTGCTTGCGGTCAAACAGATTTTTCGTTATCTTGATCAAACACTTGAATACAGATTATTTTATCCAAAGTTATGCACATATGAACTAGTCTCATATAATGATGTTGATTTTTTCGGATGTAGATCCGATAGGAAAAGTACTAGTGGCACTTGCCATTTTCTAGGAAATTCACTTGTGTCTTGGTTTTACAAGAAACAAAATCGGTATCTCTTTCTACGACCGAAGCGAATATTTTTCCACGGGTTTAGCTTGTGCGCAAGTATTATGGATGAAACAAACACTTCAGGATTATGGTATCGATTGTGGTACATGTGCTATCATGGTCGACAATCAAAGTACTATTTGTTTATCCAAGAACCTGGTA
Organism: Scilla litardierei; assembly: GCA_030789695.1. Lineage (NCBI taxonomy): Eukaryota > Viridiplantae > Streptophyta > Magnoliopsida > Asparagales > Asparagaceae > Scilla > Scilla litardierei. Next base: position 86,248,975 of record CM061139.1, read on the forward strand.
CAACACCCTCGTACCAAACACATTGACATTAGACATCATTTATTAATGATCTTGTCTTTAAGAAGGATGTTAAACATCGACATCCTAAAACAAATTGCCTGACATTTTCACTAAACCACCCAAGGAGAACTCCTATATGAGACTTAGGAGAGAATTAGGGATAATGGGTGAATCAGAACTCTAAGTGATCATTTCCTAAATGTCATATCATATTTTATATTATTTCATATGATATACTTTGCTCATGCTATAATTGATTGAATTGAATTTATTTATCTCACTTTCATATTTGTGTATTTTCCTTCATGAGATATATATGATTTTTATGCTATAGTTAAGCATTTTGAAATTGATTCGATTCGATTGTGTATTTGATGATTGGTATGCTTATAGTGTTGCGTTATGCTTAGTTAGAGAGATTTTATTTCTTTTAGCTTGAGAGTTCTCATAGATATAAGTCTAGGTTCATTTCAAACTTTTTGATACAAGCCAGACACCTGGTATAGTCAAACCAGACGCCTGCCGTATCAAATATATGTGTTTCTCAGAATTTTTCATCTGATTATACATCTGTAGTTCTCTGACCAGATGCCTGAACATTCGTCCAGTCGCCTGGCTGTTGAACTTCAGACGACTGATCAGTGGAAAGTTTATTCTGTAAAATTTTCCCGAGAGCAACCTTTTATACTCTTCACAACCTAGTCGTTTGTTGAACATTGACCAGACACCAGTATAGTTGGTCAAGCGCTTGATTGGTCTTCTACAAACACCTGGATACCCTGATGATTTTTTTCTTCGGACCGGACATCTGATGCCCTCCATCTAGACGCCTGTTGAATATTGGACTCCCCAGATTTGGTTTTGGATGATGAGCAAACATAAATAATTCATGAACTAACAATTTGTGAGCGCAGTTTTGGAGATCGTCGCCAAATTCACGAGAACAATCAAAGCGACATCTCAAGACTTCTCAAAGCTCGTATTCATGCCTAAAGCTTCGTTGAAGCTCTTGCGCCGTTTTGGAAGTCATGAAGAATTAATCGAAGCTCTTAAAGACCATTTATTTAAGGTTTTATTTATAGTCTTTTAGCTTCGATCTATAGAATGTTAAGCCTTGAGTATATCTTACGATTCTAACTTCATAACGCTCATATCGTAGCTTTAGGATCTTAGTACAAGTTCATTCTAACTTCCTCGAAGCGTCGCGCTTCGATTCGGACTTGTTTGTGCATGTTAGTTGGTACAAGAAGAAGTACTGACCGACTAGATGGTGATCTTGTCGGTCAGCAACTCTTCTTGGACCGACTAGTTTACTTCTTTAGTTTCTTGCACCTTACCGTTTACAGTTAGTCGGTCTACGTTGACTCACCGATCGACTAGTTTGTGAACTAGTCGGTCAGTGATGCTTCTTTGACCAACTAGTTGTGATTTACTGTACATGCTAAATTTCTCCTAAGCTACTGTTTATCGTTAGTCGGTCTAAGAACGTTTGGTGACCGACTAGTTGACAATCTAGTCGGTCAACATTTGTTCTTGGACCGACTAAGTCAATTTGTATTCAGACTATTTCACTTTGCCTCTTAGTCGGTCTACGTTCACTGACTGACCGACTAGTTGTGAAACTAGTCGGTCAGAATGTCTTCTTGGACCGACTAGATTTCTAGGTCTGAATTACTATCTCTTCTCAGTTCCTCACTTAGTCGGTCCATGTTGTTTGACTGACCGACTAGTTGATGAACTAGTCGGTCAGTGGTTGTTCTTTGACCGACTAGTTTCCTCAGATTTCTATCCGTTGGGAATTGACCTAACTTGTTTTTATGGGACCCTATAAATACGAACCTAGGTCATTTCTCTCTAGGTTAGAGCTGCCATTAAGAGATTCATTGAGATAGAAAGAGATAGCCATTCTCACTCATTTCTAAAGCTCTCTTCCTCACAAGAAACCCATTCTCTCACTTTCTAGATCTAGAATCCATATTGAGAGAAGCTTGTTCTTGGTGAGCTCTTCAAGCTCTAGCTTGAATCAAGTCTCCAAATCTCTCCTAGGCACCTATTGCTGGTCATTTCCTTGGTGCTAGGTCTTGGTGACTTCATCTTCCTCAAATCCTTCCTTTCAACTATTTGGTAAGAAAAACTCAAGGTATAGGATTTTGTGGTAAGTTTGTTTATTTCAATATAAACTCATTTATATTGCTTGTTGATTCTCTCGGTTGTGAGAGAAGGTTGTGATCCCGGGTTGTGGGAATCACTATTGCCATTGCATGTATGATTTGATCTTGTGAAGGTTTTTCACAAGATATTCATAGTGGAAATCTTGGGTTAGGGTTTCTAACCTAAGTATCCGGAGGGGATCCGGGTGGTTGGGACGTAGGATCACCGGGAACAAGTCGGGGAGACTTGGGTGGATCCGAACCCATTAACATCTCTTGTTAGCATTGTTAATTTTGTTGTTGTCATTCAATTTAAGCTTCCGCAAATTGTTTTGGTAGTTGTTTGCACTATAATTTGGAATTATACTCCTTGTTATTTTTAAAGTACTATTCACCCCCCTCTAGTACTTGTGCAGTAGCTTGTAGGGCATTACATTTGGTATCAGAGCCAGATACTTAGCTATGTCTGCCAACGACAACAAGACCGTGCGTCCACCTTCTAACTATGACACCTTCAGGAACCGTGAAGGAGCATCTTCGGTGATGGAAGGACATTCCTCTACGAGGCCTCCATTCTTCAACGGTACCAACTACGGGTACTGTAAATGCCGGATGGAAACCTTCCTCCGGAGTGCATCCTTATGGAGGACCACAATGAAGGAATACATCGAGCCCGAAGAAGAAGACTTTGAGAAATGGACTACCGCGGAGATCGCCGCGGAGGTAAGCAATGCCAAGGCAATGAACGCCTTGCAATGCGCATTGGAGCCCGAGGACTTCAATAAGATATGCACATGTAAGAGTGCATATCAAATTTGGAACTCCCTCCTCATTCTTCATGAAGGGACGAGTAGAGTAAGAGACTCTAAACTCGTAGTTGTAAACAAAGATTACAAAATGTTTCATATGCAACATGGCGAGAAGATGAAGGAATATTACGCTCGTTTCATTGACATAATAAACGAGTTAGAGGCCCTCGGCAAATCCTACACTCAAAAGGAGAAGTGCTCAAAGCTTATCGAAGGACTTCCTTCTTCTTGGGAGAAACGTACCTTTGCCATCGAGGAAGGTAATGACATGAATAAGTATACCGTAGTTCAATTGATGGGTACTTTGATGTCATACGAGGTACGCAAAGATAGCAAGGTGAAGTTACAAGAAAAGATGAAGTCCTATTTGAACCAAGACGAGCCTAAGAAAAAGGCGATTGCATTCAAGGCGGCTTCATCCACCTCTACCGATGATGAGGACTCGGAAGAAGAAATTGACATGGAATCCATTGCACTCATGGCAAAGAAGTTCAATCGCTTCTTCCGAAAGGGTAACTTCAAACAAAAATCTAAATTTACTTCTACTAACGCCTCTCCACCTTTGTGCTTTAAATGCAATAAGCCAGGACACATCAAAGCGGATTGTCCTCAAAACAAGCAAAAGGAGAAGTGGAAGGCGCCGAAGTTCGACAAGTCGAAGAAGTACAAAAAGGGGTACAAAAAGGGACTTGTCGGAGCAACATTCACCGACTCCGAGGATTCCTCAAGCGGAGAGTCGGACGATGAGAAAGTGGAGCAAGCGCACATGTGCTTCATGGCAAGAGAGGAGCATGATCAAGGATCTTCCTCCTCCGATGATAGCGACGACGAAGGCGATGAGGTAACTATGGATGATCTTAGGGATGCTAACTCTCATTTATGGTCTAAATACACTAAATTAGTAAATAGATATACTAAAGTAAAAGATGACCTAGCTAGCATTCAAACCTCGCCTAAGACTATCATCACCAACAACGACACCGTTGTTGAAGAGTTAAGAAATGAGATTGTTAATCTCAAATCTAAACTTGAACATGTTAGCATTGATGATCCGGAAGAACATAGGATAGCGGATTTAACTTCTCAAAACTCGACTTTGAGTATTGAGAACGAGAATCTTAAATCTCGTGTTTATGTGCTCACATCGCAAGTATCCAACTTGGATACTTCTATGCGTTCTCTCAAAGAGAAATATGAGAACACATTAGGCCGAATTAATAAATTCAATAAGGGTAAGGACCATTTGGATAAAATCCTAAGTGACTTACTTCCGGCCAATCACCACATTGGTTTGGGGTATACGATGGGATGTCCATCCAAATCGGCCACTACTTTTGTTAGGCCAACTTCCGGTGACTCTACGAGTGGTAGCAAACACTCTATTGGTAGTTCATCTACCAATGGTGCTTCCACCTCGTCCACACCCTCTTTCGGAAAGAAACCCACTTTGGGTGGACCTCCAAAGAAGGGGCATGCTTATATGTACACCAATACCATGCCACGTAGGAACACACGTCCTACTCCACCGGCTCACACATATGATGATTTCTATGCTACACGTTCACGGGCACGTGCACACCATGTGAGACACCCTCACGCACGTGTTCCCACACATGCATATGTTCACCCACCACATCATATGAATAATTCTCGTCGTGCACCATTCCATCATGTTCCTTATACCTATCCACGACATGCATCACGTAGAAATCAACGTCGCATGCATGCACCCAATAGGATGATGGCTCCCAAAATTTTCACTATTTGGAGCCCAAAGGACACAAGCATGGATGAAAAACAAGTGTATATGAATGCTTATTTTTCGGATGTTGTGCATAGTAGAAATTATGTGGGGAAGTCTAAGTCCAATTGGACTTGGCTTCCAAAGGTCTAACCTTTGAGGACCCAATGACCTTGGGTACCATGATATGAAATTTTCTATCTTTAGGTACTCAAGGAAAAGAAAAAGAAAAGGAGTAACAAATTTAAATTTAGCTCCAAAGGGAATTGGATACTCGATAGCGGGTGTTCAAAACACATGACGGGTGACGCTCAATTGCTCTCCGGAGTGGTTCCCATTGCAAATGGAAATCGCGTCGTATTTGGAGGCAACGAGAGCGGAACCATCGTCGGTGTTGGTAAAGTGGGTAACCCGTCTAAACCCTTAATTAGTGATGTTTATCTAGTTGATGGTTTAAATCATAATCTTATTTCAATAAGCCAACTTTGTGACAAAGGTTACAAAGTTAGCTTTGCGAAAGGATTGTGTCATATTTCAAATGATAATAATAAATTATTATTTTCCGGCACACGCCATAAAGATATTTATATTTTGGATCTTCCTAAGTCATATGAACAATGTCTCGTTGCCAACACAAGTGAACAACACTTATGGCATCGACGCTTTGGACATGTGAACTTTGGAACACTTTATAAGCTTTCAAAATTAAATTCCATTAAAGGTTTTCCGAAGTTCGTTTTTGAAAAGAAAAGTTTTTGTGTTTCTTGTCAACATGGCAAGCTTCCTAAATCTTCATTTAAACCTAAGAAAAGCATTTCTACGAAACGGCCACTAGAGCTATTACATCTAGATTTATTTGGGCCAACTAGAGTTGCTTCCTTAGGAAATGCAAGATATGGACTAGTCATCGTTGATGATTATTCAAGATTTACATGGGTATTTTTCTTATGTAATAAAAATGAAGCTTTTGAAAACTTCACAATATTTGTGAAGAAAGTACAAAATCTCATCGGAACCACCATTGTCACTATTCGTAGTGATCATGGGGGTGAATTTGAGAATGAGTCTTTCTTAAATTTTTGTGATGATCTTGGAATTACTCACACGTTTTCTTTCCCTCGCGCACCTCCTCAAAATGGTGTTGTTGAGAGGAAGAATAGAACGCTTATGGAGTGTGCTCGCACTATGCTCGAAGATAGTCAACTTGGTTATCAATTTTGGGCGGAAGCGGTACACACCGCTTGTTATGTGTTTAATAGAATACTTTTGAGGCCCGGCACCAAACAAACTTGCTATGAATTGTTGTTTGGTAGATTGCCTCAAGTTAAACATTTTCGTGTTTTCGGCGCAAAATGTTTTATTAAAAACACATATGATAATTTGGACAAGTTTGATCCGAGATCGGATGAGGGGATATTTGTTGGGTATTCCTCACGTAGCAAAGCCTACCGGATATACAACAAAAGATCCTCTACGATCGAGGAATCACTTCATGTCTCTTTTAATGAGAATTTTACTAATTCTAGAATTTCAAATGACAATGATTCTATGGATGTTTTATGTGATTCGTTTGAAAATTCTAAGTCCATTGATTCAATTGATTCTATTGAGACTAACCCGACTAATGAAGTTGTTGAGAATGTACCTAGTGATCAAGGTATTCCCAAGCGGCTTCATACCGTCCGCGACCATCCCCATGAGCAAGTCATTGGCAATATTCATGATAGTGTCAAGACGAGATCTCAAGTCTACCACTTCGCCAATTGTGCCTTTGCCTCATCGATAGAGCCAAAGAATATAGTTGAAGCATGCGAAGATAGTGCTTGGATCCTTGCCATGGAGGAGGAACTCATTCAATTCGAGAGGAATGAGGTATGTGAGCTTGTTCCTTTGCCATCGAAGAACCACACCGTCATAGGGACAAAGTGGATCTTCAAGAACAAAACCGACGAAAACCAAGTCGTCGTCCGGAACAAAGCTCGGTTAGTTGCTCAAGGCTATCGCCAAGAGGAAGGTATCGATTTCGAAGAATCCTTCGCTCCGGTAGCTAGATTAGAATCAATTAGACTATTATTGTCTTATGCATGCCATAAAAATTTTAAGTTATTTCAAATGGATGTTAAAAGTGCATTTTTAAACGGAGATGTTGTTGAGGAAGTTTACGTTTCTCAACCTCCGGGCTTCATAAATGAAAAATTTCCAAATCATGTTTTTAAACTAAAGAAAGCTCTTTATGGTTTGAGACAAGCTCCTCGAGCTTGGTATGATCGCCTAAAGAATTTTCTTTTGTATTTGAATTTTAAAATGGGCGAAGCCGATTCTACACTTTTTGTTAAGCATGCGAATAATGATATTTTATAAGTTCAAATTTATGTTGATGATATCATTTTCGGTGCTACTAGCTTCACTCTTTGCGAAGAGTTTTCTAATGTTATGAAGGAACAATTTGAGATGAGCCACATGGGCGAACTCAAATATTTCTTAGGTCTCCAAATTCGCCAATTGAACGATGCAATCTTCATCCACCAAACGAAGTATACGGTGGAGTTGCTTAAGCGATTTGGAATGGAGAGTGCTTCCGGGAAAAAGACTCCAATGAGCACGACTACGCATCTTGACAAGGATACGGGCGGTAAGGATGTAGACATTCGTCTATATCGAGGTATGATAGGTAGTTTACTTTATCTTACCGCAAGTAGGCCCGATATTATGTTTGCCATATGCATATGTGCTCGTTATCAGTCTCAACCTAAGGAGTCTCACTTAGTAGCGGTAAAACGTATTTTCCGTTATCTAAGTTATACACTTGATTTTGGATTACTTTATCCAAAATCTAGCACGTATGAGTTAGTCTCATATAGTGATGCCGATTATGCGGGGTGCAAATCCGACATGAAAAGTACTAGTGGCACTTGCCATTTTCTAGGAAATTCTCTTGTCTCTTGGTTTTCCAAGAAGCAAAATTCCGTATCACTTTCAACCACCGAGGCGGAATATATTGCCGCCGGTGCCGCTTGTGCCCAGGTTCTTTGGATGAGACACACACTGAAGGATTTTGGTATTCACTGTGATACTAGCCCTATCATGGTGGATAACCAAAGTGCTATTTGTCTTTCAAAGAATCCGGTGCCATTATTTCGATGATCTTCGGACAGAAGAAGATTCTGTAAACACTTATTCGAAATCTCACTTATCAGAGTCCATTGTGGAAGAATCAAAAGTATATATATAGGGAATTGGCCGGAGCTTCGCTTTTCGTGCATGCATTTTCAAAAGTGGACTACGTGAGTTGGGTTTAGAACGTCGTGAGACAGTTCGCTCCTGGCCAGCAAGGTGGCGACCTCTCACCCGCCTAAGAAGAGAAGAACTTGCCAGCAGTCCAAGCTCACCAGGACCCAGAAAAGGAGGATGCTGAGAAAAAGGGCTTCAGCTTTCTTCGAGGAAGGGGGAATCCCCAATCCCACTCTTCGTCAGAGATCATCTAGAAAGCGAGTAGCTTTGGATGCATTTAGACAGAAAAGCGGACATAGATTCTTATAGAATAACGAGATAGAAACCAGTTCCTTAAGGTAAGGCTGAATCAAAAGGGTAACCACCATTCCCGATCAAAACACATAGATGTCCGACACCATTTTTTAGATGATCATGTTGCTAAAAAGGACATCATTTTAGTGTACGTTGAAACCCAAAAGCAAATCGCCGATATTTTCACGAAACCCCTAAAGGAGGACTCCTTTGTGCGGTTGCATCGAGAATTGGGGATTATGGGTGAATCCGAGATATAGGATTCATGTTTCATTCAATTGTCTTGCATGCTCTTCGATTTCGCGATATTTCGTTCATGCTAGATTTATTCAATTTTTGGGGATTTTATGTGATATGTTTGAATTTGTGCTCCAATTCGTATTTGAATGTCGTATTTAAGATTTCGACGTTTTATGGGGTAATTTAGATGACTAATGAGAGTGTTAAGATGTTTCATCCAAGTGGTTTTTGAAGAGAACTCATTTATCAATTTTTGGACTCTTCTAGTCGGTTTCAGTTCATTAGTCAACCGACTAGATGCTCATCTAGTCGGTCAGCTAGTGAACTCAGACCGACTAGTTCAAGCTTTAATCTTACATTTGTCATTAACTTTCTTTAGTCGGTCACAGTACTCTTACCGACCGACTAGATTGAAAACTAGTCGGTCTGTGAGTATACTGCGACCGACTAACTCTTGCCCTAGAAATTTATGTTTGCCTCTGTTTCGACTTAGTCGGTTCAAGCTCATTGACCGACCGACTAGATCGTAATCTAGTCGGTCAGTACTTGAACTGTGACCGACTAAGTGTGATAGGGCAAACATGTCATTTAGCATTCCCGACCGACTTAACTCTATTTTATCCGACTAAACTTCTTTTTAGTCGGTCTTCTTCTCCTCTCCAGCCCGCAAAAACCCAAAACCCTCTCGAGACCCTTCGACTTCCAACGTCTCTCCAGCCAATTTTCCGGCCAACTCTGCCGTCCGCCGCCGTCGACTCCTCCTCCTAGGTATATCTCCCCCTCCTAGGTCTCGATTCCTATTCTAGGGTTTAATCTAGCTTGATTTCTCTTCTAGGGTTTCGAATTTAATCCTAGGGCTTGTCGACTTTGCATCTAGGGCTTGATAATTTCAATTTTCTTTTCAGCTCTAGGGTTTGTGTATCTTCGCTTGCTTGTTCTCGTCGTGCCACGATCATGGCAAAGACGAGGATCCCTATCACTTCCTCTGGGGCATCCCCCATGTCTGTAGAGCCTTCTAACCCTAGGAATCCGTCTAAGCCCAAGCGCCGTGCTAAGTCTACCCAAGCTTCTCCGTCTTCACCTCCTCTGAAGAAGCAGAGGACGGCGACCGTCAAACCCGATAAACTATCTAAGTCTAGAAAGCCCATACTCCACACTCCCTCTACTCCTCCTGATTCCAATACTGAGTTTATACCTGAGGATGAGCCTGGCCATAGGGAACCCACTCCTCCACTTCGTCCTAGGACTCGCCAGCCTAAGGGAAAGGGCCCAATGCCAGCGGGTGGTGTTGACATATCGTTGTGTCGCAACGACCCTATGTGTCTAGCGGCCTACAACCATATTGAACACTGCCCGATGCTATTGGAGCACTATGTTCAGTTTTCAGATTTCCTTGGCTTAGCTGACCTCCTCTCCTATAGTGGGCTCCTTGACTACCTTCGATTTGACGCTAAGGCGAACCCTAGACCATATCCTCGCATGGTCAAATTATTCTACGCCAATCGTGTCCGAGGCCACTACGATGAGAGTCACTCCATCGAGACTACTGTCTTGGGAACTTCTATAGTTCTCACGGCAGAAATCTTGGGGGAGATACTTGGTTGTTCATCGTCTGGTCTCCTTCCGTCGGATATTTCTGTTGATGATATCTCCTCGTTGGATCAGTCTGTTCTTTCTGATATCTTCCATGTGATCCCTCCTGCCTTCATTGGTGTTCCTTCGAAGTCGTTCAAGCCAAATGCATGGGTGCTAAATCTTATTCTGAAGTCGTGCTTGTTTCCCAAGTACGGCTCATCTTCTCTTCCATCCCAGCCGTTTTTGAAGCTGATTTACGCTCTTTTCTTGGGTTGCGAGATTAATTGGGCTCGTGTTATACTCGATAAGATGGACTCTTTTGAGTGTATTCGCAAGACCAATAAATCTGCGCATATCCCTTACCCGTGTCTGTTGACCCTGGTTTTCCGTCATTTCCGTGTCCCTCTCCCTCCTGACAATGAGCGTCCTTTGGGTCCTCCTCTGAACGCGACGGCCGTTAAGAAATCTCTTGCGGTGCTTCGTCACGTGCAGAGGTCGACCACATCTGCTTCCCAGGCCACTCCCTCAGCTGCTGCAGCCCCCACTCCTCCTGCCACATTAGATGATGTCGTACGCCTTCTTCGTCGGCACGAGTCGCGTTTGGCTCGTACCGAGGAGGTCGTCTGCCGTATGGCTCGTATGATGGGAATTGAGCTTCCTCCTGACGTTTCTGAGGCCGAGGAGATGGACGATGAGGATATTGACGATCTTGTCACTTCCTTGGCTCGTGGCGATGAGGCCACTGCTGCTGCTGCTGCTACCACATCTGCTCCTGGAGTTGGCACCACTTCTGGTGCTCCAGAGACTTCTGCATCAATAGTTCAGACTTCTGAGGCTGCTGCTGTTCCTGTTGATGAGCCTGCTCCTGTCTTACCTGCTGATACTCCTGTTGAGACCCCAGCTGTTGAGCCCGTCGTCGTTTCCACACCTGCCCCGACGATCCCGTCTGTTGACACGCCTCTCCTCCCTGCAGAGCCTGAGTCCACTCTGTCGACTGGACCCACGGAGACTGTAGATCCAGCCACTTCCTCGTGATCGTCAGTTTCGAGGACTCTCCACTGCTCATTGGATGATATACCTTTTTGAGAGTGTTTTTGGGTTAGGATGGGATGGAGTTTGGGTGTTAATTTGTTGTATTTTGATATGTTGGTTGTCGGTGTATGTGTTGTATTTTTTTGTTGTTGGACGTTGATGATGGTGTTCTGATGATGATGTTGTATCGATGATGTATGATGTATTTCTTTTTGATGGGTATGTTGCATTTGATGTAGTCGATATCTTTTTGGATGTACTCATGATGTTTTTATATATATACATCGATCTTCTCTTTGTGATATTTCGTCGTGCACATTTTAATTCTCATTCAATGTCCATGATATGTGAAATCTTCGCTCGACGATTGAAAAACTTGGTTAAATAGATTGAAATTCTATAATTGTATAGAATTGTTTTCCATGCACCAATTTAACCAAGAATATTGAATATTGAAGAGTATGTTTCTTTATTCAAGAAATGAATAATTATTTGGTATTTTTGATGATTTTGATTATCTCTTTTTGATAATGGACAATTTGGCACACCTTGATTTGATTTCCACACTTTTCCCTTGGTGTCAATTAGGTCCATCGTCATTGTCTACGACTCCCGGTGTTGGATTTTCCATTCCCTAGTTGTTGTCGTTGTATGCCCCCCATTTTTGGGATAATGCCAAAGGGGGAGAGATAATGATAATAAATAGGTCAAATGAAAATTTAACTCAATTTCCAAGAATCTAATTTGATGTGTTAGATTCATGGGGAGTTAAGATATATATAAGGATTTTCAAAATCCAATATTTCAAAAATCGATTCTCTTTATTTATCTTACTCGTCTGATTGATGCAATTTATATATATTCATTTTGGAATTAACGTGTCATCAATGCAGGGGGAGTAAGTATTTTACATTTGAATCATTATTTTTTATTATTATTTATGTTGGTTTGTCATCACCAAAAAGGGGGAGAATGTTGAATATTGGACTCCCCGGATTTGGTTTTGGATGATGAGCAAACATAAATAATTCATGAACTAACAATTTGTGAGCGCAGTTTTGGAGATCGTCGCCAAATTCACGAGAACAATCAAAGCGACATCTCAAGACTTCTCAAAGCTCGTATTCATGCCTAAAGCTTCGTTGAAGCTCTTGCGCCGTTTTGGAAGTCATGAAGAATTAATCGAAGCTCTCAAAGACCGTTTATTTAAGGTTTTATTTATAGTCTTTTAGCTTCGATCTATAGAATGTTAAGTCTTGAGTATATCTTACGATTCTAACTTCATAACGCTCATATCGTAGCTCTAGGATCTTAGTACAAGTTCATTCTAACTTCCTCGAAGCGTCGCGCTTCGATTCGGACTTGTTTGTGCATGTTAGTTGGTACAAGAAGAAGTACTGACAGACTAGATGGTGATCTTGTCGGTCAGCAACTCTTCTTGGACCGACTAGTTTGCTTCTTTAGTTTCTTGCACCTTACCGTTTACAGTTAGTCGGTCTACGTTGACTCACCGACCGACTAGTTTGTGAACTAGTCGGTCAGTGATGCTTCTTTGACCGACTAGTTGTGATTTACTGTACATGCTAAATTTCTCCTAAGCTACTGTTTATCGTTAGTCGGTCTAAGAACGTTTGGTGACCGACTAGTTGACAATCTAGTCGGTCAACATTTGTTCTTGGACCGACTAAGTCAATTTGTATTCAGACTATTTCACTTTGCCTCTTAGTCAGTCTACGTTCACTGACTGACCGACTAGTTGTGAAACTAGTCGGTCAGAATGTCTTCTTGGACCGACTAGATTTCTAGGTCTGAATTACTATCTCTTCTCAGTTCCTCACTTAGTCGGTCCATGTTGTTTGACTGACCGACTAGTTGATGAACTAGTCGGTCAGTGGTTGTTCTTTGACCGACTAGTTTCCTCAGATTTCTATCCGTTGGGAATTGACCTAACTTGTTTTTATGGGACCCTATAAATACGAACCTAGGTCATTTCTCTCTAGGTTAGAGCTGCCATTAAGAGATTCATTGAGATAGAAAGAGATAGCCATTCTCACTCATTTCTAAAGCTCTCTTCCTCACAAGAAACCCATTCTCTCACTTTCTAGATCTAGAATCCATATTGAGAGAAGCTTGTTCTTGGTGAGCTCTTCAAGCTCTAGCTTGAATCAAGTCTCCAAATCTCTCCTAGGCACCTATTGCTGGTCATTTCCTTGGTGCTAGGTCTTGGTGACTTCATCTTCCTCAAATCCTTCCTTTCACATATTTGGTAAGAAAAACTCAAGGTATAGGATTTTGTGGTAAGTTTGTTTATTTCAATATAAACTCATTTATATTGCTTGTTGATTCTCTCGGTTGTGAGAGAAGGTTGTGATCCCGGGTTGTGGGAATCACTATTGCCATTGCATGTATGATTTGATCTTGTGAAGGTTTTTCACAAGATATTCATAGTGGAAATCTTGGGTTAGGGTTTCTAACCTAAGTATCCGGAGGGGATCCGGGTGGTTGGGACGTAGGATCACCGGGAACAAGTCGGGGAGACTTGGGTGGATCAGAACCCATTAACATCTCTTGTTAGCATTGTTAATTTTGTTGTTGTCATTCAATTTAAGCTTCCGTAAATTGTTTTGGTAGTTGTTTGCACTATAATTTGGAATTATACTCCTCGTTATTTTTAAAGTACTATTCACCCCCCCTTTAGTACTTGTGCAGTAGCTTGTAGGGCATTACAACGCCTAGTTCAGCAAAATCTCACTTTTACTTTTAAAATCTCCATACGTCTGAACACTCTACTCCAGATGCATGTCGAAGGTTTTTAAGTCAGATCTCATTAGATCCGACAGCTGAGATTATCTCGTTCGATCGATAAAACCTGCATTCATCTCGATTATGGCTTAAGTTTTTTTTTCACTCGTTCAACTGCTTGAGCGTCTGCCTCTTTCATCCGTTCGAGCTTCTCAACATTGTCTTTCGAATTGTCGTACAACTGATCATATTCCCATCGTCTATCGACTGCTCCTAGGTTTGTCGATCCCCTAGGTTCTTCTCCGTTCATTTTATCGTTAGTTTTTTTATTACAATGTAATTTCAGTCAATCATTTTTAGGATTTAATCATGTCACCTCACAAGCAAGCTAGAAAGTCTACCATGACCCTAGAGGAAGCAATTGCTCTATCAAAGGCTCAAGAAGTTACTCTCCACCCAAGGGCCAACTTGGAATCATCAACTCGTTCCCTGCAATCCTCTCAATTTCTGTCGATTGATTTACCATATCCTCCATGTCCTGTCGACCCATTATTCTCTGAGCTACCCATCATCCTCTGAGCTTCCTCCAGCTCACGATAATCCTCTAGCTCATGCTGACTCTCCAACTCCTAAAGACCCTCTCGAGGCCATCAAAACTAGGGTAGCTTTTCTGATTGATGGTTATATGTGTCTAGATGGTCGTCCGATTTCTTTCTGTGATGGACTTGAGAGAGTGGCGTCTATTATCCGTGGACTTGGTCAGGATCATACTCGCATCATTGATTCTCTCCATTATATCCAGGATAGTCTGCACCCTCCCACTGATATGTCATCCTCCTTACATCTTTCTGACGATCTGACTCGTCTCTTGGGTGAGTTTGAGTTTAGTCTCTCCACCATTTGGAACACACTATCTACGCTACGTGAGGATCTTACATTCGTTAAGGGTATGGTGAAGTTTGTCTGCTTAAATATTAGGATTCTGACCCTTAAGTCTCAGCAGCTATTCTCCTTGGTTCTGAATATATATGAGAAATTGGACTCAGTCTTACCCACTCCGAGATCCATTGTCGCACTTGACCCTCCAGGACCCAGTGGTTCTCAATCACTACCTTCTCCACCTCAGGCTTGACGTGATAGGATTATTTTTTGGTCACTCTCACTCTAGGTTTTATTTTGTCTGTGAGAGTTATTGTGGATGCTGTTTGATGTATTTTTTGTTAGTGTGTCTCATTGTGTTGAGACTGATGATGTAGATGACACATTTTGCAATACGTGTCATTAATTTTGTAGTTGTGCGATGTATCTTTTGGTCGAATTGTTGTATCATCACCATTTTATATATATGGAGCCTTATGGTCATTGGATATATGTCATTATGTTTTCTTTACTTCTATTTTGCACATCCAATGTAAATATTGGCATTGTTCCAATATGCTTGCTTTTGATGATTGTTGTGATACACAATTGGGTTGATACACCTTAATTTTTTGGTTTTACCTTTCCTGTGGTATCACTCGATTGTTTATCCTAATCACTCACTCCTATATTTTATACTTCTCTTAGCACTAGTTCTTGTTGTTTCTATACCTCCCACACTTTTTTGATTATGAAAAACAGGGAGAGAAATAACCAAGATAATAATTCATGTGCTATTATGAATTTTAAAACATTTCCATAAATTATAGCATTTCAGATGTATTTTTGAAACCATTGTATGATTAAGGAGGAGTTGTTGATATATGAATTGGATTTTAATCCCACATCCCATTTCAATTGATATTATTACATTGAATGATTTGACTCCATTTTAGGCTTAATTCATTTCCTCCTTGTGTATCACCAATATATCATGACATGTGTATTCCTCAAAGTTTAAGCTTTTTAATGCCTAAAATACACATTCCATGTGATACACACATTATTGCTATGCATTGATGTTTCATTTTATATTTGATTATATGGACTAATTTGATTGGCATCAATGCATGGAGTGTAAGTATTTTATTTTCATACACAATTATTATCATTGTTTATGTTTGTTTGTCATCATCAAAAGGGGGAAGAATGTTGAGTATTGGATCCCCCAATTTGGTTTTGACAACGAGAAAACATAATTAATTGTGACTAATCCTCTTATTTTGTAGTTAACTAAATCATCGTCAATATAATTCAAGGAATATCAAATGCGACGATGGCTTGAGCCAATGATGCAAGTAAATAAATTGATGGGCTATTGGAAATCAAAAAGAAGTCTTCAAAGGATTCAATAGGAAGTGGAGGGGATTAATATGTAATCATTTCATTCCTTCATTTCCTTATTGAAGTAGAATGTTAAGCATTGATAGGCTTGATAGTTTCACATGCATATCATACGCAACACCTTAGTTCATTCATCATTGAATCCCATATGGTTAGAAATTATAAAAACTAAAATTGGAGTTTGTAGCCGCAACCAGGCGATTGGTGCTTGGACCCTAGACGCCTGACGTGCTTGCATTTTACAGTGGCTGAACTCTAACTTAGATCAGACATCTGAAGCTATCATCCCAGACGTCTGCACAGTGTGTCAGATGCTTGGGTGTTGAACATCAGAATTCTGACCATCTATGAGCTAAAATTCCAGTAGCTCAGTTTCTGCAGTTTGATTGATCAGACGTCTGAAGTTATCATTCTAGACATCTGCATAGTGAGACATGCGTCTAGGTGATGACCTCCAGACGCCTGGCCTCTTATAAGCCAAAATTCCAGTAACTCTGTTTCGTAGTGTCTGACTGATCAGGCATCTGATGCAATAAAGCCAGTCGTTTGTATAGTGCACCAGGCATCTGGGAAGCCTTCTCCAGGCGCCTGGGATAAGCCTTTAGACAACATTTATAACCCTGTCAGCATAGTACATCAGGCACCTGATGTATGTTCTCCAGACGTCTGGTGACTAGGATATCTTTCCGTTAAGAGCCGTTTCCAGCATTTAATGCTCGGGATTTTCTGGGGATTTTGGTGCGATTATTAGGCTTTATAAATAAGGTTCAGAACTCTTAAACACCATTAGAATTAACTCTACACACTGAATAAGCATTCAAAGCTCTAACAAGCTCTAAAGCCGTAATTTCTACACTTGTCTCCAAAGCATTCAAGGCTTTCAAAGCTCATGTTCTAGCTAGCTTTGTTCCTCAATTGAGACAAGTAATAAGTGCTCATACTCTCGTCATTTAGAGCATATCACACACACCTCATTGCCTCATTCTATTAAGTCAACATTCAAGACATATGTGCAATTGATTTCATATTGAAGTATTTCATTTCCTTTCTTTATCTTTGTTGAGATTATTCTCGGTTTATGAGTGGACCATTCTCGGGTTGTGGGAAGTGGTGATAAATGATGTATTGGATTTAACTTGCCGGTATTTGACAAGTGGGTATTTGTGGATACTAATAACTAGCAGGATTTGCTAGTGGGTTGTTGGAGTAGGATTCCATGGAGTCGGGATATGACTCAGGGGAATCCAACCCAGGGTATATGCTTTGTTTGTGCTTGTATTTTCTGAGTTGCTATCATCATTTATCTATTCCGCCCACTTGGTTGCATTAGGGATTTTAATTAGGCGTAATTTCCTTTTTATCTTCATAAAACATTATTCACCACCCTTTAATGTTTCCCCCCATAGTTTCAGGTCCTACAAAACCGTCACTCCGGGTTAGGAGGTACAGTTTCATAGTGCACTGGCATGGCGGGTGGCACTCCTGGGTGCTGCTGCGAAGGAGTTGGGATGATTGGTTGTCTCGCGGTTGGTTGGGGTTGCGAATCCGTCAATCATTCTATCATGGCAGGCAGTGAATGAATTTTGACGCTCACCTCTCATGAGAACACATGGAATTGCTCCAAAGTCGCTAATTGTGGCTCGTGCATTTCATGAGTGGAAGAACAGAAATCTGTAAGGTGCGGCGTAACATCAGTCGCCCTACGGTAATTGGCCTTTAATGCCCTTGATTGATTGGTCGAGTTATCGTCAGAGGCTGAAGACGTGGATGTCAAGTCGAAGTTTCCACCGGCGGTGCCAAATGTTTACGTGTGTTTTCTCACCACTGATATTGTTAGATGATTATTGATGATCATGGTACGGGTGCAGTAACTGGCGTTGGATGACATTGGCAGCCGACTGGGCACTGTGTGAGCTAACACTGTGTTAAATAGAACTCAATACGAGAGCTATTTCAGCCAAGTCCGAGCTATTTTCAGGCTACTTTCAGATTCCTGCAACACAAAAAGCTCGTTAAGGAGGATCAGGTCTGGGATCCGATCTAATCCCTTTCGATGCTTAAGTCAGATAGTGACTTAAAGGAAGCTCGTGGTAACTATGACCGATCTGTTAGGAGATCAACCGATAGTTATCTAGTCGAGCTATGGAGAGAATGCAGAATTTTAGGTGGAGCAGATACTTGCATATGAGTACCGAACTTTTTTGGTTCTCTGAAATTGTCACCTCTCCCATTGTCCCAGAGACTACTTATATGCAACTTCTTTTGAGGGATGTTAAAGGGTAACGTCTGATCTTTTAAACTGCTTTATTGCTGGCCTGAGCTGTCGCCATTGATGACGAGCTGATCGGTCTGTCATTGAATGCTTTCATTCTGAGCTGACGCTTTAAATGAAGAAGCCAAACGGTCAGATGAGTTGCCATCTTAAATGAAGAAATGGTCGACCTCGTGTGAGGGCCTCTGGACTGTTGGGCCGAAGTTGTGGATTTTACTGTGCTTTGGGCCTATCTGCTCAAATAAACAACTGAGTGATTATTGGACAGGCCAATGCCGTGTGAGTATTTGTTAGTATTTGTTTTTAATTTTAATTGTATTCTTTTGACCATATGTTGACCAGTCACGTGGCCAAAATCCTAGTACACTTGCATGTGTTATTTTGTGAGAGGGTGTTAGCTCTGAAACCTATTGATAACAAACAACGGGCTTGATGTTTTTACGAATTTAATGTGTGGATGCGATGGCTTGTTGTGATTTACATGTGCTTTGCAGGAGCACCGCGGGGTGGCTAGCAATAATTTTCTCTTGCAATGACTTGTATCGAGTTGAACTGTTAGGAGTTGTGAATAGCATACTGTGACTATCTACCTCGTGGAATTAGAAATTGCCCGTGCACTTGGTGCACAGTGCAAAAACAAACCCAAACGAAAACGGCATCGGTGTACGCGCGAAACCGGAAAGGAGCGAAAATCGTGGATGTGCGTGTTGACATCGTCGGTGGTAGAAGGTGAGCAAGCACGCAACAACGGATGCGAAAAGGACCATAATGCAAAATATGAAAGAAGTTTTTTTTTTTTTGCACAATTAACTGTAAAGTTATTATTATTATTATTATTATTTTTTGGGGGAGGGGTTTTAAAATATTAGTGGAGATCCCCCACGGCTGAGTGGGGAAACTCCCGCTTATGTACGATAGATAAGAATATAAAGCTCAGCTAGCGAACAAGTGAATTTAGCGTACTAAATCCCATTTTTCTCAATGTTTTTGATGATATGTTACGATTTATGTGACTTCATGTGCTAAACCACACAATAACTAAATTTTAAGTGAATCCAATGCGGTTTACCTGCTTATCTAGCAGTTGCAAAAAAGGTAAAACCGTTAAATTTGTGAAGAGTGGTTGAACGTGCAAACCCAGTTGGTTTCACTTGGAAATTGAGGGCTTGGAGGTTTAAAACATGAAAATCATCAAAATCAATGGTTCGAATCAAAGGTGAAAATAATCATGGAGTGGGTTTGATGATAACCAAGGAGGAAGAAATAAATTTCTTCGTTGACGCACATATTTCTCATAATACAATAGGTTACAGGTGGCGAAATTTGGCTATGCATAGTCCTTGGTTCTCCATGCAACTTGAATTTATGTATGGTTTTTTAATTTTATAAGAAGCTTCTTTGGTGGGGCCCAAAATAGTTTGTGATGAAAGGGATTGGTATGGATGGGGAAGAGCTTGGGTAGCTAGCAGCCAGTTGCTTTCAATTTCAACCAGAGTTGATGTAATGTCATAATCTTCTTTGATCTCATCAGCTCTCTTCTTCTCTTTGTTCCCTCATTAGCTGGGCCAGGATGGGTCTAAGCCTGCTGACAGAACTATAACCAATCCACGACTAATCCCTTTTTTTAATTACCAATAATGGCCCAGCTAGCTGCCATATAAAGCAGGAATATATAATGGGCTTTTATTATATTAATTGCGATAGTGGGATTCGGATGCAAGCTTATGGTTGTTATTAGTTGGAGTTGATAGTGTTTTTGTTGGATAGGTTGCCAACCTCAATCTGTGCTCAGTCTGTGGCTATCTTTCTTGTTCTGCCTGTGGCTCTCATCTTTCCGCCAACAATCAGAAAGATATTAATCATGGGCGGATTGATATGCATAAAATAATGTGACCATCCGCCACGTAAGACGATGCATCTGAATGGTAAACAGATAAGCAGCCAATGCGCCATTGCTCATATGGCACTATTTCCCCCTCTTTCTTTGGGAGGCGCTGGATCGAGACCCGGCCGGCACGCGCTTTACTGTTTTCCGATGTATAAAACAGATAAGCCGTGACACTTTTTTTTGCAATTGGTTGTGTGAATCCTTCTCAAGTAGACAATGAATCCTTCTCAAGTAGACAATGAACTCGCACAAAACCAAGAATCGTGAATTAACAACCAAATCTAAAGTCAATCTCTACATGAAACACGTAATCACAAGCAATATGAGAAATAAATGTTGGAACTTATCCAACTAAGTTGGATCTTAATCCAACATTGGGCTAATATGAGGTGAATAATTATATAGGTGCTACGTTGTCGTATTAAGCCCAATATATTAGTGATCTGGTTTTAATTAATTAAATGTGCTAAATGAGTTAAACAGGTTGTGGGTCCTTTATGTGTAGAGACTATTGGGCTTCAACTCGTTGATGGGCCGAGTTGGAAACCCTAGGGCTATGGAGGCTAGCCTATAAATAATAGCGGTCATGATCCCCGGAATACACGAACAAAGTTGAGCCGTCTTTTCTACGTCCCGTCGCTAGGAGAGAAACCGGGAGAAAGCTAAAGGGATTCTCCAAACGGTTGATTCGTGCTATTCTGGAAGATCGTCCGTTGTGCTATCGTCAGGATCTTTCAGATTATTAACGATGGACTCAGGTACGCTTCCGCTAAATCCGAGTAGGTCAATGATTTAAGATTTCACATGTTATACATCTAGATTATTATTTGCATGGTCTTGCTTAATGATTAATCTAGATCTTTAGTTTCTACAAGTGGTATCAGAGCCACCATGCTTGGATCTTAAATTTTTTGCCTGCTCGTAGTAGATCTGATAAAAATCAGATTTTTAATCTGTTTAAAGTTTCGGATCTGATAAAAAAATTAGTTTTTTTATCAGTTTTAAGTTTCAGATCTATGCAAAATTGAGGGGTTTTGATTGATTTTTCCTGTTAAAAAAATTGTTTTTTTTACAAACCCCAGATCGGGGGCGGCCCGCCGGCCGCCGCCCGACACAGCAAAAGAGGGGTGGCGGAGCCGCCCCCAGTGGTAGATCGACGCCGGCCAAGCCGGCGTCGACACAGATCCAGAAGGGGTGGGGCAAAGGGGGCGGCACGGCCGCCCCCATTAGGTTTCAGAAGGGGGGGGGCCTCGTGCCGCCCCCAGCAGGCTTTTCCGGCGACCAGGGGTGCCCTACCCCAAGCCGCCGGCGAAATGAGACCCCCCACCATCGGTGGGGGTCTTCCGCTGTCGCAGGAACAAGGGGGGCCCTGCCGCCCCCCCGTCATCACAAGGGGCGGCCGCCGCCGCCCCTGACGGGGTTCATCGGGGGGGGGGGGGCCGGCGGCACAGCCGCCCCCCGGCCGGAACAGAGCAGGCCCCGTATGGGGCCTGCTGCAGAATGCGGAGGGGGCGGCACCTGCCGCCCCCCGTCGAGATCAGGGGGGCGGCAGAAGCCGCCCCCGTCGGCGAAAAAGGGGGCGGCTTCGCCGCCCCCGTCGAGTTTAAGGGGGGGGGGGGGGGGGGGGGGGGGGCGGCGGCGGCGCCGCCGCCGCCGCCGCCCCCCATAAAAAACCCTACCCCGTTTTCAGCCCCGTGGGCCGGCCTCTGGGCCGGCCCACAATCAGTTTTTTTTTAAAAAAAATCTGTTTTTTTAAAAAGGGAAGGAGGGCTGGGCTGTTATATTGGGCCTATTTGGGTTATTTGGTTGTGTCTTTGGGCCTATTATTGCAAACCAGTTTTTAGCCTTCTTTTAGGCTTATTGCAAAACAGTTTTGGGCACCCTTATGGTCAATTTTGGACCCAATTTTTGGGTCATTTGGACACAAATTTGGACCTACTTTGGGATATTTTAACACAAGTTACAGGAGGGAATAAAAAGGACCTTGTATATTTCCCTTAAGTGAAATTTTTGTGTTAAAATTCAGCTTTAATTTTAAATTTAATTTTTCGGCATGCTACATTATATATATATTTCGAAATGATTGTAATTACATCAAATCTCCACCAAAGTGGGCTTTATCGTGGCGATTACTCTTATTTCGATATATAAAAAGTTACGGACATACTTTGTATGTAAATTTAGTGCCTAAAATTTTAAATTTAAATTCGTGAAATGGGAAATAAATGGTTGTGTATATATATTTCTTTTAGGCCCAATTTTGTGTGTTAAATTTAAGTTCATTCCAATTTTAATTCTTTAGGCAAAATTCAGTCATATATACATTTTCGAAATAACTCTAATTTTGTGAAATTCCACCAAAGTGGATTCCACTATTAAAATTGTTATTATTTCGGAATGTAAACGGATTAAAATACATACTCAGTATGATCAGTTAGTTGCCTGGATGAATTTTAAACGGATCGAAGGAGTAAATAAAAGGCTTTCCTGTATATTTACATTTACGTTCAGTTTCATTTAAATTCAATTTTTGGGCGCATTAAATTATATGTTTCAAAATAATTTTAATTATTACGGGAACCCACCAAAGTGGGCTTTACTGTTAAATTATTATTATTTCGTAACATAAACGGTTAAATACATACTTTTGTATGATTGGTTGCCCAATATTGAATTTAATTTGGATTGAAAGAGGAAATAAGACGTTTAAATGCAGATTCCTCCTCAAAGATAAATTTTGTTTTAAATGTGCAAAATAAATTTAAATTCAAAGTTTATGGCATAAAACATATCTATATTATAAAACAGGGATGTTATCATGGGTTTTTGGATAAGAGAATTTGGATAAGAGATATTGGTTATGTGTATTGTTGTATGTGGATATGTGTATTGTATAAGAGATAATGGATAAGAGATATTGGATAAGATAATTTGAATTTGGTTTGGTTATGTGTAATTGGGTGTGATGTTTGTATATAGGGTATGAGAAATTGAGGTATGAGAAATTGAGGTATGAGAAATTTGGTTATGTGTAATTGGATATTTTATAGAATAGATAGATATAAGAAATCACATCACAATTTCAAATCACAAATTTTGAAATCAAACTCACGTTTACATTCCTCTCCTCTGTATTTTGATCACATCACACTTGGAGGGAAATTTTTGGAGGGAATTTTGCGCGGGAGCTTGGGAGAAGATCAGCTCATCTTCTACCTCACATCTCACGTTTGATCACATCCCATCTCACGTTCCTCCTCAGCTCATCTTCTACCTCCAGCAAGCAGAGCAAGGGAGAGCAAGAAGAGCAAGCACCTTCATCTTCTACGTCGGTGAGCTCTTCCTCTTCTACTCAATTTTTTTATTTCACCCTCACTTTTTTTTTCTTAATTTCAGTTCTTTGAGCTTCTTCACGACCTCAAGCCTTCATCTTCTACCTCATCTCTTCCTCTTCTCCTCAATTTTTTTCCTCAAGCACATCAAGAATCTCGGTGAGCTCTTCCTCTTCTCCATGGCTCTTTCTCCAAATTGTTTTTTTCATATGCAATTGACTATACTGGGTATACACTGAAATTGAAAAATAAAAAACACTCAATTTCATTTTACATACTTGCTCATTGAATATACTCATACTTTCTCATTTTGAATAACATGACTATTTCAGTGTATAACATGACTATTGAGTGTTTTTTCTCATGACTATTTCAGTGTATATACATATGAAAAAAACATACTTTCAGTGTATATACATATTTTCAGTGTATAGTATAGTATACCCAATAGTCATGAAAAAATGTGAAAAAATGAAAAAATGTATATACATATTTTCAGTGTATTGAAATTCAGTGTATACCCAATAAATTTCAGGGTATACACTGAAATATGAAAAAATGTGATAAATTGCAAAAATTCTCATTGAACATGAGTTGAGAGAAAGTCATGTTATCCATGAGAAAATTTTGAATACTTGCTCATTTTACATACTTGCTTATTAAACCATATAAATATTGCAAATACTGAAATTTTGAATACTTGCTTATTGAATAGATTTAATTTTGAATATATACTTGATTTCAAATGAGCAAGGTCAAATTTTGAATATGCTTGACATACCTGATTTCATAAGCTTATACATGAAGATTATACATGAAGATTTCAAACTTGATTTTGAATATAGATTTTCAAATGAGCAAGTGTCCTGTGAAGATTATGAATTGTATGCTTATTGAATTGTGGATTTTGAATTTTGTCCTGTGAATTTTGTCCTGTGAATTTTCATATTAGCAAGTGTCCTGTGAATTATGAATTGTATGCTTGACATGAGTTTGCAACTGAAAGCTTGAGTGAATAAATTGAATTTGATTTCAGTCAATACACCCAATATAAACTGAATTTTATATTCAAAATGAGTTTGCAATTACAATTGAAAGAATATTTTAAGAAATGAGTTTGCAAATGAAAGCTTGAGTATTGTTTTTTACATATTCAAAAATAACTGAATAACTGAATTCTCTATGCAATATTCCCAAACTTTGTGTGGGAAATTTGTGTGGGATGATTATAAACTGAATTTGTGTGTGCAAAAAATTGTCCTGTGAATTTGTGTGGGATGATTACATACTTGATTTCATAAGCTTATTGAATTTTGTCCTGTGCAGATTTCAAATTCCAGATTATACTTGAAATGAAATTGGATGGGAGCTTGCTGATAAGATTTTTCATTTTGATAAGCTCTTGGTGAGCTCTGTGGGTTTGAGGGCTTCATCACATCCTTTGTGAATTGGTGAGCTTTGTGAACTTTGCCTTTTTTCATTGCTATAAACAAATTTTTGCTATGGTGATGAAGCTCTATCCAATTTGAAAGACAGGACATATATTAATTTTTGAATGTTGGGTTTGAGTGACAGGACAAAGCTTGAGTTTGAAATTTAGGAAAGCTTGAGTTTGAATTTGAGTTTGAAATTAAGTTTGCACTTGACAGAATATTTCAGTCAATACACCCAATATAAACTGAATTTTATATTCAAAATGAGTTTGCAACTGCAATTGAAAGAATATTTTAATAAATGAGTTTGCAAATGAAAGCTTGAGCATTGATTTTTTCATATTCAAAAATTTATCACATTTTTGAGATATACTCAATTTTTTTGCAGGACCATACTCAATTTCATTTTTGCAGGACAATACTCAATTTTTTTGTAGATATTTTTTATGATGTATGAAGATTGAATGTTGATAATTACTGATATTTTTTATTATCAGTAGCATATGTGATAACTGAGTGATTGAAGATTGAAAATTGTGTTCTTCATTTTTTTTGAACTTGGATGTAATTTTTGAACTTGGATATCTGTTAACATATGCACACATACACCAATGAACTTGGATATCTGTTCACAAAAAATATTTTTTGAACTTGGATGTAATTTTCTCCATGTGTGCACACATACACCCAAAAATATTAACTTGAAATTCTCATTGAACTTGGATGTAATTTTCTCATTGACTGTGATCAAAACACAGGCAATCAATATTGCTGTAATTTTGAAATTCAACATTCAATGATTGAATGTGAACTTGGTTTCCCTCCCAAATTGCAGGGCAAATGTGTTGACATGGATATGTGTGAAAATTACACCATTGATGTGAACTTGGATCAAATTTGTTCAATTTGCCCTGCAATCAATCTGAACTTGGAGCAATCAATCAATATTGATGTGCAATCAATCAAAATTACTCATTTTGAAATTCAACATTCAATGATTGAATGTGAACTTGGAGCAAATGCCCTGCAAACAATTTGCAGGGCAATCAATCATTGAATGTGAACTTGGATGTATTTTCAATGAGAATTTCAACATTCAATGAGAATCTCATTGATGTAATTTTCACAACACAGGCAATCAATATTTTCAATGAGAACTTGGATGTTAACTTGAAATTCTCATTGAATGTTGACATGGATGTAAAAAACACCAATGCACACTTTTTCAATTTCAAAATTTTGATTGCCACCAATGCACACTGTAAATTGAGATAGGCCTGAATTTGGTGTTTTTTACATGGATGCAATTTCAAAAATCTTGATTGCCTGACAGGATTTTCATTGCACACTTTGTGTTCTTCATTTCTTTTCATAACACATATGATAATACATTGTCCTGTTAACACATATGATAACACATATGATAATACAAACTTTTTTGATAAACATTGTCCTGTTAACTTGAATCAAATTTTATGTCTGCAATTTTTTGGTGAACATTGCAATGGGGGTAAACAGGATTGTCCTAAGCTTTCTTAGTTATAACTTGAATTTTTTTGGTGAACATTGCAATGGGGGTAAACAGGATTGTCCTAAGCTTTCTTAGTTATAACTTAGTCATACATGTGATAACTTGAATTTCTTAGTTATATGATCAAAATTTCTGAGTTTGAATCTCATTGAATCTCAAGTTTCCTAAGCTTTCTTAGTTATCTCATTGTCCTAAGCTTTTTCATACATGTGATAAAAAATTTCTCATTGAATCTGAAGTTATATGTGATAGCTTTTTTTTCTCAGTTGATACTTGATACATGGAATTTCTGAGTTATATAGCTTTTTTTCTCAGTTGATACAATGATCAAATTTTGGAATGGATCAAAATTATCTCAATTTTATCAAAATTATCAAAATGATCAAATTATCTCATTGTCCTGTTAATATGTGTTATCCAAGTTTTGATAAACATAAATCCAAGTTAATAATGTTCAATTTTTAACATTTTTAACATAAATCCAAGTTAATAAATCCAAGTTAACATTTGTCTGCTATGGTTTGGTGTAAGTTACTATGCATGATATCAAAACAAAGTTTTTATTCCAAATTCCACTGGGATTTCATTTGGTTTCATTTCACAGTTTAAATGGGATTTCATTTGGTTTGGTTTAGTTGGAAAATTCCAGTTTTCATCAACTGTTGAGGATTTTTCACTATCACTCAATATTAACATTCCAGTGTTCATCAACTGTTTGAAATATGTGTACTTTGAGGATTTTGTACTGGGTGAGTACATTATATCTTGATAATGCTAGGGAGTATATTTGTAGATATCCCAAACTGATTTCTCCATGTTTATTTTGCAAACTGAAATGAGCTTTTATGCAAATTCTAATACTTCAAACTTTGACAGGTACTTGAGTATTTTATTTGCATAATGAGCTTGAGTATTTTATTTGCATAATGAGCTTGAGTACTTGAGAATTTCTATTAGAACAATTCTATTCTAATAGAGATAACAATTCTATTAGAGATATAACAATTCTAATATTGAGAAATGAGTTTTAAAATGAAAGCTTGAGTATTGTTTGAGTATTCATTTGCATAAAATTTTATGCAAATGAAGCTTTTATGCAAATGAGCTTGAGTATTTTATGCAAATTCTAATGCAAATTTTATGCAAATGAGTTTTAACAAGTTTGAAGTATTAGAATTTGCATAAATTCTAACATTATATCTTGATAGCTCTTCATATGCAAATTGGTGAGCTTTTATTCCAAGCTTATACTGAATACATACTTTGAAGTATTCCAAGATAATAACACTGTAAAATTGCTTGAGTGTTATGTGAATGAATTTTTGAATCATTTTTGAGTGTTATTACAACTTTGACAGGATATTGACAGCTTATTGAGTTATAATTTTTTATTCTCAGGATATGGAAATAAATTGTTAATATAAATATCCCATAAAATCCTGAGAAATTCTCAGGATATTTCAATATGCAAATTGATTTCACTATCCTGTTCAAAATTTTTAATATGAATATCAAAAATTGAGTTCAAAATGAGTCAATTGAACTGTTAATATGAATATCAAATATTGAGTTCAAAATTGAGTTAATATGAATATAAAAATTTGAGTTTAAAATTGAACTGTCAATTGAACATGATATTGAGTTAATATGAGTTCAAAATTGAGTGAAATTGTTAATATGAATATCAAAAATTCTCAGGATAATCCAATATGCAAATTGAGTTCAAAATTTTTGAAAGAAATTGTCAGCCTATTGAGTTCAAATTTTTTGATTCTCAAGTTTTAGGATATCCTGATAATTTTGAATTCAAATTCATTCCATTAGATTCATATTGAGCAGGATATGAGCCCATATTGAAAGAAATTGCAATACTATGAAAATTGCAATCCCAATTTGATATTGAGTATTAATTCAAATTCATTCCATTTGAATGAAATTTCAGTCAATTCAAATTCATTCCATTTGAAAGAAATTGCAATCCCAATTTGATATTGAGTATTAATACTATGAAAAATCCCAAAAATGAGCCCATATTTATCCTAGAATTGGTTTCCTATTTAACATGACATTGATATGCAAGCAACACTGCAATTTGAGAATGCATTTTTGAGAATCCTGTATTGGACATGTGGACTTATTAGTGAATCCTGTATTGGACATGGTTTTGGTCAGATGGCCAAATTTCCTCATATTGAGCAGGATATCTTGAGAAAATGTCATCCAAATTGGGTTATGTCTATTCCTCATATTGATTATGTCTATTCCTCCATAACTCATATGAGAAAATGTTATCCAAATTGGGTTATGTCATATGAGCAGGATATCTTGAGAAATTGGGTTGTCATATGAGAAAATGTCCAAAAAATGTCCTGGGTTATGTCGTATACAAATCTATTACAAAAAATGTCCAGGGTTATCAGTATATTACAAAAAATGTCCTGGATGTAAGTTTTGACAGTATTTTGAGGATATACATCTAGATGTATATGTTTGAGGTATATGTATAATTTAGAGGATATACATCTATGTATATGTATAATTTTGACAGTATTTTGAGGTATATGTATAAATTATACAATGAGGTATATGTATATGTCTTTGGTTTAGTTTGAATATTATCCATTCACACTGAAATGAGTTCACATTTATTATTGAGGAATTCACACTGAAATGAGTTCACAGTGAGGATAATATCCTGTCAACTCATTCCTTCATGTATTTGAGGATAATAAATGAATATCCTCACTGAAATTTGTGTATTCATTCACGATATGTGTATGTGTATTGAATGTTGATATGTGTTTGAATACACATACACATTTTTTTGAATGTTCACATTTATTATCCTCATTGAAAGTTTGACAGATATCCTGATCCTCAATTCTTTTTGAGGATACATATACATCTATTTTAATTTTGAGTTTGCAAGTTTACAAGTTTGACAGATATCCTGATCCTCAATTCAATTTTGATAGTATTTTGAGGATATACATCTAGATGTATATGTTTGAGGTATATGTATACTTTAGAGGATATACATCTAGGTATATGTATAATTTTGACAGTATTTTGAGGTATATGTATAAATTATACAATGAGGTATATGTATATGTCTTTGGTTTAGTTTGAAAATCATGATGCTTATATTAAAAGAATTGGTGAATCTTTGAGAATTGGTTTAGTTTGCGTCTTTGAGACTTGGTGAATCCTGATGCTTATATTAAAAGAATTGAGCTCTCACAAACTTGAGATATGCTTTTTTGACATAAATCAAGTTGCAAAATACTGATCCTGAAGAGAAGCACACTATGTTACCTTGAAATTCTCATTGAATGTTGACATGGATTTAAAGTGAATCCTGATCCTGATCCTCAATTTATGATCCTCAATTTAAATCCTGATCATGACAAAATTTGAATGAATATCCTGTTGACATGGACTAATTTTTTTGAATACACATACACTAAGTTCTATTGATAAACATTGCATACACTAATTTTTTGAATACACATACACTAATTTTTTTGATAAACAGCCATATCAAAATTATGTTATGTTGATAACCATTGTTGATTGTTGATAGATGTTGATAAAAATTTGATAAATATTGTTGATAAGTAGATTTTTGATAACCATTGTTGATATGGCTGTAAATTATGTTAAGCCCAGTAGCAATGTCAATGTTGATTATGAGTTGATATTGGAATTATCCATTATCAATGTGAGTTTGATATTGGATTGAGGATCATAGAAGCAATGTGAGTTTGATATTTTGAGAATGGTATCAAATTTTGCATGTACTGATTGTCAAACTGATTGTCCTGAGAATGGATAATTCCAAACTCATAATATCAAACTCATAATATGAAAGCATAGAAGCAATGTGAATTTGAATGTACTGATTTGAGCTAATGAGAATGTGAGTTTGGAATTATGCAGTAGAAATGTGAGTTTGATATTTTGATACCATTCAAAGTGTCCTTAGGATCATAGAAGCAATGCTAGAATGCAAAAATTCTCAAGTGATCCTCAGCAAATATTCAGATATATGTGTCCTGAGGATTGAGATAATTCAGATATATTCAAAAATTCTCAGGACACATAGAAGTATACTCTTCTGAAACTTGAGTATTAAAATTTTTCTCATGCAGTATACTCTTCTGAAATTTGAGTTATTGATATGGAATTTGAGTACTCATATTCTGAAATTCTCAAATTTCCGAAGAGTATACTTTGGGAATATTTCTCATGTAATTTGCAATTCTAAAATTTCTGAAGATATGTAATTTGTTCATTTGACATTGAAGTTCAATAACTACTCAAATTCTGAAATTCTCAATTAGAAACTGGGAGTGTTCATTCTCAACATGAACATATTCACCCAATTCCAAATTTGGAGTATTTTAATTGAACATCTACCATATTCACAAAATGAACATCTAATATACGCTAATAATGTATTTTAATTGTAATTAGTTTGGGCTTAATTTGGATAGGGCTTTAGCTCGACGCAGTAGGAGAGAACGAGAACGAGAACAAGAACAACGTAACATGTCTCACGCTCTGCCTTCTGACGGTGTACTTGATATACCTCGCATAACACCAGCCATAACAACTTCTCCGGTTGAACAAGAACATGCTGTCTTATCCTCGCGTAACGATATGATTTCCGGGCAAGTTCCTGGACCATCTGTCAGGTCATTATCAACCCGACTGTACATAAAACCTTTTCACCCAGCCATGTATTTTAGTTGTGTTTATTTTTCTGTTTAAATTTGTATAGGGCTTTAGCTCAACGCAAAAGGAGAGAACGAGAACAGGAACAACGAAACATATCTCACGCTCTGCCTTCTGACGGTGTCCTTGATATACCTCACATAACACCAGCCGTGACAACTTCTCCGGTTGAACAAGAAGATGTTGTCTCGGCCTCGCGTAACGATATGATTTCTGAACAAGTTCCTGGACCATCTGTCAGGTCATTATCAACCCGACTGTACATAAAACCTTTTCACCAAGCCATGTATTTTAGTAGTGTTTATTTTTCTGTTTAAATTTGTATAGGGCTTTAGCTCAACGAAAAAGGAGAGAACGAGAACAGGAACAACGAAACATATCTCACGCTCTGCCTTCTGACGGTGTCCTTGATATACCTCACATAACACCAGCCGTGACAACTTCTCCGGTTGAACAAGAAGATGCTGTCTCGGCCTCGCGTAACGATATGATTTCTGGACAAGTTCCTGGACCATCTGTCAGGTCATTATCAACCCGACTGTACATAAAACCTTTTCACCAAGCCATGTATTGTAGTTGTGTTTATTTTTCTGTTTAAATTTGTATAGGGCTTTAGCTCAACGAAAAAGGAGAGAACGAGAACAGGAACAACGAAACATATCTCATGCTCTGCTTTCTGACGGTGTCCTTGATATACCTCACATAACACCAGCCGTGACAACTTCTCCGGTTGAACAAGAAGATGCTGTCTCGGCCTCGCGTAACGATATGATTTCTGGACAAGTTCCTGGACCATCTGTCAGGTCATTATCAACCCGACTGTACATAAAACCTTTTCACCAAGCCATGTATTTTAGTTGTGTTTATTTTTCTGTTTAAATTTGTATAGGGCTTTAGCTCAACGAAAAAGGAGAGAACGAGAACAGGAACAACGAAACATATCTCATGCTCTGCCTTCTGACGGTGTCCTTGATATACCTCACATAACACCAGCCGTGACAACTTCTCCGGTTGAACAAGAAGATGCTGTCTCGGCCTCGCGTAACGATATGATTTCCGGGCAAGTTCCTGGACCATCTGTCAGGTCATTATCAACCCGACTGTACATAAAACCTTTTCACCAAACCATGTATTTTAGTTGTGTTTATTTTTCTGTTTAAATTTGGATAGGGCTTTAGCTCAACGCAAAAGGAGAGAACGAGAACAAATACAAGCAAGCACATCTCGATATATGACTCCTACCAGTGTACTCGACATGCCTTAAAGCACATATGCAGTACCAACCTCTCCCGTTGAACATGTAGATGAGGTCTCAGCCTCGCACAACGCTATGATATGTGCTGAAGATGATGAACCATATGCCAGGTTATTATTCATAAGAGCTCCTCTGCTTTAATGTAACTTAATTTTATTTAATTATTATGGTTTTATTTTGGCTAGGTGTTTAGCTCAATGTCAAAGGAGAGAACGAGAAAAAGCTCAACGAAACATATCTCGATATATGACTCCTATCTGTATACCTCAAATAACACCTGGATTAACAACTTCTCCAGTTGAACAAGAAGACGCTGGCTCATCCTCGATCTTCCGATGTCGGTCAACTCAGCATGGCTCTGGTCCACCAACTCTGGTTGATTTTGGTCGGCACCATCTTGGATTAATGAACATTCCATGCCCTCATTGTTCAGCCTTACACTGGTTGGATGAACAGTTGTCGAAGTCAACTTTGAGAACACATTTTTTTGGAACATGTTGTTTGCAAGGAAAAGTAAAATTGCCGAAACTTAATGAACCCCCTCCATCACTTAGAGAATTATATGATGGTGACAGTGAGGCATCAAAATCATTTCGAATGTATACTCGGGAGTATAATGCAGCTAATGCATTTACGAGCCTTGGTGTGACAATGGATCAAAGATTGATTGCTGGTAGGGGCCCGAACATATTTACAATTCATGGAGAATTACGCCATCGAACAGGATCACTTCTGCCCCAACCGGATCAAACAGCAAGTTATTGTCAACTTTACATATATGATCCGGATTCTGCTATGGAGTTCCGAAGTAATAGAAATCCACATTTGAGCAAGGATGTCTTAAAAATTATTCAAAATTGTTTATCGGGCATAAATCCATTCATCAAACTATATTGTCAGGCGTATTCTATTTTATCTCAAGCAGATTCATGTGGACATGATCTTCCTGTATATCTGCATTACAATTCAAACAAGGATCGTCGCCGTTATAACCTCCCAACCGTAGATGAGATTGCGGTTATTTTACCTGGCGATGGCTATCGACCTTCCGGGATGCGAGATATAGTTTTACATCTTCGAGGAAATCATCAATTAATGCAAATCAATGAGACTCATCCTGCATACTTACCATTACACTACGTCTTATTATTTCCTGATGGTCAGCTTGGATGGGAACCTGAGTTGAAGCAGTGGGATCCAGTTCAAAACATAGCATCAAGTAGACGCCTGACTATGTGTGAGTTTTATAGCTACCGTATGTTTGAAAGACAGAACGAGTATTCTTCAATTTTGAGAGCGGGAAAGTTATTCCAGGAGTTCATAGTTGATGCTTGGGCAGCAATTGAGCAACATCGTTTGACATTCATCAAACTTAATCAACGAAAACTCCGCTCAGAGCTCTATCAGGGTCTTGCAGATATCGATGCATATGCCAGATGCGACCAAATTGGACAGCGCATGATACTTCCTTCATCTTTCACTGGCAGTGCACGTCACATGTTTGAAATATTTCAAGACTCGATGGCTATCACACGTTATAACCAGCACCCGGATATTTTTCTTACCATGACCGCAAATCCAAAGTGGCCAGAAATTACTTCGGCTCTACTGCCCAATCAAAAGGCTACCGACCGTCCAGATTTAGTCGCACGTGTATTTGAGTTAAAAAGAAAGGCTTTGATGAAGGAGATTGATGGCAATAATGTATTTGGAAAGAAAGTAGCACATGTATTTACAATTGAATTTCAGAAACGGGGTCTTCCACATATGCATGCTCTTTTCTTTCTTCGTGGACCCGATAAGATTCATACATGTGATCAAGTGGATAGAATTGTATGTGCTGAATTTCCTGATCCTGCTCAAGATCCTGCATTATTCGATACTGTGTCAAAATGTATGGTACATGGACCATGTGGTGCTCGGAATCCAAATGCCTCATGCATGGAAAATGGTAAGTGTACTAAGAAATACCCTCGAAATTATGCAGATGCAACAACCTTGGATCGTGATGGATATCCTATTTACCGTCGTCGTAGTAATGGGCATCTATATACTGTAAGGGGGCATCAGGTTGATAACCGCGATGTTGTTCCGCACAACAGGTATCTCTCAAGGCGCTTTAACTGCCACATTAATGTCGAAGTTTGTGCCGGGGTAAGATGTGTGAAGTACATTCATAAGTATATTTATAAAGGTCATGATCGGACCACAATGGTATTGGGCGCAGTAAATGAGATCCAACAATACCTTGATGCAAGATATATTGGACCACCTGAGGCTGCCTGGCGAATATTCGAGCATCCTTTGCATCAAGAGATTCCGTCAGTTCAAAGATTGATACTTCATTTACCAGGGCAACACCGTGTTATTTTTGATCCAGATGAAGATGTAGATGCAATAAGGTCTAGGGCTGAAAATGATAAGACAACTTTGACTGAATTTTTTACATGTTGTGCTTTACATGAGTCTGCGCATGATCTCACATATCAAGAATTTCCCCATAAGTTTGTGTGGCATTCGTCAACAAAGGTCTGGACTCCAAGACAATCTGGATATGCCATTGGCAGAATGTATTTTGCCTCCCCTAATTCTGGTGAGAGATTTTATCTACGGTTGCTACTAACAGTTGTTAAAGGGCCAACATCGTGGGAAAATTTACGCACATTCAATTCGATCGAGTACCCTACATTCAAAGCAACATGTATTGCAAGAGGTCTTCTTGAAGATGATTCCGAGTGGAGACAATGTCTTGCCGAGGCTTCAATTATGAAAACAGGATATCAATTACGAAGACTGTTTTGTATTATTCTTATCGAATGTGTGCCGATCGACCCCCTTGCATTATGGAATTAATTTTCAATGCACATTTGCGATGATCTTCCACATAAATTGCAAACTTTATTTGCAATTTCTACCCCAACTCAAGGCCAACTTGAAGATTATGGATTATTCCTTATCAATGAATTGCTTGAGGAGTACGGTAAGTGTCTATCCGACTTTCCACCAATGCCACTTTCTGCTGGAGATTGGAATGAAATTGTTGGCAATAGATTGTTGCATGAACATCAGGAACTTATAAATAAAGCGAAACAATTGGATGCACAAAAAGACATTGATTGCCTCAATGATGCACAACGCAATGCTTATTCAGCAATTACTTCATCAGTATTTGAAAATAAAGGTACTACATTCTTCTTGAGCGGTGGTGCTGGAACTGGAAAGACTTTTTTGTACAATGCAATAGCAACAATGTTGCGTAGTCTTGGAAATATAGTTATCACCGTCGCGTCTTCCGGTAATGCATCATTGCTACTTAGCGGAGGTCGGACTGCACATTCCACATTTCGTATCCCGTTAGATGTGCATGATACTTCAATTTGTAATTTTAGCAAGCAATCCATGCAAGCTCAATTATTCAGAAAAGCAAAACTTATAATATGGGATGAAGTACCTATGCAACATCGGCACTGTGTTGAGGCAGTGGATCGATCGTTACAAGATATGTGTGATAACCCCAGAGCATTTGGTGGTATTACTGTTGTTCTTGGTGGGGATTTCCGACAAATCTTGCCCGTCATACCAAAGGGGGTTCGAGAAGAAATTGTTGGTGCCTCATTGAGACGATCTTTATTATGGTGCTCTGTACAAGTTTTGATCTTGGATCAAAATATGCGGTTAAATAACTCATCGGTTGAGAATGCAAATTTTGCAAAATTTATTTTGGAGGTATTTTATTTCATGCCTAATTTAATTTTACTTACTATTTTTATCATAGCCATTCCTTCACTAAAATTATATCTATATGTATTAGGTTGGGACAAATCCTACAGAAGTGGTAGAACTTCCTT
Organism: Scilla litardierei; assembly: GCA_030789695.1. Taxonomy (NCBI): domain Eukaryota; kingdom Viridiplantae; phylum Streptophyta; class Magnoliopsida; order Asparagales; family Asparagaceae; genus Scilla; species Scilla litardierei. The sequence goes on from CM061139.1 coordinate 86,285,347, forward strand.
CTAACATATTCAGGTGCAAGGATTTAAACGAGTTAATACTTCGAATTTATCCGCAGCTTGATATTGAGGGTGCCGTGACTTCGGCATACCTTACTGAACGAATAATTCTTTCTGCACGGAATGATGATGTTACTTTTATAAATGCTGCTGCATTAAACATTTTTCCGGGACAGAAGATTACGTATCAAGCTGCAGACAGTTTTTCTGAAAATGATGAAACCGATCCAACCATTATGAATAGATATCCAACTGAGTACATAAACTCTTTGGATCCTCCTGGGTTGCCACAATTTACACTTGAGCTTAAGGTTGGTTGTCCTATTATTTTATTACGAAATATTGCACCAAAAGACGGGCTCTGCAATGGCACTCGATTGATGGTTGTCAGATGTGCATCACGTGTCATTGAAGCTCAAATTTTAAATGGGGATAAAGCCGGTTGTTTTGTGTTTATTCCAAGAATATCTTTGTCACCATCGGTTACAGAATTACCTTTTCATATGACAAGAAGGCAGTTTCCTGTCCGTGTGACATATGCTATGACGATTAATAAAGCCCAAGGACAATCTGTAAAATTCGTTGGAGTTGATTTACGGACCCCAGTTTTCAGTCATGGACATCTTTATGTTGCACTTTCAAGGTGCACATCTTTTGATCGTGTATGTGTCCTTCTTCAGCCCAACATAAATAACACAGTAAACATCGTTTACCCAGAAGTTCTGCTATGATTTCCAATGAATGATAAAAATTGTATGTAAGTTTTTTAACTTTCTTTCTTTACATTGTTTTATTTATATTATTTGTTTAAATGATCTTTTAAAAAATTATTATCGATTGTTGTCTAACATGCAGGTATAGCATTATCATACGTTACCAAGATTTAAAATGTGGACCCACATTACCATATATGGCAGGGTAAGAAATTTTTTCCTTTACTACATTTCATTGCATGACTTAATAGTTTTCGGTATGCATTGTTTGATAAAATATTGGTTTGTATTTTTATATAGATAGATGATGATGCAGATTTGGCAAAAACTGTAAGTTTCTTATCATAATTCTACATTATATTTTTAATATACTATGTTTGCATTAACATTTTTCTTCTCACAGGTTTTGTTACTTCAAAACAATCACATAAATGTCAGGCTACGAGGTTATATCGGATTTTGTTTTGATAAGGTATGCATACCGTTACAAACATTCCCATTTTGAAATTAAAAATTAGTGACTGTTTATTATTATTATTATTATTTTCAGCAAATTGCTAAAAGAACTTTACAAGCAACGGCGACGAGTCACATTGAAGACAAAGCAATCTTCTTTTCCGAGGTAATATAAAAATCTTAGATTTTGTTTTTCAAAATATCCTCTTCATTGACCATCCAAATACCTTTTTTGTTGTAGAAGTGGAAGATGGTTCTTGCCGAGCTTGCTTGGTTCCAGAAAGCACGACATCCACCACTCCAACGAAAAAAGGTAAATAAATGTATAAATTTAAAATTTTCCATATTTTCAAATATATATTAATTTTTCTAGGAAATTTATGTTCTTAATTTATCTAGGTTATTGCTCATCCTATTAACTCTCCACTTTGGATTGAGCTTGACACGTCATCTTTTTATAATGTGATGAGTAAAAGGTTTTCTGCTTAAACATGATGAAGGTAATAATAGTGAGTTGTACAAAGTAATTAGATATATCTTCGTTTCTAATTTTCCTATTCTAATCTATGATTTTATTTTTAATTTTCAGGACACACGGCCCTAGCGTCATATGTAAATTTTGTTGGTTTTAAATGCCGGTGTGAGAGATGGTGTTTTTGAAATTGGACTGCATGGTTGTTCAATCCAGAATGTATTTTTGTGTATATTTGTTCATAGTTAAGGGTTTTTTCTTTTAGCATATAGTTTAGGTTGTGTGATATTATTATAAGTCAATGTAAAAATATGTTGCCTTAAGTACTATTTTGGTTGAAACTATGATTTGGGGAAAACTCCCTTCAAAATATCCATGCAAAAAGTTTGTGCGGTCTTTTGGATTTTTATTTCCTTCTTTGATTCATTTGGGAAGTTATGCCGATCTAATTTTTGTGGATTTTAGTGTCCGTATTTTTTGTTGCTTTTGTTGGTTCATTTGCAGGTTTACAAGTAGACTTTGTGAATTTTATTTGAGTTGTTGGGTTTTCCCATGCGAGGTCCCCCGAGCCCTTGGGTTTCTTCATTTGCAGGTTTACAAGGAGACTTTGTGAATTTTATTCAATTTGTAATTTTTTGGTTCCAAATATTCACAGATACATCATGGGTATGTTCATGTTCTAAATTTTCTAATTGCAATGTTTGTACCAGCAGTTAGCCTGTGATTGTAGGTATTCCTTTTGAATAATTGTTGGTACAATAGGATAAGTACTGGTATTCATGTTTGTACCCATGAACAAATTATTAATATTAGACAGTAGTAACTTATGCAAAATATTAATATTAGAGTCTGAATATGTGTTGCTGAACTTTGTATGTTTTGTTTTTGCTTTCGGTAGCATTCGTAAATGTTTTCAAGTAAATGCTTTTGAAAGATGAAGTAATGATAGGCATGTGTTGACCTGCCCTTCTGCATGCTCTTTGTGGTTCCTCTAGAGTCCACGCTAAATGAATCTTGATTTGTTCCATTGATGTACATAAAATTATCTAATTTGACACTTGAGCTCTACCAACGAGGTTAAGATAGCAGTTGGGCAAATTGGGTTCACAGAAAATGCTTGCAGTATCTCTCAACACAGTATTTTATCTCGGAAAGGTTAGTTTTCACATATTTTATCTCGGAAACATCCGTATGTAATTTCATAATCAGTGATTTGCATATCACTACATTTTTGAAGTGAATATTTTTGATTTCTGGGTTTGCTCCTAATTAGCAATTTCCCATCTGGGTTCATTTCTTTTATGTAATTTTCTTATCTGATTGAGGACTGACATATTACATGAAAGGCGCTTTCAATTCAAACAGAAATTATATGGCTAATCAAAGAGACCTCCATATGCTTTTATTATTTCCATGTGCTTTGCATATCCCTTCTACTCCATATAATTTCTGATTGATGACTGACATATTATTTGCAAGGAGCTTTTAATTCAAACCAAAATTATATAGATAATCGAGAGATCTCTCCGTGCTTTTTTTATTTCCAAACAATTCTGTTTCCTTTTATGTGATTTGCATAATCAGTGATTTGCATATCTCTACATTTTTGAAGCAAACAATGGTTTATGCTTTCTTACGTGATGGATGCGGGACCGCCATATTATGTTCTGGCGTGCTGGTTATACCAACCTTTGGTTGATGGAAGTTTCCACTTATCATATATAGAAAGGTAATCGAAGATGAAGCTAATGACTCAGAAGTTGTTGGAATCCCTACAACCCAAGTAGTAAAGAACTCTGAATCCTCATATGAAGGAGAACTCTGTATGCTTTTTGAAATAATAATTTGAATGCCAAATGTCATGGGTGTGTCGTTACCTTCAAACCAATGTGGTCCCTTTGAACTATAATTTGCTGGATAATTCAATCAGTAAAAATTTGTCTTATCTTGATTGCTTTCATAGATACAAACTATTTCATTTTGTTTTCTATTTAATATTGCCGTTTAGTTTTCTGATATTCATCATATTTGGGATTTTGCACTCCTATGTGCTTTTATATCCTGAGATAATTCTCTTCACGATTTACATTAGTCGCGATTATTTTTGTTCTCAGATTTTCTAATGGAAGTACTGTGTCATGTACATATGATTATGGAGCGAAAATTTCAACCGTTTATTATTTTCAGTTTTAGTAGAAGGGAGTGTGGGCAACATGCATTGTCCATTGCCAATGAGGAAAAAGATATTGTTGATAATGTTTTCAGTAAAGCACTATTGTGCTTGGGAGAGGAAGATAGAGATCTACCTGCCATTGAGTTAATGCTCCCACTTCTTCAACGAGGTACTGATGTGCACCATTTTAGACTTCTATATCTATTTGATGCTATTAGTTTGGCTAAACTATTTAGTTACACTTTTTTTGTTCTAAATAAAACTTCAGGACAGAAAAATCATGAGAGTGCTTTTGGTGTGCTGCTTTCAAGAAACAGTATTCAACAAGTATTACACAGTTTTGGCTTCTAGGTTGTGAAGCCATGAAAAGAATCACAAGTTCTCATTGCACGTTTATAGCCTAAATTATTCATCACGGTATATTACTTTATTTTAACTTCCAAATTTCTCACCTCTTGCATCAACAAATATGGTTGTCATCACAGATAATTGTATGCACATGCAATTTTGCTTTTTACATGATGTTGGGCCATCTTTTTTTCATTCCATTTATGGTGTCAATGAAACACATTAAGCTATATAACTGTAGACCAGTTTGTTGAGTTAGATTACATCAGTTTATTGAGAAGGTCGAGTCTATTTTCAGTTTAGCATCTATATGCAATGTTATTGTTGCATGTTTCAGTTCAGATTACATCATAATTTTTTATCGCATTGCAATGTTGGAATGTTTCTGACCAGTCTATTTTTTGTTCAAATTACACCAGAATTTTGTCATAAGTTTCTATTGCAATGTTTCCATGTTTTAGCATTTTTCTTCATTGGTTATATTGACACTAGGTTATCTTTCATAGGTTATATTGTTAGGTGATGGGGTTATTCTTAAGAAATCTGTAGAAAAGTATTTATTTTTCAAAACTGGAAAGAATTTTATTAAATGTAGTTCTTTTAGCTTTCATTATGTTTTTGTTTATGGAAGCATTATTCTTTCCATCATATCAATGCAAGAAAAACTTGAATATTAGTGTATCTCTATTAGTTTTTTCCCCTAATCTTTTTGTATTTTTTGATTCTCAGCCCCAACTTTATCCATAAATGCTTGAAGTTGTTGGGCTTAATATTGTCTACATGCAAGCATAACCCTAAAATTCAGATGATGGCGGCTGAGCGAATTCGAGGAGTTAAGCATCTCTCTCCAACTCTCCGTTAGTTTTGTTCCTGTTTTTTTTACTTGGATGGGCCAGTGATGAGTCTACAGAATTATTGCCTATAATGTTTGATTGCAATTGTGATAAAACTCTGCCTTTATTCTGAGGCCACACACATATATTCAAGATGATAGAATTTCTTAACATGCTGGTCCTCAGATTGCCTGAGAAGCCGATGGCCAATAAGGTGTCGATGATTAACAATGAGTCCAGCTGTGGTATCTCACACCAAAACTCTACAAATTCAATTCAAGAAAAGATGGCCCTCCATGGGATTTGGTGAACTGGCTCAACTAGCCAGGACTACAGAGGAAAAGTCAGGAAAGAGCGGGCTACAGTTTGTTACAATCAGTGATAATGAGAATGAAGACGAGTTTCCCCCAAGAGCATCCGGGCAATGGTCACCTTCTACTCCATAAGCCAGGTCCAAGGAACTAGACTGCTTCCATATGGATCTTTACTCACTTGACCCCAATCAAGTGTCTTCTTGCTGGTGTCTTGGGAAAAAGCCCAGTGATGTCTCTATAGCTCTGTATTGATGATTCCTTGGTGACGGTCTTGCAGCATTTGCTGAGAATTGGTTGGTAGATATGGATCCTAAATGGTATCTCGCATCTTAGGCTTATTTGAGTTTGCAAGAGAACTAAAAGCACATTCAAGTAATTCAGATTTTGTTCGTCTGATTGTTGTGAGGTGTGCGTATTATTCTACTGAATTTTAGGATGTGTTTTGTTGTAGATTGATTTTGTTTAAATCTGATCGGATGGATACCAAAAGAGTAAGAAAAGAATGTAAAATTTCATAAATTGTGCAATATCGGCTCCTAAAAGGTAAGGAGTTAGAGAGCAATTGTTTGTAATTTTATATCTGTTGTTATGCCTATTTTTCTGCCAAAGGGACCAGGATACAGGTTATAGATCATGAGTTTGATGACAACTTGATGATGTTGAAATCTAATTAATGTATGACTTGAATTTATTTTTCTAATTTATAAGGTGAAACTGCTTTAAGCTTAATCATTTTTCTTAATTCAGCGATTGTACTCTTGCAGCATGCTCTAACGTGAAGTTAATCAAGGGGCATGCTTTTCTTTTTGCCTAAATGACGATTGAGATGTGTATGGATATGTTTTCCTTTCTTATGCATGTATTTTGATAATTTTCAAGGAAGGAAATGATGTGCCTAAATCCTACTAGAGTAAAATTTTGAATTCGTTTTCTTAGTGAAACTAAATTTGAGTGTACCTAGGTGTTTTGTTGGCATGTTATCATTTGTAGTCTTTTTTAATTTTAATTCTTTAATCTAATGATAATGAACTCTGGTTACTTATGTGCCCCTCTTCCTAACTTCCAAAAATGAATATATTTGGTTCCATTGAAGGCTAAATTCGATAAATTTTCAGCAGAATTTGGTTTATGATGAGAACATCAAGTCCAAAGACTCAAAATACTTCATACTAAAAATAAAAATTAAGTTCAATAAAATGTTTAATTATTGTTGTTCGTTTAACATTAGAGGGTTCAAGATTTTGAGGGGGAAATATTTTAAATGTATGTTGGTGAACTACATTCTCTAAAGCTAAATTTTTGAGAGACTAAAATTTTGGAAAGAACTACATTCTCTAAAGCTAACAAAATTTTGAGTGGAACTAAATTTTTTATAAAGTGAAAATTTTAGGAAAAATTCCCTAAAATTTTGAGAAGAACTAAATCATGAGGGAACTAAATCTTAGGGAACAAAATGTTGGATTGAACTAAAATTTTTGTGGGAACTAAATTTTGGGGAAACTATAATTTTTGGAACTTAAAAATTTGGGGGGGGGCCCTAAAATTTTGGGGTCCACTAAATCAGAATGGACTTATATTTTGAGAGAAACTAAATTTTTTGAGGGAAACTAAATTTCCAGTTGTGAACTAAATTTTGATGCAAAAATAAATTGTTGAAAATTTTTAGGGGAACTAATTCTGTATGAAACTAAAATTTGAAGACCTAAAATTTTTAAGGGTAACTTAATAAAAATTTTTGCTTTTAATTATTGCTGATCATGTAAAATTAGGGGATCCAAGATTTTGAAGGGGATCTATTATACCTTTGACATCCTTTTTTGAATTCTAGGGCTGACTATAACAAGATAAAGAGCAGCTGGGATTTGATCTTGGTAAATCAATCGTTGAGATTGGATTTAGTGAAAATTTTAGTGGGAAAACTTAAATTGTGGTCGGAAAAGCGTCTTGGGAACCAAAACTTTAAAATTAAAAGTGTATTGGGAAAATTGTGGAGGTTAAATTTGGGTGGGAAAAGTGTATTGGGAACCAAAACTTTGAAATTAAAAGTGTATTGGGAAAGATTGTGGAGAAATATGATCCATTAAATCAAACAAAGTAAAAAATTTGCGTAAAAAAAATTTAAGTTAATACCGTCACTGAAAAATACCTTGAGTTTTGTTGTTCCTCGCCGGAGGTTCCCGCTAAAGTTTTTTACGCTAATTTGTTGTTTCGCACCGAATACTTTCGTACGTTGTTCCGCGCCAACAACCGACGCCCGCACTGAAGGGGCCCGTGCCAAATTTGTAGTTCTGTGTCGAATGCGCTCATGTGTTGTTCTGCGCCGAAGGTGCCCGCGCCGAATTTGTTGTTTCGCGCCAAAGGTGATCACGCCGAATTTGTTGTTCCGCGCCGAATACGCTCACGTGTTGTTCTGCACTGAAGGCGCATGCGTCGAATTTGTTGTTTCCCGCACAAAAGTTTTTGTTCCATGCCGAAGGCGCCCACACCATATTTGTTGTTCTGCGCCAAAGGCGCCCACGCCGAAGGTGCCCATGCCGCTAATTTTTTTACGCTAATTTGTTGTTCCTCGCCAAAGGCGCCAACGTCGAATTTGTTGTTCTGCGCCGAATGCGCCGCTCATTGTTCCACGCCGAATTTGTTGTTCCGCGCTGAAGGTGCTCCCGCGTTGTTCTGCGCCAAAGGCGCCTGCACCGAATATGTTGTTCCACGCCGAATTATTCCATGTCGAAGGCGTCCACGACGTAGGTGCACATGTTGCTAAATATTTTACGCTCATTTGTTGTTCTTTTAAATTTTGGCATTTTTTGGGGAACAAAGATTTCGCGGTGGAACAACATATCTGCTGCAGATCGAATGATCTATCTGTCAACGCGGGGCCCACCGTCTCTTCGATCTATAGGGCAAAGATGAGAATATTTTCTCGAGCCGAATGAAATTTTTTACGCTAATTTGTTGTTCTGCGCCGATTTTTTATGCTAATTTGTTGTTCCGTGTCGAAGGCGCCCGCGTCGAATTTGTTGTTCCGCACCGAAGTTGTCCGTGCCACTAAATATTTTTACGCTAATTTGTTGTTGCACGCAATTTTGGCCGTGGAAATAATTTCTTGGGGAACAAAGATTTCGCGGGGAAAAATTTTAAATGAACCGTGCCCTCGGGCACGGGTTATGACTAGTATATATATATACTTCGGTATATAACAAGTTGACTTCATACATTGGTATGAAAATTTAGTTTGCCTAAATTTCGATTTAAATTAAAACACAAAATTCAAGTGTTTTCTTCAGGAGCAAATAAAGGGTTTAACACATATTTCTCCTCAAGAATCAGTTTAAAAGGCCTTAAAGAATTTTTTTTTGTGCACTAACCATCAAGCAAATGGCCTTAAGGAAATTTGACACATTTTAAAGTTATATAAAATGGGATAGGGTGTATATTTACATATATATCTTTCTATGTATGTTCATATACACATTAGTACACATATATACCCCATTTTAAGAAGAAAATTTGTGTTGAAGTTATGGATTTTATTTAACTCAGTGATTAGAAAGGTGGAATAAATGGTTCTTATTTATATTTCCACTTAATGTAATCATTTTGTGTTAAATTCAGTTTAGTTTCAATTTCAACTTTTTTGGCACAATTAATTATATATTTCGAATATAGAATGATTGGATCATCAACTCACCAAAGTGGGTTTTCTTGTGAAGATCGGTTCTAATCTCGAAATATAACAAGTTGAATACATATTTTTGTATGAAAATTTTGGTTGCCTTAAATTTGATTTTGAATACAAGTGGACTTGAATATCTCCACTTAAAGTATATTCATGTATTAAATTGCGACTTAGATTCAAATTTTGCAAAGGTATATATTCTTGAAATGATTTCGTGCAATCATCACCTCGCCAAAGTGGGCTCTGTTGATTTGCATTATTTCATTTCATGAATATAAACAGAATCTAATGTGCCCGTGATTTGCGTAAGAATGCTAAATCGGCCCAAAGGAAGATTACCATTCTATACCATTTCATGCGCACCTGTGGCAATAGACAAGGTGATGATTAGTGAGTTCAATACATGCAAATTTAATTCGGCCCAAAGGAAGTTTTATTTTTGGCATGTTATTATTGTCATTGTCTGATTGCTGCAACACGATGTCAGTGACTAGTCAATAGATTATCCAAAGATAAATATTGGACTAGTGTGGGATGTCTTGAGATGGGAAAATAGCATTAATTTGAATTTGGTGTTGTTTTGTTTAATACTCATATGAACATGTTAAAATTGTTTACTTGTTCTATTTTCAGCTATTATTCCTGAAATTTTTTTTCTTGCCATTCCAGAAAATCTCAGGGGCACTATTTCAGATAAAATTACTACAACTAAAGAATTCCATTCTAACATTGAAACCAGATTTGTCAAGAGTGAAAGGGGTGAAATTGGTACACTCTTAACAATTCTAAATTCAATAAGGTATAAGGGTACGGGAAACATTAGGGAGCACATATTGAAGGTGTCTAATATTGCTTCAAGGTTGAAAGCACTTGAGCTAGACCTCTCTGAGGCTCAGCTAGTGCATTTTGTTTTGATATCTCTTCCATCACAGTTCAACCAGTTTAAGATGAGCTACAATCTGAAGGATGAGACTTGGTCTCTGGATGAGCTCATCTCGCACTGTGTTCAGGAAGAGAACATGCTTGAGCAAGGAAGACAGAAAGTGCTCATATGATCTCTACCACTAAAAGATTAGAAAGGTATGCTGCAAATTTTGGTTTAATTCTAAGTTAATTTCATGCAACCTTTGGTACTTATAGGCACGTGATGGAAAGTTTTGGTATAACCATTCACATGATGGTGAAAGATACATCAATATGGACAATGGCAAGATGGTTCAAGTAGAAGCAAATTAAATATAGATTACTTCTTTTAAAGGCTAGAATGTATTTGAATTTGATGAGACTATTATGTACCGTTTTTTAACGGAATTTGGATTTCCATTTCTATTTTGAACAAATTTGGTTATAAGTATTCAATTTTGAATGGAAAAGTTGGTTGTCTCTCAATTCAAAATTAGTTTATTCTAGTTCCTTAAAAGATCATTTTAATCTTCATTTATTTAGAAATGTTGCTTCATTTAAAGAATTCCTGCATTTAAGTACATGTGTTGTAATGAAAGAATTAACAGTTTAAAATTCAGTTATATTTTGATTGCAGCTTATATCCTTAATAAACTTTCAACAAATGAATCACTTGCATGTTTGGAGATGTCCAACTAAGGTAAGGCTTTATAAGCCTAATAAAGTAATAGGACATAATGCTAATGATTTTCTAATTTTGTTGAATAGTTTAAAAGTTGATATTATTTCGGATAATTTTACATAATCTCACTGTTAAGTTAGTTTACGAATTAGGAAATGCACACCTATTTGAGGATGCTGAGTTTGAGGGGGGAAATTTAGTTAGTAACATTATTCTTGAAGAGGATTATATCCCTACAGGTGTGGTTGGCATTGCTCAGGATGGTATTCCTGACATTGTTCAAGACACAATAAATTCAAGATAATGTTGCAAATTTCTCCCATTCGGGAAATTGTTCATAAGGACAAACTCTAGCACCTCAAGTAACTAATTGCCATTCAGGAAAATCCATTAAAGAGATGACAAGTTTACCGTTGACATTAGGATGATGGAAGTTTGACTTACATCAAGTCATAAAAGGTTTTACATCTCTAAATGGATTAATGCATTAATTAAGAAAGTCCTTGAATGATACTTAAAATCTTTTCTCATCGCCATAAGGTTTGAAACCTATTGATTGTAAATAGTTTTTTTATGATCAAAAGGAATTCAAAAAGGGTATTAAGAAAAGATTTAAAGTGTATCACTCAAAGACTTTATACGGAAAAGAATGCATTAATTGTAAAGAGTCTTTTATTCAGTTTTCATGAAAGACTCTATAAGGTTTATAATGGCATTAGTAGAGCATTTCAATATCGTTACTGATATATTAAATTTCATTAAGTGATCACCTCGTTCGGTTTTGAGATGATATTTAATGATGTTATCTAAGTTCTGTGGGAGCATGTAATTTATATAATATCTATGTGGTAATGAATGCTAAGTTCTGTGGGAGACAAGTTTAGTCTCAATAATTGCCCTGAGAATAATCTTCAGAAGATTTCCTATATCTCACCAATAGGGAGTCTAAAGTATGCTCAGTTTTATATGCATTTGGTTATTGCATATATTACAGGTGTGTTGGGCAGATTGTTAAGTTCAGGAGTTGACCATTTGACAGCAGCCAAATGTGTCTTACGGTATTTATGGAGAACAAAAGGGTTACATGTTCAAGGATCAGTAGTCAAAAGAGTTTGAGATCATTTTGGTATACTGACTCTGATCATTTATTTGATGCAAAGAATGTATGAAAATATATGTTAGGTGCCATCTACTAGAAGAGATCTAAATGGTCCCTTTATATAGTCTCTTCTGACATGGCATTAGATTTCATATCATATTATGTGACATCCAAATCATGAAATATATCTGCATATTTTGTCACTATGCTGCAAATTAGGGATGGTGTTGAAACACCACACAGTTTATTTAGTGATAATGAAGTCTGCAGTTTTATATTCCAGCAACAACAGGAACTCGACAAAGTTAAGATATTCAGAGATCAAGTTCCTAGATTGTTGATTAATAATAGGAGTGTATAATTGTCTAATGAGCACATCGGAACAAACCATGTTATTACGGATCCGTTATATTAAGGAAATTTCATCCAAAAGGTTTTATGAGCTAGCTACTCATATGGATGTCATTTCATTAAGAACATTCAGTTTTGTGGGAGTTTGTTCTTTTGGGTGCTCATATGATAGACAAAATTAAGTCTCCAGCTTAAGCTTGAGGTTATTTTCTGATCAGAAATAAAGTTTTTGGTTTTAGTTCGGCTTCACTCTGATTTTGTTTTGTTTATGATCTCACTAAGGTTAAGGAGGATCATTTGGAAATAGACATGTTAGATCACATTACATGTAATTTCCACGCTACACATCCACTTCATAATCCATGTCATTCTTTTGTATTAGCACGGTGACCACTGATGGGTCGAGCTGCAATTGCTGCGGCGAAGATCTCTTTGATCCCTTGCTAATATAATTGATGGACCGGATTGTTTTTTGACTCATTAAAGAAATGACAGCAGGTTAAGATCTTATTTGGTTGTATGCACTATGAAATATAATTATAAAGTTTAAGCATATAGCCCAAGTGGGAGATTGTTGGAACTTATCTAACTAAGTTGGATCTTAATCCAACATTGGGCTAATATGCGGTGAATAATTATATAAGTGCTACGCTATCGTATTAAGCCCAATATATTAGTGATCTGGTTTTAATTAATTAAATGGGCTAAATGAGTTAAACAGGTTGTGGGGCCTTTATGTGTAGAGACTATTGGGCTTCAACTCGTTGATGGGCCGAGTTGGAAACCTTAGGGCTATGGAGGCTAGCCTATAAATAATAGCGGTCATGATCGCCGGAATACACGAACAAAGTTGAGCCGTCTTTTCTACGTCCCATCGCTAGGAGAGAAACCGGGAGAAAGCTAAAGGGATTCTCCAAACGGTTGATTCGTGCTATTCTGGAAGATCGTCCGTTGTGCTATCGTCAGGATCTTTCAGATTATTAGCGATGGACTCAGGTACGCTTCCGCTAAATCCGAGTAGGTCAATGATTTAAGATTTCGCATGTTATACATCTAGATTATTATTTGCATGGTCTTGCTTAATGATTAATCTAGATCTTTAGTTTCTACAATAAACACAACCTAAAAGAGAATTACGGCCTAACATGAAGATTTATAATGTTTCCATCCTCAATTCATCATATAAGTCTAGCTGAAGAGATCACTAATGCTTTAATATGCTTGGTTTTATAATGCATGATACTTGGTTTTAAAGGAAAACTAAGACTGTTAAGAAATTTAGAGAATAACCCTATATGAAAAAACTAACTTGGTTCTCAAATAACTCTCAGACATCTCTATTCCCCCCCCACACCCCCCCGACGTGGATGCTATAGTAACAACAAAATTAAGCCCTAATGATTGATTCTCGAACTTATGAAAAACTCAAATCGAAACACCCTTGAATAACCTTTAAAACAGACACGAAACCAGCATCACATTATTTGGATGTGTCTCGGCAGCAGATTCCGAATATGCTTTGTGCCTCGAATCCGCCCTTCACGTGCGCCCATACCGTTTGATCACGTGCGCGTGCCAAACCTCTTAAAAAATCCTTAATGTTATAAACGGGCTTTTGGTGGGCCTACCCGTTAGTGGGTATTCACCCATTATGTAACCCTAGCTACTACTATAAATACAGGGCTATGGACTCCATAGCCACCACGTTTACAACACGTTATCAGCACGCTCAAGGCTGAGCCAAACCGCTGCCGACGGACAGACGCGACGCGAACGGGCTTCCTTCACCGAACGTCGCTAGATCCGGCGGGTAGGATCTAGAGTTAACTATCTCCCCTAGATCTAAAATTTAATGTGCACATATGTTTAGATCCAATCTCTTGGATCAATTGTTTAATGAACTTTTCATCGTTTTTATTGATAAAAATCTGTCTTTTTCAATAAAAAACGACTTTTTGGAGATTAAAAAATGGGGTTTTAACTAAAAATTGGATTTTTATCCCCCAAAACTATTAAACCCTAGGGGATCTATTCGCCGGAGTGCGAACCCCTCCTAAACCTGCGCCGCCGCCGCCGCCCCTTTGCGGCTTGAGGGAAAAACCGCCCCCGCGCCGCCGCTCGCAGCAGCGGCGCCCCCCCGCCGCCTGCAGCGGCGGAAGCCCCCCGTCGCTGCGACGACGGGTTCGCCCCGCCGCCAGCAGCGGTGGGCGACCCTGCCGCTGCAAGCGGCGGGCAAAACCCGCCGCCTGCAGCGGAGGGAGCCCCCACCGCTACGACGGCGGGTTCGCCCCACCGCCAGCAGCGACGGGTTCGCCCCACCGCCAGCAGCGACGGGTTCGCCCTGCCACCGGCAGCGGCAGTCAAAACCCTGCCGCCGGCACGTCGGGTTCGCCCCACCACCGGCAGCGGCGGGCAAAACCCCGCCGCCTGCAGCGGCGGGCTCCCCCGCCGCCCGCGACGGCGCCCCCCCCGCCCGTGACGGCGGGCTCTCCCTGGTCCGTGTGCAAGCCCTGAAACCCTAGCCGCCTGAAGCGGCAATCCGCGAGACCAAAAACCCTAACTAGCGTTTCACCCCGAAAATTCACTATTTTCAAACGTTTTTCAGATTTAATTCGATTTTTTTTCGCTATAATCTGGTCAAATTACATGTGATTTCATTCAACGCTTTTTATTCGGATTATATGATTTTTAAACGGTTAAAAATTAGGAAGATCCTGCGACCGCTCTGCAATTAGTTAGCTAACCTAACGGTGTATGACGTTGCCTAGTGGTCCAATAATTTTTAAACGAAAGATCTTCATTTTCCATTATAAACTGCATGTGATGATTAAATTACCTATAATGAATAAACTGCCTGTGATGATTAAATGCCTGCATCATTTTATCTGCTTGCGACGAATGTTAAATATTTGCTGTGGTTTTGGATCGGCTAGTAATCACCATTTTCTTTTCCATGCATTATTTCCTTTTTGAGAGAAAAATGTAGTGAGGATAATTTTGTAATATTACAAGATCGACGGACGCCTCAAGAAGATGAAAGACCATTCCAGAAGAATAGGGGCCCCACGGGGTTCCCGAGTTGTACTTTCATTTCTTTTTGGGACTGTATGGACTATAATTAATTTTGTGATTAGCCGATCCACACAGCAAATATCTGTGTCTGAAGTGCTTAATTATTTATTTCTCTGTGAAAATATCTAATTATTGTCTATCTTTTAACATGCTAGAGTGATAAATGGCCAAAATTGCGAGCGTCGATTTCGACGTCTTGGATACTTCAGGCAAGAACTACTTAAGCTGGCAGTTGGACATAAAATTCCATCTGTGAGCACAGGGATTGAGCCACACCATCGCTGTAGGCAATAAGGTTTCTGATATAGATAAAGCAAAAACAATTATCTATATCAGACGCCATATCGATCGGACCCTGAAGGCCGAGTACCTCACGGTGGAAGACTCGTATGAGTTATGGACCGCCCTCGAGGATAGGTATAAACATCAAAGAGATGTTATACTTCCCCGAGCGCGATATGAATGCGAGAACCTCCGGCTCCAAGACTTTAAGTCTATTGCCGAGTACAACTCGGCACTCTTTAGCATCATCTCACGCTTGAAGTTGTGTGGTGAAAAGGTGACGGAGGAGCACATGTTAGAGAAGACGTATACATCCTTTCACGAGAAGGATGTCATACTAATGCAACAGTATCATGAACGAAAGTTCACGAAATATTCAGAGCTTCTCTCATGCCTTCTGATGGCAGAGCAGAATCATGACCTTCTTCTGGCCACCCATAACTCACGCTCTACTGGCACTGCTCCTGCGCCTGAAGCGCATCACAGCTCCTCCCAGAAGAAGAGGAGCAACTTCAAAGGCAAACCCCAGAAGGGTAAGGCGATGAAGAAGCAGGCTAGAGGACCCCCTCCCAGAAGCAACAATGAGAGGAAGAAGAAGAAAAATGTGTGGAAGAGAAAGGACGACGGCGAGACATCTGCCCCCAGAAAGGACTGGGAAGATAAGTGCCACATGTGTGGCATGACTAGACACTGGTCCAGGAATTGTCGGACTCCACGCCACCTGCAGGACTTGTACAAAGCGACTCAGAAGCAAGCTGAGACAAACCTGGTGGTTCAAGAAGACCTGTCACCAATCAGGTTCATCGCTGAGGACTTATCAAATGATGACCTGCTCGACTGAGGACATTATCTATTTTCTATGCATTGTAGCTTTCCTTTTGAGAAACTATTTATCTGCTTGTTTTTATTTCTAGCATGTTGGAGTACTTTTTCAGACATTAGTTGATTATCAGTAGTATATCTTTTTGTGTGTGCCTTATACTGCGA